>CM063189.1:45202500-45872500 GCA_031835075.1 Saguinus oedipus
GGCAGTCACCATATTCAGATGCATCATGTAGATCTAGGGTCAGGATGGTTGTTCAGTGTTCCACTGGGCTCCACTGACCTATCCCTCTATAAGTGGTGTGGTGATGACTCATACTGCCTCACTGCATGTGGGTGGGGTAGAAATTCAGCTCCCTACTCAGTACCGGTGACACCAACTCACACTGCCTTGTTGCTTCCAAATTGCGTAGTAAGCTCAGTTCCCTGCTGTGCCCTCACTGACATTAGGGAGGGGAGAAGCAGAGTACTGGCTAGCTCTGCCTCATTTGTCCTCATTCAGCCTTATTGATGGGGTAGAGGCTGGACTAGCCCTTCCTCGTTTTTATACCACTTCATTTGGCCTCATTGATGCTGGACAGGATTTGAGGCTCAACTCCTACTGTGCTTTGCTGACATGTAGGGTGAGTTGAGGGGTGAGGAATGCCCACTAGCTTTACACTGTAGAGTTTGGTCTATTTCCTTCCAGATGGGAATGGAGGTTTAGCTCTCCACTCAACCCAGCAATACCACCCCAACAGAGGAACCAGAGCATGTCTGCTTCTGCTGGACAGGAAATGAAAGATCAGGTCCCTGTTTGGCTCTGTTGATACCACTGGTTGGGAGACCTGGAAGGCTGTAGAGGAAGAAGGAGCTTTTCCATTGGTTTTGGTTGACTGGAGCATGGCGGGTATGGTCATCACGGTTTTCTGTTCTAATCCACACTTCTCCTGGTATGCTGACTGGAGAAAACAGGCTTTCTTAGGACAGTTTTCTGGCTGAGCCTGTTGATGGTTTGGGGATCCGGGCTTCTCCAGCCCACGGTTTGGGATAGATGGGAGGCAATATAGAAACGCAGGAAACTTCATGCTGAGTCATCCCTTAAGTCCTGAGATTCCTAAGCAGCCTGTCTTCTTCAATCCACATTTCAGAGTCTTTACACGTTTGTTTGTTGTGTGATGCTCAGGGTTTTAGTTATAAGAGGTGGGAACTGGAGGAATGGAGCTACTCCATCTTGGCAGGAACCAAAAGTCTCCCCACAGGGAAAATGGAATCCAAGCCTATCTCCTTTTGTAACCCCTACCTTTTCAACCTCACTTCCTCACCTAGCTGACTCCATTATCCTTGCTGTAGGAACATTGGCCAACGTGAGCATTAGCATTTCCCTCAGTGTCAGATTCACAGCTGCACTTGCAACCTTCTAGAATAAGACATGTTGACCTCTTCCCCAGCCTTCCTCAGTTAATCATGGTTGAGAAGACTCACTGGGTCACGAGTGTATTATCTCACATTCTTCCGGGGAATAACCTCCAAGTTTTTTTCTCAACTGAAGGTTGACTCGAAGCGTGGGCTCTAACCACTGACTCATGAGGCCTCAGCAGCCGTTTGACCCAAGGCTGCTTCACACGCACTCCATGTTCCTTTTCCATTATTTAGACCTCTCCTAAAGAGACACTCAGGAGAGAGGCATTTTAATCCCTCTCTGCTCTGTGACTTCTTGGGTGGCCCAAGGAAAATACATCAGCACATACTAAAAACCCTCAATCTCTTCACTCAGGATGAGAACAAACATGTGGGAGAGCAGCTCCAGGCCCCCTCAGGTCTCAGGAGGCCAGGAGGTGGCAGGAGAGGTACCAAGAGCCAAAGGTCAAGGCCCCTTCTCTGGTGGCTTACTATTTGGTGGTAAATTACAGAAATAGACTGTAGCAGGGACAAGACATTTCTTTTTGCCTGATTTTTTTCATACAAAAGCTGTACATTCTGCACAGTTGAGTGTTACATCAATGAATACAACTAAAAATTAATAAGACCTCCCCAACCACCTCCATTTGTAATATGGAGATAATAATAGAACCAACCTCACATAATAATCTTTTTTTTAGAATTGTCTCCTTAGTCTTTCATTCTTTTTTTTTTTTTTTGACACGGAGTTTCGCTCTTGTTACCCAGGCTGGAGTGCAATGGCGCCATCTTGGCTCACCGCAACCTCCGCCTCCTGGGTTCAGGCAATTCTCCTGCCTCAGCCTCCTGAGTAGCTGGGATTACAGGCACGCACCACCATGCCCAGCTAATTTTTTGTATTTTTAGTAGAGACGGGGTTTCACCATGTTGACCGGGATGGTCTCGATCTCTTGACCTCGTGATCCACCCGCCTCGGCCTCCCAAAGTGCTGCGATTACAGGTGTGAGCTATCGCGCCCGGCTCACTCGTTTTTTTTTTTTTTTTTTTTTTTTTTTGAGATAGAGTCTCACTCTGTCACAGAGGCTGGAGTACAGTGTCACAATCTTGATGCACTACAACCTCTGTCTCCTGGGTTCAAGCAATTCTCCTGCCTCAGCTTCCCGAGCAGCTGGGATTACAGGCATGTGTCATGACCCCTGGCTAATCATTGTATTTCTAGTAGAGATGGAGTTTTGCCATGTTGGCCAGGCTGGTCTCAAAATCCTGACCTCAGGTGATCCACCCACCTTGGCCTCCCTAAGTGCTGGGATTACAGGAGTGAGCCACCACACCTGGCCGCTTCGTCTCTCATTCTACCAGGTTTCCTTTTGGTCATTCGTCAGAGCTATTGCAGAACAAAGATGTTTTAAATACATGAGACTCTTTGCATACTTTCTTTCAGTTCTAAATCCCTATAATTTCCAATTCATTTTTCCACATTAAATTTGGGAAAAGGGGCAGAATTTGGAAAGTCCCATACAAGAGCAGAAACTGGAAGTTATAAAATCCTGAGCCATGACATCAGGATGTGGCAGCATTGTTTATACAAGGGGTTGTCTCTTCCAGTAACCGAGGCCTCCCAGTCATCAACAATAGAGGCCAAAGGAGGTAAAACTATACAAATCTGGAAACCAAGACTTGGTTGTCTCCTAGTTAGTATTTGAAATTGGCCTTAAGACATTGGTACAGCCAGGGAAATATTCAGAGCATCTTTTAGCTAACCCCTAAGACAGCTTTGGATTTTGTCCGAGAATGGTCTGCTGTGAAAGGGAAGGAGGCTCTTAAGGACCTGAAAAATTCCTGAACTTAACTGATGAAGCTGGAAATTTTTATGAACTGAAACTGTGCTTCTGATTATACAGCTTCCCTGAGGCCCCCTGTGAATGGGGAATGCCAGCTCTATCCCTTTTAGTGATTATACAGAAAGAGAAATATTTGCCTATTCATGTTTCTCTTCCATCATGGCAATTTCCAAATTGCTGTCTTCCATCTTGACTCTCTCTTGGAAGTCTTCATGCGACTGCATGTCACTACCACGGATAGATTCCACTATTTGTCCTTTACCAGCCAGAAGGACTTTAACCCTGGCCCTATCATCTTCCTCTTCACCCCATCTCAAGCACCCATGGATGAGCCTTCCAATTCATGGGCCTCCCAGTGACCTGGCCATCCCAATTCTGACACTCTTCTCCTAGTAGTTAAGTTTAGGTTGGGTTGCCTGTGTCTGATATGAGAGTGCGAAATCAACCTTTGTCTGGTCTAAGCCATTGTTAATTTGGGTCTCTGTTATTTAGCGGAAGCTTCTTCCTGAGTATTGCAAATGAGAGCCTGTTCCCTGCTTGCAAACAATAAGACCAACAGAGGAAACGGCTGTGAGTTGACCCAGGGAGGCAAGGGAACAGACGACTTTACAGAATTCCAGTGTCCTCAAGCTTGGCATGCAAATGGCCACCACACCTGAAGGGCCAAATGGACGGGAAGAAATTGCATCTAAGTGTGCATCAATTTCAAGAGCAAGTGGAATTCCCTCTAACACTTAACTGCTACATGAACCTCATAGCTCTCAGACATTGCCCTGGCAAAGGTGAATGGAAGACCCCAGAAGTGACTGTGATTTAGTGAAACAGAAGCTCATCTTTGAGGCCAGGTGAAGTTATAAAGAAATAAATATATATGTAATGCACAGCCATAATTTGGACTAAAAAGGCAAGGCTTAGTGTCAACATCATTTTCCTTCTCACCCCCTTCCACGGTGGTCACAGCTGCCATCTTTATTCAGGTGAGTTCTATACCCCTCTTCTGTAGCTCCTCCTACATCCTCAGATTCCAGAGCTACAAAACATTTCACTGCAAAGTGATTCTTATTTTACAGATGAAGAACCTGGGGATGGAGAGGATCTGGAACTTGAAACTGAACTGAGTTCCAGACTCCTACCCAGAGCTGTCACTGCTTCAACATTCACCTCTACATCTCCCTGGGGACGGAGGGACATTTACAGATGGGGGTGAACCTGCTCAAATGCACCCAGCTGAGTCAGGTGGTACAGGGCACCTTCTGAAATATTGATAAATCTGTTTCAGGGAATTACTAAACTAGGGTGCTGGGAAGATTGCTTCATTCACTCAAGGGACATTATTATCTTAGACAACTGGAGACTATAGGGCCCATAGCAGACCCTGTAGTCAGTTATTCAATTACTTTGCTAATAGATGATATATGTGAAAGTCAGTTATTTCTATGCTGACAAAGTGAGGAAGAGATTCAACAATTATGTGAGTAATATTAGAATAAGCAATATCTTTGGATATGTTAAGGGGGAGCAAATGACCCACAACCATCCTTTTTCTGGATATCAGTAAATATAGGTTTACGTTACCCAGATATTTAAATCTGTCTATGTATGTATTATCTACCCATCTATCCACCCATGTAACCATCTATTATCTATCTATGTATTTAATCTCTTATCTATCTATATGAATCATTTGCCTACCTATCTATTATCTATCTATCTATTATCTACCTACCTACCTACCCACCTACCTACCTACATACCTACTTATCTATCTATCTATTATCTACCTACCTACCTACCTACCCACCTACCTATCTACCTACTTATCTATCTATCTATCTATCTATCTATCTATCTATTATCTACCTACCTACCTACCTACCCACCCACCTACCTATCTACTTACCTACCTATCATCTCTATAAAACAGATGAGGCTCCTCTCTGTCTTGCTAAAAAACAAACAAACAAAAATCTCCATTCACAATTGCTACAAAGAGAATAAAATACCTAGGAATACAATTAACAAGGAATGTAAAGGACCTCTTCAAGAAGAACTACAAACCACTGCTCAACAAAATAAGAGAGGACACAAACAGATGGAGAAACATTCCACGTTCATGGTTAGGAAGAATGAATATCGTGAAAATGGCCATACTGCCCAAAGTAATTAATAGATTAAACTCTTTCCCCATCAAACTACCAATGACCTTCTTCACAGAACTGGAAAAACACACCTTAAACTTTATATGGAACCAAAAGAGAGCCCACATAGCCAAGTCAATTCTAAGCAAAAAGAACACAGCAGGAGGCATCACACTACCGGACTTCAAACTATACTACAAGGCTACAGTAATCAAAACAGCATGGTACTGGTACCAAAACACAGATATAGACCAATGGAACAGAACAGAGGCATCGGACGCAATACAACATATCTACAACCATCTGATCTTTGACAAACCTGACAAAAACAAGCAATGGGGAAAGGATTCCCTGTTTAATAAATGGCATTGGGAAAACTGGCTAGCTATGTGCAGAAAGCAGAAACTGGACCCCTTCCTAACACCTTACACTAAAATTAACTCCAGATGGATTAAAGACTTAAACCTAAGACCTAACACCATAAAAACCCTAGAAGAAAATCTAGGCAAAACCATTCAGGACATAGGAGTAGGCAAGGACTTCATGACCAAAACACCAAAAGCATTGGCAACAAAAGCCAAAATAGACAAATGGGACCTAATCAAACTCCACAGCTTCTGCACGGCAAAAGAAACAGTCATTAGAGTGAATCGGCAACCAACAGAATGGGAAAAATTTTTTGCAGTTTACCCATCTGACAAAGGGCTGATATCCAGAAATTACAAAGAGTTAAAACAGATTTACAAGAACAAAACATACAAGCCCATTCAAAAGTGGGCAAAGGATATGAACAGACACTTTACAAAAGAAGACATACATGAGGCCAACAAACATATGAAAAAATGTTCATCATTACTGGTCATTAGAGAAATGCAAATCAAAACCACATTGAGATACCATCTCACGCCAGTTAGAATGGCAATCATTAAAAAATCTGGAGACAACAGATGCTGGAGAGGATGTGGAGAAATAGGAACACTTTTACACTGCTGGTGGGAGTGTAAATTAGTTCAACCACTGTGGAAGACAATGTGGCGATTCCTCAAGGACCTAGAAATAGAAATTCCATTTGACCCAGCAATCCCATTACTGGGTATATGTCCAGAGGATTATAAATCATTCTACTATAAGGACACATGCACACAAATGTTCATTGCAGCACAGTTTATAATAGCAAAGACCTGGAATTAACCCAAATGCCCATCGATGATAGACTGGACAGGGAAAATGTGGCATGTATACACCATGGAATATTATGTAGCCATAAAAAACGATGAGTTCGTGTCCTTTGTAGGGACGTGGATGAACCTAGAGACCATCATTCTCAGCGAACTGACACAAGAACAGAAAATGAAATACCGCATGTTCTCACTCATAGGTGGGTGTTGAACAATGAGAACACGTGGACACAGGGAGGGGAGCACTACACACTGGGGTCTGTTGGGGGGAATAGGGGAGGGACAGCAGGGGGTGGGGAGTTGGGGAGAGATAGCATGGGGAGAAATGCCAGATATAGGTGAAGGGGAGGAAGGCAGCAAATCACACTGCCATGTGTGTACCTATGCAACTATCATGCATGTTCTTCACATGTACCCCAAAACCTAAAATGCAATAAAAAAATAAAAATAAAGTATCCCTCATAGAGATGACTCCAACATCCACTCAGAAACACCATATAGCTCCACTCCTCACTTCAATAATTGGTTTAGCAATGGCCATGTGACCTACCTCTGGCCAGTGAGACATGGGACATACTTGCTTTATCGAATGAAAGTGATGCAAGAGAATGAAGGCAATATAAGAGAAAAGGGTTTCCTTCTTGCCCCCCTGTCCTGGAACTGCTACAGCCATTGTGACCAGCCTAAGGGTGAAGCCAAGAGTGAAGATGTGGAAATATGGAAAGAGCATGGTTCCTTGATGATATTGTAGAATGCTGTGATCAACCAGAAACCTGAGCCAGCTTGAGAACCTGCACCACTTCTGGACTTCCCTTGTATGACCTTATACATTTCCTTATTTTTTAAGTTAATTGAGGCAAATTAGCCAAAGGCTTCTTAAGTGATGCCAATGTACTGTGGAATAACCTAGTATTTCCAAGATTTTAGTCAGTCAGTTTCCACCTTTCAGATTCTTTCTTATCTATATACCTCCTGTGGTAGGTATTATTTGAGCTGATCAATATTTCTATTCTTTCCTGGACATGTGAAAGACTTCATTTCCCAGCACTCTTTGCAGTTGAGCTGGGCCACATGACTAGTCTGGCCAATGGGCTGTGTGGAAAGGTGATGTGTCACTTCCTGGTCAATGCTTCACTTCCTAGTCAAAGGATTTAATTGCCTGTGAAAGACACATCAGAGCTATTTCCCCTGTCCTATGGCAAACCTCAACACTTAATGCTGAGTTAGCACTCAAGATGAAGCTATCACTTCAAGATGGAAGCAGCCTGGAATGCTGCTCTCTACACAGGAGTGATGACGTGGAGAGTTGCCCAGACCCACACAGCAAAATAAACCTTGGTTGTGTTCAATCACTAAAATGTTAGGAATAACTGTAGAATAGTCTTGCCCATTTTTAATATCTGCTTTTACTCAGCAAATATTTCTCTTTAACTGACATTTCTACGTAAATTTAATAAACTTGATACAATGACTGTGAACAGAAAACCAATGTCTCTTAAAAACAAATAATAAAACCATGTTGCCAAGTTCTTGCTAGATGTTGCCTCCTTCCCAAGGTCAGCTCACTTTGTTATGAAAGGAGACAGGTGAATAGAAGTGTGAAAGATATATTATCTCCAAACCGAGACTTCATTCTGGAGTTAAACACGTGTATTGAAAAATAATTAGGGAAAAAAAAAAGACTTTCTACTTGATTCAATAACTCCTGTGTCTGTTACCACCTAAAATCATCTTATGTCCCCCTGACATGCATCTCACTCTTGAGGAAACAATGTTAATGGATGGGTGTCCAGCATTTGGGTCTTAATATCTTTCATTGAATTTTTGTGGTGTGTGTTTCAGTAATTAGGGTCCCTCTCTGTTTCTTTCAGTGTTGCCTGTATGTTTACAACTGTTTCCATGAATTCCACTTTGTGGTGTGGTCATTTCACAGCATTTTTATAGCTGCAGCTGCAGTTGTGCCCATTCCTCTTCCATGTATATATCCAAAGACCTAGTTCATTTCCAAACAGCAGCAGCACCTGTTTGCTTCTAGGAATGTGTCTGGGAAACCAAAGGGCATGGACTTATTCTCCAGCTGTGGTATCAGTGGAAAGTGTCTTGGCAGAAACTGGGGAACTGTTTGAAACCTAGTTCAGCTGAGTCTGGTGACCCCAACAAGCAGTCTTTCAAGCTCTCTCCTGAAACCTTAACTCAACGTAACTCTTCAATATTCACATTCTCTGATTTACTTAGAGCAATGTATTTCAATGTTAGAAAATTCCCATATATCCTTTAATGACTGGTTTTTAAATCATATTTTAAATTTAAAAAATATAATCTGCTACCATTTCCCTATGGTAGAGCACTGCATAATGAAGGGATGTGAGAAGACAGGTGTCTTAGTCCATTTTCTTTTGCAATAGCTGTATACTGCAGACTGAGTAATTTATGAAGAACAGAGATTTATTTAGCTCACAGTTCTGGAGACTCAGAAGTCCAAGAGCATGGTGCCAGCATATGGTCGGCTTCTAGTAAGGGCCTCCACCGCATCATAACACGGACAAGAAGCAGAAAGGGAAGTGGGTGCTTACAGAAGGGGCAAAGACGAGAGATGTCATCGCTTTATAACAACCCGCCTTTGTGGTGACTAATCTAGTCCCCGAAGAGCAATAACTCGCTCCTTTGAAAATTAACCGTGTCTTAAGAGAGGGGCATTAATCCCTGTTAAGGACCAAATCACCTCTTAAAGACCCCACCTCCCAACACGGCAACATGAGGGGCCAAACCACCAACATATACATTCTGAGGACATATTCAAACCATGGCAGCAGGTTTCTGTATAATTTTCTTTTTCAAAGGGGATATCTATCTAGGGTTTACTTCAGATATGCTGCAACTTGAACCTGAAGAGCCATGAAAACGATAAAGTTACCACATCACTTTTATTTGCAAAGAGGCATTCAGGTTTCTTGAACACTGAATATGTGCTGAAAACAAAGAAAGATGCATCAGCCAGTAGCAGATGTTTCCTGTGTACAGGTGCTGCTCTAAGACGGTGTGCAGTAACCAGCACAGCCTCCACAGTCATCCTCTGTGGCAGATATTATTATTAGTCTCATTTTATACGAGGCAAATGAGGTCCAGAAAAGTTGAGTTACTTGCCCAAGGTCACACAGCAGCAAGTGACAGAACTGGGATTCACACAGGGGCTGTGAGTGATTTAGGAAGGAAAAGAAGTTCATTCCTACAGCAAATATCCATAATATGACCCTGATTCCATCTTGGGGTCAGGGCAGGAGAAGTGACTCAAGACTTCTCCTAAGTGGACAAGCTCTGCAGACTTGGAAGTTCTTTCCAGCCTAAGGATCTGATGAGGGAAGACACTGTCAGAACATGGCCAGGCACACAAGCGTGCCAGGAGAAGACTGCCCAGGGAGTGCCCTTGTGCCTGAGAAAGTGGTGATGCTTGTGCACCAAAGCCAGACTTGCCCTGTAGCTGCTGACAGAGAAAAGAGAGCAAGAGACCGCCCTGAGTTTTCTGGTGCCAGAAAAGGGTCAGAGATGGAGGATTGTGGCACATTGCCTAGGAATGCTAGTGCCCTGAGCTCCCTAGTGCTGCCTTTCAAGGTTTTGGGGGCCAGTTAGGGAAATGTGGGAGTGTGGGCCTGTCTTGTTTACTACAGAGGAAGGTGTAGGCATTTCCCAGACAGGAATGAGCCTCCTGGGGGCAGTTCCAGAACTGGGGCACTATCCTTCTGGATAAAACCCTACCCTGCTACTGCCCTGGTACTAGAAGGTAGCACAGACCCGGGGACAGGATCCAGCCATGTAACCCTGGTGAGCCTCAGAGTTCCTGTCTGACCTCAGTTTCTTCATCTCTGTAAGAGGAGTAAAGACAATCCCAACCTGAGAGGGTGTCATGGAGATTCAGGGGCCGTGGCCAGGGTCCTGACACATAGCAGCAGCATTCTTAGGCTTCATTAACATGGTGTCCTAAGAATTTTCTAGAATAATGTCATGTGTGCACATGTATGTGCACACATGCACACACACACAAACACACAATTTCCAGTGGAATATTTTCTAGAATTTTCTAGAACAAAAATATGGGAGCATGCATATGAATAATCTCTGTCTCTGTAATACACACAGACACACGTGCACATGCATGTGTATACACACACACACACACACACACACACACACACACACACACAATCTCCAGTGGAGACGTTGTTAATATTTTCTAGAATAAAATTATGTGAGCATGCATATGTATACTCTCTCTCTCTCTCTCTCTCTCTCTCTCTCTCACACACACACACACACACTCTCTCTCTCTCTCTCTCTCACACACACATACACACATAATTTCCAGTGGAGAAATTATTAAAAATTTCATGAGGTTGTGGTTAAGCCAAGAACTGAATTCTCAGCCAAGGAAATCAAATTTTAAAACCCCAGGGGAAGTCAATACATAGGCACTGACAAGACTCTTTAATACTCTCTCTAAAATTTCTCGATTCAACAAACTCCAACTTCTCTTGCTTTAAGCACTTGTCACGCAGGCATTTGAGCCTTTCTATGCGGCATGGTGTGTGCACCCCTAGTGATGTCACTGTCCCCTCCTTAAACTCGACTCAACTGGAAGCATGTAGGGATGCCCAGCACGGGAGTGGGGTGGCATCCATCTCAGTCAACTCTCCATGCTCCCATTCTACAAGGTGCATCCTAGGGGAGGGGGGACAGCCCAAAATGGAGAACTGGAAAATGCAACGATGAAGAAAGGGCTTGTGGGGAGAGGGAAAGTTCTTTGCTCCCAAGCAATTCTGTTTTATGCATTGTTTTTGCATAGCTTCATAGCTAATCGAAATACAATGACTGGTAACAGCTCTGACTTACAACGGGTCACAAGAGCCCATGATAATTTCCACTGTACAGACGAGGAAACTGAGGCCCGGAAAGGTTAAGCCATCTTGCCCAAGAAGACACGGCTAGCTAGAGGCAGTGTCGAGATCCAGAATCAACTGCTGAACATTGTCCAGGGATGGCTAGCAAGGGTCTCATTCCCCCAGGCTCAGCAGGGAGTCAGATAGGCTGGAGCCTACCCTGAACTTGATGCCAGACAGCCCCAACATTCCGCTTACCCCCAGTCCCTGAAGGTCCAGAGACACTGGGTGATGGACAAATGCCAGGCATCCACTTGAAACGATTTCAGTGCTTAAAGTTAGCTCTGGTTATACACTGTGTTCCACAAATTCACAATCTCTTTAAACAAAACAAGAACAAAATTAAGGCTCTCTATGAAGATCTGGCTTGGGTGGAGCTGGAAGATTTTTGCTTTCTGTCTACTTCCTTCAATCCTTCTCACCCCCAGCTGGCCAGGGCATGCCTGTTTGACCCAGACACAAAGCAGGGGGCAATGTGTGTGGCTCTCACACCTTCCCAGGGCTGCAGGAGGTGACTGCTGGGTCTCCTGGTTGGAAATGTAAACTGGCTTAATTACACCGACGAGAACTTGAAAGCAAGCCTTGCCACGGAGAACGGCAAATGCCGATTTAACCTCAATACAGAAACTAGAAGGTCTCCGCCAGCTCACTCTAATTATTTAACATGTACCAGCATCCCAGAAATTGTGTTCCTTGCCTCCGTAATTAGGGCAATTATGGTGGCTGGTTACCAAAAGCATGGACAGGAATTTAAGCATGAACCAGAGTATGGCAAATTTTATTATACTTTATTCCTACAACCTGGCTCCAGAGAGGACAGTGGTAAGAGTAAGGGTTTCTATTTCTTATTATTATTCAATAGTTTCCTTATCTTATGTGCTATTGTTGTTGAGGTATAAGCAAAAACTATTTATTGTGTAGGTCTTCCCAGAAAATATCTCAAAGAGTTGATTCATCTGATAAGGCCACTTTTTTTCTGCCTGGAATGTGGATGCAATGGATGAAGCTACAGCAGCCTTCTTGGACCAAGAGACCTTAAAACAAAGAAGCTTGCAAGGTGGAACAGAATGACTTCAGAAGGCCTTCATGGAACCGGTAGCCAGATCCCTCATTTCTATTTTATTTTCATGTGAAAAATGAAATAATATTCCAAAGACAAACAACTTGAGTTTAAATCCTGAGTCTGCTACCTCTTACACTAGTTGCTGGTAACCGAAAGCAAGTGTCGTAAACTTTCCTGGGCCTCCGTTTTCTTGTCTATAATATGGAGATAACAATATTGCTGACCCTATGTGGTTGTTATAAGAATTAAACACACACAAGTATAATAAAAAGCACTATATAGACATGGACTAAGCTAAATACCATAAGCGCCCGCTGTGGGGCCCTGCAGAGACCATTGGACAGTTCTTCTGCTTTGTTTTGTTTCGACCTGAGCCTGGTTTCCATCTTCGTGGTTGGTTGTTGAGCTGTCCAGTGCAGTAAATTCCAATTTCCAAGCTTAATGATGCACAGAGACCCTACCCAGCAGTCCTAAGCAGCACTACTGGCTCTGTGTCACTGCAGACTACCAGGACTGAGAGACCAAGATTCCAAGAGGAGGAATCTTGCCTCTGTCATCATCAGGATGAGCGTGTCCATTGCCTGTAAGGCCTTCCACAGTGCTCAGGCATGGAGACTTGCCTGTAAATGGCTGGCAAGATGAGTTCCTTACGATGCTCACCCTGGCTGAGCAGGGTTTCCACACTCCCCAGCACGGAGGGAGCCCCACTTGGGACACACAGCTGCCTGCTACCAGGACCCCCTTTCCAATGTCAGCTAAAAGTGCCTCCTCACCAAATCTTTGCATTTTCTCCTCATGGCCAAGCACCCTGGCCAGATGGACAGCTCTCTTTTTGCTAAGAGCCAAACCCTCCCAAGGACTCCAGGACTGGGCTGGGCATGGTGGCTCATGCCTGTATTCCCAGCACTGTGGGAGGCTGAGGCAGGCACATCATGAGATCTGGAGATTGAGACCTGACCTGTGAAACCCTGTCTCTACTAAAAGTACAAAAAAATCAGCTGGGCATGGTGGTGTGCACCTGTAGTCCCAGCTACTTGGGAGGCTGAAGCAGGAGAATTGCTTGAACCTGGGAAGCAGAGGTTGCAGTGAGCTGAGATCACGCCACTGTACTCCAGCCTGGGTGACAGAATGAGACTCCATTTCAAAAAAAAAGAGACTCCAGGAACTGGAGCCGGGCAGCTTCCAGGGAGGGTTTCTTCCACTACATTCCCTGAGTTTCACGTGGGACCATTCTACCTGTGAAAGTCGCCAGGAGGTTGTGGGTACTTCATTTTTGCTTACTTCTTAGGAGCATCTCACATGGAGGGCCGGTCTAGGGGAAGCCTTCGCGCCTGACAGAGGTGGCCAGATTTTTCGGGGACTGTTTTAATTCGGGTCCCCTCCCAAGAGATACAGAGGAACCAAGTGTGTTTAGCAGATGACCCCAGGAAAGTCAATGGAAGGGTGAGGAAGAGAGATGAGGACAGCCGGCAGTGACAGTAAGCAGTCATTAACCCAGTGAGCAAAGTGGGCACTGAGCTCAATCCTGCTTGAAACCTGGGAGCCAGTGTAGACAGATGCTCAGAGTTCCCCCAGGAGATGCAGCTGCAATACACCAACTCTGCATGGACATTGCTCAAAGACTCCTGATGCCTATGTGTGCCCGTGCATGCATGTGTGCATATGTGAACTCTTGGGAACTGAAGCTTGCCGAGCAGGTGGCAAAATCCAGAGGCAGCCCCATGTAAAGAGAAGCAGATGCTGGCCATTGTGAACTGGGCAGACCAACTGTCACAGTGAGGCTGTGGCGGTCCCTTACACCCCATGCCCTCTGTCCTTACCTCAACCAGATCCCCAGCTACTCTCCCATGCAAGGCCACCTCTCTCCCATGCGGAAACCCAGCGCTTACAGAGGGCAGCGGGGGCGGGGCAGTGGTAATGGAAGCACCATGAGAACTGATCATTCTAATCTGGAAGCACTAGCCTGCCATTTTATGAGATAATGGCAACAGCAGTGGGTAAATTTAAAGTCCACTGTTGGCAAAAACAAAAGCAAAAATCTGACAACTCTCTTTAGCATCCCCCAAGCTATTTCCTTTTCAGTTTGAAGGAACTTTTCATGATTTGTGAAATCCCAAAGTCTGGAACCCAGAGCTTCAGGTGTCTGAGCATTCCCTTCCAGCCCACAACTCTGTTCCTGCTGCTCAGCACCTCCCACGCTCCTCTCTTTCAAAGACGTGACCTGGCATCTTTTTCCCTTGGAAAAGGCCTTGTCCCCTCCCTGTATATGTTCTGTGCCTGAGCACATTCTGGGATTGTTTGGACACCGGCTTGTCTCTTTAGTTGGCTGTGTGGATGCTCCCAGAGGGAGGAGGCAGAGACTTGACCTCTCTCTGCACAAGTACTGGCAGGTGCAATGCAGCCAAGGGACAATGCAGACAATACGTGTTTCTGGCATAAATACACGAAGGAATAAATTAATGAAGCATGTATGCACCTTGGATTCATATCCTCGGGTGGGCCCTCTGAAGAACATGGTGCTGAGGACCCAGACGGTGGGAACATGACCTGGTCCATTTCAGACTGGCTTGAGTGGTGAGGAAGCTTGCCTGGCATCTGACGATCCCTGCTGGGTGTTTGCTGAATTGAATTATCTGAGGTCTGTTTGCATTAACATTAGGACCAGGTATAGCAGTCTCTATGAGAAATGTCTACACGAAAATCTATGAACAGGAATAGTGTTTTTTTTTTTTAATGATTTTTAGCCAGTCAAATTTATTAGTGGGGGCCTCTATACTAACTTTAGTGATGCTAATGTTAATAAATTCTGAAATCCACTGTCATTGGACCAGCCAGAATACAGTTTTAAATTACTGTCTGTGGACAGCACCCCACAGATGTGCTGTGCATCAACAAACATTTTCATGCATAGTGCACACGGTATCATTTAGCTCACATACATTACAATGTATATCATATGTAGCAATCATTATAACTTAATAATAGATATGGGCCGGGCGCGGTGGCTCACGCCTGTAATCCCAGCACTTTGGGAGGCCGAGGCGGGTGGATCACGAGGCCAAGAGATCAAGACCATCCTGGTCAACATGGTGAAACCCCGTCTCTACTAAAAATACAAAAAATTAGCTCGGCATGGTGGT
The DNA here is from genome assembly GCA_031835075.1 of Saguinus oedipus. NCBI lineage: Eukaryota > Metazoa > Chordata > Mammalia > Primates > Cebidae > Saguinus > Saguinus oedipus. The sequence goes on from CM063189.1 coordinate 45,217,967, forward strand.
GCACGCCTGTAATCCCAGCTACTCAGGAGGCTGAGGCAGGAGAATTGCCTGAACCCAGGAGGCGGAGGTTGTGGTGAGCCGAGATCGTGCCATTGCACTCCAGCCTGGGTAACAAGAGTGAGACTCTGCCTCAAAAAAAAAATAATAATAGCTATATGCAACAATATTAATTACAACTTACATTGATTGGTTGCCTGTTATGACTTGCAGATTAGGGGTTCAGGTGCAGAGATGATATATGAATCCCGGCTGTGCCACCTTGAATCCATGATTTCTTCACTCCGGGCCTCAGTGAAGTGCACCTATAAAATGGAAATGATAATGATGGCATCCAGTTCATAGGGCTAGCATGGGGCTTACATATGGAGACAGAAGTAAAGTGCATAGCATTTAATAGACAACCAATCAGTGTAAGTTATCATTAACATTGTCACGTGTTGTTAGCCAATGTCTGTTATAATGATTGCATATGATATGCATTATAATGCATCTGAGATACAGTGGAACATACGCACTATGTGTTACATTAGTTGATGTACAGAATTTTTGTAACATTTTTATCCCTTCTTTATTATTTTCCTGTTAACATAATGATATTCAGTCTTTTCAAAGAACTGAAAATATTTTTCTCATATAATCTTCCAACCTATTCTTCATGGGTATTAATTATTTAAACATGCATTTTTTCCCCTTTGGAAGGTTCACACTCTTAATAATGATTAAATGTGCTGCAATTAATTTGGCAAAATACAGAACGGCTGAACCTAAAAGCCAGGGGTGACCTTGGCGACCGCTGTGTCGGGAAGCATTTGACACAGAGCGGATCTGGGTGTCATCGCCACACATACTTATGAAAAACCATGTTTCCGTCATCCTCTGGCTTTGTCTGATTCCCTACCATGTGCATGTTTCTACGCACGAGTTCAAACAGTAGCTTGGTACTGATCACTGTGAGAAAATAAAGGAGACAGCTGACTGATGAAGAATTCGTATCAAATATTCAAGAGCACTGATGGAAAGTGGCCGACTCCCCTGATGTTCACGTGACATCAGGGAGAACAGGGGTATGGTCCATCTTCACACTGCTCTAAAGAAATACCTGAGATGAGGTAATGTATGGAAAGAGGTTTAATTGGCTCACAGTTCTGCATGGCTGGGAGGCCTCAGGAAACTTACCATCATGGGGGAAGTCGAAGGGGAAACAAGGCACATTTTACATGGTCGCAGAAGAGAGAGAAAGTGCAGGAAAAACTACCACTTTTTTTTTCTTTTTTGTGACAGAGTTTCGCTTTTGTTGCCCAGGCTGGAGTGCAATGGCACGATCTCGGTTCATCACAACCTCTGCTTCCCAGGTTCAAGCAATTCTCCTGCCTCTGCCTCCCAAGTAGCTGGGATTACAGGCATGTGCCCCCATGCCCGGCTAGTTTTGTATTGTTGGTAGAGACGGGGTTTCTCCATGTTGGTCAAGCTGGTCTCAAACTTTCAACGTCAGGTGATTCACCCACTTTGGCCTCCCAAAGTGCTGGGATTACAGGTGCGAGCCACTGCCTTCCTTAAAAACTGCCACTTTTAAAAACATCAGCTCTCATGAGAACTCCCTCACTATCACGAGAACTGCATGGGGGAAACGACACCCATGATCCAATCACCTCTCACCAAGTCCCTCCCTTGACATGTGGGGATTATAATTTGAGATAAGATTTGGGTGGGGACATAGAGTCAAACCATAGCAATGGGGGACTTCTGTTAGTACCTTCGAAGTGCATTTCCTTGTTTCAAGCATCTCCAAAAAGGAGAGCGAAAGTCACGCTCAAGTTGCCAGCATGGGCAGCTTTCAGCAGGAGTGTCTGCGTGCACTGAGGGGTGGGGAGAGTGGATGTGAAAAAGAATCATCATTGCTCACTGCTCAGAGCAACATTCAGAGGCAGTTGAATTCTGTTCAGATGCAAAAGGGAGCTCAATGCACATCTGCTTCAGTGTGAAACAGATTTCATAGCTGGTGAACCAAGCAGAGGGCTGCCAGCTGCAGGTGCCTGGCATTCCAAGCTCCAGGAACTGGCTCATTGAGAACCGGGCTTGGGGTGCAGTGAATGCTTTTCATTTCACTTTTTTGAAAGATCTTGTTGCTGTTTTGTTTCATGCCCAGGTAGTGGCTATTCAAATAAGTAAGTAAATGGAGACAGGGTGTTTCCTCTGCCTCCCCAGCCTGGAGACCAGTCCCCAGTGGCTCTCCCAAGTAAGGCCATGTCTCTCCCATAGAGAAGCCCAGAACAGCTACTGAAGGCTCATCTCCAAACGGAGACTGAGAAGTCAAACGACCAGGGCCACTTGACCAGAAAATGAGGGGCCAGAGCTCCATCCAAGCTCCCTTGCTCTATTTGCACATTCGGGCTCTCTCTAAATGGCCCGCAGCAGAAATGAACTTCGAGCTCACGTCTCCAGATCCAGTGGTCACCAGGACAGGAGACAATCGTGCCTGCTGGGAAAGGAGCACATATTTCCCAAGGGCTACCCCCTGCTGGTGCTAAATTTAAAGAGGCATCCTATACCCATTTTACAGATGATGAAATGAAGGCTCCCCAAGGTTAAGTGGCTCTCTCGAGGTGACAGAGGACTTCCTCACTCCAACCACTTGCTCTCAGACCCAGCCAGCTCATACGGGAGGTCGGCTTTAAAGACCTTAATCCTTTCGAAAGGAGGGGCTGCTTTAGAAATCAGATAATTAAGTTGTTCTTTTCTCCCTACAGTGTCAAAACACAATGAACTCAACATAGCTCTGAAGTAGGGGAGTTTAAAAATTACCAGAAGGAGGCTACAGATCATCACTCACTACAAGTGGCATGCCCCAGGCGTGGGGTGCTCTGGGCCGACTGGGAGGATGCTGGAAGGACCACCTGGCTCCCAGAGCACCAGCATTGCTGCAGATGCCTGCCTAAGCCAGCGCACAGCTCTGCACGCCAATCCCCACGCTTCAGCCAAGGGTGGCTGGGCTGTCTGCCTGGCCCTTTTGATGATGGGTCCAGGTGCCACAGGCTCACAAGAATGGGGGTTGTTGAGAACATCTGACGCTGCTCATACATTTGGCTGATGGCTAAGGCCGGGCCTCGACCCTCAGCCACCCACATTTCTGGCTGGCCACTCAGCTGTCCCCTCCTTACTCTGTATGGGCCAAAGCTCTTCTGAAGACCTGAGCGCTGGGCTCCAAGGACTCCTGTAGGGTGAACCTAGGGAAAAGGAGACCCAGAAATATCCATGGGCTACACTTCAGCCACTCTCTGCTGACCCACAATACTCTTCACTCTTCCTAACAGAACCCTAGCTTTGTTTCAGGGCGGCAACAAGCCCAGCTGAGCACACGAACGCCCTCAGATTCCTCCAAGTTCCAGTGGCTCTGGGACACAGTTCTGGCCAATGAAGTGTAAACTGCAGGCTCTGGGGACCCTGAACCCTCCTCCCTCTGCCCTTCTTTTGCCTGCAACACTATTGGATAAAGCTGATAGAGGTGATTTTTGCCTGTCTGGAGCCAGTCTCCTGGGTTTGTTCCTAGGAATTGCCACTTGTAGGTCCTGTGCCCCTGGCAAGTGCCTTAATCTCCCTGGGCCTCAGTATTCTTGCTCTAAAATAGCACTTTCCTTGCAGGTTGTTGGGGAGGTTTAAATGAATTAATACATGCAAAGCCCTTGGAGCAATATCAGCAAATAGGAAGGCTGTCAGGGTGTTGGCCCTTGTGACATTTCTGGAGGGGGAGCAGCCCTTTTGCAACCATGAGGCCACACACACCAGAATGCAGCAGAGAAAAAATCAAAAAAGCTACAGGGCCTTGACCACCTGGCTAAGCAACGGCACCCTCTGCAAACTCCCTACCTCCAGATTCCTGTTATAAGAGATAAAATACTTGTTAGTTAGATTTTCTATGCAATTCACCAATCTGGTGGGTGCCCAACCTCACTGAATTATCCTAGTGTTCTGACGAAGAGACTCAGGCAAAATGGCATTTGACTGTTCATGCCCTTCCCTGGCCCAGCATAGCTCCTGATTCCTGGTTTCTGGAAAGAGGTGCCAGACCCAAGCAACCCAGGCTCCTCCCAAGATGACTACGTTCTGTTGTTCTGGACTGGATTTTCAGTGCGTGCTTCTTTTCAAGGATTTCCAACAGTACGAATGGCAGCTCAGGAAAAGCCAAGAAGACCTACATCCTATATTGCATTGATTTCCCAGTCTTGAAGCTTTGTGATAGTCTTCTAGCCTTCACTTGTTTTAGATAAATGTGAGAAGACCAGTTCGAGATGGCCAGAGCCCCATCCCCCATCCCACATGGTCTCCTCCCAGCAACAGGTTGGGTCTGTGACCCTCCCCTTGCATCCGGTTGGCCCTATGACCCCCTAAATCAATGGCATACAGTGAAAATGCCACCATGTGACTTCTCAGGCCAGCTTATGAAACACTACACAGCTTCTTCCTGGCGCTCTGGGGGAAGCCAGTGCTGTATAAGAAGTCTGACAGCCCTGAGCTGCCATGCTGGGGGTGCTGTGTGTGTGTGGGGTGCATCAATCCATGCTCCAGCTGGGCTCACAGACACCCACCAGCATCGACCAGCAGCTATGAGTCATCTAGAACATCCAGCCCAGTCAACATCCGACCACAGTCAAATGAGAGACCCCTAGTGAGAACCACCCAGCTGAGACATTCCTGGATTTCTAATCCACAAAACCATGAGAAACATCAGGTCGTTGTTCTAGCCACTAAATTCTTGGGTAATTTTCACATAGCAATAACAACTAGAACAGAAGGAATCGTCTGTCACACTCAGTATGTTATCGACGAAAATGTATTGCCGGGCGCGGTGGCTCAGGTCTGTAATCCCAGCACTTAAGGAGGCTGAGGCGGGTGGATCACAAGGTCAAGAGATGGAGACCATCCTAGCCAACATGGTGAAACCCCGTCTCTACTAAAAACACAAAAATTAGCCAGGCATTTGGTATGCGCCTGTAGTCCCAGCTACTCAGGAGGCTGAGGTGGAAGAATCGCTTGAATCCGGGAGGCAGAGGTTGCAGTGAGCTGAGGCTGTGCCACTGTACTGTAGCCGGGCAACAGAGCAAGACTCCATCTCAAAAGAAGAAGAAGAAGAAGAAGAAGAAGAAGAAGAAGAAGAAGAAGAAGAAGAAAGAAGAAGAAGAAGAAGGAGAAGGAGAAGGAGAAGGAGAAGGAGAAGGAGAAGGAGAAGGAGAAGGAGAAGGAGAAGGAGAAGGAGAAGGAGAAGGAGAAGGAGAAGGAGAAGGAGAAGGAGAAGAAGGGGAGGAGGAGGAGGAGGAGGAGGAGGAGGAAGAGAAGAAAATGTATTGTGCTCTCTTAGGACATTCCATTACCCCAGGCTGACAGTAATTACACTGAATCTTCATGAAAAATGGAATTCTCACTTCTGTCTTTCCCCAAGCAAAGATATGGTGCACTTCATCTGCGTTTCAAGGGAAATACCTTTGACAGCATTTGTTTCTTCTGAATGTTCACAGAACCTCTGGCGAGCTCTACGCAATGCTGAGCAGTGCCAACCTCAGCCCCGATTGCAGCCAAAGCCAGGGAAGTCCCAAGGAGCCTTCCATGTGCCAGATTACTGGCCCCACTGCTGGCAGCGGCCATGACCTTGAAGCTCACCGAGACTGAACTGCCATATTCAAGCAGGCAGGTCAGGAGGAGTTCAGAGTCTGTGTCCCTATTAGCTACGTAATGCCGATTTCACTGAATGAACTTGTGTTGGCTTTTTCCCAAGGAGCTAGTTAACACACATCAACTAATTTGGCATCCTAGGGTCTCCAGGTTCTATTTACAAACTGCTATTTAACTCTCTTAATCAAGGAGAGCAAAACATGAGACAGTTCTTGTAAGAGGAGAAGGTGGAATCCTCTCCGTATCTTTAAATGGCTCCATTTAAAATTTTTTAACTCTTCCCATTAAAAAATTTTTAAGTCTCCCCACTTAAAAATATCTGGGTAAGAGTCTGTGGAGGAAATTAAAAAGTAGGAGCCAGATGCAGAAACTCTGGGGTATGGCAAGTCCCCTGCGGCAGGCGGGACTAGCGTTGAGATCTGGGTTCCAGACTCCCATCTGCTTCCCTGTCTCATGGAAATTTCCCAACTAGAACTCGGGCTCATGGCAGAGGCAGGGTAAGATGCCAAGAGGAGAACCTCGGCATCTGCTGGAAGCACCTGCAAAGACTCTTAAAGAGCCAGTGTGCACGAAATGTCCTCCAGGTGGAGCCTCAGTCTCCCGCTCTGTGAAAGGGACACTCCTAGGAGTGTCTTGAAAATTTAACGGGATAAAAGTGTACAGTTGTGAGCACAGTTCTTGGCATTTCAGAGGAATCTGATACATGTGATGCTGCTGCCGCTCTGGTGTTAGCGTGGTGATCCACGGCGAACACCTCCGGCTTCCCGCCCATTCCATTCAACTCACAGCCTTGGAAGGAGGCAAGCTCCAGGCCATCGGCCCCTGTCCAACCTCTTTGGGCCTCAGTTTCCCCATCTGTGAGATAGAGGTTCTCCACTGCTGCATGATGGAGGTGGGGGTGGTGTAGGAAGGGTGCCAGGAAGTGGGCACAGGAAAGTACCCCCAGTGCAACTGCTGAGCTGCCAGAAACCTGGGAGAGTATTTGTGGTGCCACTTTAGGGCATTCCCTGTTTTGTTTCAGGGGTCCTGTGTTGAGCATGGGGTCACCGAAGGCACACTGTGGTGCTGAGACAAAATGCCTCCTCTCTCAGCAGCTCTGTTCCAAAGCCATCACCTCCTTCCTTCCCTTCCCGTCCCCCGCTCTGGACTGTTCTTGAATCTCCCTCCCCTATTCCCTTCTCCTCTTTCAGGCCCACCCAGCTCCATGTAGTTTTAGCTCCTGGTACACTCCAGGGCACTCTGTAGACACCCCAAGTCCCACATGCTCTGTGCTCCACACTCTTGCCTTTCATCTGGGTTCCCAGCAGCTGCAGGGACTGGAGAGACCACCTCATGCCCACATCCACTTCCCTGGGTGGACACCCAGATGCTAGGCCTCTGAGACCCCCTTCCTGTGGAAGCACAAAGTCCTCCCTCCTGGGCTGCCCTCCTCACGACTATGTTGTCCACACCCTCCCGAGGGAGGCAGGTATCTGTGGGTAGACCTGGGGAGCCCCAGCTCACCAGTGCAGAAGCTGGAGAAAATAAAAGAACCCGGTCGCACCTCAGTTTGCGCATCAGTAAAATGGGATGATAAATAGTACCTTTCTCCCAAGGTCAACTGTGAGGATTAAAACAGAATGTTCACAAAAGACTGTATAGTAAGTGCTGGCTTCATTCATAGCAGGTGCTGTGACTATTACCATGATTATTTCACCCTAAAACACTTTGAACAGGACAGTGGAAAGACCCTTGACTCCTCTGGGGACAATGCAAAAGCTCCTTGGCTAAAACAGAGCAATAAAGCTCCCCTGGGCTCCGTGTTGAGACTGCCCTCACCACCGCCCTCAGCACAACTTCACTGTCCTGCTGTGCAGCCCCGGGTGTAATCCATGTCTGCAGGTAGAACACAAGGTCAGTGGGGTCTGAGCCTTCTGGAGTGAGGGTCACCCCAGGGTATGCACTGGAAATCCAGATCCCTGCGCCGCTCCCTGGGAGGTTCCCATCCAATAGATCCAGGCTCCTGATTCTAGGATCTGTGTTTACAAAGTGGCAGGGATGATTCACAGGACTCCACTGTGGGAACACCCGAGCCTGCAGGGGTGTCAATGCTTGTTCACTTGTTACAGGTGAGGTTGCCCCATTGTCACCCCCTCCAGCCCTGTGTCCTGGTGGTCCAGGGCTGGCGCAGTGGCTCCGGTGCAACTTCTCCCACGTGCACCTGCAAGGCCTACCCTTTCTCATGTCTCGGGGCCTTAATGCCCTCACCTGTAAAGCGGGCATCAGTGAAGACCCCATGCAGGAAGGGCTGAGTGGGCAGGTGTGCCCCAGGGACCCTATGCCCCCACTCCTGCACGCATGCACGGAGGATGTCCAGTGTCTTTAGGGGGATCCCAGGCCTGCGGGAGGAGGGGCCGCAGGGGCACAGTGGGCGAGGGGAGCCTGGTGCGCAGGTCACCAGAAACCCCCACCCTCACAGGGAGAACCAGCCCAGCAAGACGTGTGGGGAGCAGCAGCCTCATTGGTGGCCTGGGGCGCAGTGTCGCCTTCCATGGGACCTGGGGCCAGGGACCAAAGGCAGGGACCTGGGAGGAGGGGGATGCCCATGCCCAGAAGCAAAATAGTTCCCCAGAGCCGCCCGGCCACCTTCTCCCCGCCTCCCGGTCCTTCTATCCCTCTGTCCCCTGCAGCTGCTCGCCCCTTAGTCCTCTGAAACTCACTGCCTGCCCGAGGCTCCCTCCTTCCCACCAGCGAAGCTGCTGCAGGAACAAAACGCCCTTGGGCTGCACTCACTGCTGCACTGCCCGAGCCCACGGTTTTCCGCCCCGTTCTTCAGTTCTGAGCTTTCCTCTTCTCCCGGCTTCCCTCTCCTCCTCCTTCTCCCCAGTCCCTTCTCCCTTCTCCTGTGCCCCTCGCCAGCGACTCCAGCCTGGGCCCTCTCACAGGCGTCAGCCGCCTTCATTCTGCGGGACCGCCCGCTGGTGGAGGGGAAGGTGTGGGCGCCCTGGGCTCCGTGCTAGAGAAGTCATCGGGGGACCAGGAAGGAGGACCCCATCCCCATTGCTGCAGCCTCTGCTGAGAATCCCCCCACGCCACAGTTCTCACCCCAGAAGCACAACCTTCGCTGCCCAGACCTTCAGACAAAAGGAAGAGAGCGCGATGGGGATGGTCAGAGGGAACCTTGACTCAATTCCTGATGTGTGCATTCGTGTGTGTGCGTATGTGTGTGTGTGTGTGTGTGTGTGTGTGAGAGAGAGAGAGAGAGAGATATATTAATTTTTTTAAAAGCAGAGGGGAGAAATTCCTAACAAAATGGGCAAAAATTACAGATAGTTCCATTTTGTCCAGTATTATCATTGGAAAGGGAGGAAGATGAAGAAATGGCCAATGTTTGTGGCCTTTGTTTCAGGCTGGAGAGAAAAAGCCTGCAGCTGATTAAGGAAGTGGCCAGATGCAAAAATCTTCAATAAAATACTGGCAAAATGTCCTTTTCTAATGTGTTGTAAAGTATATAAACCATCAGGATGTACTCTCACACGTAAAATGCTAAAATTAAATTTTCACTCAAAAAGAAAAAATATAAATACTTTATGGGTTCCCAATTGTTGAAAAAAAAGTAACTCCCACAATACTCTGTTAGAAAAAATATAAAATGTCCCTTTCTACTGTGTTGTAAAGTATATAAACCCTCAGGATGTACTCTCAAACGTAAAATGTTAAAATTAAATTTTCACTCAAAAATAAAAAATATAAATAGTTAAAAAAAAAAAAAAAAAAAAAAAAAGGAAGTGGCCAGAGAGGCCAAGTTCGTTCAGCCCTGAAGATCGTCTGGTGAAGCTGGTGTTCCTCAGGCTTTCCTCCTGGAGCCCTCCTTGGGGAGGAAGCGAAGGCAGGGTCAGCACTGAGCCACCCTGGTTGACTGGACCTGCTGGGCCAGGTCTGGGCGGTACTGTTAGAGCCCCCACTGTGAGCATTCCCATCAGAATGAAAGTCACAGAAAACCAGAACCAGCCGATTAAATGTTACCTGTCTGGAGGGAGATACCCCTATTTCCTTTGTTTCCCACTTCCAATCAGAGGACCACAGGCTGGGGAACATGGTGAGCACAGCCAAGGACACTTTCAGGACAGATAGAAACGCGGTACTTTGGTTGGGAAATGAAACGTCTTTAGAGAGATCCAAACTCTGACTTCATCCCTCCCTGGACAGCACCTTGGAAAGGAGCCCCAGAGCCGCAGCAATGGTCATCTCTGGGTCAGTGAGAACAGAACTGCCTCTTGACGTTGGTCTTAAGTCATTTCTTTGTGATGCTTGAAACGTGGGCACTGAACACTCACTGTTTTGTAATAAGAGGGGAAAAAAGAGTAATACTGTGGACATCGTTCTTGTCAAATAAAATGAACAAGGATGGGTGCCTGAGGGTGGCATGGAATTCTGTGCAACCTCAGATGATACAGAATCTGAAGGCGTCTCTGTGCTGTACGGAGCCCCTGACATGCCTACCTGCCCCAAAGTGTGGTTGTATGAATTGTGTTCCTGCAGGAGAGTTTACAACGCTGCTTGGCTCGTAGGCAGAGCTGGTCAGTGTCATTCTTGGTACGACAAGCTTCGTTAATAAGTACAAGTAGTATTTATTCACCACTTGATCCATGATGTGGGAGTGAACTGAAGTTTGATGCTCTTGCCTCTCGCTGGGCACCGTGTTTGATCATAAGCTCCTGCTTGATCTGCCCACAGTGGTGGGGGTGCCTGGGTGGGAAGTGCTGCTCCCTCCCCTGGAACCGCCCCCTCCCCTAGAACTCAGCCAGCCTGCCCTGGGTCTGCCACAGCTGACAATTCCACTCCGAGCCTCTCCCAAGGGAGGCAGCTCCCAACCCGTTGCTGTTAGCCCAACCTCAGCCGCAAAATCCAAGCTGCTCCAGGTCCTCACTGCCTTGCTCCTGTGTTTTCCTTCTCTTGGACAGCATCCTGCAGGACACGGCTTCAAATAAACAACAGCATTCACTGAATTGCACTGATTTATGTCCAATTTGCCAAAATATCTCAGCCTTGCTGCCTCTGCAAAGCCCACTTACGGAGTCCTGAAATGCCGTCCCAACCCCTCCAGATCCGAGCAAGCCTGGAGGCCGAAGGTTTTAAGGTGGCTTTCTATTCTACTGCCACGAAGAATGACCTTGTCGAAAAATACTGAAGGGTGAAGGGAGATGCTCAGGCAATTAAACGAAGAAACTAATTTGCAAAACAACACATGCACAACGTGATCCTGTTCTTATAACATATAGTGAAATAAGCGAAATGAAAAACAACAGCTGATGCTTACTGGGTGCTGACCCCAGGCCAGGCACTGCTTCCGTGCGTGCCTGCGTGTGCGTGTGTGTGTAACTTGCACTCCAAAGCACCAAACTGTGGCAAGTGGTTCTCTTGGTGGTGGCTTTGTCATGCTCCTCTCTGTTTGTGTAGTTGTGTTTGGTCCGGGTATGCGACAAGAAACATGTCTTACTTTGTAAACTGTTCCCATAAGTTTTTAAAAAATCACGGAAGTCCATTTGTAGCACCCTTCTGAAAGCAGAAGAGCTGGTATTGGACGCTGCAGCCCTTGGAGAAACAGCTGGCTGGGGTCACACCTGACTTCCTTCCTTCCTCAGGACGGGTTCTCAGAATTCCGTCTGTGACTGCTGCAGTACTGGAAGGGATTCGTCTTGGGATTTTCTGTAGCAGCTTAGCAGAGGCCTTAGCCTACACTAGGTCATCTACACATAACAGTAAATAAGACATCTCCAAACTGAGGATTTAATTAACCTCCCCAGCCACATCGAGCCCAGCAGAAACCTTTCTCCCTGAAGCAGGTAGTTTTTCTCTTCCTCTGAAATGATTTCACCTTTCTGCACAGTATCTGTTGGGACAGAAGGTGGGGAGGAGGAAGGCCTATTCCATCTGATCTGAACCTTCTGGAAAGAGGGCAGGGGTCCCCTTGGAGCTTCCAGTGTGGGGGCTGGTCTCAGGGCCTCCCTTCCCTGTTGCCGTTGCTGTTCTCTTCCCCTATGTCTTAATGGCAGATTAATTCGGCTCAGGGAATGGCTCAATTCCGCCAGATAATTGCACTGTTGTTGTTTTAACTGAACTGGTCCATCAGTCGAATTAAAGCAGGCAGGCTCATAGCCCCTCGTGGCCAGGGGTGTGGGGATGCTGCAAGCCACACCCTTAGCAACACAGAGTTCCATCTTGGTGTATGTGTGGATGTGCAGTGTGTGTGTGTACATGTATGTATGTGTGTGTATATGTGTTTATGTGTGTGTGCCTGTGCGTACATGCATGAGCATCTTGGTTTAAAAAATAATCATTTTGTGAAAAAAAAAAATACAAAACTACTTGGTCAACAGTGAAGTTAATTTATAAATGACCCTTCCAAGCATCCTATAAACTTTTCCTTCTCCAGATTCTGCGAATCTGGGTTTTGGAAATACTTTGTTTTAAAAAACTGCATATTAAGTAAAAGGTGGAAAGTGTTTTGCCATCAGTATTTTGGTGATGTATATATACTGAAGTATATATTTCACATAACAGACATGACTTCTCCTCACAAAACTCTGTTCTAGGAGTGTTGGTCTGTGAGTTTCAAATGGCAGCATGGTTGTGCCCTGCATGGACAGAAATGTGATTCCAGTACTTGCAACCTCAAACATCGAATCACTTATTGTGACAGGCACTGGGAAGAGACGGGGGAAAGGCTGAAAAAAGGGAATGCCGGAGCAGTGCATGCCAGCGCCTCGGGAGCAGGTGCCCTGTGCACAGTCCACCCCTCCCTCTAGCCACTCAACTCAGAAACCCACAGCACCAGCAGACAGAGACAGATGCTGTAGCAAGAGTCAGGGATCCAGCTAGGAGCTGCAGTTCTACACCAACCATGGCATAAAAGCTCTGGCAGCCAAAAGCCCTGGGTGCAAATCTCTGCTCCACTACTGGTGAGATGATCCCAGCAGGGCCAGGCCTGGGAAAAGCGAATGAGGGCCCTTATCTCGGGTACAATATTAAAGGCAGCACCAAAACATGCAGCCATCAAGATAAATCATATTTTAATGCAGTATCTTAAAAAATCAATACAAATGCAAACAATCTGCGATGCACAATCAGCGTTTTCAATGCAGATGCGTCCTGGCACCTGCCCACGCTCCCTTGCTTGCTCTGTGATGCACAACGTATCAGCATTTTTAGTGCAGATGCCCATCCTGGCACCTGCCCATGCTCCCTCGCTTACTCTGCCCTGACCCTGACCCTGTGCTCCACCTTGATTTAAAATTGGATATTTGGCTCCTCATGGGTTTATTTTTGCACAGATTTAGATTTTTTTGGTCCTGACAACTGAGTTTGTTGGTGCCCCTTCAACGGTGCCCCCAAGGTGAGGGGCTCTCTCTTGCCTCACCCTCATCCCCATCCTGTGAATAATCTCACATTTCTGAACCGTAGTTTCCTTGTCTAAAAGGCAAAGTAATAACTGTCACTCCTGGGGCTGTTTGACACGAATCTAGGGGCACAGAGAGTGCCTGTGGAAGCTGGCAGTCCACCTGCCACCCACTGTGAACCCAAATGGAGAGGTTTTCCAGACCCACGCAGCAATTCTGGGGGACCAGGGCCTGTGAGTGAGGTTTGACTCCCAGTCCATCCGTCCCTGTCTGTCTGAGACATGGTCACCTTGGGCATCCTGCTGTAAGGACCTGGGCTGAGTCCAGTGAAATCCCTGCTCGAGGGCACACAGTATAACTGGGAGACAGGAACATGACAGGAAAAGTTAACCCACAGATGGGAGGTCCCAGGGCTGTGTGCAAGGGACCAGGGTGGTCACCAGAATGCACGGGGATTCACCCTGGCCAAAGACAGAGAGGCATCCAGGAAGGTTTCCCAGGGGAACTCTACTCAGACCTCAAAGAATCTGAAGAGGAAAATGAGAATGAGCCTGTGTCTGCGATAACAGGGGGAAAAAAACACTGGCTTAAGAAAAATCTCGACGTGTGACACCTCATGTCCCTGAAGCAAAGTGTGGATTTGAGTTACTAAGTACTAAGGAGAGTTTCAGAAAATGAACACAGCCCTCCCTTTAAGGGAATTATCTTTTTGTGCTGGCTGATGCACATATAAGCGCGCACGTGTGCACGCACACACAGCCACACACACACACACACACCCCACCTGGCATCTCCAGCTAGCATGCCAGGGTGCCCTCCGCCTTTCTGCTGCCTCCCTCATTCCATGTCTCCTAGACCTGCCATGAAGCGCCCCCATGCAGCACATGCTCTGTGCTGGGCGTAGGTGGCCTGCCCACGGCTCCTTCCTGGGCCCACTGCTGGCAAGTCCCGCGCCCTGGGGCAGCTCTAGGCTTCAGTCCTGTCCTCTGCCCTTGAATCTGCTTCTTACCCGCATCTGTCAAGGGGTGCTGAGCAGGTGTGTCTGTGCTTCCCTCGGGTCTTGTTAGTGGTTGTCAGTAAGCCCTGAATTCCTCCATACAACCTTAAATCCTTCCTCAATCCCCCCAGCCCACCAGCAAGCTTCCTAAATCCAATCAGTTAACACAGCCCAGAAAGTGGGTCCATTTGCAGGAAAGCAATGGGTTTGCACCTAACCATCCTTCCCTGGGGGGCGGGTCAGACCAACTGCAGGGCGGCGGAAAGGAGCCCTCCGGGGACATGAAAACATCAAGGAGAATGGGACATGTTGACATGGAAATATGTCCGTGACATATATTGCTAAGTTGAAAAAAAATCAGGCTCCGAACCAACAGATGAATATGATTGCACTAGCTATTGAAATGGGCGTGTTGGATGAGTGTTTATACAGAGATGTCTGGGGCAGGAGAGGCCTGGGGGCCACCAAATACTGCCAGCAGTTACTGACGGTGGGAAGGTTCAGTTTTAAAAATTATTTGTTTGTTTGATTTTTGCAGTGGTTGAATTTTTGACATGGTAGGCATCATCTTCATAAGAAAAAAAAGGAAGAAAAGAACCCATCTAGGCTATTTACAAGCTTCCATGGAGCATTTTTGGTAAGTAAGAAGTGCAAGGTTTTCCAGATAAATAGAATATGCAAACCGTGGGTGCCAGGGCTGGGAGTAAGGGACAGCAGGAGACGCTGCTTAGTCGCACAGGGCTTGCTTTTGGGATGACAAAATGTTACAGAACCAGAGAGGGCTGGTGTCTGTTGTGATTACTCTGAACATTCTGCGTTTACTAAATGCCCCTGAAGTGGACACCTTGAGATGGTTAATTTCCTGTTATGTGAAGTCACCTAATCAATTATCTATGTGTCTTCTAGTTTTCAACGTAATAATTTACCTGGTTTGGAGCTGGTGTGGGTGCTCCAAACGACTGGTCTGTCCTGAGGCAGGAACCTGTTTTCTCAGCCTGCTTTTGTGGAAGCCAGGGGCACTGACTGTTAATAAATGGGATGTAGAGAAATAATTTCCAAGATTCCTTTAGGTTCACAAAAATAGAGTATTCAGAAGAATGAAACCTCTCCACATATAACATCTGATCATTTTCTTATAGTCAACATGGCTTTTAATGTCTCCTTAGTGCAAAGTTCTAGCCTGACAGCCACTGAAACCAGAACTTCTAGAACTTTCTTTTCAGTAAAAAGTTCTCTGTCTCTCTTCCATTCCTCTTCATTACATACAATATTTGGGACAGCTTATAGGAAGTCGGTATTAAAAAGGAGTAAATCATCAATGCAAGAATACATTGAAATTAGACAACTTCAAGAAAATAGAAATTAGAGATGAATATCAAGATCTAGAGGGGAAGTATTTAGAACTCATCCACCAAAGGTCTGAAATTCCGCACAGCTGCTGCGGCGGGTCATGCATTCGACCCCCCGCTATATTTATAAAGCATGTTTACCTCCAGAGGACATTCACTCATTTTACCCTCAAGAATTTCCTGGGAGGCGGACGGAGGCTGAAGATCTCTGCGCATGATGGGCGGACCCCAAGGAACCCATAGCCCCCCGCCAGCCCTCACCAAAACCCTCGAAACTGACCAAGTCGTTTCTTCACCCACATACAGCAGACTCACACGTGCCACCGCAATGGGCCCGTCACATACGTGCACGCACACAGACACACACAATGGGCCCCTTACACACACAGACGACACACATCCCGACCAGACAAGCATGCATATTTTTATTTCAGTGGGTAGGAACATGAGCAACGTTTCGGCCAGCACTCAACAGGGGCGATTTATGGACCTGGAGTGTCTGAGCGCATGTGTGCTGCTGGGTGGGGAAGGGTGGGACAGGAGCACACGGAGGGAGGCTGGAGGGTGCTAGAGAGAGGATGGGTGTGAAATGGCCCATAAATGGTCATCTTGATTTATACTGAACCACATTTGCAGCCTGTCCCTTGTGCAGCTTCACGTGAACATCGTCTTTTTCATCTTGCTTTTAGAATCCCATGTGTCTCCCTCCTCCCTCCTGTCTCTCCCTCTCCCTTCTCTTCCCTTCTCCCTCTCCCTCTCCCCCTGAGGAGGCCCAGCTGGAAGGAGACAGGGATCCGAGCTCAGTCCGTGCAGACAGGATTAAAGTAAACACGCTGGTCATCGAGCAGGCAGTTAGCAGCGTTTGGACAGATGATGAACGCTGGGCTGGTGGAGGACCACACACGCAAAGCCCCCTCGGACCACACAGGCGTGTGCCTGCCCACCCCGCCTACACACACGCACACGCTCGGAGTCACACACAGGACATCCTTGCCGTGCCAGCACGGCTCTTTGCCATGGGACATTTGGAGAGGTGTCTTCTCAACACCCACAAGTTACAAGCCTATGCTGGCCCTGCCAGAGCCCCCACACCGAGCCAGGTCCCTTTGAAGAAGCAAAGGGCCAGGGTCCTTCCAGTCACACACTGTGTGGGTACCAGGGGCATGTCTCTTCACCCTTCGAGAGCTCTGTCTCCCCATTGTGGGTCTGGGGTGATCACAGTGGCTGCTGTGCAAGGGCATGGATGGCTGTCTCTCGTGCCCTTGGCTTCCTGTGTGGACTCTAGCCTTGTCATGATTTCACCTCAAACAAGCGTCTGTGTCCCTCCCAAGGCCTGGGGGTCAGGGACCCAGCTCACATGCCTTGGCTCTACGCCACCTGGTCACCCGAGGTGGGCTCCTCCGCTTCTCTGTGCCTCAGCTTCAGCAAGTCTGGAGCAGAGAGCAACAGGCAACCTGGCAGATAGACCAAGGCAGGCCACTGGTGCCAGCCACAAATGCTGGCCACAGATGCTGTCCATGGATACCAGACACAAATGTCAGCCCACAGATGCTGGCCACAGGTGCCAGCCACAAATGCTGGCCATGGATGCCAGCCACAGCTGTTTATAGGCTACCACTATTCTGTACAAAGACAGCCTGGACTCCCACCTGGACAGTGACTCCCTTAAACCTTTTCCTATTATACTCAAAATCCACACCCCTCCTGGGAGGCTGGGAGTTTATGTCCTGTCTGCTGTGAAAATGCCCTGAGAGAGTCACTGAGGGGGACGGTCTCTGGCAGAGGCATGCTAACAGTTGTATCCTGCCCAGCATGTTAGAAGACACCCCACTCCAATAAAATGCCCCCCCCATTGGCAGAATGGGCAGGCAGCCAAGGAAAGAGATTTCAGAATTGGTTGCTTCTCACTGTTCAGCTCCTCTTGTTAAACACCTCCCAACCCAGTTCCCATCCCCAAACAGTCCATGTCTCTGAGAGGGCTCTCAGGTTCCAACACCTGCCTAATGAGGAAGAAGCCAAACGAAGCCCCTGCCTGCTGGCCAAAGTGGGGCTGGTAGTGGTGTTGGCTAGAGGAAGGAAGCCCGTCGCCCCAGATTCACTCCGCTTATCAGGGTCATGGGGGAACACGGGCTAAGAAAATTTCCATCCAGGGGACACCTCTAACACTGCTCCAGGATGGACTATGTGGCCCGTGGCCGCCCACTGCACCATCTGTGAGGCGTGTGACACTCCCAGCACTGCCAGTGGCTGATCAGGGCCATCTGTCTTCATTACATGGGTTTGTTTGGGGGAGGTGAGCACTGGGGGCTGCCATGGCTGAGGAACGCTGACCTATTGGCAGAGGTGCTTTGAAGCCTCCTCAAGGTTGCAGCTCTGCCGACCAGACCATGCGGATGCAGTTCCAGCCCCTTTCTACACAATGGGGGGTTTCTGGTCCTGGGGCTCCAGGAAGTACCCCTCCCTGGGGGAGTAGGGCAGACTTGGCCTCTGCCCTCTGCTCACTCATATCACTCACCTGGTTCATTTTTATTGAGCACCTACTATGAGACGGGGCAACCCAGGCACTGAGGACATAACCGTGGGGAGGCTCCTAGTTTGGAGGGAGTAACAAAGACTGAAGAAATCCCGGATTCCCAGAGTGGGAAGAGAACACCAAGGACGAGGAACCAGGATTGCAGGAAGACAGTGGGACGGGACATCAGGGCCCGCAGTTAGGGCAGCCCTCTCCGGGGGCCCCATTTGCCTTCAGATCTCAGAAACTCCTGGAGAGACAGCATTACATGAGAATCCGTGTGTCTGTCACTCTGAGTCAGCCTTCAGACTCCAGCCTTTCTTGCCCCTGAGGCCTCTGCCTGGCACACCAGCCTCAGTTTCCTTGTTTGCAAAATGGGCGTAATAAACACACCTAACTCCCAGAGGTGCTTAGAAGGTTGAGTGAGATCAGGCATGCCCAGCATGTTACCCATGGCAAGACCTGGAGAAATGCCGGCTGCAGTGACAATGACTGTGTGAGAATCTCCACATTTAATCTATGGGTGACGACACGCTGATGGGAGAGCTCTGCTGTCTTGGGCAGGGAGGAAAGTCAGGGCCCCATGTCCCAGGGCTCTTCCACCCCTGTGCCCTGTTCCCTGGCATAGCATGATATTACCAGCGGACAATTCTAAGTGGAAGAAAGGCTTTCCTTGGAGGAGGGACCCTAGCATCATTTTCCTTTTTGTGCCTCCCAGAGTCATAAAGAGGAGAACAAACCCACAGCAGCATCCTGGAGAGAGGCTGCTAGAGAAGGAGGGAGTCCACCAACACATATTTAAGCAATGCCGCGTGGTCACTGTTGTTGAAATTCCAGGGTCTGCCCCCACTAGACTTCCGGGGTTGGAATCCTGGCTCGATCCCATATGAGGGTGAGATCAAGGCAAGTTACCTATCTCTCTGAACCTCAATGCACTCATCCATGAAATGGGCCCGATCACCAGTGGGCTTACAAAGACTGAATTAAAAGAAGCGGTGTGTCACCACGCATGTCGCTGGCATTCTGCCGGTCTGCTTGCTATTTTCCCTTCCCTCCCTTTCTTCTCCTGTGGCTCACTCCTCCTGTTTTCTTAAAGCACTAAAATATATTGCAGATGGATTCAAAAACTGCCAGACATGACCAGCAAGGACACGGAAAGCAACGACTTCAAAGTGAGGGCGAGTGTTTGTCCCCTCTGTCTGCAGAAGCAGAATTGGGTTAGGACAGGAAGTCTGAAATGCAAGCTCTGAATGCTTCACTTTTACATTCAGTCTCGGGGTCCCTGCGCTCCATGCCCTCCCAAAGCTGTCTTTGCTGTCAAGGGGCAGGGACAACTGTCATCAACTGAACAACCGAGCACTTAATCCGTGCCAGCCCCTTGAGCTGTGTGGGCTCCCGTGCACGGATCCCTCTCATCAGTAGGACTCAGGAACCACCCACACCCCACTTTCGCTGCTGGAGAAACCAAGGCACAGAGAAGAAATGCAGCCCCATTCCAAGGGCGGGCTGCTGCCAGTCATCCCAGCCTGGAAGGTCCAGCATGGGACTTTTCCATCTCCCACCAGATGTTAGTCGAACAGACAGAGTGAGCTGCGCCAGGCTATAAAACAAATCCCAGCATTCCCTGCAGCCGTGGCAGGAATCACATTCGCCTGTCAGGGCCCAGTGCAACCATAACACAGACGGCCTCTCCCCTGCCCAGCGTGGAAGGCGTTTTGACCCCCGCCGAGAAACATGAAGGTCATGACCTACTGGCTTCCCCATCTGCCCTTTCCTCACCAGGGGACATCTGACAACAGCCCTGTGATTTATGCAGCTTAATGCAATCCAGAGGGCACTGGCACATTGCAGAAAGAGGGAGAAAAGAGGGTACCGGGCTCCTCAGAAACCGGTTTCACTGGCTGCGTGTTGAATATGGGATCCTGTCGGTGCTGGGAGGTTGGGATGGTGGCTTTCTGCAGCAGTGAGCCTCCCAGGTGCCACTCGCTGGATGCAGACTTTAGCAAACCAGCCAATATTTATCCAGGGTCTGCTGTGTTCAAGGCATATAGGGTAGCATCGTTAGCAGGCACTCAGGGAACATTCCTGGATTAATTCTCTTCCAGGAGTCGTGCAGACTCGGTTGCACTGGCTCCCTGGAGCCGGCATCTCTGTGGGGTAACCGTGTCTGATCATTTGTAGCACATCACAGTACCTTCAAATAAGAGCTAAGAAACTGGGTCTTCCTGGGAGCAAAGCTAAGTTGCGTTTGTTTTTTTTTTAAGTTAAAATATTTTTCTCTCCATAGATTTACCCTCTCTTATGACTTAAGCGAGACACACAGAATCACAATGACTTAACACAGAGACGCTAGTTTGTTTTTCTATGTTTCGTCGGAAGGACACAATGAACAGTCATGGAGAAACCTCCTCAGAGCATCACCAGACCTGAGTGGCTCTGGGCCTCACCACGTACTAGGTCTGTGATTTGGGTAGGTTGCTTGACGTCCCCTCACTAGTAAAATGGGATCAGAATAGGACTTGGCCCCATGCAGTGTGGGCACATTAGAAATGAGAGTGCAGACACCCCAGCATGGACTCTGCCCCAGAGCTGGCTTTATGCACTGGTGCCTGTCATCATCTTCATTCTCCTCTCCAATCGAAGTTCATGTGGTAACACAGCTGAACACGCAGAAGACAGAGCTCAGTGGTCTGGGTTCAAATCCCAGCTCTGCCCTTCATAAGCTGTGTGACTTGGGGTGAATTACTTAACCTCTCTGTGTGTCTCGGTTGGGTTCCTCATCTGCAATACAGGGATCGTAACTGTGGTGAAGATCAAACTCATTAACAAATGCAAGGTTGGTCCTGCATGTACTGGCTAACTGACTCATAGCTAGTGGGTCACTGTTACCATTACAGGGAGAACTGCTATTCTGGAATCCTTGATTTAAAATTATTTAAAAAATATTTACTGCACAAACAATAGTCTAGCAAATGTGAATAAAAAGAAAAATGAAGAACTTCAATCTTATTTTAAGATAGTTTTGTAATATGTTGATGTTTGTGTGGCTTTAACATCAGCTATTTTTATAATCATTCTAGGGAGAACTTTTATTCTCAAGCTCTCCAATTAAAGCCTTTTAAAAATACTGCACAAACAATAGTATGTCAAAAATGCTGACAATTTTTTTTTTTTTAAATCTGATGAAACTTCTGTTCTAATAAATCTTGTTTTGAGGTGTTTTTGGAATACGCAGAAGTGTTTGTGTCTTTCATCACAAAACAGCTTCTAGAGCTGTTCATTTTGGGCAAATGTGGCTTGGGCTAGGCTTCCCCCTTTTCTGTGGGACACCTCCTGCCCGTGCCCTGGGCATCACAGATGATTAGGCGTCCATCTGCGAGTCCCTGCCAGTGCTGTGTGGACTCAGAAACGCGACGTGACAGAGTCAGTTCGGGCTTTTGCTTTCCCATTTCATGTTATTCTCCAGCCCTCATTCCTCCTTCTCTTCTGGGATAGTGGTGACCTGCAACTGTCCCTCACTCCGAACTGATCATTCACGAAACATTTCAAATTAAAAGTGATTGCAAAGCCTCAATTACTTTTGCACCAACCTAGTAATTGGCTGCCATGGGCTTCGTGGGAACACATCTACAAATGTATCATTTGTGGCCGCTGTTCCTTGTGGAACGTGAACCTGCGCAGGCAGGGATTCGTTCTTTTGTTTACCGACAGAGCGGGGGACTGAGGAGACGCTCAGCAAATCATCGTGAATTCATGAATGCGTGAACAAAAGAAAGAAGACTGAAATAAACCTTCTGAATAGGGTACTTTCTGTGAGTTTTCTTGCAGAATACTATCTTGGCTAGATAATTTCTTGAGGGTTTTTTTTTTAAACTTGAAGTAATCTAAAATTTAGCTTACTTAAAGTAGTTCTAGAATATAAATGTAATAGGTAATGGGGCAACATTTTATTTGTTAAGTGATTTTTACATCTGTTTTCATCTCCTTTAAGACCCTATGTGCTAAGTACAGAAAATAGAATTTTGTTGCCCCGACATCCAGCGTGAGCGCAGCCAGATGGGGTGACTGGAGAAAGTCACAGTCGCTGACGAATCCCAGTGGCGGAATTGCACCAAAGTAAGGTAAGTCTGTGCTTGTCAACTGATCAGTGGTGGCCCTGAGTGAGGCCATGAGAACAGCGACTCTGTAGTTTTAATTCTGATGATTACTTCCTGAAAAAGGGCCCTGCGATGGTGGGCCCAGCTGCCTCCTTCCCTCTGTCTCTGCTGGTCGCTGGGTCTCGTCTGTGTTCCCCTCCAGCTGCCTGTCCTTTCCCGCCAGTGGAGGCTTACAGGCCCAGCTCACCACTCATGCTCCCACAGCGTCCAGCGTCCATGCCTGCAGCCTGCTTCCTGGGAATTTCAGTCCTTGTGGAGCGAGAGGCCGGTCTCCTGCTCTGGGCCCAGGAGGGCACGCCCTCCGCCAGCTCTCAGCACTGGCTCTGCTTCCTGTTTACTTCTGCAAGTAGCTGGGATTGCGGGGTCTGCAGCCAGCCCTGTGGTCCGAAGCCAGCCAGGCTCGAGGGGTTATCATCCTATCAGCACAGATAGGCTGGTGGGCTCTGCCATCCATCAACTGTCTTGTGTTGTAATTGAAAGTTCTCTGTCCTGGAATCTCATCTTATTAGGTGGATCAGGCCTTGACGTGTTAACTGGAGAGTTTCTGCAGGACTCAGCTAGTTATTTTACTTTTTCAAAATTAAGAGGCATACAGTCTTTTAAAAATCTAATAACAATTTCTTATGAAAAATTTCCAAAAAATCAACAGAGCATAAAGAAGAAAGTAATGATCATCCAACAGCTTATCACTCAGAAATAATACTTTGGTAATGTTTCATTAAACATCTGTCTATGCAAATTACATCCAGAGAGATTCACGTGTATGTTTCAAAACTGCAATCGGATCCCCCATGCTACGTTTGAGCTGCTTTTCTTTTTGATGCCACAATATGGCAGGGATGTGTCTCCACGTCAATAAAAACAGATCTTCATCATCTAGAAATAGTTGTATCGCATTCCACAAGGTCCAGGTGTGGCATGTAAACTTTTTCTTTTTCTTTTTCTTTTTTTCTATGATATAAACAACACCACAATGAACATGTTTTGCATATTTGTGTAAATATTTCCTTGGGATCAATGGAGCATGGGGCATTCACATACACAGTGACCTTCTGAGCAGACTGCGACAAGGAAGCACCCACTTTCCTCCCTCAAACGATCTACACTGGGTCCTAGTTCTCAGTCCTGCATCATACTAAGTGCCCAGTTCTTTCACTTAGCTACTTCCAACAGTAGAAACTAGCATTTCATTGTTGCTGTTTGGTCTTTAAAAAACTACATTGCATACATTTATCACGCATTTATGCACCTGTGAACTAGCTCAGCTACTTAAAATTAGATCCTCATGCTGCAAGAGCTCTAATGGTCAGCAGATGCAACCCCACTCCCACACCTCCATCCATCACCATCCACACACTTGGATCCACACCTCCATCCACCACCGTCCACACACCTGGATCCACACCTCCATCCACCACCGTCCACACACCTGGATCCACACCTCCATCCACCACCGTCCACACACCTGGATCCACACCTCCATCCACCACCGTCCACACACCTGGATCCACACCTCCATCCACCACCGTCCACACACCTGGATCCACACCTCCATCCACCACCGTCCACACACCTGGATCCACACCTCCATCCACCACCGTCCACACACCTGGATCCACACCTCCATCCACCACCGTCCACACACTTGGATCCACACCTCCATCTACCACCGTCCACACACTTGGATTTTCTCAACTGTTTCTCTCCAAAGAGCTGACCTTGCCTCTGCTCTGTGTGAACACTCCCATCCACAGGAGCTCACCGCTGCCTGAGATGGTTCACTGTGTTCCCAGCTCTAATTTATTAACCTATAAAAGACAGTACATATGGAATCACCATGCTGGGCCAGGAGCAACGGGAAGCCCTTTGCTGAATGGAGTCTCCAACCTCAAAGAGTGCTGCAAACATGTATCACTATTTCCTTCTTTGTGCCATCAAGGCCACTAGATGCAGAGAGGTTAAGTAACTCGCCAAGGGTCACACAGCTATAAAGGAGCAGAACAAATAATTGAACCTGAGGAAACCGTGCCCCACTTTAAAGGCTCGCAGAGGAAACTTTAAGCTGTTTAGAGATCTAAGAAAAATAAAATAAGTTCTCAAAGTATAGATTTCTTTAAAGATGTCCTCTCCTTCAGGCACTGTCTTCAGCTGCTCTACACCGGTGGGGTCTGGGCTTTGTGTGGGGACTGTGCTAGGCTCGGAGCTACCAGAAAGCAAGGAGGCCTGGCCTCAAAGACGTTCCAGTCAGCTCAGGTGTCACTGGCCCATGTGCTTATGGCTCACAGATTATCAGGCCAAAAAAAGTCTCATTTAATTTAACTAGAGGTCTCACATTAGTTCAAAGCACTCACCTCTATTTTTTCCCATGAGGGGCTGGTTTTAGAGATTAGCTCTTCTGGGTGCAGAAATGCCCTTAGGCAAATCAGAGGCCCAATTTGCAATGACCCCTCTTGGCCCTCCTTTCCTGATGTCCTGCTGTCTTAAAAATCATTCTCGGGGTGTCCAGTCCTCAGGTCTCTTGAGGAAAGGCTCTGGCACCAGTCATTCACACTTTAGTATGAATCAACCCAACAGTCTAAATAGTTGGACTGTACAATGAACACATGATTTTTTTAAAGGGCTCATTCATTCACGAGATGGATGGCTGTGAATTGGACAGGAGGCTTCTCAGCTTCCCAAAATTAATCTTTAAATTTCATCTCATCCTCCTTTTCTGGACATTTTACCTTTCTTGAGCGCTGATCTGTCCTTTGGACATACAGGTAACAAGCTAAGGGCTACTTCTCATCTGAAAAAGCTTAGGCCCCAGAAATGAAATCTTTTAAGTTTCAAAGCAAACCAAACAAAACTCAACCAAAAGGAAAACAAGTGGAGTGGGGCGGGGGGGGGGCACAATAATCCCTTTGAATGTAAAGAACCTGCCCTGTGGTCCGAATCTTCCTCATCATCAGTCCAGTGTGCAGGGGAGGATGAAGGTGGCGCATGGGTTTCCTCTGGGGCTGGGGACTACTGGCTGGGAGCCACCACCGCTTGCAAACTAAATTTAAAAGCTTGTATCCCAAGACCCTTGAGCAAAGGTTACTCGAGGTCCATTCAGGTTCAGGCGGAAAAAAGAAGCTTGATTTGGCAAGGAAATGCCTTGTGAAGAGGCGCTTGGCTGACCGGGGGCATGGAGGAGAGCTGTGACTCGCGGCGTTTCTCTCTTGGCATTTACAGCCCTGAAAAATGATTGCAGCTTCCTCCAGCCACAGAGCTGGAGCCTGAAGCAGTGACCTTTACGGGGAGTCTGTTTACTGCAGCTGCAGGCCCAGGGACCTTGCGTGAGCTCTGCGAAGTCTGCACCAGGCCTTGGCACTGACCCTGGGGGACCTGCAATCCATACTCGCTGGTTTCTGGGAGCTGGCGAGGGGCTGCACTGGGGCTGGGGCAAGGGCCCAGGCCCTGTGTTGTGGGGAGGCCAGGGCAGCCTCCTCGCTGGACACCCAGGCAAGGAGTGTGGGGGTGGTGGGCGGGCTCACTGCTCCCGGGAACATCCTGAAGGGCAGGTCTGCGTGACCGGCCGCGCCATCCTCGGACGCTGGAAACTGACCTGCAGCCAACTACAGCCTCTCTTGCTCTGCAGACAAAATAAGAGGAGATTCGCCTGCATGGGGTGCCCCTATCTCTTTGTGGGCCCTGCCACAAACCAGATTTGAATCTCTATCCCCCCGGCCTTTCACACCGAATTTACACAGAGGAGAAAATGAGGATAAAAGTTAAACCGAGAAGCATCCAGAAATCACCCTGTAACTCTCTGAAACGAAGCCATCCATATAGTTTACGGCAGACAAGGAAACTATAATCTGATTCCTCCACTTGGATCTTAAATGTGAAATAAATAAGCCCATGTAATGGTATCTGCTATTTTTCAAGAGCATGAATAAAACTTGAAGACTTGGATTTAAACTTTTAAAGATGGTTTTGAAACCTTTTTTACTTAAAACAGGATCACTATTCATTTTCTCTTTCTACTCTCACTCAACACTCTTTTCTTTTAGAGAGACAGGGTTTTCTTATTATCCTTTGGTTTCTATTAGGAACATAATACTCTTTCTGTGGGGAAAATGTAGGAGAAAATAAAAAGGAAAATAAAAGTGACATGAAATTTCACCACTCAGAATTAGCCTTGGTTAACATTGTAGATTTCAATCTGTTTTTGAATGTGTGTGTGTGTGTGTGTGTGTGTGTGTGTATGTGGGTATTTGTGTGTATAAATAAGTGTATATGGGTGTGTATATGTGTATATATGTGGGTGTGTACATGTGTGTATGTGTGTGTATCTATGTTTGTATGTATGTGTATATGTGGGGGTGTGGGTGTGTATTTATGGGGAGTGTATGTGTGTATGTTTGTGTATATATGTGTAAATTTGTGTGTGTATGTAGATGTGTGTGTGTGTGTTTCTGTAATGCATTCTTTATAAAACTAGTATCAGGAATTTAAATGGTACTGTTCTCACCTATCAATAGATCGTAAATACTTTGCAAGTCATTAAAGCTTCCTTATAAACATCATTTGGATGGCTGCATAATACACCGAACTATGAATGCACCATAATTTCCTCCATTATTCCCCCATTATAAAAAAAATGTTTTAACATGTACAAACTTCCTTTCCCAGTGGGAGAAAATGGCATAGCTGCTCTGGTCTGGAATGGTTATCCGTGATTTCCTGAAGTTAGGTCAAAAAAAATTAGACGTTTTTTGTTGACCCAAGTACCTACTTCCTGGTAGATTCTGAATATTGACCCGATGGGGACCAGGGGAGGGGAGCACCCAGACCTTTTCCTCGGGAGATGTGAGGCGGGCCTGGAGCTGACTCTAGGACAATGTCCCTGTGTCACGGTGGCAAATCAAGTCACCCCTCAATGGAGGAGGGAATTGGGGCCCCCATTCTTTGGTGTTTTATGAATCATGAGCTGTACTGAGGACAAGATGACAGGAAGCCACAGAGCCTGTCTAGAAGAGTCTGTTTCCAGAGTCCACACAAAATTTCAGGGGTCCCCAACCCTTGACCCCTTATGGGGGCCCTTTGGGATCCCCAGGCTGCAGGGGTTAATTACTGGGGTCCCTGTGACCAGCTCCAAACGCATGCTTGGACCCCTTCCGTCTATAACTCAAAGATCATAAAAAATTTTTTTTGAGCACTGACTGCTGACATTTAACAGAGAAAACTTTTGTTTCTGCAGAAGTCGAGAAACCATAAAATTCTTCCTGAAACCTAAGGCTTTGAGCATATTACAAAGGCAAGAGTTACAAAAAAGTGAAACTTGAAGGTTATTTTATGAGTTTTACAAATCTGCCACAGCATACGTTTAGCGCCATCAGAAGAATTCTAAAAGGAGCTCTGCTTCAGCTAGTCAGGACCTAAAACAGCTACACATGCTCATTCCATGTGGTTTGATGTATTATAAGCTATTTGATGGGATTGGGAAGGACATGGTTCCTTTTCTCTTCATGAAAACATCAGCACAGCATGTCCTCTGATATTTGTGGTCCTGAGCCGTTAATTCGTTTCTTCATTCCTTTCTAATGTAATGTTGCATGTAGCATTCAGGCTCTGCGGACAGCACACTGGCTCACCACAGACCTGTGTGTGACAATGGAACACTGACACAACTCCCCAAAGCCTCAGTTTCTTCATCTATACAGTGGGGCACCTGCCTCATAGAACTCTTGTGAACGTTAAAGGAAAGGAGACATGTAAAGCGCTTAGCACACGGGCTGGCGTGCGAAGAACATTCTCTGCCTTAATTAGGATTATGTGTTAGTTCTCACTGGAACGTTCGGTGATACAAACAGAAGGTTGAAATAAAGATCAGCGCCTGAGCCTTAAACAAGAATGGGTGAAATAAATCATGATCGCATTCACATTACTAAAAGTTTGGGGTTCATTATGCTACCATTTTCTATTATACATTGAAACATTTGTCCAGAAAAGAGGAAAAAAAAAAAAAAAGCCCAAGAAACCACCCACATTCACATAAAAGAGATTGCTGAAAAATTGGGGGGTAGAAACTTTTTCTCAAGAAGGGTTTCACAAAGCACTAGCCCCATTAGATGCCCCTTGAAGAAATGTCAAGGAGTTTCTCTGGAGAGATCAGTCTGGAAATGCTGCTCACTCTCTCCTCATCTTGGAGAGTCTTTGTGCACCTGAGAAAGTAAAGGCCCTGACAAGTCCTGCAGTGAAGAAACCGACTGGGCTTAGTCAAATCCAGTTTGGGAAAAGGATTTCCACTTTGGAAAAGGCTGAACTCAAGAATGGTCCCAAACATCCCCTTCAAATCACTAATGGCGACGAGGCTCAAAGGACGTATGCATAAATATCACCATGTGGCCACACAATCTTTGACGCAATGCCAGATAGCAAAGGTCTCACTGTCAGTGTCTGGTGAGGCTTTGAGATTGCCATTTTTTAAAGAGTTTTGTTGAGAAGTAATTCACATACCATAAAAACCACCCACTAAAAAATACACAATTTGATGGTTTTGGTACATTCCCAGAGTTGTACAGTCCGTCACCACAGTCAATTCTAGAACATTTTATCACTTCAAAAGGAAGCCAGTCCTCACTCACAGTCACTCCCCTACTCCTCCCTCCGTAAGCCCTGGCAACCACTCATCTACTTTCTATCTCTAAGGACTTCCCTGTTCCACAGGCATTTGGCAGAGACGGAATCACACACACTGTGGTCCTCTGTGTCTGGCCTCTTTCATCGAGCACCATATTTCTAGGGTTCATCCTGCTGCAGCGTGCATCAGCCCTGTGTTCCTTTTTACGGCTGCATAATACTCCATTTTAGGGAGAGACTGCTTTTCATCTATGTATCAGTCAGTGGGCATTTGGATTGTCACCATCTCTTGGCTAGCATGAGTAAGGCTGCTGTGAGCATTAGTGCATGTTTTTGTATGGACTTGTGCCTTCATTTCTCTTACGTAAATACCTAGGAGTAAAACTGCTGAGTCATAGGGTCACCGTAGGTTTAACACCCTGAATAACGGCCCAAAGTGTCTGTACCATTTTATAACCTTACCAGCAATGTATTAGGATTCCAACTTTGAGTTCACTTTCGATCAAATACCTGGTACAAAGCAGTGTACTTGTTGATTAATTAAAACTATTTTTTCAATTCTCTTACATGATAATTGCCAAGTGTCTGCGAGTGCACTAAGGACTGTGTGTATAAGAACTAACTTAATCTCCACAATGACCCTAAGAGAGAGCTGTGTTGTCCCCCTCTCCACGCAGATGAGGAAAAGAGGCCCAGAGCTGCTCTGCAGCTTGTCCCAGGACAGTGGGATCAAACCCGGTTCAGGTCCACAATCCATGCTCTCAGCTGCTCTGCTGGAATCCTAATGGATTCTAGCTTTTCTCTTCTAAATTAAAAAAAAAATCTGTTGACAAATATTTATAAAATTCAAAAGAGGTAACTCCTCCCCTGGAATGCAGGAAGCTAGAAGGCTGAGTAGAATCTGCTGATTAGGAAGAGCTGGATAAACTGTGGTGAATTTACACAATTCATGCCTTCTTTGGGGAAGGATATTCAAATCCAATCATCCATGAGGCACAGGCAGAACTCGGGCTGATGGTTTCTTCTCCCGTATTCAGGCTGCTCTAGAAATGGATGGATCGTGCAGCAGCAGCCGTGTGGGGCTTGAGCCCTCAAACTTTCTGGTCAGACTCTGCAGGTCAACCCTGGTCCCACCCTTTCTGTGCTGGGCTGCGCAACCTCTGTGAGCTCCCAAGCCCATTTCCTCCCCTCCAGTTGCAACCATCGTTATTCTAATGCACTCCAGTCTTTGAACCAAGGTCTAGGGAGAGGCCCGACCACTCACTCACTCTACCAAGAGGCTGTCCCCATCTGGGAAATGCTTTTAACAATTTGGGACTGGGTGTGGTGGCTCACTCCTGTAACGCAAGCACTTTGAGAGGCTGAGGCAGCAGGATCTCCTGAACTCAGGCATTTAAGACCAGCCTGGGCAACACAGCAGGACCGCATCTCCGCAAAAAATAAAATAAAATTAGCTGGGTATGGTGGCGCACACCTGTAGTCCCATTTACTTAGGATGCTAAGGTGAGAGGATCACCTGTGCCTGGGAAGCTGAGGCTGCCGTGAACCATGATGAGACCACTGCACTCCAGCCTGGGCAACAGAGCAAGGCCTGACCTCAGAGAAAAAGAAGTGGTGCTAATACAGTCGTGTTTCTGTAAGTGTATGA
Source organism: Saguinus oedipus (assembly GCA_031835075.1). NCBI lineage: Eukaryota > Metazoa > Chordata > Mammalia > Primates > Cebidae > Saguinus > Saguinus oedipus. The sequence goes on from CM063189.1 coordinate 45,248,282, forward strand.
TTTGTTTTCCTTTTAGTCAAATTGAAAATTATGCAATAACAATTTCTTCCTACCCTGGAGCGTTAGAGCACTCAGAACAAATGTTGTGACTGTCTTATTGTTGCGTCGTCTTTGACCACTGGGCTTTGACAACAGAAAGGACAATGGAAGAGAAGAGGGAGGCTTCTTTACGGAGCATTGACCGTGGACCAGGCCTTGGGCCAGTCCTACCCTCCTGCAAGGTCCTCTCCTCAGCCCCCAGAGCAGCTCTCTAAAGCACGCCATATTTCCGTTTCAGTGGTGAGGACCCCAGTCCTCAGGTGGCCCCTGCAGAGAGCAACTGTCCCTGTCCTCCAACTTTAATTCTTCTAATGAGCACCCCTTCCCTGGGGTGAGGCACAGGCCCTGTGGACCTCAGGGACATCCCTTTTAGCAACTTGGGGTTCTGTTTAAGGCAGAGAACACAGCGAGGAAGGGCACAGACGGATCCCATGTGGACCGAGGTTCCCATCACCTTCACCTTCTACCCAAGTGACCTTGGCCAAGTCACTCATCCTGGGCATGGGCCTGCATCTGCAAAGTGGGCAGTGGATGTTGCTTGCTCTGGCCACCCCAGAGTTTCAGCACATGCGATGAATGGGCCATTGTTTTCCCAACACTTGGCATTCTCCTCCGTGCCCAGGATGTTCACCATGGTTTTGCTGTCAGTTGGGTTCATGGCACAATGTCTAAAGGGATGGGTACAAAGTTGAAAAACCATAACTTCAGGAAGCAGACAGACACAGGTCGGGCTCGTCTTACTGCCCCCCAGCTGCGTGACCAGGGCCTCACTTTCCTCCTCTGTAAAATGGGTGTATCACGATACCTGCCCACTAGGTAGGTGTTGGGTCCATGCCGTGAGATGATGGGCTCAGAACACTTCCTCATGCCTGGCATGTGGCAAACTTGCACCAGCCAGCGCCAGCCAGCACCAGCCAGCTTGTCATGATCATGTATTCCCTGTTCCAAATCACAGCGCCGCGAGCATGTGAAAGACCACGATCATTTGTATTCCGTGCAGACAGAGCACTGATGATAACCCTAAGCTTGGGTATTACCCTGAAGTAACTGGAGACCAAAGTGTGGAATTCGCTTTGAGGTCGTCGCAGAGAGAATGCATTTACAAACTCGCAGGTTAAAGTTAACATAAACTTTGGAAACCATGAGGAAATTAGGGATATCACTTGAAATTAACTCTCTTAAGTAGACACGTACTGTAAATGCGATAAGACAGCTATGGCACATTAAGTCAATGCCGATTGGTAATTAAAAGCGGATTTTTTGGGGCTTATCTGCCTGGGAGGAGAGCTCAATGTCTTCATGCAGGAGCTGCTGGTCCTCAGGAGGTATGGTTTTAATAGCCCGGGCCCTTCTTGCCCTCCACTTGGCAATAATATGTTCTTGTAATGAAGTAATATTCATTTACTGCAAATGCAGTGTGCACAGGAGGTACGATGTGGCCAGTGCGGCAAGCCCTGAGGATGATCTGATAAGATGACTTCGCCGAATTCTGGAGTCCCAGAGCTGGAAGGAATGGAAGCCACGCCAAGCCCCACTTCTCCACTTCACAGCTTTCACGAAGGGTTTGCAGAGTTGCTCATGTGCCTGGGAGCACCTCACCGTTAACTTCCGGGAGGTTCCAGGAAACACTGAATGGAGGTGTCTCGAGGAGGCTGAGGCCCACTTTTGCTCTTCCTTCTCTCCTTCCCTCCTCTCCTCCCGTCCTCCTTTCTTCTTCTTCCTCTCTCCCTCCATCATCTTCCTGGTCCTCCCTCTGCCTCCTGCCACTCCCCTTTTTTCCTTTCCAACCTCTTCCTCCTCCTTCTCCTTTTCTCTCCTCTCCCACCTCCTCTCCTCCTAAGCATCCCGACCCACTAATGGTGAATGCCCTACTGCCCATACGCAACCTCGGTCTTCGAGCTGAGTCAGCTTGCCCCGCCTTCTTAGGATATCTGGTGCCTGTTCTAACCTGGCACTCCTTGTGGCTGAACCTCTGGAAGCACTTGAGGAGGGTGACAGCGTGCCTGGGTCTCAGGGTAGACGCCCAGAGCCATGTCCTGTGTTTTCCTATCAGATGATGGTTTTACCTTCAACCGACTGAAAGTCACGTAACTTTTGGCTTGACTTTGCCCAGCTGCAAGGATGGCCAAGTGTAAGAGGTGTCTTTATCTTTGGTTGCCTCCTCCAAGAAGACTGCAAAAGAGTCCTAACATACAAAAAGCATCCTAAAGCCCTACTGAGCCCCTGTTCCGGGAGCCAGCTACAGGAGACCCGATGTGAGGGCTTTTCGCCGTCTCTGGTCTACCTCGGGTGGTTCCACCGGGCACCCACGGGACACGTGGACACTAGCTTCTCTTCTCAGGTCCAGGGCTCTGGGATAGGGAGCCAGTGCCCTGGATCCCCAAAAGTTGTGTGGGTGAATTCAGGGGTGGCACCTCAGTGTTTAAGGTAGTACAGACAGCTGAAACTCTGCTGGATGGAGCTGCCGTTGGAAATGTCGTCAGCAGACTGCAGGGATCCACGATGTGCCCTGCCGCTCCTAGGCCGCAGCTACAATTTCTACTTCAAATGACGGGGGCTACGGCTCACGCACACGGTGCACATGAAGGCAGGACACTGGGTAGAAAGGAGAAATTACCATGCTCGTGGAGTGAAGACCATGAACATGTGATACGTGTTCACTCTGGGGCCTTCTCCCCAGCAGTCCTGATCTCTCTCCCCCTTTCTTTCCGTCCATCTCTGTCTGTGTGTGCACTTCTGTCTCTCTTTTTTTGTCCCTTGTCTTTTCTTTCGTCTTCCCCACTCTGCTTTCTCCTCCCCGCAGTTATCCGTCTTCCTCAGCCTCTCTCCATCTGCCCCACCAACAGTCTGTCCCACCGTCTGGCACCATGCATCCAACCTCAGACCTAGGGTCCCCTGCCTTCTTCAACACGCTCTGCCCTGGCTGCCAGCATGAGTGCCTGGAGCCTCCCAGCTGCCTGCACTAATACAGGAGGCTTCATCTGGAAATGAGTGAAGTTTGGACGGCCCTTGCCTTGGCTCTGGCCAACTCCATCCAGTCCAAAAACGCACAAACCACTCACTCACAGGAGAACAATACATTACAGAAAAAAGAAATAAACTTATGTGTCTCTGTTAACACTGGTCTTTCTTCTAGCATAACACGTCTCCTGCTTTAACCAAGGGATGCATTTTGCACTGGCAGCTGAAGCCCAGATACGTGGGCTTGTTGTATTTAACATTTTGAGAAGTCAATTCAGGAAAATTCCAAAGAAAGAGCTAACATTTCCTCCCTCCCCACGCACAAGCATGGAGGGTCTGACAGTGAAGGTGTCTGGAGAACATGACCCCTGGGCAGCTGGGGGCGGAATCTTTGGGGATTGCATTAAGTGCCCAGAATTGCAGCACCAGCTCCCATAATGCGGCATTAAGATTTAAAATAATAATAATAATAATAAAGAAAGGTTGAGCAAGAAACTACAAACAGTAGAATCCATTTCTTTAAGGTGACAAGTGCACAGAGAAAGTCTCTCGGAAGGAGCAAAGTGCTGATTCCCCACCACCCGCACAGTCCTCTGAACACTGTTAGCTTGTGAGCTGGGGGTCTTCCTGTGGTATCTGTGGTGGGAACTGTTTACTTTCACAGCAGTGGGTACTATTATTAGCATCTTGTTTGAAATGAGAAAACCGGTCAGGCGTGGTGGCTCACACCTGTAATCCCAGCACTTTGAGGGGCCAAGGTGGATGGACCACGATGTCAGGAGTTCAAGACCCAGCCTGACCAAGATGTTGAAACCCCGTCTCTACTAAAAATACAAAAATTAGCTGGGTGCGGTGGTGGGCACCTGTAATCTCAGCTACTTGGGAGGCTGAGGCAGGAGAATCACTTCAACCCAGGGGGTGGAGGTTGCAGTGAGCCAAAATTGTACCACTTCACTCCAGCCTGGGTGACAGTTAGACTCCGTCTCAAAAGAAAAAAAAAAGAAAAGGAAAAAGGAAAACTGAGGCAGAGAGAGATGGAATGACTTAGACTCCTGTGGTTAACTCCAGAATCTCCGTACTTAGCCCTGCCCTAGACCAGATGAGAGGGCTGTTTTCGCAGTAGTTGCTGTCCCCGGAGGTTGGGATTACAGATGGTGTTTTCCTCCTTTTTCTTTTTGCTGATATGTACTCTCATAATTTTTTTTTTACAGTGAGCATACATCAACAGAATAATAAGCAAAGAAACAGTAAGACTATCTAAGCATTGAGGACAGGTGAAGTCTCCTTGGCCAGCATTATCCATAGCGCCATCACACTGGTAAAAATGTCTGTGATCGCTCAGCTCCTCTCACTCGGCTTTAAGAGTGTGGACATGGGCCATGGAACCCCCTGGCCTCCGAGGAGCTCAGCTGCCTTGATCCCTCTTGATCTGGGGCTGTTGAAACTGCACCTGGATTCTGTGTACAGCTCTTAGCGACACATCCCTGGAGATGTCAACAAATCGGGGTTGTTTAGAGAATTGCAGCAGGAATGATTAAGGAAGGAGCGGAACGGATTTGTCAGGAAGGCTTTATGAAAGCTAAACACGAGGCTTGCGGTGATGACAAGTGTCTGCAAGTAGGAGGGGCGTCGGGCACCGGAGCGGGGGGCGGGCACTGCTGTACTCCCATGGAGAGGACCCCGGGGAAGTCTGTGGGACAGACTAGCAGCTTCCGGGCTGCAGGGCAAGTGAAGTGTGCTCAGAATCAGCTGGCATTGGGACTGTGGAAGAACTATTCCCACTGGCCATCGTGGGCATCACTGGACATCCCTGGACAACACTGGGCATCTTTGGGTAACACTGGGCTTTACCAGACATTACTGGGGCTCACTAGACACCACTGAGCCCTACTGGGCATCACTGGGTATTTCTGGGCATCACAGGACATCACTGGGCTTTACTGGGCATCCGAATATCTCTGGGCATCACTGGGCATCACTAGGTATCACTAGGTTTTACTGGGCATCATTGAATATCACTGGGCATCCGGATATCTCTGAGCATCACTGGCCATCATGGTGCATGAATGGATATCACTGGGCATCACTGCATATCACTGGGCTTTACTGGGCATCTGGGTATCTCTGGGCACACTGGACATCTCTGTGTATCACTGGGCATCACTGGGTTTTACTAGGCATCAGTGGGCATCACTGGGTTTTACTGGGCATCACTGGGCTTCAGTGGGCATCTGGCTATCTCTGGGCATCACTGAGCATTACTAGACATTGCATCACTGATGGGTGCATCATGGCTGTGAGAAGCTGGTGACCTGGCCAGGAGGAGGGATCCTCTGGCCCAGCTTTGGCTTTTCAATGCAGCTGGGTTGTTGATGCTTACAGTGAGGAAAAGTGCATAGGGGCAGGCTATGGCAAGGGGTGGTGATGGAAAAGGGATTGGGAGTGTGGTCCTGGGCAGACAATGCCCCCAGGCCTTTTCCATAGAGATGAGCTGGTTGAGAGGGAGGGGCCCATCCACCAGAGACCCTGGCATTTGGGGGCTTCAGGATGGGGAAGCACTTCTTGGGCACTGGTGGCCTCAGAAGTGGCCTTGGGGGAGCACAGCCCCATTCTCAACCTCCATGAGGTTGGGGTTCTACCCAGAGTCCTCCTAAATGGCCTAAGTAAAAACAACGGGCTGGTTCCCTCCTTCCTAACAAACTTGATGCCCCAGTCCCTCTGATACAGGAAGTCTGGAAGTTGCTTGTCTTGGAGGGACACTGTACATCTGTCTATGGAGCAACTGGTCAGGGCCTGGCACCCAGGACTTGTCACTTTTTTTTTTTGAGACAGCCTCACTCTGTCACCTGGGGCTGGAGTGCAGTGGCATTATCTTGGCTCACTGCAACCTCCACCTCCCAGGTTCAAGTGATTCTTGTGCCTCAGCTTCCAAGTAGCTGGGATTACAGGTGCATCCAGCTTTATTTTTGTGTATATATATATATTTTAGTACAGATGGGGTTTCACCATGTTGGCCAGTCTGGTCTTGAACTTCTGAACTCAAGTGATCCACCAGCCTCAGCCTCCCAAACTACTAGAATTACAGGCATGAGCCACTGTGCCAGGCTGACTTGTCACTTGAATAAATGACAGAGCAGCACGACTGGGCCCCTCTCTGCTCCGGCTGGCCTGGCATCAGGATCACATCACCGTTTTGGGAGCAATTTCTATGATTATTTCCTTCCTTCATTTTACTGCATTCAATCAACTTTCAGCTTGTTTTTGCCCAAAGGAAACTCTCCTCTACTTTCTCCATTCTTGCTGTAGCTCTTTAGGAGAGAATAATTAAGGATTTGTAAACATCATTGTTTTCTTGGGACATAATTTTCTAAATTGAAAAAGAAATGCAGAAGCAGGAGTGCCTGTCCCTCTGGGGCGATTTGGAATTGATCTGTCTGTTCATTCCATCATCCTGATAGCTCTTTCTTTGCTTTTAAATGTATTTAAGTTTGATATCCCTCTGGTGCCGAGAATAATTTTGCACATTCTTTAAAACAAAGCAGAATAGAAACCAGGATAATTGGAAAGTTCTACCAGACCCAAAGCCAGTGAAAAAGCAGAAAGGAGCAAAAGACTCTGGGCTTTCTGGGCACCTACATTAATCATTAAGTAAGACCCATTGGGCATATGCTGGGCACTGGATGGAGGGAGAAAGGACAAAGATTAAAAACAAAAGTCTTTTCCTGGTGAGACACTTATAATCCAGAGTCGGAGGGAGATGCATTTAAAAATAAATCTGTTATAATATGGAAGGGGATGGGTTACCTATCTAACTCCAGGAGAGAACAGAGGAGGGAATTCATGACCCCAGCTCTTAATGAAATTTAACTTTGAGCTTCCTGGCAGCCAAAGGAAAAGATGAAATGGGTTGGGTTATGTGAGTCTTATTGCTCAAAGAAAATGACTAGACTTTAAGAAATTGCATTGACTGACTGGTTCAATAAATTAATCCAACACTCTGATTGAAAAAAAAAAAAAAACACCACCACCAAAAATGACTTTCTAGTAGTGATTTTGAGAGTTTTCCATGATAAATAAGTGAAAAAAGATACCTGAAAACCGCAGTATATACAAGGGAAAGAAAGCTTCTCATGAGACCTTTTTCAGAGTGGAGGCAGGCTTGGCCTTGGTGAGCCACCCCGAGCAGGACTTCAGGCTTCCCACGGCCAAGTGAAAAAGGCAGGACCCTTTTGCTTCATGAGACCCTGAAAAAGGCTGCAAAGGAGGAGGCTGTCCTTGGCTCCCCTAAGCCATCCCTGACCCTGAGAGTAGGTGCTGGCGACCTGAGCACAGCAAGCCTGTTTGAGACTCTGTTTCATTCCTTTTTTTAAATAGAAAAATCAAAAACGAACCGGGAGGCAAGTGGCAGAGACACGGAGTGCTTGCCGCTGGACGCCCGGTTTCCTGGGCCAGCTGGGCCCCTTCTCCATCCCGGAGCCTGGAGGCTCAGATCAGGACCTGCAGTTTGGGTCACGCAGGGTGCCAGAGGTTTAGGTTGACAGCAATTAGGGAGGCTTTCCTGTGATAAACGCCTCAATCTTCCCTGGGATCTGCGCTCTCTCAGCTTTATGGCTGCCCATGCTGGAGCTTTGCAGACTGAACCACATCAGAAGTCGCTCTGGGCAGAGATGCGAATGGATCCTTCCCTATCAGATGTCCCCAGTGGCCCCAGCAGGACGGAGCCAGTGGGACCATCTGTGACCTCACATGCACACACAGAGGTCCAGCCGGCTGCCGGGGCCTGGCAGGGCTGTTGGCAGATTGCTTCCTGGGCCTCCATCTCCTCATCAATAAAAGGGACAATCATTTATGCTGGGGGTGGGGTTGTGGGGGGGGCAAAGCAAGTTAAACTGTCAGGAAAAAACATGATGTGCTGCGTACAGAGAGTTGAGAGCTTAAATGCTGCATCAGGCAAATATGCATGATTAAAATTTGAAGGCTGCCATGATCTGGGTAACCTTAGGATATCCTTTCAACTAACAGCTGAGTGTCAGTTCTCTTACCTGTCAAATGGGCTCACCTCAGAGCACACGGCAGGCATTGCGCACATTCTCCAAGGACGCTATCTGCAACTGCGGCTGCCTGCCCCTCCTCCATTACTTCTCTCATCTCTCCAAAACATGCATCGCCATCCAGCCTCTTCGTATTTATCTCTTTAGAATCTTCCCCCTTCTGCCCATCCCACAATGAAAGTTTTTGTCTGTTATATCCTTTGCTGCATCCCCGGTGCCTAGCGCAGTGTCCAAGACATAGTAGATGCACAATAAATGTTTGCAAAATAAACAAAAGATTAGTTCCTTGTTACATTTTATTATCGTGTATCTACTAGGTAATTATTAAATCAACTTGCAATAAATATTGTGTATTTAGTGCATTTTATTTTAAGAGTTCTTTATTCTAAGGAACTTCTCCTTTTCTGGAGACTTTAAATGTTTGAGTGTAAAGCTCTAATCTAGAAGCAGGGAAAGGGTGAGGAAAGGCCCGGGAATGTGGTTGCTACAGTATTTTTTAAATTGTTACATTCACACATGTGAGAAAAATTTAAATCCGACTCCTACAGCAGTCAGCCTCCCTTCCACCTCCTCCTGCCCCAGGTAGAGCTGGCTTTCTTTTTTTTTACTTTTTAGACAGAATTTCACTCTTGTTACCCAGGCTAGAGTGCAATGGCAAGATCTTGGCTGACTGCAACCTCCTGCTTCCCGGTTCGAGCTACTCTCCTGCCTCAGCCTCCGGAGTACCTGGGATTACAGGCGCCCACCACCACACTCAGCTAACTTTTTGTACTTTTAGTAGAGACGGGGTTTCAGCATGTTGTTGGCCACGCTGGCCTTGAACTCCTGACCTCAGCTGATCCACCTGCCTCAGCCTCCCAAAGTGCTGGGACTATAGGCCAGAGCTGGCTTTCTTACCAACTGCATTTACCTCCACGCTCATCATAGCTCTCAGGCCAAATTTTTCTGTGTTCTCAAAGCAAACTGAGCTCTGAAGATGTGCACATCCATAATTCGGGGCAGGCACCCCTAGGTTCCAGGAAATCCCACCCTACAGAAATCCCATAACTGAGACACTGCCCCATCCAGGCTGCAGGCCTGAGCAGAAGGTCTCCATGCAAAGCACCTGCTGTGCACCTTTCTTCTGGTGAGGAGCAGAGTTCAATTCTTTGGGGACCACATGCATCTGCACCAGGGCGAAATACAGGAGATGTGGGGAGGATGGGGATGAGAGCTGCCAAGAACAAGCCCAGTGAGCTTAAGTCAGAAAAGAAAGACGCAGTCAGAGCTGGATTCTGGAGAGGATTCTGATGAATTCGATCCATCCTTGCCCTCCCAATTTCAATGTTCTCTTTAAACAGAGTAAAATGTCAAGGGAGGAGCCAGCCATTGAAACATGGAGTTTTGGGGACAATCCCAGCATCGCAGCATCTGCTGCATCTGATCTCGGGTGCACGCCCGCCCCCTCTGCCCCCCGGCATGCCAGCATCTGGTTCGACTTTCTTATCTGAATGATTCCAATTGCAACACCATCTCGTCTGTGGTTTCACTGTTCATTATGAAATCATGTTTTACTTTTAAAATGCAATAATGGTGGAACCAACCTAATTAGGCACCGAAACCAAAATCTCACAGTGAAGAGAGTTTTCTTTTTCACCCTCAACAGGAGAGCTGAGATCAGATCGTCACTAAATCTGATTTGCAGCAGGTTCAGAGTGAGGTATCAGCTTAAGTGTTTTAATTGGTTTCGGCGACCTTGTGCCGGAAACGGAACTTTTTAGGAACAAATAATAGCAGAAAAGAAAGCCGTTATGACTCATGGAATGAGAGCTCAGACATCTTCCACCTGTCAATGTCATCATCTGCGACAGAAATCTCAAATTATTTTCTCAAAGCTGCAAAGACTTTGATCGTGTAACACGTCAGATGCAAAGAACCACAAAGTGTATGTAGCTTGGTTAGGAAGTATTAATACCTTCTAACTAACCCCGAGTCCGATTTCTTCATAGATCAAGCAAAATAAAAGACCTGCAAAATCAAAGATGAAGTGGTCTTTTCAAATTCTTAGCTCAAACATGGGTTTAGTCACCCAGCCCCAGCGGATTCCTTTTCTCTGCTAAAGACACTTTCCCCAGGGTCACTCCGTTCCTGTCTCATCTGCCGTGATTCCTCTACTATTCATGCCCACACCCTCACTCCACTCAGGGCCACCAGCTGGCGCAGCACTTTTTAGACATTTAAGAATAGCACACACCCTGTTCCTCTGTTAAAGGCTCCATTTACTGGATGCTTGCTATTAGGTCAGACTGCACAACATGGCCATTTTTTTTGGTCAAAAGCAGCTGGAGCTTGGCAGTGTTGTAGGGTTCAGGCAAATGTGTACCAGCCACAGAAAGAAGAGCCTGTGTTCCTGAAAGACAATCTGGTACTCAGGCTGCGATGTGGTTTGGTGCCCGGCTTAACACTTACCTTGTAGCCTTCAGCATGTGACTGCAATTCTCCGTGCCTCAGTTTCCTCATCTATGAAATGGAGGTAACAGAGGCACCGGCGTCATGGGGAGGGTGTGATGAGTAAAAGAAGTGGTGGAGGTGGAGAGCCTAGGATGTCGCCCAGTGCTACAGGAACCAGCAAGCACAGCACTTTGGGGACCAGAGGACACCATGCCAGTGGCTTGACGGACATCTCCCCACCCCTTCCGGCCGAGGAGGCGTCCTGCTCAGATAAACCTTCTAGCCCCTTCACCACACACAGCTGCCTCTGTCCTTCAGATTAGGGAGCTGGGGCGTGAGGAACTTCCCTTCCGCCGGGCCTGACCATGTTGATCAGCCAACAGCCAAACACCTGCGTTCCTTGGTACTTTCAGAGGAGATTTAAGTCCCTGGTGCACAAGGTTCAAAGGTGAGTCCCTGAAAACAAGAAGCTAATTTGGTTGCCAGTTATAAAAATTATCTTTCAATTTTGCATATCACAAATATTTACTTAGATGAATTTTATTTTCTGCAGTAGGTCAAACCTTCACTGATCTGAGGAGGGTCCCAGCCATCACTTTTTAAAAAATTTCTAAACCGTATATTTTAGAACATCTTCCTCCCTCCCTCCCTCCCTCCCTCCCTCCCTCCCTTCCTTCCTTCCTTCTGTTTCTTTCTTTCTTTCATTCATCTCTGTCTCTTTCTCTCGCCTTTCTTCTCTTTGATGAGGGGATTTGCTCTGTTGCCCAGGCTGTTCTGGAACTCCTGTTAGCCATCTTTTGACTTGAGTTTCATCTTTTTTGGGGGACAAGGTTTTTTTTTCCCACTTAGCACAATTTATCTCCAGTGTTTTCATTCTCAAGGGCTATATATTTTGGTGGCTTCAACACTTGGGCTCTAATTGCACAATAAAACAAAACATTCCCTCCCAAGGGACCAGGCTTGTCCCAGAAGTTCCCTTGGAGTCAAGCTTTGGAGGGGACACAATAACCTCCTCCACAAACAAACAAATAAATCAGGCCTCCTTCCGGTTCTCCTCGCAACAATGGTGCGGTGTGTAAACAATGCCAGCCTCCCTGACCAGGCAGCTTCTCCCAGTCTCAGGGGGGTGGGGGGGTGGGGGGGAGGTTTGCCTGTATTCTCTTACAAACATCTCAGCCCATCCTGCCACTATTTTCTATATGCCTGTGGGTCCCCCACCCTCCAAGCAAGGACACCTGGTGTGCCTGGCACCCCCAGCCCAGCATTCTAAAGGAAAACACATCCGTTGACATCTGATCTCTGTACCCTGAATTCACCTCTCACCCTCCATTGCTTTGGACGGTGTCAGGCAGGAAGGGGGTTGAGGCTTTAAAATACACACATCTATGTTTAAAGCATTTTGTTTTGTGAACTAGGACGCTTCATCCTTCCAAGGGCAAATGGACTGGATTCCGCAAAGACTCCATGTTGAGAAGCAGAATCTGCCAAGCTGGACGGGGCCCAGCTCTGGCCGGCGCCTTCTGTCTCCTGGCTGCTGAGAGACTGAAATGTCAGCCCCTCTGCTCGAGGGACCAGGCCTGAGAAGCCATTCCCTCCGGGATGGTGACTTCTCCCCTGCTGAGCTCACCTTTGTAGGTAGAAATGACCAGGTAGGAAAGGGGAGAGAAGGCCATGGAATTTGAAAGGGGGGTTCCCTAAAACAAGAAGGACCAAACCTTGTCCTGGGAAGGTTTTACCATCATTCAAAGAGAACGAGAGCCCCTGTGAGTTCAGGTGCTGGGGTACATGGCCTGCCTTTCACGCTGACATCCCCCTGGGACCTGAGTTCTGCATTCATCCCCATTTCACAGAGGGGAAAACTGAGGCCCAGAGAGCTGGGAGACCTGCCCAGTACCTGCTGCTGAGAGTCTGACCCCAGAGCCATGAGCCCCTCAGTGCTATGCACAGGGACCCTGCTGGGCGTGTGGATCCAATCACGAAATGCGGGATTCTGCCAGTGACCCCCATCTTGGAGGAGGGCTTGGGGGTAAGATCATCTCTGGTTTATGCTTAGAAGTGCTCTCTACCAAGCCTCTGAGTTCCTGGCTTTAATGGGGAAACTGGAATTGCATTTAGAACACCCCCATCTGCCAGGTTGACAAGGAATGCCCCCACCTACTGGGCATGTTCCTTTCTTCTCTTCCTCAGGATTTCCTCCATCCCAGCTTGGGTGAACCCTGGAGGGAGAAGGAGAGGGGCTTGCTGCCGGCTGTCAAAGAACAGGGCTGCATCCTGGGTGCTCCATCTTCCTGTCCTCTGGCTTAAGATGCCAAATTCAGTTTTCTAAGGAGCGTTTTCACCATGCCCATGTGCTACTGAGAATCCCTTTTATGGGCCCATCGAACAACCCTTCTCTGGGATCCTACAGGTTCAGGAGCAAGTGGCAGAGGTGGGGGCATGGAGGACACTGTTGGCTTCGTCATCTGAAAGACTCCGGGATGGAGGGAAGCGAAGGGGAAGTGCAGAAGGAGGAGCTGCCGGAGGAACTGGCTCCCAGGCTCGTGCAGGCACCGTCTTCTCTAGGGCAGGCTCTGTGAGAAGGCAGACGAGTCCAGGCCACCTGCTTCCTTCCAGGACATGGTCCCAGGCCTGATCGCAGCTCACTCCCAGCAGGTCCTGGCCTTCCCACCCTTCAGGCCCCAGGGACTCCAGGAAAACCTCCCAGGCAGCGAATGCTAACAGGCTGAGAGGAGCCGAATCATCTGCTTTGGGTTAAAATAAAACAAAATCAGATTTTGAGGGAGGGAAAGAAAGAGGAAGATAGAGGTAAGCTAGGGACATGGGATGGAGGGTGGGGGCCGAGCCCATCGTGCAGGGATGGCCCGAGCTTGTTTTCCCTGACCCCACTCTTCATGGCACCACTAAGGTCACTTTCGGAGAGCTCTGCCCCCTGGCCCCCGCCTGCTCAGGGCTGACGTCCTGCAAGGAGGCTGGAAGCTGGACCCATAGGCTGTGGTGTGGCCCTCCCGGAAGCCCGGAGAAGTGGCCAGCAGTGAGGTCTATTGGGTGGTGCTGGCCAGTGTCGGTGGCTGCAGAAGCAGCAGCGTTTGCAAGTCTCCAACACGGTGACTAGGCTGGAAAGAGGAGACGGTGGCCTCGCATTTGACCTTTCACCTCCTCTTCACTAAATAGGGCTAATTATTGCATTTGTCTGTCATTGGAGCCACAAATGATCCTTTCAGGTTACGAGGGGAGGCCCCCTGTGCGGCCCCTGTCTGTAGAGCTCCACTAATTGTATCCTCCAGGCGCAGTTTGGTGGAGGTTTGCTGGAGCTGGAGTTTCAAGGGAGACCCTTCTGCCATGTACCCCCAGGAGAAGAGATGGCACCATGTCCTGGGCATCCTTCTCAATGAGGTCCAGGCTTCTGGCTCTCTGGGCGCCTGAGGATGGAAACATCCTTTGTTGGGCCCTGGGTCTGAATTCCAGGGCGACTTGCCTGCAGCTTGTCCAGTGCTCACTGTCTACCCCAGGGCGGTGCTCTCCAGGGTTGGCTATGGTCCCCAGTCCCCAAGCCTGCACATATGGGGAACCCACATTTCCCAGCCTCCTTTGCAGTTCAGTGACCCAGTTCTGGCCATGGCCTGTGAGCCAGGGGCGTGTCACCTCTGGGCCTGGCCCACAGAAACCTCTATGTCCAATCCTCAGCATCTTTCCCCACTTGCCAACAGAATGGAAGGACTTCAGGTGCCTGAGGGCAGGGGTACAGGAGGGAGGAAGCCTGGCCCCAGGTCACTCTGGGGAGCCAATAATCACAGCACCCCAACCTGTATTATAGGCTACGTGAGCACAAGATAACATTATTTAGTGAAGTTATTCCGATTAGGTTAGTTATATTTAATGTCGAGACGTGGTGATTATTTTACCACTTGCCATACCCTGACTCAAACACTTAGGAGCTGAGTCCCACGTTTATCTGAGAAGCTAACGTTTTCAGCTAGGAGACCATCACGTGCCAGCCTCCCTTGCAGCTGGGTTAGTCAACAACATGTGAGTGGACGTTGCTGAGAGGACCTCTGACAAAGCTTCTTGAGAAAAGAACAGACAAGGTTAGCTCAATCCCTTATCCCTCCTGTGGCCTGGAATGCAGATACGATGTCTGGAGTTCCAGCAGCCGTTGAGCCATGAGGCATCAGGGAGGGTAAACCAAGAGATACAGGAAGTTTGAGTCCTGGATGGCTGCGGGGCCGCTGCAGTGACCCTAGACTTGATAGACAAAATAATAAAAGTAAACCATAGTTTTTAAGACCACTATTATTTTGGGGTTTTAATTAAATGTATTGGCACCTAGTGCTACCAACTAAATTCCTTATCCATAAAAAAGTAGGAACCCTGCAGTGATTGAGTGATGTGGTATGATCATGTAAAGTGAGGTGGGATAGTGCATGCAAAATGAGGTGAGATGATACATGTGAAGTGAGGCAGGATAATAATACACGCAAGGCGTACGGTACAGAGCAGCAGCCAGATGCAGCCTGTGCCTTGGATGGAACCTCTGCATACTGTTACATTGTTCACCTGCTTCTCTTTCTTATTTGATTATGTCTTTTTTTCTCAATGACAGGGTTCTTGTGTCATTTAATTTTTTTTTTTTTGAGACAGTGTCTTGCTGTCACCCAGAGCTGGAGTGCAGTGGTGTGATCTTAGCTCACTGTAACCTTCATCTCCGAGTTCAAGTGATTCTCCTGCCCCAGCCTCCCGAGTAGCTGGGATTACAGGCACCTGCCACCATGCACGACTAATTTTTGTACTTTTAGTAGAGACAAGGTTTCACCATGTTGGCCAGGCTAGTCTCGAACTCCTGACCTCAAGGGTTCCACCTGCCTCAGCCCTCCAAAGTGCTGGGATTACAGGTGTGAGCCACTGTGCTCAGCTGTGTTATTTAAATTTTAATCTTACCCTAGTGCATAGTAGGATTATAATAATTGTTTTTATTTATAGGAAATTTATATCTATCACTTTATGTTATTTGAACACTTAAAAATACACCATTCACTTTTGCATACAGTATCTATCTATCTGTCTATCTATCTGCCTATCTATCACCAGGGCTGTCCCAGTCCTCTTTTACAGAGCAAGGTTCAAAAGCAGGAAACAGGTGAAGAGTGTACCCAAGGTCACGGGGCGGGCCAGTGGCACAGCTGGGTGATGCTCCTACCTCTGGAACTGCACCATCCAGAATGGCAGCCACCAGCCACATGAGCCACCTGCATCAACATCCACCCCGGCTGGCCAAAGTTAGGACAAGTGGACCAACGGAATGAATACTGGTCATAAGGGACTCTAACCCAGAGAATAAAATAGGAATTCATGAATCCACATAACAAATAAGTAGAGGGGAAGGAAAAGCTCCTTCTCACAGTAAAATTAAAACCCAGTGGGACCCTAGCTCTGCCCCTCCCTGATGTCTGCCTCTTAGCGAGTTCACCGAGGCAAAGCTTCTCCATGCGAGTGCTCATCCGTCTTCACAAGGTCATTGGGAGGATTGCCGAGATGAAGAGTGTTGAGTCCACGGTTCACCCAAAGGCACTGCAGCTTGTATCATTACTGCTACTAAATGCAGCTAAACAAAAAGCAAAAGGTTCTACCTGAAACCAGAATCTAAGAGTGCGGACGCAGGAATCTAAGGTAGAGGACGCAGGAATTTTCCAGAATCTTATCTGGCCTCCCCAGCTTACCTCAGCTATCTTCAAATGTTCATCCAAACCCTTTCTCCAAACAGCCACTCTGACTCACTGACAACTGAAGTCAACCAAGTCAGTTTAATGATTCATAGCCCAGGAATTGCCTGTGTAATGGCCATAGGGCCCTATTAGATGAGGAGGTTACCATAATTCTCTTAATAGCCATTGGCAAAGTAATGACTTGAAAACCCCCAAACATGGGGTTCTTAACTTACTTAACCAGTTACTTAACTTACTTAACTAGTTCAGAAACAGGGCTGAGTCCCAGAGCTAATGACTGCATTCTGTGACTACTTTCCAGCAACAAATTGTGTGAATGGTCAACTGGGGATGTGTCCAAAGCCACCGATAATCTCAGGTAATTGGATTTGGAGGATGACTGGTCTGACTTGGCACTGGAAACAGAGTCCTGGCTGATTCCCTCATCCATATGGAAACAGACCAGAGGTTTCCCCAGCAACCGGACTCCTGGCACAGTGGATGGCCATGAGATACTGATGGTACAAGACCTCAATCCTACATTACCCTGCAAAGGAGATGCCTTAAGGTTTGGGGGAGAGATCAGGAAACAGATCAGAGGGCATTTGGCTTCCTTCCTAGCATCTGTTTTGTTTTTGATTAGTTGGGAAGATGAAAATGAACACATGAAGTATCTTTGCTCATGACGTGTTGCAGAAACAAAGAAATGGGGGATTTTCATGGCTAACGGCTATCCTCAAATAATATGACAATTCCATTCTAGATAAGAAAATGTAAATGTCTCCAATCTGAACACTTACTGAGAGCCAATCATGTGCCTGGCACTTTAGAAATACCATTTATTTTAGTGTTCCCTCTGACCCTATAGGTGAGAGGAGCAGAGACTGGGCTCTGTTTAAATGTGCTAGCCAGGGCCCCACGGCCCATGGCTACGGGATGCAGGATCTAGTCCCAGCTCTCTCAGAAGCCAAATCTGTGGCCCCTTTCTTCTGGGGAAACCCCCACCCCATGAAGAGATTCAACTTGCAACCTCCCCCCGCCCCAAGCCTGACACTCACTTTTAGAGCTTATTATGAATAAGAACTCCAAAATAAGAACCAAATAGAGATTGGCCATGCCCCATGAACTGTGATCCCTGGTGAGTCACTGTGTCCATGTTTCATGACTCAGCTGGGCCTCATCAGAGAAACCTGTTTGTCCA
The DNA here is from genome assembly GCA_031835075.1 of Saguinus oedipus. Classification (NCBI taxonomy): domain Eukaryota; kingdom Metazoa; phylum Chordata; class Mammalia; order Primates; family Cebidae; genus Saguinus; species Saguinus oedipus. The sequence continues at coordinate 45,265,663 of CM063189.1, forward strand.
AGGAAACTGCCTCAGTACCCAGAACGGACATTCCAGGTCATTTCATGAACACTGAATCGGCAGCACCCATTTTCCACACTGATGACCCTCATTTCAAACCAACGTAGAAGATGCTTACGGCACTAAGTAGAGCTTTCCTCACTTCATGGAGAGTTATCAGGAAAACAAGGCTGCCGCCTGTGTTTCTCCCCTCCTACTGACACTTCTCCCGCATGTGCCGTGTTCAGGGCGCAGGGTGGGGAGAGGACTGCAGCCGTGGACACAGAAAACCAGCTTCTGCCCTCACAAAACTTAAATCCTCAGTGAAAACTCACATTCAGCCCCAGCTCAGCCTACTCAGAAAGTCCCTCAGAAGGAACACTTGTGACAGCATTTTTAGCTTAAACGTGTTGGTTCTGCAGGTTTGGGTTTTGTTTGCCCTGATAAACCTCATGTTTGTATTTATCAAGGTTGCCTATAGTTGGAGGAGATAGAGCTGCCTGAGTATGGGATTTAATATTAGAATGCACATTTACATACAGACATAAGTGACATTCCACATTATTAACATAGGTCGGTAAAAAAGGAGTTTTTGTTTTTTTGTGTGAGATGAAGTCTCACTCTTGCTGCCCAGGCTGAAGTGCGATGGTACAATCTCGGCTCACCGCAACCTCCGCCTCCTGGGCTCAAGTGATTCTCCTGCCTCAGCCTCCTGAGTAGCTGGGATTACAGGCGCCTGCCACCATGACTGGCCAATTTTTGTATATTTAGTAGAGATGGGATTTCAGCGTGTTGGTCGGGCTGGTCCTGAACTCCTGACCTCAGGTGATCCACCTGCCTCAGCTTCCCAAAGTGCTGGGAGTACAGGGGTGAGCCACCGGGCCTGGTAGAGATATTTTGATCTGCCTTCCACTTTGCTCCTTTGTTCTACCCTCAATTGGTTCATAACTATTTAAGAGGTCATGCCCCACCTCTCTCCCTGTCTTCGTACAAGCATTGGAACGCTGGAGCAGACTGTCCCGCCAAGGTCCTGTACACGTTTTTCTGTAACATGATACAGGTCAGAAGATGGACTTGTACTTGGAACAGGCTGTCTGCTCTAACCCAAGTTTACCAGAGATTTGCATTGGTGATTATTGGCATTGGGTCCGAGTTACGTTTCCATTTTTATTTGCCCTTTCATGTGGAAACTGCCCTCTTGAAAAGCTAAGATGGTGAAAGGACAGTCAAAATGGGCAAGATTCCAATGTAGCTGGGTGCTTGCATCCTCTAATTCAATGAAAATTTTATCCACACCTCACTATCCTATCCCCTTTAATGCACACTCCTTTCCATTCAAATATTTTCTTAAAATCTGGTGGGGGCAGCTGCCTTTGTAACCCTCACTGGCACAGTGGATCAAGGACAGGCCATCCATTGGCTGTGAACTAGCCAATCACATTCTCTCAGGAAAATGTGAAGTAAGAGACAAAAAGACGAAAATCAGTGGACATGAGACCCAAAAGACCAAGGCTGGAGATGGAGTTAGGACAAGCCAGGGCATATGACAGCTGATGTCATGAGAAAATGAGGTTTGCGAATGAGCGAGAGAGAGAGAGAGAGAGAGAGAGAGAGAGAGAGAATATGAGAGACAGAGAGAGAGAATATGAGAGACAGAGAGAATATGAGAGACAGAGAGAGAGAGAATGAGAGACAGAGAGAATATGAGAGACAGAGAGAGAATATGAGAGACATAGAGACTATGAGAGACAGAGAGAGAGAATATAAGAGACAGAGAGAGAGAATATGAGAGACAGACAGAGAGAGAACATGAGAGACAGAGAGAATATAAGAGAGAGAGCATATGAGAGACAGAGAGAGAGACAATATGAGAGAGAGAGCATATGAGAGAAAGAGAGAATATGAGAGAGAGAGAGAATATGAGAGACAGAGAGAGAGAATATGAGACAGAGAGAGAGAATATGAGAGACACACAGAGAGAGAATATGAGAGACAGAGAGAATATGAGAGACACAGAGAGAATATGAGAGATAGAGAGAGAATATGAGAGACAGAGAGAATATGAGACACACACACACACACAGAGAGAGAGAGAGAGAGAGAGAGAGAGAGAGAGAGAATATGAGAGACAAGAGAGAGAATTCCAAAATGGCTGAGAAGATCTTATCACCAAGAATACTAACAGGAACCAGATATTTGCACCCACCAGAAAAAAACTACAACAAAATAGAAGGACAACGTGACAGATGAAGTAAGGGGTTTGAGACATTGAATATCAAGCAGCAGTGATGCCTGAGAGACAGGAAAGCGGTAAGAGGAGTCCTGTGTTCGCCCCCATCTTACAGCACAGACAGTTTCCAGCTGCAGCCCAGCCCAGCAGACTCCCTATATTGAGAAGACAGGGCTGAGAGTCCAAGGAGACCAAGGTGGCTAGAGTTCCAGGAAGAGTACTCAGGAGAAGAGAACTTCACCAGGAGCAGACTCTGGAGATGCACAGAGGACGGTCCTCTATTACTCAGCTGAGTACCAATGTACAAGGAAAGTGAAGTATCCAAGGCCGGTGTTACAGTTTGAAAGTATGCCCTCCAAAATTCAGGTATTGCCAATGGGACAGTATTTAAAAGTGGGGCCTTTAAGGGGTGGTCAGACCATTATAAAAGAGGCTCTACTCACGCCTGTAATCCCAGCACTTTGGGAGGCCCAGGTGGGCAGATCACAAGGTCAAGAGTTTGAGAACAGCCTGGCTAATGTAGTCAAACCCTGTCTCTACTAAAAATACAAATTTAGCCAAGGATGGCAGCAGGCGCCTGTAGTCCCAGCTGCTTGGGAGGCTGAGGCAGGAGAATCACTGGAACCAGGGAGGCAGAGGTTGCAGTGAGCCAAGACTAGGCCATTGCACTCCAGCCTGAATGACAGGGGAGAATCCATCTCAAAAGAAAAGAAAAAGAAAGAAGGAAAGAAAGAAAGAAGGAAGGAAGGAAGGAAGGAAAGAAGAAAGGAAGGAAAGAAGGAAGGAAGGAAGGAAAGAAGGAAAGACAGAAAGAAGGAAGGAAAGAAAGAAGGAAAGAAAGGAAGAGGTTCTACTCAGTGTGCGTTTTCTTCCTTTTTCACCTTACCTTGAGTGGGAACGCAGTGTTCCTCCCTTCAAGGGATGCAGCCCCAAGCAGGCAAGTGAATCTGCTGGCAGTCTGACAAACTTCCCAGCCTCTGGAATGATACAAAATTAATATGTATCCTTCACAAATTACCCAGTCTGTGGTAATCTGTTGAAGCAGCACAGATGAACTGAGACAGCTGGGTAAAGGACGTGAGGTAGCCACGACCAACACGTATGCATGGTTGGAAACAATGCCTGTTCCATCTAGCCAGAGTGAAGAACCTCAGGATGGGCTGGGCAGCAATGGGTAGAGTCCACAGAAGGGTGTTTCTTCAGCAGTGACGAATTAACAAGCCCTCGATCAGTGGTCCTTAATGAGGGGCACAGTCCCAGACTGGGTTCTGCTTTAGTCGCAAGAAATCTTAAAAACAAGACCTGGAAGCTGTTTCTAAGTATCTCAACGGTATCGAAAAGCTCAAGAATAATGATAGACATACAAAAGTATTCAGTACATCACAAGGTAAAATTCACAATATGTGGCACCCAGTCAAAGATTAGCAGGCATTCAACAAGAGGAAAATATTGTCTGTAATGAGGAGAAAAACTATAGAAAAGGCAAAAACAAAACAAAACTTATCAACCTAGGATTCTACAGCCAGCAAAAGCAGACTTCAGAATCAAAGCAAACTGAAGACTTTCAGACATAGAAAGCTAAACGAATTCATCACAAGCGCAACCACTGCACAAGAATTGTTAAAGTTAGTCCTTCGGGCAGAATAATATGACAGCCGTGGGAAATTTGAACCTACGCAAAGGAATGATAATCACTGGAAATGGTAACTACATGAGTAAAGACAAGAATTTTTTCCTATTATTGAAATCTACTTAAAAAGAAAATTATTCTGGCTTGGTGGCTCACGCCTGTAATCCCAGCACTTTCGGAGGCTGATGCAGGCAGATCACTTGAGACCAGGAGTTTGAGACCAGCCTGGCCACCATGGCGAAACCCTGGCTCTACTAAAAATACAAAAATTAGCCAGATGTGGTGGCACATGCATGTAGTCCCAGCTACTTGGGAGGCTGAGGCAGGAGAATCGCTTGAACCCAGGAGGCAGAGGTTGCAGTGAGCCGAGATTGCACTGCTGCACTCTAGCCTAGGTGACAGAGCAATACTTTGTCTCAAAGAAAAAAACACAACAACAAAGAAGACACAAATAGGTTAAAACTAAAAGGATGGGTGAGGATACATTATGCGAACGCTAAGAAGAGAGCCTGACCAGGTGCAGTGGCTCATGCCTGTAATTCTAGAACTTTGGAAGACTGAGGCAGGAGAATATGCCCAGAAGTTTGGAAAAAAAAAGGCAAGAAGGAAACTGGGACTGGGTCAGGGAGAATTTCTAAGGTTTATCCCAGGAATGCATGGTTGATTTGACACTCAAAGTCAATGTAACTCATCATATTAATGAATTTACTAAATAATAAATAAATAAATTAGCTGGGCATGGTGTGGTGCGGGGCCCCTGTAATCCCAGCTACATGGGAGGCTGAGGCAGGAGAATTGCTTGAACCTGGGAGACGGAGGTTGCAGTGAGTTGAGATCGTGCTACTGCCCTCCAGCCTGGGTGACAGAAGAGAACAATATTCTCAAAAATTAATCATTCTCAAAAAATAATAATAATACAAAATTTTGAAAAAGTTTGGAAGGAGAGGCCATCCCACTTCCCAGAGCAAGCAATTGCCTGGAAGCTGGAGACTGGGGCAGCGTCTATTGTGTGCCGTGACCTTGGGCAAATCCCTTGATCTCTTGCATTTTAATTTCCTCAGAAAAAATCGGAGGTGGTTTGGAGCGTTCACTAATGACAATACACATAAAGACCTTTGCCAAAGCAAGTTCAATCCCATTCTCGGTGCTTTTTTCAGAGGTTATTTTTGTGTGCCGGTGCGTATGTGACCGCATTTGATAAGGTATTTCCTGGAGGTGTTTGTGAAAGTCCATCCAAGCCAGGGGGTCGCTGAACCTCAGGAACTGAGCAGCCCCTCCTCCAGCAGAGCACTGTGGGGGAAAGAGAATTCCACATGGACCCTATTTTTGTACCACGTTCCCTGAAATAGCAAGGCAAGATTCTGTCCCATGTTCCATCCCGGTGGCTTTCCCTCCTGTGAGCGCCCTCACCCTCCGAAGGAAGGACTTCCCTTGGCCTCTTGCTTCCTTAACAGGTTTCCTCAGACCCTTGCTCAGGGGAATGCCGACTCAGCAGGAAGACACCCTCGGCCAAGGCCTGCCCCAGGCCCTCACTATCTGACCGTGGACCCCGCTTGAGTCCTTTCCATTCCTCTTGAAGGAGCGGAGAGGGCTTTGTCGCATGGAATCATCAGCGATTGGATGGTCTCAGCTTTAGCTCAAGGGAGATGCCCCTCAGACGGGCTTCCTCCAAGCATCTGAGGACCCGACGGGAGGTGGTGCACCCTGCCTGTTCCACGAAGGACCCTTCGATGAGGTGTTTGGCTCTTTCTCCGTCACTTTGGGGAGTTGTCAGGGGCATCAGGGCAGAAGCAGGGGGCTTGGGGTCTGCTGTTAAACCTTGGTTCTTCCTGCCGACTATGAATCAGGGCTCTCTGGGTCATCTGGGGAGTGACTGCATGGGTTGCCTGGCAAAGTAAGGACACTCAGGTACATCTGAAATTCAAGCAATGACAAATGAGTTTTTCACAACAGCATGAAACATGCTTTTATAAAAGTGGTGTGTTGTTTATGTAAAATTCAAGGGTACCTGGGCATTCTGTATTTTTCTTTGCTGAATCTGGCAACTCAAATTGTGTGTCAGAAAACTGGGACACAGCAGGCTCTCAGCAAAGCATTTCCTTCTTGATGTTTAGCTATTAAATAGATACTTGTAGTGACACTATTGGTTTCTTACAGCTGCCCTAACCAATTCCCACAAATCAACACACATTTATTATTTTACAGTTCTGGAGGTCGGAAGTCTGGCACAGGTCTCACTGGGCTAAATCAGGGTGCTGATAGGGCTGGTTCCTTCTGGTGGCCCCAAGGCAATGTCCATTTCTTGTCTTTTGCAGAGACCACCACATTCCCTGGTTTGTCGCCCCCTCATCTTCCAATCCAGCTGCTCCAGCTTGCGTCGTTCTCATGTTACCATGCCTGGTTCTCTCTTTCATCTCATTCAGGCTGTTCGCCCTACTTTCAGGTCAGCTGATTGGCAACCTTCATTCCATCTGCCACCTTAATCCTCCTTTGCCATGTAACCTAGTGGAATCCCAGGTTCCGGGGATTCCGATGCAGGTATCTTAGATGGCATCACCTACTAGCACAGCTGCCTTCTCCCTCCTCCTGTCCCTTCCCAGCCCCTCTCCCAAACCAGGGGGACCAGGCACCAGCTTGGCTTCTGGGTCTGCAGAGAAGTCCTTGAGTGATGCCAATGGTGACAGCCATGATAGCGACGACAGCAGCAGTCACAGTGATGGACCTCATGGCTCTCCATGCGCAGACACTTCTGTGTTTCCCTCTTTCACCGCCCAGCAATCCTGTGACTTGCTAGGTTCACACAGCCCAAGTGAGCAGGGATGTAACGCTGCATTTCCAGGCTCAGAATGCCAAGCTTTTCCTCCACACCACCGTCCACAGGACCATGAGCTTCTGCAAAGCAGGGACCATGCTTATCTTTGGGAGCAAATAGGCTGCTTCAGCCAAGAGCAATGATCTGGACTCAGAGCTCAGGGCCAACTCCTGTTGTACGTATACCCACGGGGCAGGGGATGGGGGTTTCGTCATCCATCAACTGGGGGTGGCAATAGCGCACTTTCAGGGTTGTTGTGAGGATTAAATGAGGTTATCTAAGGGGGACCTGAGACATTGAGAGCCTCAGCAGACGGGAGTCAGGAGTAAGACTGCACCCAGTCTCTTCCATGGGTCTGCGGGGCATGATCCTCGTGGTGTGTGCTGTGCTGTGGGAGGGAATGAGCGCACCGAGCAAGCATCGTCCACCCTTCAGCCTAAGTGCTGAATTCCATGCAACAAAGCTTTCTGTGCTCTACTGTGTGCCAGGCTCTGGGTGAAGTGCTGAGGATTTGAAGATGACTTAGGTTCAAAGCTCTGCTCTTTAACCTGTGTAAGTTACAGATAAAGTCGGATTGCCTCCATGACTTCGGTAAGGTCATCGCTATTATTAGAAATTAAAATAGTTGGCTGGGCGCGGTGGCTCACGCCTGTAATCTCAGCACTTTGGGAGCCTGAGGCAGGCAGATCACAAGGTCAAGAGATTGAGACCATCCTGGCCAACATGGTGAAACCCTGTCCCTACTAAAAATATAAAAGTTAGCCGGGTGTGTGGCATGCACCTGTTGACTCAGCTACTCGGGAACCTGAGGCAGGAGAATCACAGGAGAATCCGTTGAACATGGGAGGTGGAGTTGCAGTGAGCCAAGATTGAGCCACTGCACTCCAGCCTGCCAACAGAGCAAGACTCTGTCTCATAAATAAATAAATAAATAAAAATTAAAAATAAAAAGTAATAACATCTAATAGGTTGAGAATCTGTACGTGACAGTCACTATTCTAAATTTTCCTGGACTACTGCATTTCCTTTCAGGGACCCATGTGGGAGGTACTATTCTTATCCCTGTTTTACACAGAGCAGGAAATTGTTGCTGTGCATGGTTACATAGATTGTTCCCGGTCAAATGGCTAGAAAGTAACAGAGTCAACATCTGAACCCAAGGCAAGGAGTGAAAAGGGCTTGCAACACATGAAACGTAATTGGAAACTAACTGTGTCTACTGACGCTGAGTATAAGCACAGCCTTCCACCTGGAGATTCCACATTTAGGCACAATTGCAAGAAAAATGTGTACATGTCCACAAAACGACAGCCAATGGACAGAACCTCCTTAAATGCTTTTCAGCAGGACGGATGACTGAATTATGGGCTAGGTATACAGTGGAGTATTATGGGACAATGAGAATGCACAAGTCTTGCCACACACAACAGCAGGAGCGCGTCTCCCTAATATAACACTTACAAAAGAATCCAGGCACCGAAGACTATGCCCTGTGCGACGCCCTTTAACATGCGAACAACCAAGTGCACAGGTCTCCATCTGCCGGGCCGTCAAGCTGGGCTGGGGCCACTTTCCCCTGCTTGGTCCCAGGTTGGAGTCGGCAGAGACAGGAAGGTGAGCAGGATCTGAAAAGCAGAAGCCAAGCAGCTGCCACGACCACCCCCAAAATTCCTTGGCTGTCGGGGAGAGACAGGCCAGGAAGTGCTGGTTGGTGACAGCTTGGTCTTGTCCTGTCTCCTTCCCAATTGCGAGCCTCACTGACCACCAATGACCCTGGGACCACCAGTCACAAAAGCAGCTGTGCCCTGAAGACCCCCCCCCACTGCCTCCTGTCCCCTCCAGTGCCTCCTGTCCCCTCCACCAACTCCTGTCCCCTCCAGTGCCTCCTGTCCCCTCCACTGCCTCCTGTCCCCTCCACTGCCTCCTGTCCCCATTCCCCACATGCCAGCTGGCTTTCTGGATTGCCCTGCAAGCTGCACTCACTGATGTTTCTGGAAGCCTCCCTGGGGAGGAATTTGCTTCTGACCACCCCCACCCCCAGCCCAGCTCCTCCCTCAATTGAGGAGGGTCTAAATCCCTGTCATAAATCTGTTATTCGTACCACTCAGTAGTTCTGCCTCCCTGGTTGGCGGGGGCCTGATAAGCGCAATCAGGAGATGGGAGTGACAGCCAGGAGGGGCACGCGGGCTCCAGGGTGGGGATGATTTCACAAAAATTCATTGAGCTGCATGCCTGGGATTTGCATTCTTTTCTGCATTTTTGCTGTATTTCAAAATGCAATTTTTAAAGGGTGCTTTGCTATCACAGTTACTTTTATCAGGATGCATATTAAGTTCCCAAAACAGAAGCAGAAGGCACAGAAAACAGTTTCACTTGGTGGGTCTGGTACACTCCTGGGCTGGGATGAGCAGGGCAGGGAATGCCTTATCTTCTGTGAATTCCCAGGGCCTGGATGGTCCCCAGCCCAGGGCGGGGCTCAGTGAAGTCCACTGTGAGGATGGTGGGTGCACACAGCTGGGAACTGCTACAGAGGGGGCCTGGGAGGAGGGAGGATGGGGATGAGGATGGGGAAGGGACGGTTCTCATTTCTCTGGGAGGAGAGCCCTAAGTGGTTTGTCCTTTACATTTTTAAGAGTCTCTTATCTCAGAGGACAATGCCCAGAGCAAGGGACAGCACTCAGAAACTCATAGACCGCTTTCCCATCGGCTTTTCCAGGGACCCTGAAAAAAGCCCCTCACTTTGGGACTGATGGGTGGAGACCAGGAGGGTTCCGGACTGTGCCTCTCCCAAGACTGGACGAAATTTCAGTCTCAAGGGTCTCAGCCTCCTGCTAAGAAATGACTTTTGTTTCTTCAACAGGTACTGAAAGAGGATTGCTGTGGGTCAGGGGCTGCTCTTTCTCAGACAAGGCACAACGAGATGGACAAACCCATGCCTCCCAAGGATCCCTGTCTAGGAAGGAACACAAAATAAGTTTCTTTGCAAATGATATATGTATATAATTTTAATAATAATCAGCATATATATTATATATGAGGTTTTACATATAACTACCATATACACACATATATTTGTATACTTTGTGTATTTATTTCTAACCACCTTCTCCTCTACTTTCTGTCCAGGCCCTGGTGCCAGCATCTTCACCTGGTTCATCACAGTAGCCTAGACTACACCTTCCCGCTGGCACCTGGCCTACCTCACGAGTCAGTTCTAACACACCAGCCAATGTGATTCTGTAACACCTGAGTCAGGACCCATCGCGGCCCTGTTCAGAACCCTCAACAGCTCTCAACTCAGCCAGCTGCAGTCCGAGGCTCATCCCAGGGCCCTGGGCCTCCCGAGCCAACTCCACCTGCCCCTCCCTGTCGCTCCTTCCCCTCCAACCTCCTGTGTCTCTCCAGGAGTGCAGAGTTCTGGGGATCCCGTGGTGGCCACCCCTCCCTCCCTTCAGGCCCTACGAGAACAGCAGCACCTGAAGTCTCCATCCTGTTACCCTGCCTTATTTTCCTTCGTGGGACCTGACGTCCACATCCGGCTCATAGCCTCATGGATTGCGGGTCCTCCCGAACTGAAGTGGAAGCTTCCTGAGGACAGGGTCTTTGCTGGTGTACCCCACACAAAGACCAGGGCCTGGAATGCACCATAACTGCTAAAGAAATATTTGCTGGCTGGCGGAATGAATAAATGAATGAATGATTCATCCTTGTCCCGCCCCCTGCTCCCTCCACCCACCCGCTGTCCCTGGCGTCTGGGCCAGTGGCTGCCATTTCCGATGAACGTGAATAGATGCTCTCCTGGGAGATGCCTTTTCCTGCCAGACTTCCAAGGGCCCATGTTCCCGAGACAAAAGGTCCCCTGGCCCACTCGCTGTCCCTCCCAGCACACAGGCCGATGAGGGGTGAACACCCTGGGACCTGGTGACTGTTAAAGCCTTTATCTAGCTCCCTTTCCTCATAAACCTCTATTCTGAAATGAGCCAACCCCCTCATCTTTGCAAGCTTTCCAGGGAAGGGTGGACAGCAGGGAGCTGTCTCAAATGAGTAGGAGCTGAGCTCAGGGTCCTTCCTTCCTCTTCCCTTTCCCTTTTCTCTCTCCCTTCTCCTCCCCTGCCTGCCTCCCACCCCTTTTCATCTTCCTCCTGTGTGGACAGCAGAACCTATTCCATGTCCCTTGGTCTGGAAGCCCTCAGCCTCCCTGAGGAGCCTGGGCCCCCAGGCTGCAGGGAACAGCAACAGGGGAGTCAGCCTCCTCATCCCCACGCAGAGGGGTTCAGCCTCCTCATCCCCACGCAGAGGGAGTTCAGCCTCCTCATCCCCACTCAGAGGGGCTCAGCCTCCTCATCCCCACTCAGAGGTGTTCAGCCTCCTCATCCCCACAGAGAGGGGCTCAGCCTCCTCATCCACACTCAGAGGGTCTCAGCCTCATCCCCATGCAGAGGGAGTTCAGCCTCCTCATCCCCACTCAGAGGGGCTCAGCCTCCTCATCCACACTCAGAGGGTCTCAGCCTCATCCCCATGCAGACGGAGTTCAGCCTCCTCATCCCCACTCAGAGGGGCTCAGCCTCCTCATCCCCACGCAGAGGGGTTCAGCCTCCTCATCCCCACTCAGAGGTGTTCAGCCTCCTCATCCTCACGCAGAGGGTCTCAGCCTCCTCATCCACACTCAGAGGGTCTCAGCCTCCTCATCCCCATGCAGAGGGAGTTCAGCCTCCTCATCCCCATGCAGAGGGGCTCAGCCTCCTCATCCCTACTCAGAGGGGCTCAGCCTCCTCATCCCCACGCAGAGGGGCTCAGCCTCCTCATCCCCACACAGAGAGAGCTCAGCGTCCTCATCCCCACACAGAGGGAGTTCAGCTTCCTCATCCCCACGCAGAGGGGCTCAGCCTTCTCATCCCCACGCAGAGGGGCTCAGCCTCCTCATCCCCACTCAGAGGGAGTTCAGCCTCGTCATCCCCACTCAGAAGGAGTTCAGCCTCCTCATCCCCATGCAGAGGGAGTTCAGCCTCCTCATCCCCATGCAGAGGGGCTCAGCCTTCTCATCCCCACGCAGAGGGAGTTCAGCCTCCTCATCCCCATGCAGAGGGGCTCAGCCTCCTCATCCCCACGCAGAGAGAGCTCAGCGTCTCATCCCCACGCAGAGGGAGTTCAGCCTCCTCATCCCCACGCAGAGGGGCTCAGCCTTCTCATCCCCACGCAGAGGGGCTCAGCCTCCTCATCCCCACTCAGAGGGAGTTCAGCTTCGTCATCCCCACTCAGAAGGAGTTCAGCCTCCTCATCCCCACGCAGAGGGAGTTCAGCCTCCTCATTCCCACGCAGAGGGGCTCAGCCTTCTCATCCCCACGCAGAGGGGCTCAGCCTCCTCATCCCCACGCAGAGGGGCTCAGCCTCCTCATCCCCACTCAGAGGGAGTTCAGCCTCGTCATCCCCACTCAGAAGGAGTTCAGCCTCCTCATCCCCATGCAGAGGGAGTTCAGCCTCCTCATCCCCACGCAGAGGGGCTCAGCTTTCTCATCCCCACGCAGAGGGGCTCAGCTTTCTCATCCCCACGCAGAGGGAGTTCAGCCTCCTGATCCCCACGCAGAGGGGCTCAGCCTCCTCATCCCCATGCAGAGGGAGTTCTGCCTCCTCGTCCCCACACAGAGGAGGTTCAGCTTGGGGGCAGGAAGCAAACCCCTGACCCACTGCAGGCTGAGCCCAGATACTGAAGACCAGACTGGGAGCTTCAGGGGTAATTCCTAGGGGCTTGCTTCGTGAGCTGGGAGGTGCACGGGCAGGGAGTGGGGTATAGCGCTGCCCAGCAGAGGCTGAGTCATACCTGAGAGGGGAGGAAGCTTCCACTATTCAGGCCTCCGGGATTCACCAGGGCTCCTGCTGGTCCCATTTCCAACACCTGGAGGGCCAGGCCACCATCTTGTGTCTCCCTCCAGCCTGGCCTAGGGGAGACTCTTCCTCCGCGCCTTCTTCTTCATCGATTCCTCGCATATTAAGATTCCTGAAGGTTCTGAGGCCTTGGGTTTCAGTGTAATCCAGTGTGCTTGGGAGAGCTGTGGGCAGTCAGGACTGAGAAAGTAGAGACACTCAGCTACTCACACACGTTTGTCCCAGGATGCAGTAGACCCCTCCCAGCCCCCCTGGCTTGTGGGGATCCAATCATTCATTCACAGATCTCCAGGGCTGGGCTGGGGGCCTGGCGGTGGCAGGAGGCCACTCTCCACCTCCTGGCTGTTGTGTGGAAGTCATTTCTCCTCTGAGTATCTCAACTTTAAGGTGGGGGTGACCAAAGGATGGCCCATAAGCTCCTGGAGAGGATGAATTGAGTTCAGTAATGTCAACCTTTTGGTACAGTGCCTATCTACAATGAGCCCAATAATTGTTAGCTATTGTCACCTCGATGGTGCCACCCACCAGGACGCCACTCACCTGAGTGATGCCACTTATCCAGATGCCGCTTACCTGGGCACCACTCACCTGGGCCCTACTCACCTGGACACCACTCACCTGGGCACCACTCGCATGAGCCCCACTCATCTGGGCAACACTCGCCTGGGCACCACTCACCTGGGCCCCACTCACCTGGGCACCACTCGCCTGGGCCCCACTCACCTGGGCACCACTCATCTGGGCCCCACTCACCTGGGCCCCACTCACCTGAGCCCCATTCACCTGAGCCCCACTCACCTGAGCCCCACTCACCTGGGCCCCACTCATCTGGGTGCCACTCACCTGGGCCCCACTCACCTGAGCCCCACTCACCTGGGCACCACTCACCTGGGCCCCACTCATCTGGGCGCCACTCACCTGGGCCCCACTCACCTGAGCCCCATTCACCTGAGCCCCACTCACCTGGGCCCCACTCACCTGAGCCCCACTCACCTGGGCACCACTCACCTGAGCCCCACTCACCTGGGCACCACTCACCTGGGCCCCACTCACCTGGGCACCACTCGCCTGGGCACCACTCGCCTGGGCCCCACTCACCTGGGCACCACTCGCCTGGGCCCCACTCACCTGGGCACCACTCATCTGGGCCCCACTCACCTGGGCCCCACTCACCTGAGCCCCATTCACCTGAGCCCCACTCACCTGAGCCCCACTCACCTGGGCACCACTCACCTGGGCCCCACTCACCTGGGTGCCACTCACCTGGGTGCCACCCAACTGCACATCACTTACCTGGATGTTACTTACTTGGGCACCATTGACTTGGGTGCCACTCACCTGGAAGCTACTCACCTGGCTGATGCCTCATACAGATGCCACTCATCTGGATGTCACTCACCTAGGTGCCACTCACTAGATGCCACTCATTTGGATGCCCCTCACCTGGATGCCACCCACCTGAATACCACTTACCTGGTTGTGTGAGAACAGTGGACGTTCTTGCAACGTAGTTGGGGTGTATCCTTCCCGATGCTAGGTCTGGACGATGAAGCCACGGTGTTTGCTCTCCCACTCCCTCCCTCCTCTGAGCTCCCTCCTCCCGACCCCCTTCTCCTTTCCCCTTACCTCCCACACAGCCAGCCCTTACATGATTATTTCTTCATATCATCTGCCACCTCTAAGCAACCAGGATCCCACAAGCCCCGCAAGGAGAGGGCAGGACCTGAACCACCTCACCTGGCAGAGCCTACCTGGCCCAGCACAGGCTTTAGACTCCAGGGTCCACAGCTCTCTCTGCCTCTCTGGCATTCAGCCCCCAAGAGGTGGCGATACTCTTACGTATACACCAGGTGCCCTTTCCCACATGCCCATGGGCAGTGTGCTTGGAATTGCTCAACAGGGAGGCTGCCGGCTGCCCCAACGCTTCCAAGCCTCCAGACATTCTTCCTGAGCGTGCCCAGGTGGGTTTTGGGTGGGAGCTTATCATTCATTCAGTGACAACTAATGTTCTCTACTATAATGAGCAGAGTGAAAATACAGAGCTGAGAACAAATGAACAAAAATGAAAAACTCAGAATGGTTACTCTGGAGCGTGGCCCTGGGCGTGGGGAGGAGTAAAGCAGGAAGCTGGTGTTTTCATTTTCTTTCCAGCTTTTATTTTAGGTTCAGAGGGTACATGTACAGGTTTGTTACATGCGTAAATTCCATGTCACAGGGGGGTGGTGTATAGATTATTTCATCACCCAGGTAATCAGCACAGCACCTGCTAGGCAATTTGTCCATCCTCACCCTCCTCCTAATCACCCTTGAGTGTGCCCAGTGTGTGCTGTTCCCTTCTAGGTGTCTATGTATCCTCATCATTTTCTGTGCCTGTGTCAATTTGCTTAGGTTAATGGCCTCCAGCTGCATCCGTGTTGCGGCAAAGGCATGATCTCCTTTTCATGGCTGTGTAGTATTCCATGGTGTGTACAGACCACATTGTCTTTACCTAGTCTGCTGTCAATAGACATTTGGGTGGATTCCACGTCTTCGCTGTTGTGAGTCAGTGCCATGGTGAACACATACGTGCATGTCTGTCGTGTGGATATTCCTTTCGGTTAATGGAATTGCTGGGTCAAATGGGAGGTCTGAGTGCTCTGACAAATCTCCAAACCGCTTTCCACAGTGGCTGTACTAATTTACATTCTCATAAACAGTGTGTTTTCCATTAAAGGCTCTTTAGGATTATTTGATTTTTCTTAACCACGTGCATTTATTACATCAGGAAAAAGAACAATACAAATGGGATTATGTCACTCCCCACTGAAGCCCATCCAATGACATGGGGGCTCCCAGAGCAGATCTCCGGTCCTCCCTGTGGACGCTGAGCCATGCTGGCCTGGCCCTGCCTTCCTCTCCAGCCTCTGCTGCAGCCACACTCCATATGAGAGGCCCTTTCCTGCCGCAGGACCTTCACACATGCTGTTCCCTCCTGGGTGCTCTTTTCCCAGCTGTCACTGTGGCCAGCTCCTCACCTTCCAATCTCAGATTAAACTTCATCAGATCCTCCCATTCTAATGATCTGTGTGTGTGGTTATTTGACCACTTCCCCACTAGTGACTTGTTTCCCACCAGCATCTCTACCTTCGTCAACCCCAGGTTGCCCGTTTTCATCACTAGACTCTAAGCTTCCGGAGGGCAGGGCCATGTCTGCTCACACAAAGGGGTGGATACCCGCTCCCAGCACGCCCTGGCTCACATGCAGTCTGCATTTTCTGGACATAACAATGTAGTAGCAATCTAGCCCTCTGGACAAGCTGTTTAGAAGCCTCTCTCCCAGGCAGCGGTGGTGACTTCCCATTAGCCAAGATGTCGGCAGAATCACGGCCTCATTTATTAGGCCTCTTGGCCTGAGCACAGGCTTGAACAGACGTGAGGGAAAGGGAGAAAAACATCTCCCACAAAACGTCTCCCTAATATCCTGACACACGGGCTTAAGTTCCTCCACAAAATCACTCCTTGGGGCTCTGGAAAGGCACACACGGAAGACAAACGAGATTGAAGGACATAATGCCTGTGGCAGTGAAATACAGGGTGGAACAGAAAAGCAAGGGATGGAATGTTCTCGCAGTGGAGCAGTGGTTTCACCCCATTCATCTGGTGACAACATCGCAGATTCGGCTTCGGTGGGGCTCCTACCTGCCCCTGGCCCAGCTCTCCCATCAGGGAGAGTGGCGCGTCCCTTGCCCTTACCACCAGGTGGCGCAGGGAAGCCACCCACCCCCACCCCCTCCCCCCACCATCTCAGAACCTGCAGGGTGCACAGGTGTGGGGCACAAGCCCGGCTCCCACTTGGGTTTATTCTCAATACCTGGAAAACTTAAGGAAACTTTTTCTTTTTTTTTTTTTTTAAACACAACTGCAGATTCTTTAATCCCAGTCCCAGAGAACTTGATATGGAGTGGAGATTGGGAATTTAGTGGTTTTGTTGACTTTTTTAAACAAGTCCCTTGATTGAAACTGATATAGGCAGGTCTGTGACCCATGAGTTCACTACATACCGACTTTGCCCTAAAACTGCATAAAGGAAATTAGCCACAGTCATCCCCGTCATCCCTGATCATGAGGGGAATGAGAACAAAGGAAAAAGGAACCTGGATGAGTCATTTCTTTTCTCTCTCATTTTCCGCTGGCCATGCCCCAGAGTTCCCTGGCCACTGTGGACACACAGGGAGGGTGGGCACCCGGACAGAGCCAGGGCCTAGTTGTACCGCTGTGATGAAAACGGGCAACCTGGGGTTGACGAAGGTAGAGACGCTGGTGGGAAACAAGTCACTAGCACTGTGTGTGGATGCCCGAGACACACATTTTCATGTTTTCACTTTTTTTGTGTTGGTTTCTTAACTCAGGTGCAGACAGCCCACGAATCGCAGCCCTTGGCTGCTGGCGCACCACTTTCCTCCCTGGCCTGGGGGGCCCCTCTCTCGGTTCATTCTCCAGGTCCCTCCTGTGGATTCCCTACTCCCATCCCTTCTCACCATGTGGGCAACAGTTCCAACGGGTCTAAAGTGTGTCCTTAGTGTGGAAACAATTTGCATAAATGGTCTTGTGTTAAATATTTCATTCTGTTTTTCTCCCCTCTCCACCCCTGCCCTCACCAAAGTATTAAGATCCACCCACTGTATTGGGTCCACAGGCACTCTCCCTAGCTGGCACCCCTGACTTCATGGAGGGCGCCCCCATGTTGTACTGTCTGTCCACTGTGCCACTGGTGGGATCTTCAGCTCTCACCACCATAAACAACGCCATGAGTGACATGGTTGCATGTGTCCCTTACGGATGTGTGAGAATTCCACTAGATGCTCACCCAGAATGGGATGGGACTGGGCGATAGGTTGTTCAAACACTCATCTGATTAGGACTAGTCAGACTTTTACGACCTAATTGTAAGAGAGAAAAAATTAATTTAGCAAATGTGAGTATCCCATGACACAAATGCTGTTAGGTCCCAAATTCCAGCACAGAGCCTTCGAAACTGAACACAGCTCCCTTCCGGTGACCCTGCCCTGTGTCTGCAGAAACTTCAGATTGCTGTTCCTGACCTTTACGCTTCAGTTTCTGCTAAAACAACTGAAATCAAGGTGAAGAAACCGTCTGTGAGCAAAGGTGGAAGACGATTTTCACATTCTCAGGGTGTGAGTTTAAACCACAGCATCGGCCTCATCTGGGAGCTTGTTAGAAATGCACAACTCAGACCCAAGCTGAGACTGCAGTCCAGACCCCAGCCCAGACCATAGTCCAGATCCCAGTCAAGACCCAAGTCCAGACCATAGTCCAGATCCCAGTCAAGACCACAGTCCAAACCATAGTCCAGATCTCAGTCCAGACCCCAGTCCAGACCAGAGTCCAGACCCCAGTCCAGACCCCAGCCCCGACCCTAGCCCAGACCCCAGTCCAGACTCCAATCCAGACCCCAGTCCAGACCATAGTCCAGATCTCAGTCCAGACCCCAGTCCAGACCAGAGTCCAGACCCCAGTCAAGACCCAAGTCCAGACCATAGTCCAGACCCCAGTCCAGACCAGAGTCCAGACCCCAGTCAAGACCCAAGTCCAGACCATAGTCCAGACCCCAGTCCAGACCAGAGTCCAGACCCCAGTCAAGACCCAAGTCCAGACCATAGTCCAGACCCCAGTCCAGACCATAGTCCAGACCCCAGTCCAGACCAGAGTCCAGACCCCAGTCAAGACCCAAGTCCAGACCATAGTCCAGACCCCAGTCCAGACCAGAGTCCAGACCCCAGTCAAGACCCAAGTCCAGACCATAGTCCAGACCCCAGTCCAGACCAGAGTCCAGACCCCAGTCAAGACCCAAGTCCAGACCATAGTCCAGACCCCAGTCCAGACCAGAGTCCAGACCCCAGTCCAGACCCCAGCCCCGACCCTAGCCCAGACCCCAGTCCAGACTCCAATCCAGACCCCAGTCCAGATCATAGTCCAGACCCCAGCCCAGACCCCAGTCCAGACTCCTGTCCAGACCCCAGTTCAGACCATAGTCCAGAGCCCATTCCAGATGCCAGTCCTGACCATAGTCCAGACCCCAGTCCAGACCATAGTCCAGACCATAGTCCAGACCTCAGTCCAGACCCCAGTCTAGACCCCATTCCAGACCACAGTCCAGATCCCAGTCGAGACCACAGTCCAAACCATAGTCCAGATCTCAGTCCAGACCCCAGTCCAGACCATAGTCCAAACTGCAGTCCAGACCCCAGTCCAGATTATAATCGAGACCCCAGTCCAGACCCATGCCCAGACCACAGTCCAGATCATAGTCCAGACCCCAGTCAAGACCCAAGTCCAGACCATAGTCCAGACCCCAGTCCAGATCATAGTCCAGACCCCAGTCCAGACCAGAGTCCAGACCCCAGTCCAGACCCCAGCCCCGACCCTAGCCCAGACCCCAGTCCAGATTCCAATCCAGACCCCAGTCCAGACCATAGTCCAGACCCCAGTCCAGACCCCAGCCCCGACGCTAGCCCAGACCCCAGTCCAGACTCCAATCCAGACCCCAGTCCAGACCATAGTCCAGACCCCAGTCAAGACCCAAGTCCAGACCCCAGTCCAGACCACAGTCCAGACCATAGTCCAGACCTCAGTCCAGACCCCAGTCCAGACCACAGTCCAGACCATAGTCCAGACCTCAGTCCAGAATCCAGTCCAGACCCAGGCCAGACCCCAGCCCAGACCCCAGTCCAGACTATAGCCCAGACCCAAGTCCAGACCCCACCAAAGTCCAGACCATAGTCCAGACCCCAGTCTGGACCACAGTCCCGATCCCAGTCCAGACCCCAGTCCAGACCATAGTCCAGACCATGGTCCAGACCCCGGTCCAGACGCCAGTCCAGACCCCAGTCCAGACCATGGTCCAGATCATAGTCCAGACCCCAGTCCAGACCCCTGCCCAGACCCCAATCCAGACCATAGACCCCTGCCCAGACCCCACTCCAGACCATAGTCCAGACCCCATTCAAGACCATAGTAAAGACCCCAGTACAGACCCCAGTCAGACCATAGTCCATACCATAGTCTAGACTTTAGTCCAGACCCCAATCAAGACCATAGTCCAGACCATAATCCAGACCCCAGTCCAGAACATAGTCCAGACCATAGTCCAGAACCCATTCCAGAACCCAGTCCAGACCCCAGTCCAGAACATAGTCCAGACCATAGTCCAGACCCCAGTCAAGACGCCAGTCCAGACCCCAGTCCAGACCATGGTCCAGATCATAGTCCAGACCATAGTCCAGACCCCGGTCCAGACGCCAGTCCAGACCCCAGTCCAGACCCCAGTCCAGACCGTAGTACGAACCCCAGTCCAGACCCCTGCCCAGACCTCAGTCCAGATCATAGTCCAGACCCCTGCCCAGACCCCAGTGCACACTATAGTCCAGACCATAGTCCAGACGCCAGTCTAGACCCCATTCCAGACCACAGTCCAGATCCCAGTCAAGACCACAGTCCAAACCATAGTCCAGACCACATTCCAGACCCCAGTCCAGAACATAGTCCAGACCCCATTCTGGACCCAAGTCCAGACCATTGTCCTGACCCCAGTCCAGACCCCATTCCAGACCATAGTCCAAGTCATACTCCAGACCCCAGTCCAGACCATAGTTCAGAACCCAGTCAAGACGATAGTCCAGACCACAGTCCAGGACCCAGTCCAGACCTCAGTTCAGACTCTCATCCAGACCACAGTCCAGACATCAGTCCAGACCATAGTCCAGACCCCAGCCCCGACCTCCGACCCCAGTACAGACCACAGTCAGGTCCATGGTCCAGACCCCAGCCCCGACCCCAGACCACAGTCCAGACCCCAGTCCAGAACATGGTCCAGGCCCCAGTGAAGACCACGGTCCAGACCCCAGTCAAGACCCCAGTCCAGACCATAGTCCAGACCCCAGTCCAGATCAAACTCCAGACCCCAGTTTAGACCCCAGTCCAGACCATAGCCCAGACCATAGTCCAGACCTCAGTCTGGAACCCAGTCAAGACCATACTCCACACGACAGTACAGACCATAGTCCAGACCATATTCCAGACCTCAGTCCAGACCCCAGTCCAGACTCCAGTCCAGACAATAGTCCAGACCCCGTTCCAGATCATAGTCCAGACCCCAGTCCAGACTATAGTCCAGATCATAGTCCAGACCCCAATCCAGACCATAGTCCAGATCATAGTCCAGACTCCAGTCCAGACCATAGCCCAGACCCAGGCCCAGACCCCAGTCCAGACCGCAGTCCAGACCATAGTCCAGACCATAATCCAGACCCCAGTCAGACCACAGTCCAGACCCCAGTCCAGACCCCTGTCCAGATCGTAGTCCAGACAATAGTCCAGACCCCAGCACAGACCCCAGCACAGACCCCAGTCCAGACCCTAGTCCAGACCACCATCCAGACCCCAACAGAAACTTCAGGGGTGTGGCCTGGAAGCCTGTGTGTGAACAAGTCTCCAGGGGATTCTCAGATATGTTTAAGTTTGGCAATTAATAAGGGCAAACATAGTTGATATGTGGATAGGAGATATACATCAGGGGTGTCCAATCTTTTGGCTCCTCTGTACCACATTGAAAGAAGAATTGTCTTGGGCCATATATAAAATACACTCATGACTGTAAAATACACTCACTCATAACATAAAATACACTAACCATAACTGATGACCAAAAAAAAAAAAAAAAAAAAAAGAGAGAGAGAGAAAATGAAAAAAATCATGTTTTAAGAAAGTTTAGGAATTTGTGTTGGGCCACATTCAAAGCTGTCCTTGGCCACATGTGGCCCTAGAGCCTTGGACTAGACAAGCTTGATACAGATCGATCAGTGGATACAGAGTGACTAAGTGAATGAAGCTGTTTTTGGCAAATGGTAGAACACAGCACAAGCTTGAAATTCACCTCAGAGAGCGTTTGGTGGCGTGATCCCCAGAGTCTTCCTGGGGAGGATGGCAGGAGCACTTAGCAGACAAACTGAGCTCCCAACCGTCTTCTTCAAACAGAATAGCTCAACTTTTCTCTCTTTTACAGATGACACATCTTGGGAAGATTTCCTTAGAAAATGAGGTTCCAGGATGAGACGAGCTGAAAAACTCCTCACCCATTCCAGTTTCTCCTCATTTTACAGACAAGGAAACCGAAGCCCAGAGAGACGAACTGCTTCACTGAAGGTCACACAGCTATTCCTGGCAGAGCCGGGCAGACTGAGTCCATCATCCTCCAGGGCTTCCTGTGTGCACTGCACCAGCTCTAAGTGAGTGAAAGAAGGTTCTGGATGGGCTCTTGGAGGCATTGGGGCCATCCCTTGCCAGGCGGCCTGATTTGAGCCCCCCAAGGACCTGGAGCGAGCTTGCTTGAGCGAGCTCCCCAAGGACCTGTTCGGCCCTCCCCAGTCTGCAGCCCACCTCCTCTCAGAAACACAGAATGCCAAACTGGCACACAGCTGGCGGCTTCAGTTTCCCGGCCAAGTTCACTTTGACATTACAAGACAAAAAGCACAAGCCTGTTCCGTGGGACTGGCCATTACTGCGGTGCCATTCAACAGGGTTTACGATTTTCCTGGAGCCTCTCAGCCGGGTGATGCCAGAGAGTAAGCCAGAAAAAGAAAATTCCTAGGTGACGTAAATGCAGTCACAACGCTTGCAAGGGGCATGCACTTTTCCTGCCCCGGAAAGGGGTGGGGTGTGGGGAATTGAGCCATTTTAGATCCAAATAGAGAAAGAGAAAACGAAAAATATCCCTGTGCTGTGTATTCATTTCATTGCACAAGATCTCCTTGTGCACGCATTGGCTTTGTTTGCAAACCAAATGTCTTTGACTTAATAAATGCTCTGGGCAATTAGCAGTTAGGGGGGCCCCCATTAAATCATCAGAGCTGAGATCACTCCAGAGGGTATCAGACTGTCAGAACATTAATTGCATTATTTTATTTCCAGATAAAAGTTATTTTGGTGGAGCCAGGCTTGCCAGAGAAGAAGCTGATAAGATCAGATGCTGTCTCTCACTGCCAGATATCCTATTAGGGGTCTCAGCAGACGGGGGATTGGATGACAGTCCAGATCCACATGGACAGCAGGGGTTTGTTTTAGGCCAGAAGAAAAGCCTGAGGTGCCTAAGGAGTCCCCTTAAGCCGTGGAGAAGTAAAGTGGGCCATGCAGGTCCTTGGGGGGGCTCTAGATAAAGCCTGTACACTTCTGATGGCCCTAGCTACAGCAATGGCTTTCACAGGAAAGAAAAAAAAAATCCTGTTCTATTTTTCAAGAAAGGGACTCTGGGTTCCTTAGTAAACATAGATGCTGGACCCGGTGCACAGCCTAAGGTCTCTCTCTTGGCAGTGGCGCAAAACACTCTCCCAAGCAAAAGGGAAAAGAAAACAGAGGGGGGTTGGGGATTGTGTCAGGTAGTGAGCTGTTTCCTGGAGAAGCCTGCGTCTGGTTCCAGGGGGAAGTGAGTTTCTAAGAGAAGGCGTCTGCAGGAATCTTACCCATCAACGATGACACCGGCACCGCCGTTAGAGGGATGAACAGCTCATGGACAAAATCCTGTCTCCTCTCTCCCCTTCCCCACGTGTGTGCAATACCAGCAGAATTGGTGGACCCTTATTAAAAACAGTTGGCCACTGAGAAAGGCTATGCCCTGTGTGAGACAGGCCAGATGGTAGGTGGTCTTACTTTTGGGGGAGGGTGTCCCAGATGGTAACAGCCTTGAGGCTTGAGGACCACACTGCCTCTTTCTTGGTGTCTCTGGGCATCCGTAGGTGGTTCCTGCCTCATTCCCTGTGGCAGGTGTGTGGGGAGGATGGTGTGTGAAGGGATGCTCACAGCCCCGAGAAGATGACCTGGCTCTTGTGAATGGTGGAGGTGACCTGGGAGGTGTCCCGGACCCTGAATTTAATGCACAACACATGATTCGGTCGGCCCCAACTTTGAGACTGTAGAGAATGTACCATATGCCTCACAAATACTCAAGGAGTCAAGATTACTAGGATGGGGCTGAGTTAGGGTTATCCTGCACTCTGTAATTATAGAGACCCGGTTAATCAATGTTATAATATAAATGGGATCACACAGTTACCTCTCTACCTCAAACAACTCCAGAAGCAGCCTGCTATGGATAACAGAAGCTGACTCTCTTCCTCCTGGTCTTCCACCTCCCTCTAAAGCGTCTAAAGCACTGCTGGGGTGCCATCATAATGATGGTAACGGTTAAACACCTGAGTGCCTACTCTTTGTGAAACAAACTAAATTATTGGCTGCATCATTTCATCTCAACTTCAAAAGGTAATTACATTTTTTCCTTTTCCTTTTGTTACGGCAAAGTATACATAATGTAAAACTTGCCATTTTAACTTTTTAAGAGTAAGCAGTTCAGTGGCATTGGGTACATTGGCATTATCACACCACCATCGCCACCGTCCAACCTCATAACTGTTTCCATCCTGTAGAACTGACACTCAGTATCATTAAACGACTCCCTCCTGCGGCCACACTGGTTTCTGACCCTCTCCACCCATGCCTCATGCACTCAGGTGCTCATCCAGGGATCATTCTGTACCTCAGACTCCACCAAGAACTGTCCAGTCCCAGGACCTTTGCAAGCAGATGCCCTCTCCCAGCTCACCACGTGGCTGGCTCTTTCTCATTCATTGGCCTCAGCCCAGTGGCCTCCTTCTCATCAGAGAGGCCATCCCTGCCTGCCCTGGCTGGCTGCCCCTCCCCTATAAGGACTCTATGACATTACTGTGTTCCTTCTCCTGGGAGCCCTCAGAGCCCTCTGAGATCCTCTGGTCTGTGTTTCCTCCATCTCTATCTCTCTCACCACTAGAAGGCAGGCCCCAGGAGGGCAAGCACCTGGCCTGTCCAGCTCCCAGCCGTAGCCCCAGGGCTGGGCGTGCAATAGATGCTCAACAAGGCTTTGCTCCCCACCACCAGCCTCTCCTCCCCCAGGGGCGACAGGACTTGGGGGTGCTCTTGGGTCTAAACGATGAAAAGGAAAGAGATGCTGAAGTGGGTGAGCTGGCCTCGCACTGCACTTCCTGCTGGAGTTCAAAGTCTGCCTTGCCCCTGGAACTGCCATGGCCAGTTTAGATTGTTCCAGAATCTCCCTGCAGGCTGCTCAAAAGGCTCCCAGCTGCTATCAGGAAATAGCTCAGGGAAGTCCTGTTAAGCACCACCCTGCTCCCTGTAACCCTGGGCACCTCACCCGCCTGCTATTTTCTATCTCTGTGAATTTGCTGACACTAGGCATGTCATGTCCGTGGAGTTATACAATATTTCCCCTTTATGAGTGGCTTGTTTCACTCAGCACCGTATCTTCAAGGTTCACTCATGTTGTAGCATGTGTCTGAATTTCCTTCCTTTTTAAGGATGAATAATATTCCACTGTGTGGATGGACCACGTTTTGTTTGTCCATTCTCCTGTCAGTGAACACTTTTGTTGCTCCCAGAATTTGGCTGTTAGGAATAGTGCTTTGCTCTGTGGATATCTGTGCACATGTTTGCAGGGATTTAATTACTTTTTCCTTTTCTTGCCTTTGCACTGGGTGTCATGGCCAAGAAGCCACTGCCGAGTCCAACATCAGGAAGCTTTTCCTTTATGTTTTCTTCTAAGAGTTTTATAGTTTTAGTTTCTATGTTTAGTTCTTATGGTGATGCCTTTGATCCATTTTGAGTTAATTTTTGTATCTGGTATAAGATAAGGGCTCAGTTTCATCCTTCTGCATGTGGTTTTCAGTTTTCCAAATACCATTTGTTGAAGAGACCGTCCTTTCCCCATTGAAAGGTCTTGGCTCAAGACCCTTGCACAGCCTCGGCACCTCTCAAAGGCTCTTACATGGTGTGGCTGTGTCCCCACCCAAATCTCACCTTGAATCGTGATAATCCCCATGTGTCCAGTGCAGGGCCAGGTGGAGATAACGGAATCACGAGGCCGATTTCCCCATACTGTTCTCAGGGTAAGGAATAAGTGAATAATGGTCTCGGCTCAAGACCCTTCAATGTCGAAAAAGTCAAAGGGTTTCTTTCTGGGCTCTGTGTCCTGCCCCACTGGTCTGTCTGTCTGTATGTCAGGACCACAGTGTTTTGATTGCTGTAGTAACTTTTCTAGTAACTTTTGAAATAAAAAAGTGTATGACTTCCAACTTCCTGGTTTGTATTTTACATTTGACATTTTGTCCCCATTTTATAGATGAGAAATGGAAGCTCAGAGAGGGAACTGACTTCCAAGGTCACAAAACAAGTAAGGGTGGGACAGGATTTGAACCTAGGCTTGTCTTAACCGGCCTCTTCCAACAAATATTTCTGTTTCAGCTTGGAAACAGAAAGAAAGAAAGAGCAAGAAAGTTACAGCCCTTCCCAGCTCCCTTCCTGTCCTGCTGATGCATTCAGCAGGGGTGGCAGCCTCACCTCACAAAGGCTCTCATACAGTTTGACTGTGTTCCCACCCAAATCTCTCCTTGAATTATAATAATCCCCATGTGTCAAGGATAGGGCCAGGTGGAGATAATTGAATCATGAGGACGATTTCCTCATACTGTTCTCATGGTAGTGAATAAGTCTCACACAATCAGATGGTTTTATAAATGGGAATTCCCCAGCACAGGCTCTCTTGCCTGCCACCATGTAAGATGTGCCTTTGCCTCTCCTTTGTCCTCTGCCATGAGGGCGAGGCATCCCCAACCATGTGGAACTGTGGGTCCACTAAACATCTTTCCTTTATAAATCAGCCATTCTCCGGTATGTCTTTATCAGCAGCCTGAGAACAGACGAGGCTCACTGGCCTAGCTGGTGGGGGAGGAGAGAGCAGCCGTGCTCCTTTTCTTGAGCAGGGCCATTTTGTTTTCCTCAGTTTCCCTCTTCCACCTTCACTGGGGGACCCCCACAGCCATGGCCAGAGAGAAGGAGCTTGGGATCCCAGGGCTCGGTACAAACCCACTCTGCCTCTCACTGCCCTTGGAGTCCCTGCTTTGTGGGGTCAGGGGCTGGAGTCATGAGAAACTGCTTGTCATCATCTCCCCACCACCCACCTCAAACGAGCTGGGGAACATGCTCGTTTTCCCCACTGAAGGAGGGTTGGCTGTGTGAGTCCTTCCACTTCATGACCCTCTCTGTTTTCTTATATGTTCAACACAGGCTTGACCGGAGTCACGGGTCTCATCACTCCTTTTCTAAGGTTTCTTCAAACAGCACAGTGCGTGGATAAGAACACATGCTCTGTAGAAGGTGGGGCCACAGAGCCCTGCCAACCAACCTTTCCCGCTGTCTGCCTCTAAGGTGCCACCCGGAAGGCATCTGCTGGAAACTTTGGGGCTCAGGAAGCACAGCCTGGAAGTCCCAGGGCTGCCGTCTGCCTCAGAAGCTGTTAACCGCAGGTGGCTGCCTACACTTCAATTCAGATGACATAAAATAAAAATGCAGTTCTTTGGCCTCTGAGACACCCTTCAAGAACACAGCCACATGTGGCTAATGGCTGCTGACTGGAACCCTAGATGACCGATCTTGAACTTTCCAGGGCATCCGGGGCAGCACTTCTCCCAGGGAGCCCTGCAGCACTGACCTCCAGCTCTGAGCCTGATTCCGCACGAGCAGGAAGAAGACAGCCCAGGGAGGCAGCCCACGGCCCCAAGCTCATTTCTCATGGGAACCACAAATGGGAGATGCCAAGAAATGAGAACAGAGGATACTCCAGGGAAGATGCTCCCGTTCACAGGTAGCTACACAGCCGGGCGTGAAAGGAAAACGGCAACACCTGAGAAATGGAGGAACCCACGGGCTCGAGCAGCGAGGCGATAAGAAGCGCTAGGCTGGGAGTGTCGCTGAGGACTCTCAGGTTTAGGTGGGTGAAGGGTTTCAGAGCATGACTGGTGGATAATAACTGATCGGCCGGTTGGTGGATGGCAACGGTGCCAGACATATAGCACGGCGCTGCATCTTCTCTAATTCTCATGTGGCCCATGAGTTCAGAGATTTTTACTCCCATTTTAGAGATCAGCTGAGGCTTAGAAAGGCTAAGCAGCTTCCTCAGTCAGGGAAGGGGCACAGCCAGGGTTCTCCCCCTCACAGAGCCATGCGCCAGTCCTGCAGAGCCCAGGACGGGGTGAGGCCAGTCGTGGCGGACAGAGAAAGGCCCAAAGAAAGAGGAGGACAGAAAAAAGGTGAATCTTAGAAAAGGACTGATGATTGAGGCATGAAGGTCAGGCTGGCAGATGGCACTGGCTTGTGGTCTGCAGTGGCGTTGAGAGCACGCATTGTTCCTACCGCCACTGTGCACAGCTGGTGTGCTTGGAAGTCTGATCTGTTCTTTCCTACGGGGTCTGTGAGGTTGGACCTAGGGAGCCCGTTTCATGGAACTGAATAGTGAGGATCAGAAGGAAGGGTTTGCTAGGGGTCAGCGTCTGTATCCTGTCTCCCCACACTACATCTGAGGTTACCCAGAGGGGTTCTGGGGAAACACCTGGTTGCTGAGAGCAGCAGACCTCAGACTTTGGCTTGTATGGGGTTCGCTGGAGGGTCTGTGATAGGGCTAGGGTGGGACTGAGAATATGTGCAGCTCACACACAGACTCTTCGTCCTGACGAGATGAAACTCAGTATTCATTAAACAACTCCCTCCTGCAGCCATGCTGGGAGCTGACACTCTCCACCTATGCACTCGGGAGCTCATCCAGGGATCACCCTGTATCTCAAATACCCGCAAATGTCCAGCCCCAGGACCTTTGCACGCATTGGACCCACTGACTGGGATGCGGCCGGTTCCTTTTCATTCATTGGTCTCAGCCTAGTGGCCTCCTTCTCATCAGGAGGAGGCTGCCTGCCCTGGCTGGCCTCCCTCTCCCCCACAATGATGCTATGACATCATCGTGTTCCTTCTCCTGGGAGCCCTCAGGGCTCTGGAATCCTCTGGTCTGTGCCCAGGTGGCACGGCTGTTTCCAGTCCAGAGCCACCTTTTGAGGACCACTGGCTTAAGGAACACACTCCACCCTGCTCACTCAGTTGAGGCTTATCCTCCAGAAGGTATTTTTCATTTGCAGTTTTTGTGTTGCTTTGTTCTGTGTTGCCGTGAAGTTATGAGATGCTGCTCCTGGAACTCCAGGCTGATTTCTGATGTCTGACACCAGTCTGTCTGCATTTTAGCATTAGACCTGAGAATTTTGGGCTTTGAGGCTAAGAAGTTTTGGGCTTTCTCTGAGGCGGTGGTGGGAGGTAGACTTCTACCCTGAGCCCTCTCTCCTCAGCCAACCAGGACACTCAGAATTCCACAACCTTCCCCACTCCCAACTCAGCAGGCACCAAGAATGCTATAATTCAGCACTTGTGGGTCTTACAGGAGTTCAGCTGATCCTGAATCTTGCTCTTTTTGACCTGGCGTGTTTTGTAGGCTCTCTCTTGTCGACAAGCTATGTATCCCTCTTGCCCCAGTCCATGCTGGAAACGCTGTTGAGGGCTTTGCATCGTTTCACCATTCCCAGATTGTCTACATTTAAAAGTTTCTCCAAAGATTTTCATTTGTAAACGATCATCAGAAGCCCATCAAAACCCCTGAGCACTCTCCCTTCTGCTCCGCTCCCTGTTAGCTGATTTTATAACCTTCCTCCTCAGCATAAACAGAGCTGATCACTTTATACCCTTTGTATATTGTTTCTTAATATGAATGAAGTGAAACAGCTAACCGGTAGTCATTCAAATTATTACCTAACGTAAACTGACAAGGCACGTTGAAGTGTGTAGCCTCAGAAACTGTGAACATAGTCACAGCTTAGTAATTAACTCACATTTACTTAACCCCGACATTCATTTTGTTATTATTATTATTATTTTTAACCAAGGAAATAAGGTTCATTCTGCAGGATAAGGATTGGATCTGATCTGCAGCCATGCATTTTCTACGGAACCTACCCCTGCCCTCTCCGCCCAGGCTGCCTCCATCAGCTTCCCAGGGACAAATGTGAAATCAACCCCCACCAGCTCCAAGACAAACACAGTCTCGGGGGCTGGGCCCTGAAGCCACGATGGGCAGGGATTGCTCCCAGACAAGGGAATGCTTTCAAAAGAAACAGAGAGTTTTTACCTTTTTGCCAACAATTCTGTGGGCAACATTTGTTTTCTATTTTCCTTCCTTTTCCCTCACTAAATCACTTTTATAAACTCCTCAAAAGTTTCAGTTTATTCAGTGACAATTAGTTTATGGCATTTCTGAAGTGGATTTAGATTCGAGTGATAAAATTACAAGCCAAAATTGCAACCATAATGGAAAATCCTGGTTCATGTTTGGCCTTTGAGACCACAACTGAGAGATTACCGGTGGACGCCAGCGAACAGCGGGCAGCAGTCAGTGAATGTTCCCCACCGAGCCGGGTCCCCACCTGCTACCTCTTGGGTGATGGTGGGGCAGGAGGCACGGATGTGGCCTGGCCCCACAGGTGGAAGACTGCAGACTGGTTGGCAGGTTCACGGCTTCTCACCCCGAGACATGTTCTTTCTGTCCTCAATTTCAGAACAAGCACTTCCCTGAATTCCAGGCCAGCTGATTGCATCTCAGCTTCTTGGTGTTTAACGGAGACCTTCCTGAGCTATTTCCTGATAGCAGCTGGGAGCCTTTTGAACGGCCTGCAGTGGGATTCTAGAACAATCTAAACTGGCCGTGGCAGTTCCAGGGGCAGGGCTGACTTTGAACTCCAGCAGGAAGTGCAGTGCGGGGCCAGCTCACCCATTTCAGCGTCTCTTTCCTTTGTGTTGTCGTTCAGACCCAACAACATCCCCAAGTCCGGTCGCCCTTGGGAGGAGAAGCTGGTGTCGGGGGGAGCGAAGCCTGGTCGAGCATCTACGGCATGCCCAGCCCTGGGGCTACAGCTGGGAGCTGGACAGGCCAGGTGCTTGCCCCCCTGGGGCCTGCCTTCTAGTGGTGAGAGAGATAGAGATGGAGGAAACAAAACACAGACCAGAGGATCTCCGAGGGCTCTGAGGGCTCCCAGGAGAAGGAATGTGATGATGTCATAGAGTCACTGTGGGGGATAGGGTGGCCAGTCAAGGTGGGCAGGGATGGCCTCTCTGATGAGGAGGAGGCCACTGGGCTGAGACCAATGAATGAGTAAAAGCCAGCCACGTGGTGAGCTGGGAGAGCACATCCCAGGTGGTGTGACCAGCATGTGTAAAGGGCCTGGGGCTGGATGGTTCTTGGCGGAGTCTGAGGTATAGAACGATCCGTGGATGAGCGCCTGAGTGCATGAAGCATAGGTGGAGAGGCTCAGAAACCAGAGTGGCTGTTGGAAGCTTCCTCTTCCTTTATCCCCTCTTCACCTGCCCCTTGTTACTCCTCCTTCTTCCCCCTGCCACGTGGCAGGTCCCGCGCCTTCTTGGCTTCATTCTGTTCTCATGCCAGAAGCCCTCCCCAAAAGATCCCATTTCTTCTCCATCTTCAACCACCTTTGGCAGGGAAGAGGGGGAACTGAGAGGCTACTTTGTGACCCAGGACCCTGAACCTGTGTCTGGAGAGAGCACAAGCTGGGTGAGCTGCTTGCCAAGGAGTGGCCTCTGCCTCCATCAGTGGACACAGCAAGCCCCGGGCGTCAAGTGGCCATGGCTGCCCTCACGGCTGCACTAAGAGGATAGCTGTGTTCCCACTCTCGGTCCTGCCAAGGTGCCTGACACCCATGCACCCAGGAGCTGGGGGACCCAAGAGCTTGTAAAAAGTGCACAAGTGTCAAACGCAGAAAAGCACTGAACAAAGAACTCAGAAAACCCCAGTCCACATTTGTATGTGAACGACCAAAGGCAGATCCTGAGCTTTCTCTTCCCTAGATACAGACAGATGATAGGTGGATGGATAGAGAGAGAGATCATTGAAAGACGGAGATGGATGATTGACACATCCATATAGATGCACGCACATGTGAAATGGTGTGCAAATGGAATCACACTGTGTAGGCTGTTTTACCACCTACTTTACTAAATTAATGAGTTGCTGAGTATTCTCTAACTTTATATACTAATTTGAAACCATGTCATTAGCTTTTTAAATGTATGGCATCACTGGTATTTTTCTATTGCTTTTTTTTTCTTTGAGACAGAGTCTTACTCTGTCACCTAGGTTGGAGTGCAGGGGCATTAGCTTGGCTCACTGCACCCTCCACCTCCTGGGATCAAGTGATCGTCTTGTCTCAGCCTCCCAAGTAGCTGGAATTATAGGAACCCAACACCACGCCTGGCTAAATTTTTGTATTTTTAGTAGAGACGGGGTTTCTCCATATTGGCCAGGCTGGCCTTGAACACCTGACCTCAAGTGATCCACTAGCCTTGGCCTTCCACAATGCTGGGATTACAGAAGTGAGCCACCGCACCTGGCCCTACTGATTTTTAAATTGTAAGGAGAGTCCGTGCTGTGTATGAATTCACACAGGGAGGGGCTGAGTCAAGCAAGAGAGAAGTATTCGGCATCACTCACCCCAAGTTGCACCCTGCTTGCTCAACGGTGTCTGTGTGTCCTGCCTTGCCTACTGCTTTATTCATACGGAAAGATACCCACATGGAATTTATTTGAACAGAAATCATGTCACATCACACATATTTTTCCTCCAACTTCCTTTTCCTCTTGCTGAGTTCTGCATGAACACCTCCTCTGTCAGCTCATGTGAATCTCCCCAGGCTTTTCAATGGCTCCCAAACATTCTTATTCCCTAAGAATTCACCTCCACAAGCCTCTTATGAGAACACCAGTCCGTGGCTGAAGGTGCATCCCGTGCAGTCAACCTCATCTTAACTGGATTCCAGCTGCAAGGACCCTGTTTCCAAATAAGGTCACATTCATGAAGACTGGGGGGCTGGGGGACACAAATCCCTAGCAGCATCTGAGCTTGGGTTCTTCCAGGAGCAGGCAGGAATTCAAGCACAAGTCATTCATTCAGGAGGTGCAGGGGACACCCCAAGGGACTGGGACATGAGCGCAGAGGTAAAGGCAGCCCAGCACGCATTGTTCTCCACTCAGTTGGCCCAGTGGGCGATGAGAGCTCCTTCCTGCAGGGAAATGGGGAAATAGTGCAAAGCCCATGCCTTAGACTTCTCTGCCCAAGGGGTGAGGGAGCTGGAGTGCTCTCAGGCCACCTCCTGAGAGCCGTATGCTCCTCTCCTCGTGAGGCCTGAGAATCACAAGCTCCTCACGGCATGAGGCCGGCTGCTCTGGATGTTGGCACAGCAGCCTGGTGTGGTTTGGGCAAAAGCCCTCAAGCGCAGACATGCAAAAATCATGGTCGCTGGAAATGGGCCAGAGCCTGGCACTCAATGGATAGCCAAACACCAGCAGCATCAGCCTCCTGATAGAAATGCAGAGTCCCAGGCCCCACCCCAGACCTGCAGAATCAGAATCTGTATTTTAGCAACATCTCCATTAGTGGGTGTGCATGTGGCAGCTTGAGAATCACTGAGCCAGCATCCACCGGGAAGGCCAAGGAAAGGGTAAGGACAGAGCAGGCACCTGCCACACTCAGAGCCAGCATTCTAACCAGAGCTCCAGGCCCCCTTACTCTCCACAAAACTACTCTCCTTCAGATGCAATAGCCAGGAAAGCCCTCCAGCAGGACAGAGGCAGGATGGCACTATCCTACCAGGAAGGCAGACCTCGAGGTTGAAAGGATTGCCAGGTAAAGAACAAAGAAGAGCTGGGCGCGGTGGCTCACATCTAACCCCAGCACTTTGGGAGACCGAGGCAGGTGGATCACGAGGTCAGGTGTTTGAGACCAGCCTGACCAACATGGTGAAACCCTGTCTCTACTAAAAATACAAAAACGAGCCAGGCATGGTGCCATGCGCCTGTAATCCCAGGTCTTGGGAGGCTAGGCAGGAGAATCACTTGAACTCGGGAGGTGGAGGTTGCAGTGAGCCAAGAGTGCACCATTGCACTCCAGCTTGGGCAACAAAGACTCTGTCTCAAAAAAAAAATAAAGAAGAAGAAGGATGGAACTAAAGAAATACAGTCTATGGCTTCCCAAAGTCAGAGGCAGGAGCACTGGGGGCCCAGAGCACAGAGGCCAGAGTAGACCAGGGTTCTGGTTGCATCATGTCAGGACCCTGTACGCAGCAGGGCCACTGGTTCAGAGTCAGCAGCGGCCAGCCTCCTGCTCATTTCTGCACTCACCACAGCTTTCTGGAGGTCTCCCAGCCCTGCTCATAGAGAAACAACAGGCCTGCTTCCTGTTCAGTCCCAAGAAAGACCTACCCTGGAGTGAGCGACCCCAAGGAGCCAAGGAACAGCCCTGCTCACCTTGTCTCCTCCCAGCTTCTCCCTTGACCATGACTCCATTCCTACACACTGTCCAAGTGATCAGTCAGGGTACACACTCTGAAGGGAACTGGGGAGCCATTGAAGTTTATTGAGCAGGGGAAGCACTAGGATGAAAGTGCTCTAGGCTGCAGAATTTGGTAGCCAGGATGGTTGGGAGTGGGAGACGGTAGGGCACAATGCTAGAACTATTTAACTGGGAGAGTGTTCCATCATTTTATGTAAGTATTCCTCAAGGCCTGGCTTAAGAAAACAGGCAGAAAGATCTCCCTCTAGCCATGTGAAATGCCACACATCTCTTAAAGCCTAGGGCAATTTTCCATTGAGAAGCAAGCTGGCCTTTAATGATGGGAAAAATAGCTCACTTTATCATGTTCCATCAATATCATGTTTCATTTTCAGGTCACAACTCCACTTCTCAAATAGTGTGTGCCTACGCATTCCGTCTGCCAGGGGCTGCCCTCACAGGGGTGCTACACAAGACAGAGTCCCTTCCCCCACAGAGCTCATAGTCTAGAGAAGGATCTGGGCAAGTCCCCAGGCACACACAAGGCAGGTAATTAAGGAAATCGTGAGGACAGGGAGCTGTGGGCACACTGAGGTTTGGAGTGCTGCAACCCAGACTGAAGGGGTCAGAGAAGGCAACACGCAGTGGGCAAGACCTAAGAGACCAGCAGGAGTTGACTCAGCTAAAGAAGAGGGAGCAGAGAGTTCCAGGCATCCAGGTAGCACTCGCCAAGGTCCCAAGGATGCGGGTGCATCTGAAGAAACTCCACAAGAGATTCCTTGTTGATGACTGTGGGTAGAAATGCCGAGGAGGAGGAGCAGTCTAGTTAGGTCGAGGGAGCACATCCGTAAAATATGCATGCAGTGGGATTTCATTTTGCAAACTCACAGCTGCATTCACACATACACAGAGAAAAACAGCAGAAGAAGA
This sequence comes from Saguinus oedipus, assembly GCA_031835075.1. Classification (NCBI taxonomy): domain Eukaryota; kingdom Metazoa; phylum Chordata; class Mammalia; order Primates; family Cebidae; genus Saguinus; species Saguinus oedipus. Next base: position 45,300,432 of record CM063189.1, read on the forward strand.
AACACCAGAATGCTCAGAGACGTGCTCTGGGGAATGCAACTACACATAACTTTGTCTTCTTCATTCTATTCTGTAATAATCAAATTTTCTACAATAAAAATTTTAGCAGTTATCTATGGCTCATAAACTGCTGCACAAGACACGACCACACTATCTCAGTGGCATGCTAATCCAGGTTGGGTTCAGCTGGTCTGGCTCATCCTGCCCCTGGGGTCAGTCGGCTAACCTGGGCATGTTCCTGTCACGGCGACAGAGGAGGCACACGGGAGCAGGATTCGAGGCCCCTTAAGGCTTGGGCTCGGAACCAGGGTACTGTTGCTTCTTTCGCATTCTGTTGATCAAGGCAAGTCACATAACAAGCTCAAAGTTAAGAGAGGGGAAATATATTCTGTCCCTTCAGAGCTGGGGAACTACAACGTCTCATGACAAAGGTGGCTGAGCTGGTTTCCACCCATCTCCCAGGCTGAATGTTGTTTTCCCTGATGCTGGGATGGGGGTCCATGGGGAGGAGTGAGGAATGTCAGTCAATGTTGCAGTCAACGTGAGCATTGCAGGAATGTGACTGGAGAGGAAGGACAAGGAGGAGGAGGTGTAGGAACTGGAAATCAGGCTCCTGCCAGTACCCTCGAAAGGTAGGTGGAATACAATAGTGTGCTGAGTCAGATATCCAGGATGAAGAAGGATCCTGGACCTTCTTCTGGACATCTAGACCTACATCCTAAGAGCTCAGTAGCATGGGGGGAGGAAGCAGAGAGAAACCAAAACCAAGGTCTCCATTTAAGAACTGGACACCACTGATGCCTCAGTTTGCCCATCTCCAAAATGGGGATGGAAGAGCCTCTGACCTGATGTTTATGAGTGCTCAGAACAGCACCTGGCACATAACAACACAAAACAAGTCATTTTTAAATATAAATAAAGCATGCACAGGACACTAGGCTTCCTCAGTCTCCATTTGAATTGGCCCTGTCTGCAGAGAGATGGTAGCCCCCACCCAGCCTGCAGCCCTCCGCACGCCCCTCTACTTAGTGTCTTGCACACAGCTTCTCTCTTTCTGTGAAACAAATACAACACTTCCCTCTGGCAAAAGAGAAATAAAAGCAGTTCCTTAATGCATAAGAAGAAAGTATGAAAGAAATTCCAGTTTGATGGTCTACAGGTATGTTTGTTTGGACTGGCGCATATAAATCAGTGCCTGGCTTACATCAGATTATCGCAGTGGAGCGGGCTCTGGACTGATTGCACCTTTACAATCTGTTTACGAGGAGGGCTGAAGTGAAGCGTTCTGGAAGAGGCTGCCGCATAAGCCTTTAAAAGTTTTCATAATTGCTCAGCCTGGATTGTTCTGCACTAGGAGACACAACCCCATGGAGCAGTTGAGGGATGTGATCCCTTCCTCCCACTCCCAGCCACCCCTGAGCCCCAAGTGCTGCCCCAACACCACCCAGGGATGGTCCCTGGGAACACCAAAGGATCTTTATTTCTGCTGCTTTTCCCTGGGGATAGAGGAATGTGTCTGGGAGTTTACAAGACACACTCATACGCGCACTCATCTTACGTGTCCTGGCTACCTCTTACTGCTCAGTCCCCTCCCCACACATCATTCCAGAAGGTCCTTCTTTCTTTGCTGTATCCTCAGGACCTTTTTACATGCTGTTGCTTCTGCCTGGAGCACTGTCAGCCTTCCACAGCCTAGGAGATGGACAGAAGCTGAGCTGGTTCCCGCCCATCTCCCAGGCTGAATGTTGTCTTCCCTGATGCTGGGATGGGGGTTAGTGTGGGCTGCATTGCACCCCTCCAACATTTATAGGTTGGAGTCTTAGCCCCCGGCAGCTCAGAACGTGGCCTTATTTGGAAGGTCACTGCAGATGTAATGTTAGGTGAAGAGGAGGCCACTCTAGAGTAGAGTGGTACCTAATCCACTATGACTGTGTCCTTATAGAAAGGAGAATTTGGACACAGACGTGCACACAGGGAGAAAGCCACGTGAAAGTGAAGGCAGAGGTAGGAGTGATACTTGCACAAGCCTGGAATGCAAAACTCAGCAGCAATCACCAGGAGCCAGGGAAGGGGCCTGGAACTACCCTCCCCGAAGCCTCAGGAGGAGCCGCCCTGCCGACACCTGGATCTGGAACTTCTGGCCTCCCGGATGTGAGACAATGAATTCCTGTTGTTGAAGCTGCTTGGTCAGTGGTGCTTTGTTAAGGCAGCTCCAGGAAACAAGCCCAGGGGCCCTCCTGGGTGCCCCCTCCCTCCCTTGTGCCAGCTTGGGAGCCCGCTCCTCATGGATGGGCATCGGCCTTCACTGGCACCTGAGAGTCAGAAGTGGCTGCAATGATGGATGGATGACAAAGCTGAGGGTTTGCTGCATGCCAGAGCATGGGGGGGGGTGGTAGCTAGGGGTGCTCTCCAGAAGAAATGACCTGGGCTCGCAAGTAACTCTGTGTAAGTGTGTACATGTGTTTCTAGAATGTTTCTCAAGGCTCAGTGATGAAGATCAGGGGTCTCACACTCAAATCCCCATGGGCAAGTGACTTGGCTTGGAATGCGTTTGCAGGATATGTATTCAATCCGGGTGAAGAGCGAGAATGGTTACGTATAAAAGTGCACTCACCGAGTTCTCAGACTCACTTATACGGAACAGGTCTCAGCGTCATACAGGGACCAAGGGCTCGTGAGGTCAATGGGGGGAAATAGCCCCTTCTTGGCTTCAGGTGATTGGGGCATCTTGGGAGGAAAGGTCAGTGTGGCTAGATTTTCCGGTGTTTTGAAAAGAAACCGGGCATCTAGACTTGTAGGAGCCATTTTTGTGGTTTTGGATGTTGACACTTAATTTTTAAAAATTAATCACAGCACTGTGTGGAGCAATAAAACCACAGGTTTGTGACCTCTGGAGGGGCAGCGAGGTTCAGCTCTGAGTGGCTTCTGTGGCAACCCTGGTTCTGGGTCCCCACCTCCGGAGCTCATAACATGGAGATAGCACTGCACACACATTGAGGGGTTCTTTGTTACAAAGGATACCTGCGGTGTCAGCTTCTTTCTTTACTGGGGTTTCATGCTCTGCAGTGGTAATCACTGTATATATTTTTTTCTTTTCTCTCTTGGTCTTTCTCTCTCTCTCTCTCTTTCTCTCTCTCTCTCCTCGCTCACAGCATTTGCAGGGAGTAATGAAGCTCTAGAAAGAGTCAGAGCAAAGCCCTCCAAAGTGCAGGGCTCAGAGCCAGGCTACCCGTCATTGGGGTCTCAGGAATGACTGAGGGTCTCAAGGACGACCGAGGGAGAAAGAGGGAGATCATTTAAGTCCTTCCTCTGGGCTTTTAGTTTTTATTTTTAATTTTTCAGTCATGTGATATTCTGCAGAAAAGTGCATCTATGATAAGCTCAATGCGTCTGTACAAATGGAGCACACCTGTGAGGCTAGAGCCCAGCCCAAGAAACGGAACGTGGCCAGCATCCCAGGAGATGTGCGCATTAGCCCACCTGAGCCACACGGCTCTGACTATACAGGCCGTTTCTCCCACTTCACAGATGAAGAAACTGAGACTCGGGGAAGGAAAGGGGCTTCCTTTGAGCCCCTTCACATCATTCCTCCCCTTGAAGATAAAGCACAACCTGACCTCTGACACCATCAACCAACTTTGCCTGTTTAGTAATTTAAATAAATGAACGCACACGGCATGGGTCTCGTGCCTGGCTTCTTTCACGCAACATGATGTTTAAGAGACTCATTCGCATTGCACACAGGTGTAGACCATTTGTTCTTAGTGCTAACAGAATCCACTTGCATGAACATATTCTGATTTATCTGTTCTGCTGTGAATGGTGTTCGGTTCATTTTTAATGCGGGGGCTGTGAACAAGCAGGGCTGCTCTGAACATTCTAGTGTGTGACTTTCTATGGACATGTGCTGGCATTTGTGTTGGGTGCACACTGGGGAGTGGAATTGCTGGGGTGCAGAGTCGCTGCCCGCTTAGCTTTGGTGGGTGCTGCCACACAGTGTCAAGGTTGTGTCACCACCCCAGCTTACGGGGAGAGGGACTCCTCTGTGAGACTCGTTGATGCTTCTTTATCATGGTCGTCATGGCAACAGCATCTCCAGCCCAGACCTCAGTATGGAGGTCCAAGACCAGCACCCCTAGCAGTGCTGACAATACCCCACTATTCAGCACAAGAACTGGGGCCCAGCCTTATTATTCTCGTGTCTGAAGCCTGAAACAACGGAACTCATTTCTTCAGGTTTCACATATTGGGAGCTGAACTCCAAGGGAAAGCCTGGTGTTGGAGGAAGTGCAGTTGTCTGGAGAAACAGTTTGCTCAAGGGAAGACCCTTTTCCCTCACCAGGGTCCTAAACGGGGCAGCCACATGGGTAGAGGGCAGCTGGTGTAGGTGCCACAAACCCCAGGTGACGTGGTGTTAAATCACAATAACTTACGAAGTGCCTTCCTCTTTTCCTGGCACAGGAATGTTAAATGCTGTCCTTGCATGGATGAGAGCAAGTCACAGGTGCGTGCTGATGTGTCTGCAACAGCTGACACTTGGTAATTTCGCTTTTGCAACAAGAGTCTGACCTGGAGCTCTGCATCAGGGGTCTGCATCAGCTCTCATGTCATGTGGCCCCGTTACATTTATTTCTGAAAGTTACCTGTCTACATGTGGCAAGTGTTACTGGTGTGCCATGTGTAAAATTCATTTGAAATTTCTCTTTAGGATCAGCCTGCTTAGATTTTAAATGGAAATATCTGTAGAGATACTTTTGTTCAGTGATAGGCAGAGTGCTGGAGTTTGGGAAGCACTGCTGCAGGGGCGTGAGGGCTGGCCCCAGGGGTCAGGTGGAGAGGGGCTCTTGCACCTAGTTTAACAGGCATCTAAAAACTACATTTCCCAATCTCCCTTGCAAATACGTATAATCATGTGACACCATTAGAGCCAATGGGCTGTAAGCATCATTACCCCTACAGTCAAACAGAATCTGTTCATTTGACCTTCACTTATTCCCCTCTTTCTGCCTGGAGCAGGGATGCAATGGTGGAGATGTAGCCTTCATTTTGATGCCATGAGGTAACAATAAAGAGAGTCTGAGAAAACTGGAAAGATCTCAGCTCTGACGGCATTGTAAGGAACCAATGCCATTTACTGCAACCTTGGGATTTCTCGGCACTTGAGGAAACTAACATTCCAAGTGTATTCAAGCCACCAATTGGGAAAGGTGGGGTAAGGTTGCGGGGTTCCGTTAGCGGCACCCAAATGTGATTCTTTGATATACACCATCACATCAAGGGGAGGTTCTGATGGCCAATTTTCCAGAACAGGCCCTTTTTGGACTTTTGATTCACCCACAAAACCCACTTTCAGAAATGCCATTCTTCCTCTAATCAGACAAAAAATGTTCTGGCTTCCTAGGGACCCACAGGCTGTTGGAAGAATTCCATGTCTCTCTCTGTCATCAGCATGCTCTAGTCCCTGCCTGGAAGGGTCTGAAATGACAGTCTTTAACTCACCACACTGGTGAGGAAACATTCCCTGTCTACCACATCTAATTCCAGCAGGAAGACAAAAACTGGCATCCAACGTGGCCTGTGTACTCAGTGTCAGAGAAAAAGATTTTATAGGGAACAGAATCTACCTCTTGCTCAACCCCTAGAATGAAAACTTAGTGCTTAATCAGATTATTATAGCAGATATGCAACAGCAGGGGGGCTAGTTAAGTGAATTCGGATACCTTCCTATGATGGAAACCTAGTCACTTAGAATTATGCCATAAAATACTTAACGCATGTTAAAAAGTTCACAATATATTGAGTGGGGTGAAGGGTTGTAAACAGCCATGTAGAAGACGGATTCTAAGCAGACACAATATACAGAACGGAAAAAAAAACCTCAAAGGGATTTGTACTCAACATTTAACAGGCATTTTTCTTTAGTGGGATTATAAGTGATACCTGCCTCCATTGGTTGTTGCCTGGATAACAGAAAGAGCAGTGCGATAAGTAAGGAAGTCCCCTCTGCATTTTGTACATAGATTAGTGGATCTGATTTCACTTGTAAAGAGGTCAGCTGGGTTCATGGCAAATTTTATCTTCCACCATGATCCAAACAGAACTAACTAAATACACTTTTAACAACAGGGCTCTATGAGTGCCAGAGGTTCACCCCCACCCCACTCACCATCTTTTTTGGGGGAAAAAATCCCCTTTTGCAGGAAGTTTTCATCCTGACACTCAGTAAAAACATGACTAGAGACGGTTGCTTTCTCATCAATCCAACTGGTTCATCTAAGCCACTCAGAAGAGTGGTTTCTACTTCTTCAGCTCAAATCATTAGGGAAGCATTTATAGAGCACCAGATGTTTGCTCCTATGAGAGGTATCCAGAAAGTCTTCAAGGCTGCCACCCACCCTTTGCTCCTGCGGGGAAGAAAACTAACATCCAAGGAGGAGAAGGAGGGCAAACTCACACCGTCATAAGGAGGATCTTTCCAAAAAGTTCTAGAGCCGTCTGAAAATGATGCCCGTGCATCTCAATAAATCAGAGTCTCCTTTAATGAGACTGGCAGGCCTGTGCCTATTTTTAAACATTTATGACCCTGGATTTGCGAGGAAAACCAGCCAGGCATTGCCCGGAGCTGTGCAGAGTGAAGCATTTTTAAGTTTCCATCTCACTCCTGAGAGGCAATCCATCATGATAAGGAGGGGCAGGGAGGGAAGGAGCCGGGCTCCCTGCAGCCTCCTGCCTGGTGTAGCTGTTTAAGTGGCAGGCACCACAAGCCTAGTCAATTAACCAAAAAAGGGTGCTGTGCCTGAGCTATTTCAAGGTCCCTGCCAGGGCTCAGAGAGGCACAGCCCTGTGGATTCCTGCACAGTGAAGTGTTCCGCCTGGCATCATCTGACATAGGCTTTCTTCCCGGGCACCAAGAGCTGGAAAAATCTTGTTCAGAGAAACACAAATGGGTACAAGAATGGCCTCATCAGGTCTCCTTATTGGGTATGAGTGTCCTGTGGCTGCCGTAACCACCACAAACCCAGGGGGCTCAAAACATCAGAAATGTATTCTCTCTCCGTTCTGGAGACCAGACGTTGGAAACCAGGCTGTAGGCAGAGCTGTTCTCCCTCTGGGCTCCATTTCCCTCTTCCAGCCTCACTTGGCCGCTGGCGCACCTTGGCTCGTGCTGCATGGCTCCAGTCTCGGCTGTCTCCACCGCCTGCTCTTCTGTGTGTGTCTCTGATCATCGTGCTTAGTGGCTTCCCAGATAACCTGGAATTATCTCATCTTGAGATTCATAATTTCATCTGCAAAGACCCTTTATACAAATAAGGTCAGTTTCACGGGTTCTAGGTTTAGGACATGGATGTATCTTACTAGAGGCTGCCATTCAATCCACTGTACCTGGGCAGATGTCCATCTCTTTCCAGGAAGTGCTCCAACTCATAATTCCAAGGCATGACCCAGTGTTCCCAAGTTCAGCCACCCATCCACCCCCAGGGGACATCATCCTGACCTTGGGGAACCAATGACACCCTCTCCATCTGGCTCCCAGAGGTTCTGGTTCCCACAGATGTGCATGAGTCTTAGACCCGTCAAGAGTAGGGACTCTGAAGTCAGCCTTCAGTTCCAGTCCTGGTTCTAACATTTATGTTACCTAGGCCTCAGTTTCTTCATCTATAAAGTAGGCATAATCAGCATGCCTATTCCCTAGGACTATTGTGAAAATTTAAAAAGCTGCTATTCCTAAAGGACAGAGGCAGTACCCACTCAATAAATGTGGCCTTATTCTTGAATACTTTCATGTCTTCATTTGGGGTTCTAGGTTCTTAACCTTTTAACACCAAGTCCAAGAGAGCCAGCTGGCACTGCTTGGTGGATCAAAGATGGATTCAGGTTCCAGAGTAACTCATCTGAAATCACTGAAATCCACAGAGCCCTTCATTCACCTGTATTTCCAGAACACCTAACACATCAAGCAGATAAATAGAGGCACAGCTGTGATGGCAGCTGCAGTGGGGAGTGGAGCAGGGGTGAAGCCTGGACCCCCAGGAGGCTTCTCTTTCCGTAGGCTGCTGGGTGCCAGGGGCCTTGGTCCATGGCCTGTAGAGTGAAGCATCCCAGGAGTGGACCTTCACAGTTTATTCTGCCACCAAGGAGCAATTATTTCTTACTTCCTTGCCCCATCTTTTCTCAGATATTCCTAGTTCATGTGTAAAGCCCATCTTAGCTCACAAACCATCAAGCAAAGTGGAGGAGAAGGGACTAGGCAGAGAAGGATTTCCTATCTTGTTTTTTTTTTTTTTTTTTTTTTTTTTTGAAAAATGCTACATGTTCATTGTAGGAAATTTAGAAACCACAGACAAGCACTTTAAAACAAAATCAGACGCGGCAGATGGCTCAGTGGCCTCCGTCTTGCCTTCCACAAAGACCTCAGTGCATCTGTAAAGGTCAAATATCGTTGACACTTGAATTTATTTCAAATGGTTATATCTGTTCTAGATCGCCGAATGAAACACTTCATTTTTAATTCACAACGCATGTACTTCCTCCTAACCTATTTGTCCTCTAACAATGTTTTGCAAACACTTTTTATAACTTTAAATATTTTTTCCCTTTCTTTTAGAGACAGGGGTCTCACTATGTTGGCCAGGCTGGTCTCAAACTCCTGGCCTTAAGTGATCCACTCACCTCAGCTTCCCAAAGTGCTGAGATTACAGGTGTAAGCCACCTCGTCCAGCTAAATGCTTTTTAAGAACATACTTTCTCACCATCTAGTTACTCTTTGTGGGTTCTTGCGTAAGCTCTTTCTCACCATCTAAAGCACTTCTTTGTGGATGTATCCTATCCTTTATTTGCCCAATTCCTGGTTACTAGTTATTTATGTAATTGCCATTTTTAGGAGACCCGCACGCGCGCACACACACACACACACACACGTATATTTAATGTTGTAATGAATCTATCTATCTATCTGTAAATATTTGCAGAACCTCTCATTTCTTTTGAACCAATTCCTACAAATATGGTTGTTTTTGAAGGCATCCACTTTTTAAGTCATTTGATACCGTTTGCCAAATTGCCCTCCAAAAAGATTGTAACAATTTACAATTTTACCAGCAATATATAAGAGTACTTTTCTCAAAAGTTTCCTATTGAATACTGTAATTTTTAAAAACTTAGCCAATTTGGCAGACAAAAAAGAAAGAACATCTGTGTCTCTGTGCTTTCCTTGTTATTGTAGATTAATAGTTTCTATGTTAGTTGCCCAGTGGGATTTCTTCTTTTATAAATTTCTTGATAATACTTTTTGCTCTTCACCTCTTAGGGCAATTGACTTTATCTTCCTGATTTACAAATGTCATCTGCATTTTAAGGACCATGATTCGCCTTATTCCTTCATTACAACTGGTCTCTTAGCCTCCCAGAGGCCAGTGAGAAAGTCAGACCGTTGCTCATACATGTTGGAAACATTACCCCCAATTTGTTGTTGACTTTCTAGTTTTGTGATGGATTAATAAAAGGATTTTACATAGTTCAATACGTTTTCAATGATTTCTTTCTCTACTTATAACATTCAAAAGGTATGAAAAAGCCACCTTTCCCCACCTGGCATAGAAAAATTTAGTAGATATTAAGACTGAGTAAAACCACTTTGATCCAGAAACGAATGAGATAACATCATAACCTGTGCTGGAAAAAGAAAGTTCAACTTGGCTTTTAGATTCCAGTTGAGCTCAGGCTTTGTGTTTTGTTTACTAACTCTCTTTTCCTGAATAACGAATCTATGTTTAAAAAATGCCTTCTCAGATCTGCTTGGCACAGCAGCTGAAACTGTTATTCTAATGTAATAAGAGATTTCTTTCCTCTCCTCCCCTCATAATCAGGGTATCTCTTTAAGCATATCCACATGGAGGTTTTCATAGCTCAGTCCCAGATAAAGGAAGGAAACATACAGCTGTTTGAATACTTAAACAGTTTTCCCATCATGAGGAACCAGAGGTTCCCTCAAACATTTGGGCAATATCCCTTGCCTTATGGGGTCTTGCGTCGCTCTTTGTAAAGGGGGAGCCAACATCACCTTATTGTACTAGGACCCCAGTTACAACTTGATGCCCTACTCCCAAGGGCTTGGTTTCCAGGTTAGGGTGCTGCACACCCGGGAGTGTTTCTGAGACTGTGTTCACTTTTGTAGAAGTTAATTTATCACTAAAAGCTGAACCTCTTCCAGGTCAGTACAGAACACACAGGCATGCTCTGAAATCACCAGGAACTTCGTGAAAATGCAGATTTCCAGGCTGCGCCTCTGATGATTCTGCTTCCAAGGGGCTGGGTGGAGCCTGGGAATCTGCATTTTCCTCAGTGCTCCCCGGAGCTGCCGCTGCTGCTGCCCTTGCTCAATCGTTTTGCGAACTCTCTTCACAGGCCAAACGCTTCGTCTCACAGTGGATGAAAAGTCAATCAAAAGTGGGAAGATCTGCTTTTAGGTTCTTGCCCCAAGAATGTGTGGCCAAATCCAGACTTGCTGCCTGGTTTCTAATTCCCAACCCAACCCTCCCAGGCCCCTGCAGTCACGGGGAGCCTCCGAACCTCCCGCCGTGCATTGCTGCAGAGCATCCGATTTTCCCAAATTCTTCAATTTGTGTGTCCCCCTTCAGAGCGGCCATGGTGTCAGGTGGCATAATAACTTGCTGTGGCTGCTGGAACAGAAATGCATTCTCCCATTCTGGTGGCCAGGAGTCCAAAGTTAGGGTGCCAGCAGGGCAGAGCCCCCTCTGAAGGCTCGCCAGCTTCTGGCTATTGGTGGCAGTCCCCAGCTTTCCTTGGCTCGCAGCTTTATGACCTCAATCTCTGCTTCCATCGTCACCAGCCTCCCTGCTGTGGGTCTCCTGACTTTCTCCTCTGTGTGTCTGTCTGTCCCTCTCCTCTTTTCCTCTAAGGACACCAGTCATTTGGACTAGGGCCCTCCTGGCCCCGGCATAATCTCATCTTAACTAATGACACCTGCAAAGACCTTGTTTCCAAATAAAGTCACATTCTGAGTTTCTGAAAAGGACATGGATTTGGAGGGACACTATTCGACCAAATACATGAGGTTAGAGAAGTGTCCAGTGCTAGAGGGGATGATCTGAGGGTCCATCCTCCCATCCAGGGATGCCTTCAGAATCACCTGGAGAGCTCCTTCAAAACACACATGCCGGTGCCTGCCAGACCCCCCGCACCAGACTGCCTGGGTGTGGGCACAGCATGTGGGCTGTAAAAGCATTTCCTTGGAGAGTCTAATATATACATGTGCGCCCCCCCACACCGCCAGACCCAAGAAGGAGTTGTCACTGGGGGCAGCTGCAGAGCCAGGAGCCATAATTCCCAGCCCCCTTACACCTGAAGGTGGCTCTGAGACAACCTGTCGTGGTGGCATGAGCAAACGTTATGGGAGTCACCTCCCAGTCAAAGGTTTTAGAAGACGGTGTGCTTGCTTTGCTCTCCTTTTTCCCAAGTTGGATGATAAAATCCACAGGGCTTACAAGGTGGCAGGGCCACCCAGGGAAGGATCCTGGGTCCCCGACTCACCTTTTGGAGGAAAGCAGTGACCAGCCAACGCCACCTGCATACAGCGCTTACCCGGGCAAGACACTGCCTCTTACTTCCCTGAGACTTGGGGAGCTCATGGTCCCAGCAGCTGCTAATCCTTATGATCATAGCACAGTCCTGGTTGAAAGCCACCGTGCCACAAAGACACTGAGCCCTCCATGCCTGTCTTTCCTGAGCCCCTTTTCTGTCTTATTTTCGATAACCTCAGAATGAAATACAGTATATGACTAATGTTTTGTATCTTTAACCAAACAGAAGTCAAAAACGTTTCCACTCCCTAACACTCTCCTAGAATTGAGCAACAGAAGGATGCAGATGATTCTGAACAACTTCCATTTTGTCTCGCCTGCCGGGAAGCTTAGAGTAAAAAAATATATATATATTCTTTGGGAGGCTGAGGCGGGTGGATCACGAGGTCAAGAAATCAAGACCATCCTGGTCAACATGGTGAAACCCTGTCTCTACTAAAAATACAAAAAATTAGCTGGACATGGTGGCACATGCCTGTAATCCCAGCTACTCAGGAGGCTGAGGCAGGAGAATTGCCTGAACCCAGGAGGTGGAGGTTGCCGTGAGCCGAGATCGTGCCACTGCACTCCAGCTTGGGTAACAAGAGCGAAACTCCATCTCAAAAAAAAAAAAAAATATATATATATAATTATATTATATATAATTATATATATATTAAAATATATTATTATATATAATTATATTATATTATTAATTATATATTATATTAATTATATTATTATCAATGTATCATATATTTATTATATAATTCTATATTATATTATTATTAATTATATATCATATTAATTATATTTATATATTAAATATATAAGTATATTATTATATAATATATATAATTTTTAATATACATAAAAAAATAAAATTAATATATATATGTTATATATATTATATATATATAACATATATATATTATTTATTTTATTTTTTGTGAGATGGAGTCTCACTCTGTCACCCAGGCTGGAATGCAGTGGCGCGATCTCGGCTCACCGCAACCTCCGCCTCCTGGATTCAGGCAATTCTCCTGCCTCAGCCCCTCAAGTAGCAGGGATTACAGGTGTGAGCCACCAAGTCTGGCTCATTTTTGTATTTTTAGTAGAGACAGGGTTTCAGCATGTTGGTTAGGCTGGTCTTGAACTCCTGACCTCAAGTGATCCACCTGCCTCGGCCTCCCAAAGTGCTGGGATTATAGGCGTCAACCACTGCACCAGGCCTCAGAGTAAAAATTAATGTTAATTACAAGACCTGATGCATTCCAGATTCCTGGGACTCAATCTGCCTGCTTCTAAGTTCTTTCTGATCAGCCTCAAGCGTTGTGTTCCCGTGGGGTGTGTATGTTTTAAGGTTGTGAGCCAGCTCCAATTTTTATATTTGGTGGATTCTACAGAATAAAGACATGCATAGAAACCACGGCACCACGCAGGCAGAGCTGTGATCACTGATTCTCGGCTAGCGGAATCGCAGTCGAGAATGGAGGAGCCCCTTTGTTTGCTCACGTGTTTGTTTGTTGAGAAGTTTTGCTCTTGTTGCCCAGGCTGAAGTGCGATGGTGCAATCTCGGCTCACCACAACTTCTGCCTCTGGGGTTCAAGCAATTCTCCTGCCTCGGTCTCCTGAGTAGCTAGGATTACAGGCAAGTGCCACTGCACCCAGCTAATTTTGTATTTTTAGTAGAGATGGGGTTTCACCATGTTGGTCAAGCTGGTCTCCAACTCCTGACCTCAAGTGATCTGCTTGTCTTGGCCTCCCAAAGTGCTGGGATTACAGGCACGAGCCACTGCGCCTGGCCCGTGTTTTAAATGAATGAATGAAACGAGCAGGTATCGATCTCCTGCCACAAACCTGGCGATGTGCGAGGTACCCACAGGAAGGGGCAGGTGTACAGCTCTTGGTCCCCAGGGAACTCCTGGTCTATGGAGGGAGAATCCTGTGCTCGTAATCATCATAATATCAGGCAAACAGAGCAATAATGAACACCGTACACCATGCAGCCAGTCAGCGTGAGTACGAGAAGAAGAGAGTCGCCAGTGCGCACTGGAGAGGGTCAAGGAAGTTGTCGGAGAGGCCACAGCATCACAAGGATTAAATAAGACATTGACAGGTGGCGAGCAGAGATAAAGTATAGCCAAGACCCCGAGAGCAGAGGACGCACGCGGCATTTTGGGGAATCTCTTGTAGCGGGCTTTTCACGCCCCATGCTCTTCACCCACGGAGGCTTGAAACCAGGGAATCTCCTTTTTCTGCTGTTGTTTATTTGTTTTTCAGGGGGGGTTACTTAATATGTAAAGTTACTTAAAATATCCACCACGTCCTGGTGCTACATTCTGTGTTTTTCCTAAGATGAAATCAAAATTCACCCTTCTCGAAGATTCCGACCTTCGGGGACTTGCTGGAAGGCTGACGTGTTTCCCTTGGCAAGGGCCAGGTTTCTTCCTGTGCCAACAATAAGAGAGAAAGATAATGTTGGTTTCAGATCTCGATTCTTAAGAAAATGCCTGCGGCGTTGCATTTTCTGTAACCTAATGGAGCGAATGGGACAATTCCAAGAATTGTGCACCCGGACCTGCATGGCCGTGGGGCTGTTTTAGAAGCGACACGGGTGAGCTTTCAAAGAGACTTCCATATTCAGCACCTCACCTGCCCCCAGACCCACAGAAAAACAAAACAGCACAGAGCAAAACTGGTGACAAAAATCCCCTTTCAAAGAGCCGCTTATGCCAGAAGAAAATGAAATGTAGAAGAGAATTCTTTCCCGCGGGCGTCCACACCGCACTCCCCGGGGCTGGGTGGGCCAATGCTCACTGTCTCTGCCACTGTTTCCAGAGTGTGCTTCTTGAGCCTTGACCTGGGCGGGGTGTAGGGTTGTAGGCAGGAGGCAGTGAATTTAGGCCTCCATGGACTTTGGATGTTTTTTTTGTACATCTCCAGATGAAGGTCAAGGGTCACATAGGGGCAGAAAACACAGCTGGGAGCATTCTCCAGCCCAGTCTCTTGTCTCCACTGCCACCCTTGTCCACCGTGGCATCCCCAGACCCCCCTTCCCATACACAGCCTGGGCCTCCTCCAGACTGCGAACCATGTGTCCTTGCCCTTCCTTCTGCCCCTTCTGCCCCTCAGCACAGGCATGCCTGACCCCAGCCCCCTGCTCCCAGAGCCGGGATGGCCATTGCTTCGGTCACTCCAGCTATACCCAGATTGCTCATAGCCTGTCTGTCACCACACTGGACCGTGAGCCCGTGGATAGTGGGGCTCACTCCAAACTCATCTGTGTTTCTGCCAGGTCCCAGGGCACGTGGCACCAGTGTCCGCGAGAGCCACGAGTGAAGGAGTAAGGTACTGCCCATGCCCGATAAGACGGGCTGATGACTCTTTTTGGGGTCCCTTGTGATTCTTTGGCCATTGTCACACACTTGTTCAGTGGAAGAGATGGACTGGAAGCACCAGGAGTTGTGGCCCAGGCCACCCACCCAGACGGCAGCTCTGAAAGGCGCCCTGCACCGTTCCTGAGCCCCCAGCAGGGCTGAGCACTGGGGCCCACCGGGTAACCCTCAGGAGGGTGCCCTGCTGGCTCCTGCCTCCCTCTGCCTTATCTGCTCCCTTGCCTGAGCCTCCCGACTCACCTTTCAGTCAACGAAGCCTGCCTGAGCTCCATGTGCTCCGGGAAGCTTGACCTGGGGCAGGAAGCATGTCTAGAGGCTCCAGTGTTTTCTGTCCTCTGAGGAGTCCCATCTAGGCCCTGAGTGTTCACCCTTCCCTGCCCACTACTGTTCAACTCTGGCTTATAAATACCAAGGACTCTGGAGAGTGGCACCAGCTTCCCAAATGACATCTCCTCCAACCCATCCCGGCCCCCCGTGAGGTGGGTATGCTATCATCCTTGTTCTTCCCCTGTTACAGATGGGGATACTGAGGCTCAGGGAGATTAAATTCGCTGTCCACAGTCATGGCACTGGCAGGTGGTAGAGGCAGGATCTGAACCCAGGTGATCGGGCTGCACCATCCAGGCTCTGAATCATGAGGCTCAAGCTTTCTGACTTCTGGGTCTCTCTGTGGACTGAGCACCCTGGAGGCGAGGTGCACAGGGAAGGGGAGGGGGCCCCATTGAGTGCCTCTCAAGCCAGTGCAGAAGGGCTTCTTCACTGGCTGCCCAAGGCATCAGTACCCATGCCAGGCAGTCAGCTTGTGCCCACTCACATGCCACACTCACGGCACACCAAGGGTGCAAGCCAGGGGTGATCTCATAAATATCCCCTCACTTGATCCTTAAAGACACTGGAGGAGGACTCGTGACACCCATTTTGCAGATGTGGGAGTCGAGGCCCAGGGAGGTGAAGTGGCTCGGCCAAATGAACACATTACATTTATGTGTATAAGCAGGTGGGGAATAACTGTTCAGGGTTGTGAATGACAGAAACCAACTCTAGATGCAGAAAAGAAAACGGACAATTGGTGGAACGCATTGAGTACAGAACTGGAAGGCTGGGACGTGGGCATGGGCTGGGGCTGCCTCACAACAAGAAACACCCGGGTGTCCCCCCTGTAATGATGAACATATTCCCACTGTTGCTCGTTCTCTCTTCCCTCTGCTCACAGTCCATTTCCTAGGTGGGGGAAGGACCCACTGCCTAAGCTTGAGTTGTGACAGACCCCGTGGCATGGGGAGGGCAGGCCATGAGTGAACAGGGCTTCATCCCGCCAGAGAAATGATTTCCCCTAAAGGAGATCCAAGTGCTCTGACCAAAGGAAGGCGGAGGGGGACTGGGACACTCCAGACAAGTCACGCACCACCTCAAGGTTATGCAGCAAGGTCATTCATTTATGCCTGCATTCATTCATTCCACTATTCCTTACTGAGCACCTACTGTGTGCTAGAACTTGAACCCATCCACCTGCACCTGCCTCCATAGTTTCTCAAGATTGTTCTGTGGGGTAAGATAGATCCTGTGCCATTCCATCCCTAAGCAGCCTGGCAGAGCCACAGGGCAAGCTCATGACCTAAAATTCACCCAGTCACCAAGGCACAGTGACCCTGTGACCCCAGCCAGCAACACCCCCTCCCCTCCCTCACACACCCCATGACAAATCTCACTAATTCCTCAAGCAGAGCCCCATCATGCCGAGGTCTGTCCAGCAGAGGGGTCACTGATAGACTCAACACCATCCTTATCTGACCTCTGGTGGCCTTCCTGGGGTTGTGACCCCAGCAATACCTGGCCTCAGGAGTTGTGGTCTCCTGGAGACAGATGGGCCCCCAGCAAGGGGGTCATAAATCATCCCCAAAGAGCTTTGAGTCCCTGTATATTCCATGATAGCCTGTGAGGGGGCAGGGCAAGACACCAGGGGAAACCTGATCTTCTGGAGAAGGACTGAAGATAACGAGGCACGACGGCTGGGCTTTCCTGGGCTCTTCTTTAGCAAGGGTCGCCCAAGACAGAAGCCAACAGCTCGGAGCAGCTGCAGGATGCCATGGGTCCGTCTGCAGGTGCTGTCTCTGCTAACTTTGGTGGATCTTTCAGCCAGGAGGGATGTGGTGGGCAGCACAGGCCCCACATGTGTGGACATGCACAACACATGTGCTTAGTGGCATCCTGGACCATGGGAGGCCCAAAGGATCTGACCCAGGGAGGAGCAGGTAGTGCAGGGTCCTTGCTGTGAATCCAGACCTCTGGGTCTCTTTGGGGAGCCCTTTGGATGACCCTGAATATGCCTAAGGACTGACTGCATCTGGAAATGTGGAACTCATTCTCTAAAATTCACCCAGTCACCAAGAGCTTCCAGAAGAGTCAGAACCTGGCTCTCCATGGCTCTTAGGGCTGAAGGCTCGGCTGGGCTCCACCACGGCTGGGTGAATGAACAGGAAAAGCTGTAGGAACATGGTGGGAAAAGTTTAACCTGTGGAGTCAAGTGGACCCGGGTTTCAGTACTGGCCCCCCCTGCCAGCAACTGTGTGGCTTTGTCTAACTTCCTTAACCTTTTAGGTCCTCGGTTTCCCTCCAGAGTCTTCCAGGGCATTGGTCATTTAGCCCGGAACCTGCTGAACTGCCTCTGACGGTCAGGTGGAGGGCAGCAGGGTGCAAGCTGGCATTTGGAGGAAGAGTTGAGTTCTCAGTTGCTGCTGGTTGATTTTGTGCAGGCTCTTAGCCTCTCAGATTCCTTTCCTTGCTTGTCCAAGGGTTGTGTTCATCACAGAACCATGGTTACGGGGGGATGCAGGCACAGGGCATGGATGTGAGGCACCCAGCATGAAATACCCACCAGATGAAAATAATCACCTGATAAAAATACCCAATGATAAAAATTGCCTTCATTGGCATGTGGTGCTCACTTCCAGTGGCCTCTTCTATAAAATCACTTTCCAGGTGGCTTTGTGAGAGCTTCCAGAAGCACACTGCTTTACAAGCAGGAGGTACTTGAAAAACGGCCATTTCTCTTCCTCCTGGTCTCCATTGCCTTTAATTGCTTTAATTCCTAATGACACTGAATAGTCAGGCAGTCCTGGAAGGTTCTGGTGGCTAGAGCCCATGAATGGGGTGGTCAGGGAGACATGTGCAGGCCTCCAAGACTCCAGACTTCAAACCAGAAGTCCCCTTTTTCCCTCATCCCTGGTGACCCACTGAAAACGTGAATTCATGAGTCTTGTTTTTTATGGGTATGGTGGAGACATTTCATTATATCTTGAAGATCCTTTGAGTCATCTCCTGATCAACAGAACTCAGCAGCGTACATTTCCCAGGCTCTCTTGCAGCTAGAAGTAGTAGTCCTGTGACACTATTCTAGCCAATGAGATGTGAGCTGGGGCTGTTGCTAGGAAACCCGAATTTCCTTGATATTTCTTTCTGCTCCTCCTGGCTCTTCTTGGCTCAGCAGCAACCTACTGTTTCCATTTAAGGGTACATCTTATGACCCTTTTTATTAGCTCCCTTGGGCCTCCTGAATTCTTTCTTTAATGAAACTATTTTATTTTTGGACTTGGATTCATCCATATGCCATTTTTGCTGGATTTCCAAGTGTGCCATTTTTTAATAATGGGCGTTTGAATTACAAATGTGGACACATTTTGTCATTATGAGAGATGACATATTTTAAAATTTCTAACTGATGTACAGAAAAGTACAGGTATCATAAATGTGCCACAGGATGAATTTTTGCCAACCGGACATGCTCACATTCAGTTTTTGCCACGGACATGCTCGTGCTGGCTCACACGGAAGACAGATTTTCTTCTTTAGGTCATTGTATGGGTCTCCTGGGGCTGCTGTGACCTAGGTAACCAGCACCCAAATTGAGAAACAGACATCACCAGCTCCCAGAAGCCCTCTCATCTCTGAAACCTGCCCTGTCAGAGTAACTGCTATCCTGACTTCCAATGGTATTCGTTCCCTCTGCCTATGTTTATGCTTCTACATATAAATGAAATCATAACGGTGTGTTCTTTTGTTTCTAGAGTCCTTGACTCAGCACTGAGTAGGTGACATGCATTCATGCTGAAGCCTGTGGTTGCGAATCCTTCACTCTTGGCTGCATAATCGTTCAGTAAACACCATCACACATTTGCCTCTAACAGCTGGCCAGTATTCTAACACGTGGGTGCAATGTGCCTTATTTAACTGGTCCTCTTTGAATGGACATTGGGAGACTTTCTGTTTAGGGGTGATGACCAGCAATGTTGCAATTATATTCCTAAACATATTCCTCAGTGCGCTTTCACCAGTATCTAGGCAAATTCCTAGCTTGTCTTTTAAAAGTTATCTGCTTCTGAATTGCTGGGCTAATTAAAGAATCACACGGTCCTTTTGTAATTTAAAAAATTCAATAAAACACATTCAACCTGCCAAAGTACCCCAGCAGCAAAGTGGGGTCACTCACTCTGTCCTTCTCTTGCCTCTGTGAAGTGACATCTCCCTCCTCCTCTGCTGGGGCAGCCTTGAAGTTCGCGATCCTCCCACTGCTCATCCCTCTCATGTCTGGAAACAATTTGAAGCCTTGTAAATCTTATAGAGTCTAAGCAACCATCAGCTGACCTAATCAGTTTCAGACACCTGAAAGTCAGAGTCATCCATGGTTCCGCCAAACCTTCACCTGTCGGAAATTGGAATGGGATTGTTTTGCTGTGGTCCATTTCTCCAGGGAGAATGGCCTGAATCAAGGAGGAAAAGGTCTAGTTAAATCCATTTTCATTAGAAAATCCAGGAGGCCTGAGAGAGTTAATAAAAACAACTGTAAAATTCATTGTTAAATGAAAAAAAAAGAGGTTAAAGGCATGTGCATCATATATTCTATTTTGGTAAAGGGGGGAAGTAATTTACGTACACATGAAAACAAACCCCTACCCACACTTGAGGCTGCCATGCATGTTATATACATTCTGAAAGGGGACATCAGGACCTGCAGAGAGAAGAGGGGATTGAGGGGAGCCAGTCTTGGACTTCCACGGCCTTCCTTTCTGCACTGTTTAAATGTTCTAGCCATGAGCATTGTATCGTTTTTCTATTACTGTGTAACAATTTACCACAAATTTAGTGGCTTAAAACAACACATTTATTGTCTTAGTTTCTGTGGGTCAAGGGTCTGAGTGCAGCTTTCACCGTGCCTGGTTCAAGATATCACAAGCTGTAGTCAGGGTGTCAGCTGGGGTGCATTCTCATCAGAGGCCCAAGTGGGGAATAGTTCTCCTCCAAGTGCTCTCAGATTATTGGCAGAATTCTTTTCCCTGCAGCTATAAAACTCATGGCAGTTTGTCTTCAAGGCTAACGAGAGAGTCTTGTATTTTGTTGTTGTTTTGTATTTTTATTTATTAATTCTCTCCCTATCCTTCCTTGCTTTTCTCTGCTGTGCGTAAACAGTGTGGCCCATTTCCTTCCATAAATGGCCATCCTCAGTACGTCAGCCACTTCCTCAATATCACAAAATGATTGCCATGGTTCCAGCTGTCATTTGCTGTTGTCATGATTTCCAGTGGAAAAAGACAACCTGTTTCTTCTTATCTCTTCTTAAGAGAAATAAAGCCTCGAGAGTCAACACTCTGTGCTTTCCACCCACACGTCCCTCGAAGAGCCCAAACAGTCTAGAACTAGGCAGATGAGCTCATGTAAGTTAACGAACTCAGCCTCCAACACTTACTACGTGACGGTGGGTGAGTCCTTTCGTCTCTCTGTCCCAGCTTCTCAGCTACAAAAGCTGATGACAATAATATCCATTTCACGAAGCTGTTGTGATAATTAAATGAGGTTATGAATGCAGCTGAGCGCAGGGAGTTTTTACCTTCTTCCTATTTGCTCATTGTTGTTATTATTATGAGCAGCCTGGGGCAGTGTCTGGCTTAACAAATACTTGAGTTGATGACTGATTGACGGGTGGGAACGCTGACATCTGCAGGACCCAAAGAAAGGAGCAGAGGTGTGGGAGAAGCAGGAGCTGACAAGCAGCTTGCATGGGACCACCCAGCACGCGGCCGCAGGCCTGGGCTGAGCCCTCGGGAGTGACTGATTCCCTGTCCCGAGTGCGGACCCTGAGCCGGCAGGCCGCCTCCCAGTCCGTCTGGGCCCTTTGTTTTATCTGGCCTGACCAGCGGCCCTCGAGCGAACACTCCATGTCATGACTGCGCTTGAGACGCTCAGGTACCAGCTCGTTTGTCAATCAGCACTGAACATTTCGGTTGTCAAAGACGCAGAGGTCTTTGTGCAACCACCACTGTCCTCCCCGCCCAAAGGGCCCCCAGCTGCTCTGTGAGGAGCCACGGAAGAAACAGCCGGCCCTGGGAAAGGGCTGGTAATTGGGGCCAAGCCCGGTGGCTCGCTCAGCCTGAAGAGGAGCCCAGCCCAGCCCTACATCCACCTCAAAGGGATTTAAGGACACAAAATGGGCCCAAGGCCTCGCGTGGCCCCGGAACTCCGCGTGCAATTGGACCTTTGCTTCCCCACTCTCCAGCTAAGTAACTCTGCCTGAGTTAACCTCGCTGAGCCTTGGTCTCCTCTTCTGATAAAATGGGAGGGTGGAACCAGTCATTGCTGAGTCCTTCCAGACTGCAGTGCTATAGCTATTTCTCGGAGGGAATTGGGCAGCCCTAGCAAGCCCAACCGACACACAGGTGGGAAGATGCCAGGAGGGGCAGGGGACAGGGTTCTGCCTGAGGCTCATTCTCCAGTTTCACCTCTGAGGCACCCCCAGAAGCCGTGTCTGTGGGTACCTTCCCCACAGGCCAAGGGGAGGTGAGGACCAGCACCAGCAGCAATGCAATGTTTGCACAAAGGTGTGGACGTGCTCACTATGGCTCACATGGGAGACGGATTTTCTTCTTTAGGTCATTGTACGAGTCTCCTGGGGCTGCTGTGACAAATGACCACAAACTGGGGGCTTAACACAATAAAAATTTACTTTCTCACACTTCTGGATGACAGAGTCCAAGGTCAAGGTGTGGGCAGGAACGTGCTCCCCCTGCAGGCCCCAGGGCAGGGTCCTTCTTTGTCTCAGCCGCTGGTGGCATGTGTGTCCTGGCTCGCAGACTCCTCCACCCGGCCTCTGCCTCCACTCCTCAGGGCCTTTTTCTCTGGGTTTCTGGGGCTTAAGTCTCCCTCCCATATCTCTTATAAGGACACTAGTCACTGGATTTAGGACCCACCCGAAATCCAGGATGAGCTCACATTGAGACCCTTAGTTAAATCACATCCGAAAAGACCCTAGTCTTAAGCGAGGTTCCATTTACAGGTTCTGCAGGCTAAGATGGGGAATGTTTTTGGGGCCCCCGTTCCACCTTCCCATGGTGGCTGAAGTGTGCAAAGGGCCTGCTGTCACGTGTCTTCTCAGCCCTGGCTTTCGTTTATTCCTGCTGGGGCTGCCCAGTTATTTTCCAAGCCTGCATCTTCCACGTAACTCTGAGCTCCACAAGGACCACGCTTGCTGCTCAGCCCTCTGTCCCCAGTGGCACATACAGGGTTTGGCCCAGGTTTTGTGGGTGTGTGATGCATCATTATCCAGCAATGGAGGGTCCAAATGACAGAACCAAAGTTTAGTGACAATGGTCTCTGCGCCTCCGGGTACTCTCTGTGGCTGGTGGACAGGGTTCTTTGGTGTTTTCCCTTCATGAACCATTAACTTTTTTGGAGCCTGAAGTCAAGTCCAAATAACCTGGTCTGGAGACCAGGGGAGGAGTCCACCAAGAGCATCTCCTTCTGAAGATGCAGCCCATCCCCAGGGCTCCAGAGCCACCAGGATGCAAGGAGGCCTGGAGAGCGGGGAGGAGGGACCAGCCAAGTGGACGGCACAGAGCTGCATTCTCGGCATGGAGAGGAGCCTCCAGACATGGATGCAGCGAGGCACAGGGACAGGCCAGCCCGGAACCCTTGCTCGGTTCTGCAGTGCACTCCCCACCTGAATCTGTCCCCTGGAACCTAGCCCAAGATGTTTGTGGCTGGTTCTACAACGCTGCCAGCTTCCTGTCATTGCCCCTTAAAAAAGAGAAAATTTCTGTTGTTTTAGGATTAAGCAATCAGTGTGTCATTTATTTCGCCAAACCACAAGTTCAGGGCCTGCCGAGGAGTTGACCTTGGCACCAGGAAAACGCTGGGCCCGTGGCTGAGTCCGATCCAACTCTGGGGAAGCTGTTGCTGCCCGAGTCCTCAAGGGAGGGCTGGGCTCCAAGTCCCCAGGAGCATCCCAGCACCCCTGTGGACTCTGTTTTTACCTCTGTAAAATACAAAAGCAACAACAGGCACAAGAAACACCACATTTGAGAGCTTCCAGTGGGCAGACCCTGCTCAGGGAGCTGACCTGGACTACTGTACTGAAACTTTGTAACATTCCTATGAGGCAGGTGCTGTTATCATTTTATTTTACCCAAATGCAGCAGCTGGGACTTAGAGAGGTTAAGAAACTTGCCCAAGGTCACACAGCCAGCACGCTACATACAGCCTCAGGACTTGAACCCAAAACCTAAGCGCTTGTGATTTTTGTCTTACCCAAAGGCCCAAGGGGAGGACAGAAAGAAGGCTATGATAATACCTTGCTGTTTTTTTTTAAGTCAATCCTTTATTTGAGTAATCAAAGGGTAATTGTTTTACCTTTGATACCTTTTGTTTTTTTTTAATTTTTAAAAATTTTTTGAGACGAGTTTCACTCTTGTCACCCAGGCTGGAGTGCAGTGGTACGATCTCGGCTCACTGCAACCTCTGCCTCCTGGGTTCAAGTGATTCTCCTGGTTCAGCCTCCTGAGTAGCTGGGATTACAAGCACCCTCCAGTACGCCTGGCTGATTTTTGTATTTTTAGTAGAGATGGGGTTTCGCCATGTTGACCAGGCTGGTCTCAAACTCTTGACCTCAGCTGATCCACCTGCCCCAGCCTCCTAAAGTGCTGTGATTACAGGCGTGAGCCACTGCACCCAGCCCTGATACCATTTTTAAGCAAACCATCCCATAGGTTTTTACATATTCAGAGATATGTGCAACCATTGCCATAATCAATTTTAGAACATTTTTGTCATCCCCAAAAAAGCCCCCAGTATGCTTAGCAATCACTACCACAAATCTATTTTCTATCTCTGTGGATTTGCCTGTCCTGGACATTTCACATCAAGCATGTGACATGCAATCCAGGTCTTTCACTGAGCATGATACATTCCAGGTACATTCATGTGGTAGCATGGATCAGAACTTCTCTCCTCTTTATGGCCATGAAAGGGAATCCTAGAAAGAGATGACTCATGGAGTAACCTACTCAGCTGCTGCTGCTGTGGCCACTGCCACATGGACACTGTTAGTCACACAGAGTCACCAAGGGAGAGCTCTGGGGCACCTGCTGACTGCCAGGGGGTTGGAAGTGTTAGGGAGCCTATAAAACTGTTGATATTTGGCATTCGTCCCTGTCAGGGTGGGCTGGTGCCTCTCCCCTTGAATCTTGGTGGCTTTTGACTGCCTTGACCAGTCTGGTTGGACAGAAAGGTCACTTGCAGCTCCTTCAAGAAATCCAACTTCCCGGATGCCATTGTACCTGCAGAAGTCCCAGGTCATCAGGTAGAGAGGCCCAGAATGAGCTTCCAGGTCACTCCCCAGCTGGCACAGCCCTGGCCACTCAAGTCTTTCCAACTGAGCCACAGACAACCTGGGGCAGAGAAGAACCAAACTTTTCATCTCTTGTCTAAATTATGAACTCACAAAAGAGGGACCTATAGTGATAATAAATAACCCTTTTAAGCATCTAAGCATTGGGGATGTTTGTTACCCAGCAACAGATGAATGTGACAGTGAGCGCTACTGTCTCTGCTGCAGTCTGCCCTTCTGGTCACCAAATACCTTTCTCCCCTCCTTCCCAGACATATCATGTGATCACTCCCCAAGTGAGACAACTTGAAAGCCTCATCTAAAAGCCACTCCAGCCCAAAGCCAAGATCTCTGGGGGATGTGTGGCGGTCTCTATGACAGTCAAACACAGAGGCTCTTGGTGGGAAGTGTGAATTACTAAGATGAGTTATTTACCCTCCATACACATCCAGTGGGCAGGCTGGAGCAAAGCCAATGAGGAGGAATGGACACTTCTGGTCACAGCACATCAGAAAGCGGAAGGAGGGGCATGCGCCTCTGGTCTATGAACTTGTGAAGTCCAGGGGTCAACCCTGGAGGGGCCGCCCTGGAGTGGGAACTGCTCCCTGACCAGGTGTGGCTCTGCTCTCTGAGAGGAGCACCCTTGCCTGCTCTTCTTCATGATTCAGGGAGGTTGTTCCTCACCCTTCATCCTCCTGAGCTCCCTACGAAGTGGACATTGGGGGCATCACCCTTTATCCTCCTGAGCTCTGTACAAAGTGGACATTGCGGGCAAGCCCTGCCCTCTGGGGGTCTGCACAGCGTTCAGGGCCGCCGTCCGCCGGCAGAAGGTGGGGAGACCAAGTCTTTAGCTGGCAGTACAAGCCTCATAAAAAATCTAGTAGGCTTCTTATCTATTTGATTACAGTCGATCTCATGAAGCAATAAACAGACCCCCAGAGAGGTACAGAGTGTGTTTCCAAACGGAGTTCTCAGACGTACTTCTTTCCCTTTTCACCTCTCCTACTTCTTGTTCAGGACAGAGAGGGGGCAGCCTGGAAGCTGTTGGGCTTTTTTGGGAAGGTCTCACCACTAATCTTTGCCATGAATCATTTTATCCAACTGAAAGGTTTACTGGGCGCTGCATCATTAGTCTGCACTTGGCCCTGAGGGGACTTAGTGAAACTTCCTTGAAAGGTTTTCCAGGTCTTTGTCTCTCAAGTCCTTTTCAACCTTGCTTTTGTGTGGTTGGGGCAGAGAAGCATCTGGCTTTTCCATACTGCAAGGCCTTTCATTTCCTTTCATTTTTGCTACAAATAAGTCAGTTCCTCCTTCATCTCCTCCTTTTTTTCTTCTTGGAGATAAAGCCTTGCTCTATCCCCCAGGCTGGAGTGCAGTGGCTCGATCTCGGCTCTCTGCAACCTCCAACCTCTGCCTCCCACGTTCAAGTGATTCTCCTGCCTGGCTTAGCCTCCCCTGTAGCTGGGATTATGGGCATGCACCACCACGCCTGGCTAAGTTTTGTATTTTTAGTAGAGACCAGCTTTCACCATTTTGGCCAGGCTGGTCTCGAACTCCTGACCTCAAGTGATTCGCCCACCTTGGCCTCCCAAAGTGCTGAGATTACAGGTGTGAGTTACTGCACCTGGCCAAGCTCCTCCCTTTTTTTTTGATTTTTTGGTAGGCAGCCAAGGGTAACCAATCACAGCACCCATCGTTTGTGTTGTGTTTCCAACCTCTTTCCTTCCAGCTGCAAGGCCATCTTGCCCAATGGCCACCTCCAGAAGAACTGCACTCTGAGAAAACATTTGCCACCTCCTAACACAGGACGCCACCTCTCCAGCATCTGCCATGCTTCCCTGTCTACTGCTGCCTGTTTCCGGTTTCCATTATAGCGCCATCCCCCTTTTGACACCAGTTTCTCAAAGAGTCTAGATAGACTAGATCGTGTGTACTTTGGGAATAAGTTAAACCCCAAGCCCCCAAGGCTTTACACAGTAAAGGTTTATTTCTCACATTGCATGTCCAGTGCGGGCAGCAGGGTGCTCTGCTTCAGGTGGTCATTCAGGAACACAGACCCTTGGTGGTGTCACCATCTTGCACCTGCACCATCTGGAAACCATGGCCACCTAAGGAGCCACAAGCCGGAGAAGAGTCCAAGAGGCTCATTACACAGGGGTTTTCCACTGCCTCCACCTGGGAGTAGCGTGCATTCCTGTACTCATAGCTCGTTGACCAGAACTAGTCCTGAGCTTTCCTACTAAGCGGGCTGTGCACTGCTCACATGCCTGGAGGGTATTGCTGTCTTTGCCACGCTGGCCTTACATTTAGAACTGGATGCACTTAATGTGGCTTTCCTGTTCTACGAGGTTTCAGGGGGCATAACACAGGGCATCTATGTATTATTAGAGGTAGTTAGATGTGAGCTGCTGCTAAGGAATTTGCTGTTTCTGGAGTCAGCCAGAAAAGTCTAGAACCTGCATTCTGGAAGACTGTACTAGCCAAGTGTCAGAACACATCCCACACCAAGAGCTGCCTCTGAAGGAGTCCCTGGACCTGTGATCTTGTCCCAAGTCAAAGGCATCCACTCCAGCCCGGGCTCATTGGAACAGAACTGGCCACTTGTTTCAAAGTCACCAGCCAGGCCATTGGCTGGCCTGCGAGTTATCCCTGTTGGAAGGCTCTGCCCACAGGCATGGTGCTGACTCAGCCGATGGAGGTTCCTGAGTTGGGTGCTATGGGGACCACCGACTGGCATCATTCAGGCCCCCCCAATGCTGGGGTGTTGGCTGCATGATGCTCTGCAGCCATGGCCCCCAGATGAAGGCACCGCCTCACACTGAGTCACATCCCCCAGGGCCTGCCAGGAACCAGGGGTAGGGAACCGGGTAGGGCCCGGCCCCCTTTGTCCCTCAGGAGGACAGTCTAGAGGGCCATGCCAGACCCAGAGTTCCCTGTGGGGTCGGCTGAGGCTGGTTGTGACCACATCCCACCAGTTTCTCCTCTGCCTGGCCCTGGGGTGCTCACCCCTAGGTACCCCTTGCATGTGAACATCCCAGAGGACACACCCAGCACTGGACACCCCAGCACAGCTAGCCCCGCCCCTCACCATGTCCTCCTGAGCCCTGTGCTTCCTGTCTGAGACCTCGGCTTCTTGAGGGAACTCAGGAAGGCCCTGATGTTTACAGAAACAAGAGCTGAGCTCCCACTAAGGGAAGAAGGGGACTTCCCCTCTGGATGGAGGCGGAGCCAGCAGGGACTTGTTAATTCTTCAACTCGAAGTCGCCATGCTTCTGTAGCTTGCTCTGGAGCCACCACAGCTCCACAGCTCCATAGCACTTGGCCACAGCCTTCTGTGATTCTCTCATCCACAGCCAAGGGCCTGATCAGAAGACACTGCCCACAATCCCTGGGCCCAGCACCCTGGCTCACAAGGGCACATGCCATGTAACTCCTGCCCATCCCTCTCACCGTTCATCCACATGCCCATGTCCTCCCCTCCAATGGCTACCCAGCTCCCAACCCCCATGGCCCACCATGCAACCTTTGCACATGCTGTTCCCCTGCTGAAACGCCCTTCCCCACGAGGGGAACTCCAGCTCCTCTTTTCCTCTGGCAGGGCCAACTCAAGCACCACCCTCCTGACTCCACGTGCAGCCCTCCCTACTCCTGCACCCTCAGCGCTCATTACTGTCCTACCATGGACCCAGGGCATCACTCATCTAATTCCTTGAAAAAGCTGATTGTTCATGCAGCTTCTCACCATATCCCCAGGACCTGTCAGCATCCCATGAGCAGGACCTTACCACGGGCCTGGCAGGGAGCATCCACCCAACACAGACTCGTCAGACAAATGGATGGAGAATAAAATGATTCATGAAATAAATGTCCAATTATATGCATGAATAAAGGGATATGATTGAGAGAAAGAGGGAGGGAAGGGGAAGGGAGGATGGAAGGAAGCGAGGAAGGAAAGGAAGAAGGAAGGAAGGAGTGGAGGAGGGAGAGAGAGAGGGAAGGAGGGACAGTGGGAGAAAGGAGGGAGGGAAAGATGAGGGAGAAGGGAGGGCAGTCCAGCTGCTCCTCCGTCTTTCTAAATAGGTTATGGTGGTAACCCAGGAGCTATTTTCATAATTTCACAAACCGTAATAGAAATTGTACACGGACCCAAATCAGACTGGTTTAAAGGTCAAGTCTCTCTGCTTTTGGCAATGGCTATGCTGGTTATCTCATGCTCTGATTGGCCGCCATAAGTGTGTGGTGTGATGAGTAAAGAATGAGGAAGTCGTTATCATTTGGTAGCCAAAAAAAAAAAAAAAAAAGTTTTAAAACTTCAGATCCAAGCGGCTGTCGTCACAAGAGAGCTTCTGATCCAGGAAATTGCCGCGGATATCAAAGCAGACTGATCTGGTATTCATAGCTTTTTAAACCAAGGGGAGCAATTTTTTAAGTGACCCAAATAAAATATTATAAAATTAACTTGTTTCTGTTCTCGTAATTTGCGTTATTTAGATGTGGCTTTAGAGTGAGATGGGTAAGACCCAGCCGCAGGCCATAGGGTCACTGTCTCTGTGGACCGAGCAGGGAGCGTGGGAAAGGCTGGGCCAGCAGAGCTGGGTGCATAGCTGGGCTCAGCCCTCAAAAGAGATATTGCTCAATGGTGCTTGAGGATGTGAGAGACCGTAGAGGGGCGGGACCTTGAGGTCATCTGGCTAACTCTCTCCTCTCCGCATTATTCTTCTCTATAGCACCCACAAAGGTGCTTGAATGCTTTGCCTGATGGGGAACTCACTACATGTGTGGATGGCTATTGTCGCACTGTCTCGACTGCTGGCATCTGGGGAGGTCTTATATTTGCTGAGAGCGCCTCTCTATGTCCACTGCTTTATGGACCCTGCCTCATTCCATCTTCCCAGCAGTCTGTGGGTCTGTCTTGTTGCCAAGCTACTTTTTAAAAAACTTTGAAGTTCAGGGGTACATGTGCAGGTTTTTTATATAGGCAAACTCGCATCATGGGGCTTTGTTGTATAGATTATTTCGTCACCCAGGTACTAAGCCTAGTACCTGTTAGGTTATTTTCCCTAATCTTCTCCCTCCTCCCACCCTCCATCCTCTGATAACCCCAGTGTGTGTTGTTCCCCTCTGTGTGTCCATGTGTTCTTGTCACTCATAAGTGAGAACACGTGGTATTTGGTTTTCTGTTCCTGTTTCATAGTTGGGGAAACTGAGGCCCACTGAAGTCACATGACTGCCTCTGTTGGGGAGTTGAGTCCATGCTGAGATGGGTGTTGCTGCAGAGTCAGCCCTCCCATGCCCCCGTGGCTCCCAGCGCTGCACTCTGCTCTGACCCAACCCTGGCCTGGGTTCCCAGCATAGAGCCCACATGCTTCCCACGAGAGGAGCCCCCCAGAGCCCAGGGCCTGGCTGCCTCCCCTGGATTTCCTCCACTGCTAGGCAGGCCCTTGACTGTGTCAGCACCCTCAGGACCTGGCACCTTTATGCAGGGGGGAGGGGAGGTAGCCCCTGTACCCTCTTTGGTCTGGCCTGTCAGGCTAAACATCAGCCATGATCAAGGGCTTCTCTGCTTGAATTTGGCCTAGGATGTCCCATTAGAGCCACTTTCACCAAAAGTGAACTTGGGATCTGTTTCTTTTGTTTTCTTTGAGCACACTGGGGGTAAAGGGGTCTGTGCATGGGTGCCCGGCTGGGTAAACATGACTTTACTTAAAAACTCTGTGAAAACATTCTATTCCCTAACAATGCAGATAATGGATTTTTCTGGACACCTGCAGGTGTAAAAAAAAAAAAAAATCCAGCCCATTGCTGCCTTCTAAGCCCTTAACACTCAGCCTGTGGGCGGGTTCCAGGACCCCCTTGCAAACAAAAATCTGCAGATGCTGAGACCCTGATATGCAATGGCGCAATATTCACATGCAACCTTGCACTTTGTCCCATGGACTTCACATTTCCAGATTGCTTATAATATCTAATACAATGTAGATGCTATGCACAGAGTTGTTAGACGCTATTGTTTTCTATTTCTATGATTTTTATTGTTGCATTATTCTCGTCTATTGTTTTTGCAATATGTTTTTTCAAATGTTTTAGATCCACAGTAGTTTGAATGCACAGATATGGAAGTGACAGATGCAGAAGGCTGACTCTACAGCTGAGAAGAAACAAGTGCCAGAACCGGGGCACGATCCTAGCAAGAAAAAACATACACACAGGTATAAATACACCTTCCCTCTTGCACCTGTGCACAGGAAAAACGTGGACATAGCTTTGAGCAAAATGCCAGTGATGGTTACTACAGTCCAGTGAGATCGTGGGCCCTTTTTGTTTTCATCTTTCATCTTTCTATATCCTTACTCATATTCAGTGGAAAAAAAAAAGAGGATGGAAGTGAATAATCAGATTTCCTAATTACTGAATACACAGCCACAGTGCAGGGAAAACAGAGAAAATGGAAACCTGCTAAATGTGTACATGTTGATTAAAAGCAGCAGCATCAGATTTTTAAAAAGGCAAGGCCTCTTCCTGGGTCACAGAGCTCCAGAACTGGGAGTTCAGGGAATTACCCTGTCTCATGAAGAGCAGTGGAGACTCACTTGTAGGAAGGGCTGAAGGCCCTGCAATGTGCTCTACAGCCTGGGAGGCAGGAATGGGTGCCTCAGCCTCTTGTCCCCACACAGGACAGAGGAGGTGCCCAGTGAGTGTCTAATAATCAAACGTAAGTGATGCATCTTAAAATCAACACAGTCTTCGACATTGCCCGGCTCACAGAAAGACACTTCACATCCAGAGGAGGGCGGCCGTGCCAGCCGAGTGAGCCCATGGCCAGCAAGGTGGGAGATGTCAACGTGGCCCTGGGCTCTGGCTGGCAGCTTGGCTTAGGGGGATCTGGGGGAGCAGGGCTGAGCCTCTTAGAAGTCATGCACGGCTAGGTCTCAATCCCACCTGACCATTTACTTCCACCAAGGTCTGACCTTGACCTTGAACAGGACAGCCAGCATCTGAGACCTTGACCCAGCAAACAGATTGAGAAAACACCAGAGATGTTACTTCAGTAAGCAGCACCACTCTCAGTCCTAAACAGAAAAACAAGGAGGAAATATGCTTGGGGTTCTCCCAGGCGCTTCACAGCACCCGAGCACCCAGAAATGCGGGTTCCCGTTTCACCTTCACACACCTAGAGCCCCTTGTTCCAGATCCATTATACAAACAAGGAAACCGAAGCTTAGAAGGTGAAATCACTTTTCCAAGCTGGAATAATGACAGGTTTCCTGAGGTCTCTGGGCTCCCATCATAAGAATTTGTTGATCAAAATTGAATGAATGAATGAATAAATGAATGAGTGAATGCATTAATGATAAAGACCAAAACAAACCAAAGAAAAAGGGAACAAGTAGAAGACAAAGCCACGAAGTGAAAAGTTAATTGATTATATGTTATTATGCTTTACATTAGGTCGTAAGGCTGTTATAACTTCACAGAAACTTATTTTTGATTTTTTTGTTCGTAACAAAGAAAGAACACACATGGAAATAATATTCTATAGTAACATTTTCATTGATGTTATTAATAAAAATATTAACCTATCTTTAAATTAAATATTAACACAAACACACAGAAATCACCTCCTGACTTAACACACGCTTGGCTGAATTCCTTGGTCCAGGCATCACCCGGAATCTGAAACTTCCTTTCTGCAGCAGCATTTGACCCAGGAATTGAAACAGAGCATTGAACCTCATTAACAAGTGTGTGTCTGCAATTTCTTCACCCAAAAAGTATTTCCACTTATCAAGAGATGGCATTTCCTCCAGGGACATGAGCATCCTGTGTGAGGCGAGACTGACTCAGAGGGAGGGTCCGGGGGAAGAGCTCCCAGCAGCGCACATGTAGTGACTGCGTGAGTGGCCTGTGACTGCCAAAACATTGACCACAAACTGAGCAGCAAAAGACGAGGGAAATTTATTCCCCCCAGTTCTAGAGGCCAGAAATATGAAGCAAGGCATCTGCCAAGCCCTGCTCCCTCTGAAGGCTCCAGGGGGGAGTCCTTCCTGCCTCCTCCAGCTCCTGGTGGCCTCGGGCATTCCTTGGCTTGCAGCTGCATCATTCCCATCTCTGTCTCCATTTTCACGTGACCTGTGTCTTCTCGTCTGTCTCTTACAGGGACACCTGTCATAGGCTTTGCGACCCACCCTAAGTTCAAGATGATCTCATCTCAAGATCCTTAATTTAATTTTGTTTGTGAAGACTCTCTTTCCAAATAAGTTCACATCTGTGTGGTCTAGAAGATTAGCATGTGGACACATCTTTTTCAGAGACATAATTCACCCCACTGCGCTGACCACAGCTGGATCAGACTCGTTCACCCACTGCAGTGACCACAGCCAGATCAGATTTGCTCCCCGTAAAGGAGATTTCTCATGAGAGTGAGTCACACCGGGGCAGAGATTTTGGTTATCCTCGCCCTGCGAGGTTCAGCATCTGTGCTGCACGTGGTAGAGGCCAGATTCCTTTTGAGCAAACACACCAAGGAGTAAATGAATGACCAGCCTCATGGAGCAGCTGATGGTGACTTTCTGACAAAAACCAGCTTTTCAGGTGGCGGGAGGCCTTGGCTTTGCAGTGTCGGTGGGTGCAATGGTTAAAATAGCATTGGTTTTAGTGAGTTTCCACTGCACTATGCCATGTCATTTAAAGGGCCCTACAGAATCTCAGAGTCATTGAGCAGGAAGGAAGCACGGACATTCCTCAGTGCAACCTCCTCACCTGCAAGGTGAGAAAACTGAAGCCAGAGAGGAGGAAAGGATTCACCCAGGTCCCCCAGAGTCAGCAGCTAAGGAGAGTATAGAACCCAGACTTCTGACTATCTGGCCAGTCCTCCTTTGAGACCCAGCCCCCCGTCATCATCTCCATCATCCTAATCTTAGCCACAACTCCCATGAACGTGGACTCCTGCTCCTTGGCACTGTGTTCAGCATCTCACATGCATCAACTCATTTAACCCTCTCAACAACTCAGTGATGTACAGAAAATCCTTATCCCCATTCTACAGGTGGCACAACTGAGGCTGTCAGATAGTCTCTCAAAGGTCTGACAGCCAGTAAATCACGAGACCAAGATTTTAATGTCATGTAATCTAACACCTAAGCCAGTGCTCCAAGCCAGAAGTGGGCAAACCATAGCGTGTAGGACAAATCTGGCCCATCCCCTGGGACCACAGCCAGATTCTGCCACAAAAACAGGAGAATTCTCCAGGAACACATCCAGTTTCTTTAGAGCATAATCACACCCATTGGCTGCTTCCCTGCTGCAATGGCAAAGTGGCAAAGCTGAGTAATTGCGAGAGATAGTAGGACCTGTCATCTGGCCCTTCATGTAAATGTCTCCTGAACTCTGCTCTATGCTGCTGATACATTACCTATTATATTCAGTGTACATGTTACCATTCATATCAGATATTTAAGGGCTTTGTATCTATAATTCGAGAAATTTTTACATTTGATCCTCAAGTAAAACCCACTAACAAGTAGTTCACAAGGAAGCGGGTACCCCTTGACCACAAGGGCCTTCGCCGTGTTTCCATCTCCACGGGTGTGTCTTCAGACTGGATGATCCCCAAAGTGACCCCATAAGAAGAAGAAGGAAAAAAAGAAAAAAGAAACAACCCCCGCCCCTGCACCCTCTGAAACTGCCCACAACATCTGAATCGGAAGGTCCGTTCATGCTGATTTTCTACGTGTCGGGAATTTCATGCCAAAAAAGCGACTCTTCTACATTAATAACGCATCTCCCCATCCACGACAGGAAATAACATTACAAAAGCCGGAAAGGACATCAAACACGCTGGCTTGGCAGCTACATGTATATGTGAAATTACTGTCAGAGTTCAAAGGCAGGGCTGAGACGTGGAGGGTGCCAGGCGGCAGCATTACCCCATGATGCTTTTACCTCGTGGAGACAAGACACGGTGTCAGGTTACTGTGACCCGGCCACTGGCTTCCTGATGCCCACATTGATTCTGGCACGCAGGCCTGCAGGGCTGGGTTTGGGTGGGCTTTGCAGCTCCCCACACGCCCCACCCCAGCTCAACAGGCTGACATGTAAAGCAACCGTTTCAGGTGTGGGCAGCCTGGACCAGAGCCTGCACCTAGAGCTGCCCCATGCTGCGAAGGTAGCTCTTACTGATCACAGGCAGCCAGGAGCGCAACACCGTAACCACCTCATAGCAAGCACACAGTAAGCCTCAAACGTGCATTAGGTATTATTGTTGCTACTAGGAAGAAGACAGAGATGAAATTACTCGACCAGGTGATGAAAGATCCAGGTATGACCCCAGATATGACAGCTCCCAATCTAGTCCCCTTAACCAGCTCAAACTCAAACCACACCACAGTGTAGTGGCCAAGAAATGTATTTGGTTGAATAAACAAACATTAAATTAGTAGATCTCGAATCTGCTGGCCACAGAAGTGCCTGGGGAGCTCTGTGTGGATGCAGATTCCCACAGCATTCAGGCACTGCCTCAGGACTCCTGCACAGCCTTGAGAGGTGGGAACCATCGTGCCCCCTAGTTCATGGATAGGGAATCAAAGATGAATTGAGGGTGCTTGATGTGCCCGTTACAGGGAGTAAGTGGAGGAGTCAAGATTCAAGCCCAAAGATTCCATCACTCACAAGCACCAGGCTTCACTGCTTCAACATGGACGCCTCCTTGGGAGATGCAGCCGACCAGGCTCAGGGAAGGCTGGACCTGAAGGTGTGCAGAGCTCACCTTTCTGGATAAGGCAAGACGCTGAGCCCTGTTTGGAGATGGAGTTTGGATGAACCTTCACGGCAGGAAGGATCATGACATGAATGTGAGGGCAGCAGTTTGATCAAAGGCTCTTCTAGCTAGACAGGTAACTTAGCTCATCCTCCTGACTCATTAAACTGCCTGGTGAACCCCTATGCATTCGGCAAAACCCAGTTTAAACATTCTTTCCACCAGGAAGATTTCCTTGCCCCATAAAAAGTCAATCAAGTCTTTCTTTGTGCCCCTGCAGTGTATGTGTTGTGAATGCTTCTGTCTTGACACAGACTGCTTTGCCTTGAACGTATGTGGCCCACTCTTCGTCAAGGACAGGAATTGTGTTCGACGTGCCTGTGGACACCAGTTTGCATTAACAGGAACAATGCTAGTAACGGACAGCACTCGTCGAACACGTACTGTGTCCTGGGCACTTCCCTAATGGCGTCATATGCACTAATCCTTAAAACACCATGGGAGGCTGGTGTGATTATTATTCTCAAGGGCTACGTGTGTAGGCCCTGAAGCCAGGCCAACTGCATTTGAATCCTGTTCTGCCTGTGACCGTGAGTGAGTTACTCAGCCTCTCTGTGTCTCAGGACCCTCAGTGACATGGGGATTACCACAGCAGCCACCCAGTGAGGGCTGGAGCCAACTCCAGCAAAAACTCACTATTAAAGCTGAAAGGATTTTGCCATTATTCAACATGACATTATGCACACTTAGCATGGAATAAGCTATATTAAAAACATGGAATAAACACTCAAAAGTCATCACTTCCTAATTATCTCCCCACATTTTACTTTCCTCTCTGTCCTTAAGGATGCTCATGTTTGTTGAATGACTTAGGTGGAAATACTCGATAATGATGAGCTTGCACAGGGCTCCCCAACTTTATGTCCAACGGCCTCACACTGGTGGCTTGAAATCAGACATAAGGATGGGACTTACACCATGGAGACTGGCAAATGCTACAACTCAGGGCTTCTTAACGTTGGAAAGCCGGTGTTAAGCATTCCCCAGCGCACCACTGCAACTACCGCATAACAGGCACACATTAAGCCGTCAATATGCGTTAGCTACTACTGTTTGTCGCTCGGAAGAAGACAGAGATGAAATCACTCACCCAGGTTGTGAAAGATCCAGGTAAGACCCCAGACATGGCAGCTCCCAATCTGATCCCTTAACCAGCTCAAAATCAAGGCACACCACAGAGTAGAGGCCAAGAAATGTATTTGGTTGGACAAACAAACATTAAATTAGTAGGTCTTAAGTGTGCTGGCAGCAGAAGTGCCTGGAGAGCTCTCTGGATGCAGATCCCCACAGCATCCTTTGCGGTAGGCTCCAGAGTGTGCATTAGAGTGAGCGCATTGGGTTCTGATTCTGTCCCTCCCCACGCCCCCGCCCCATCCCTGTCCTGCCTGTCACCTGCTCATGCCCCATCTTCCACATCTGTCTTCCTGCATCCCTGCAAGGTGAGCAGGAACCATGAGGCGGGGAAGCATATAGGGCAGGACCTCCTACGTACACAGGCCTTAACCAAAAGGGGGCTCGAAGACTGAACACCGTTGCAGGCAAATTAGAAGAAGAACTGCCTCCTTCAGCAGACAGGGCCGTGGTGCCCAGGGAGCCAAGAGAGGCTGAAGCTTACCTGGGCTCAGAGACCTGCATGTGTCTGTGTCCATGGTAACAGAAAACAGGCTGTAGACATGCACTGCACTTGCGAATTCATAAAACGCTGCCATATTCCTTCTCCTTTAGTCTCATAATAACCCCATGAGATCAGCAAGGGATGCATAAAATCATCCCGTGTTTACAGACGAGGAAACATATGAGTCATATAGCTCAGAGCTGCTCATGCCTGGAGACTCAGCCTTCAATGCTGTATTTTTCCTTCAAAAGTGGATGTGATGGAGAGAAGTGGAGAAGATGGGGGCCAGAGTCCCAGAAAGTTAACGTTTATGCGTTATGTTGGTTCTGCCACCCACTAGCTGTGTGACCCTGGAAAAGCTTCTTAATCTCTCTGTGCCTTAGGTTTGCACCTTTGAAAGACCTAAGGAAATGACTGGCAGTCCCCTCTTATGATTGTGGTAAATTAATAGATGTAAAAATGCCTCTTAGAATGTTGCACTGAGTGGGCTTCAGTGATGGAATAAACAGGAAGCACAGCAACAGCCATAATGATATTGTTGCCTTTATATATCTTGTGGCATTTCCGGACTATTTTCTTTTAAAGGCAGGCTGTTAATCTGGGGTAAGTGAAGGATATTAAAATGGGAAGGGAAGGTGCTCTGGACTGGAAGTTGGGGACCATGGGTTGAATACCTCATCCAGTCAACAGGTATTTCCTGGACACATATGTTGTGTCCAGTGCTCTGAAGGTGCCCTCTGACTCAGTGGCTGCATGGAGCAATAGCTAAGAGTATGACTCCAGGGCCACACAGACAGGGTCTACATCTGCAACTGATGGGCTCATGGCCTTGCTCAAGTCCCTTATCTCTCTGTATCTGCTTCCCATCTGTAAAATAAAATAAGAAAATAAACCCCATAAAATATTTGTGAGTATGGAGTTTTTAAATGAGATTTTGTCTATAAGGTGTTTTAGCCTGGGGCATCAGCTTTCAACCCTGGCTATACATTAGAATGACCTGGGATGCTTTTTTAAAAATGCCATTGCAGCCAGGCGTGGTGGCTCACACCTGTAATCCCAGCACTTTGGGAGGCCAAGGCAGGCGGATCACGAGGTCAGGAGTTTGAGACCAGCCTAGCCAATACGGTGAAACCCTGTCTCTACTAAAAATACAAAAATTATCTGGGTGTGGTGGTGTTCACCTATAGTCCCAGCTACTTGGGAGGCTGAGGCAGGAGAATCACTTGAACCTGGGAGATGGAAACTGCAGTGAGCTGAGATCACGCCACTGCACTCCAGCTTGGTGACAGAGTGAGACTCCAGCTCAAGAAATAAAAAGGCATTGCATAGGTCCTACCTCAGAACAACTGAATTAGAAGTGGAATTTCTGGAGGTCAGAGGAAAGACAGTAGTTATTTTTTAAAGCTCCATGGGTGATTCCAATGTGTAGCCAAGGGTGAGAGCCTGGGCACGAGGGCCTGCTGCAGAGGGTTCCATAAACCCTCCATTCATTCACGTTCTCCTGAGACAACCTTTCTTGTACAGTATGTCAGGCACTGCTTTAGTCATTAAACAAAACAAAGCCCCTTCCTGTGGGGCTTACACTTTGGTTGGGAGGCAGTCAATAAATATACAAATGGTTTTGTGATATAATGCAAGCTAGGAACACATGCAATGAAGAGGTAAAAAGTAGGATGGGGCTGCTAAGGGATAGAGGGGCTGCCAATTGTACAGAGTGGCCAAGGAAGGACTCCTGGAGGAGGTAGAATTCACTGAAATAATAGATCTGAAGGAAGCAAATGAAGGAGCCATGAGGTGATGTAGGGAAAGAACAACCAGGAAGGATGAAGAAAAGGGCCAAATGGTGCTGTTACGTCATCATTGTTTTCATCATCATCATTATCATCATCATCACCATCATCCCCATCCACACCACCATCATTACCATCACCATCATCATCATCACCATCATCACCATCACCATCATCACCACCATCATCATCATGACTGTCACTATTATCACCACATCACCACCATAACCACCATCATCACCATCATTATCACCATCCCATCATCATGACCATCACCATCATCATCATGATCATCACTATTATCACCATCATCACCACCATAACCACCATCATCATCACCATCATCACCATCATTATTACCATCACGTCATCATGACCATCACCATCATCATCATGACCATTACCGTTATCACCATCATCACCATCATTATCACCATCATTATCACCATCCCATCATCATGACCATCACCATCATCATCATGATCATCACTATTATCACCATCATCACCATCATTATCACCATCATCACCACCATCATCACCATCATCACCATCATTATTACCATCACGTCATCATGACCATCACCATCATCATCATGACCATTACCGTTATCACCATCATCACCATCATCATCACCATCATTATCACCATCCCATCATCATGACCATCACCATCATCATCATGACCATCACTATTATCACCATCATCACCACCATAACCACCATC
Source organism: Saguinus oedipus (assembly GCA_031835075.1). NCBI lineage: Eukaryota > Metazoa > Chordata > Mammalia > Primates > Cebidae > Saguinus > Saguinus oedipus. Next base: position 45,340,008 of record CM063189.1, read on the forward strand.
ATCACCATCATTATCACCATCCCATCATCACGACCATCACCATCATCATCATGACCATTGCTATTATCACCATCATCACCACCATAACCACCATCATCACCATCATTCCATCATTATGACCATAACCATTATCATCATGACCATCACTATTATCACCACATCACCATCATTATCACCATCCCATCATCATGGCCATCACCATCATCATCATGATCATCACTATTATCACCATCATCACCATCATTATCACCATCCCATCATCATGGCCATCACCATCATCATCATGACCATTACTATTATCACCATCATCACCACCATAACCACCATCATCATCACCATCATTATCACCATCCTGTCATCATGACCATCACCATCATCATCATGACCATCACTATTATCACCACATCACCACTATCATCACCATCGTCATCATCATTATCACCATACCATCATCATGACTACCACCATCGTCATCATGACCATCGCTATTATCACCACATCACCACCATCATCACCATCGTCATCATCATTATCACCATACCATCATCATGACTACCACCATCGTCATCATGACCATCGCTATTATCACCACATCACCACCATCATCACCATCGTCATCATCATTATCACCATACCATCATCATGACTACCACCATCATCATCATGACCATCGCTATTATCACCATCATCACCACCATAATCACCATCATCACCATCATTATCACCATCCCATCATCACGACCACCACCATCATCATCATGACCATTACTGTTATCACCATCATCCCCACCATAATCACTATCATCACCATCATCCCCATGATCATCACCATCATTATCACTGTTGCCTTTGTGGTCATCATCATCCTCATCATTCCTTTACACAAGCTCCTCAGTCTCTGGCAACCCAGTTCCTAATCTGTGAAAACCTTTCAACGAAGTATCCTAATGCTAGAGTTGCTGAATCATCAATCAGAGACCTGAGGCATTGACACACAGGGCAAGAACAAACTCAAAGTATCTTTGAGATCTTTTTTTCACTCTTAAGAAATACGAACCTATGTACCATACTCTACAACACCTTCGTGATTGTGGTCATGATTCTTGTTGACTTTCCATTGAGTCAAACTGACATTTTCAGGAAGAGAGCATGGTATTAGAAGGCATGTTGTAAAGACTGTGGATTCTGGAGGTGAATGGTACTGATTTGGGGCCCTGGCTTTGCCATTCACTGTTAGAGTGATCCTGAGAAATGACTGAAAACTTTCTGAGCCTCGATTTTCTCACCACTAAAAAAGGGTCATTATTATAGCCATGTCAGAGAACGTCCGTGGGGATTAAATGAGATAATGCATTCAAAACACTAAAAATACTGTCCAGTACTCAGGATGTGCTCAGAAAACATTAACTCTTCTGACTAGTATCAGTGTTTTCTTTTTATTTATGTGGGCTTTACTAGTCTAATATATACATAATTGATTTATTTAAAAAATGATATATTGAATTACTTTCATGAAGCCAATTGACAGTTTCCAGGGAATTCTGACATAGAGGAATAAAACCCCTTCTCAGCAATCGGGCAGACTTGGCTTCATGTGTTCTTTTGGCCATTGTCCTTCCTGAGACGAGGATTCTAACACAAGTACTTTATTTGGAGGAGATTCCAGGAAGCATCTGCAGGGGAGCAGGGAGACGAGACAGGGAAGGTGGCCAACAAAGGGAGCCTCACCCAGGCATTTACCATTTTGGGCAACTGCAGCTCAGTCCTGCTGGGGACGTCTGTGAAACCATGGAAAGGATCCCTCAGAGTTGTTTTATCTGAAGCTTGCAAGGGAGCTGAGATATTTATGCTCCCAGGGATGTTAAATTCCTGGCATTATGGCCTGCCAAGCTTGTGGGGCAGGGCAGGCTCCAGGGACCAGAGAAAACTTCCAGCTGGGAGATCTGGGTGCTGGCTGTGGTGAGGGCTGAGGAACAAGAGCTGCCCTACAGGGTCTGTTCCCATCTGTAAGCCCCAATTTCCTTCTTTGTAAAATGGGAATATTGACAGCACCTAACTCATTATATTTTGGGTGAGGAAAAACAGATTATGAGAAAATATAATGAAATATAATGAGAAAAAAACTCATTATATTTTGAGTGAGAAAAAAAACAAAAAATGTTAACTCTCAGAGCTACCACTGTGTTTATCCCTGAGACGTAACCTCTGCCATGGGGCTGGGTATCCTAAAGGTCAAAGAGTCTATGTTGCAGTCGGATATGGTACAGCAAAGAGCAAGGTCTTCTCAGCCAAGCAGGGCTGGGTTCAAGTCTCAGCTCAACCTCTGACTAGGGAACCTGGAGCAGTGAGTCAAGCTCTTCTAACCTCAGTTTCCTCTTTTATAAAATAAAGGTGATAGAACCACCTCTCAGGGTTCTTGAGAGAGCTAAAAGAGATGTTGCATAAAATCATTTGAACGGTGTCTCTTCAAGTTTAGAGAGACGATAAAATTTAATGTTTCACTAAATTCTCCTTCCTTGGTTAACCACTCGGCTATGAAGATTTTACTGGCTGGGATGAAGAAGGAGGATGGAGAGAGGGAAAGTCAGAGAGAACAGAACAGGAGGAAGATCAGATGTAGACACACACTCACATGTGCACACACAGAGACACACAAACATACACACACAGAGGCAAAGGCCAACCAAAGGGACCCCGTTAGCGCATAAACAGAAGGTGGGGGCAGCCCCGAGCCTCTCCTCTGACAGCCAGTGACGGCAGTGATGAATTTGTGAAGTTATCTAATTTTCCACTGTTTTAATTAGAGACTTGGGCTCTGAGGCCTCGCAGCTGGGTTCTTTGTGCTGTGTTCTGTTGCCTGACAGAGAAAAATGTCTCCTGTAACGTCAGCCAAGCTCTCCGCCAGACCTGAGCAAGCGAAACTTCTGGGATTCATAAACTTGCAGTTTCTGGGTAGAGTGGCATTTAAACCAGGCCTCAGTGGGGAGAGGGCAACGTGGCCAGGTCTTCTTCCCAGTAGCCCTCAGAACCGAGGTTGGGGGCCGTCATCCTCGAAGGGGTGATGTGGAAAAGGCAAGGACCAGAAAGCCCTCTGAGGATTGTTCTGGGAGTCCTTGACCCTCATGCATGTGAAATGGAGTCTCCCTGTGGCATATAATGGAGCCTAGCCTAGAAAAGCCATTGCTCCTCTGCTCGGACACAATGCCTTTGATTGCAGAGTGTGTGCTCTGAGTAATTTAATTTATTGCTCATCTTTTGCCAAGTGATCTTTTACAAGGCTGCATTTAATGATCCTACAGCTGGGGCAGAGGCTCTCCCCACCCTCCCAGCTCTCTGGCTGCTGTCTTGCTGTGACTCACTTTAAAAGGCGGTGGGTCAGGAGGTGGAGGAGGAGAGCACGTTGTGGGAGTCAGGCATACCTAGATTCCTATCTTGCTTCTGCTGTGGTTGGTAGGCATGACCTGGGAAGAGTTTCATTCTCAAGCCTGTTTTCTCCTCTGCAGAGTGACAATCACACAAATAGTGATTGGATAAGAAAGATGCAGGGATTGAACGAGATCATGAGTAGCAGAGAGGAAAGGGAATTGCTAACTTAGAAAACAAAATGGCCCCTGTGAGATTCAAATAGGCTTTGGAGAGAAAAATGCTACAGTTGTGTTAGAAATGCTTCATATGGGCTTAACACGGTGGCTCACGCCTGTAATCCCAGCACTTTGGGAGGCTGAGGAGGGTGGATCACCTGAGGTCATGAGTTCAAAACCAGCCGGGCCAACATGGTGAAACTCCACTTCTCTAAAATGCAAAAATTAGCTGGGTATGGTGGTGGGTGCCTGTATTCCCAGCTACTCAGGAGGCTGAGGTAGAATTGCTTGAACCTGGGAGGTGGAGGTTGCAGTAAGCCGCAATTGCACCACTGCATTCCCGCCTGAACGAAACAGCGAGATTCCGTATAAAAAAACAATCAAATGCTTCATATGCAGTACTGCTGAGAGCACTCCCAAGCCACAAGAGAACCCACTTTTTTCAGGGCAGACACAAACCCTCTGGACTCTGCACAGTTGTCCAAAAGGAACCATCAGGCATCACCCCCTTACCTTGAAGCATTCTGTCATGTAGTGGAGGCCAGCCTTCCTATCTACATCTCAGGGAAGAAATCATGCTTCACGCTACATGTGGACACCCAAAAGATGGCTGTGGTTGGCTGGTTCCATGACATTAGAGAATATTAACATGGAATCAGGCCATAATAGGTGGGAGAAAGATGGCTGTGATTTCGTCTCTTGGTTGGCTAAAAAAGGAGCTATCCCAAAATAAATGAGCTTGGGGAGTGCTTGAAAGATACCTATGATAGATTGATTTCTTGACCTGAAAATAACATAGCTCAGAATCACACACACAGTAAAGTTTCAAAACATGAGTTAATCACCTACTTTCTTATTCATAAAAAAAACTCAACCCATCTTGTGTACATCATAAATGCTGAAATGATTACCAAAATTGTTCATTTTTTTATCATATAAAATTAATTTTGACTTCTGCCCCTGGCTAAAATGGATTAACTGGTTTCACAATGATCCTCCCACCCAAAACATACATTTTTAAAATGAATAAAATACATGAAACTACAGGCTTCAAGACACTGGATATCAGGCAATGAAGGATGGTGGTCTGAGAACTGGGAAACAAATGAACTTAAGAGTCCTGAATAGATCAAACTGCTTCCAAGCAGTTTAACTGTGTCCTTAACCAAAACTTAAGAATAGTTACAGAAGTACAAAAATGTCCAGCACCCAACAAGGTAAAATTCAGAAGATCTGGTATCTAGTTCAAGATTGCTAGGTAGGCAAAGAAGCAGGAAAATATAATCTATAATGAGAAATCAACTAATCAAAAATAACCAGACATAATATCAATAGGAGAATTAGTAGATAAAGACATTAATAGTTATTATAACTGTGTTTGAAAAGTTAGAGAAAGGTTGAACATGATACATAGAGATGTGCAATTTTTTTAAAAAGGCCCTAATCAAGGCTGGGTATGATGGCTCATACCTATAAACCCAGCACTCTGGGGAGCCAAGGCGGGAGCATTGCTTGAGGCCAGGAGTTTGAGACCAGCCTGGGCAACATACTGAGATCCCATCTCTATTTTTTAAAAAAAGTAGTTGAGCATGGCAGTGTATGCCTGTAGTCACAGCTACTCAGGAGGCTTGAGCCCAGGAGATAGAGGTTGCAGTAAGCCAATATCATGCCACTGAATTCCAACTTGGGTGACAGAACAAGATGCCATCTCAAAAGAAAAAAAAGAAAAAGAAAAAGACCTCAATCAAACTTTTAGAGACAAAAAGCAACAATGTTTAGGATGAAGAAAATACATGGAATGAGATTAATAATACACTAGACACTGCAGAAGAAAAGATTGCAGAAAGTGAAGCCATAACAACAGAAACCATCCCAAATGAAACACGGAATCAAGACTGGAAAAAACAATGAGCAGAGCATCGAAAAGGCACAGAACAATCTCAGTTAGCCCAATACATGTAGGTAACTGGAGGCCCCCAAGAAAGATGAGGAAGGAATAGGAAAAATATTTGAAAAATAACGGCTGAAATGTTTCCAAATCTGATAAAAACTATATACCAATATCAACACAAGCTCCAAGTAAAAGTAGTATGAAGTAAATCACACCAAAACACATCATAATCAAATTGTTTAAAACCAAAAACAAATGAAAACCTTTAAAAATTACAGACAGTAGATAAAGACGACATCAAATTTTTTATAAAAACAATGAAAGCTAGAAGACAGTGGAACAATAACTTTAAAATATTGAAAGAAAACACAATTTTCAACCTAGAGTTTTATACTCAGACAAAATATTTTTCAAAAGCAAAAGTGAAATGAAGACTTCTTCACATACAAAAACTGGAATAATTCATTATCAGCAGATTTGCACAATAAGAAATATTAAAAGTCCTTCAGGCTAAAAGAAAATGGTAACAGATGGAAGTTTGTGTCTATACAAAGGAATGAGGAACACCAGATAAAAATAAAAGACATATTTCTTGTAATTTAAATCTCTCTAAAAGATAAGTGATTGTTTAAGGCAAAATAATAACAATGTATCTTGGGGCTGGTAATATATGAATAAAATGCACAATAGCAATAGCAAAAAGACAGAGAGGACACATGGGGATGTACTCTTAAAAAGTACTCACATGTGAAGTAATATAATGTCACTTGTAGGTAGATGGAAATAAGTTAAAGAAGTATATCCTAACCCCAAAGAAACAATGACAATGACAAAATAAGAGTTATAGCTTATAATCCAACAAAAAGAAATAAAATGGAATTATACCTGATTCATCAAAAAGAAGACAGAAAAAAGGAAAACCAAAATGATGGAGAGATGGAAGAAACAGAAAACAAAGAGCAAGACGGTATATTTTATTTAAACCCCATCACATCAATAATCGCATTACATGTAAATGGTCTAAACTCAACTAAAAGGTTGAGACTGTCAGATTGAATAAAAAAGCAAAACCCGACTACATTCTGCTTAGGCGGAATACACTTTAAATGTAAACATACAAATAGGTTAAATGTTCAAGGATGAGGAGAGATAAACTATGAAAACACTAACCAAAAGAAAGCTGGATTGGCAAATGTGGGGATTTATTTAAGGACTGTTGAACTCTGAAAATGAGAAAGATAACCATGGGACACCAGAAAGACACCGTGAGCCCTGACATGTGGAAAAGCATATTTTAGCAACTGTGTCGTTGGGGCCTGAGAGATTAAAAATATGACCTAACCTTGCTTTTATAGATATGGTGCTCTTCAGAGAGCAGGGAATGTTTAAAATATGAGGATCTGTCTCCAGGATGTCTCTTGCAGTGCCTCTGAAATGCCTCCTAGCTTCACGCACACATCAGATGCTCAGAGGTGCAGGATGAGCCTGTGACTCAGCTACCCCAGCACCAAGCCAGGAGTCTGAGGACAGAGCTGGGCAGGTCAATGAGCCACCCCTAACCCAGTGACCTCTCTCTTTACAACATCTCATGGAGGAATGGTGAGTAATCACAGTCAGGTCAGTAAAGGCAGCTTCTTCAAGTCAGGAGCACTAATTGCTAAAATAAAGAAAAACAGATGCCTTAGAGCCCCTCTGACATGGCATTCAATGCTAACACAGGGCTTAAGATTTATTGGACACACTGTGGGCTGGGCAATTTGTGTGTGCGTGACCCTCTCTCATCCTCATAAAGGCACTTCAGGAAAGCAAAGCGATGTTCCAGCCAGATTTTGTTGTGAAACAAACTACCCTGAAACTTAGTGGCTTAAAAGAGCAATTACTTATTTCCACTCACGTGTCTACAGAATTAGTGGGGAGCTCAGTCAAGTCAGGGTGGACTGGCCAAGGTGGCTCTGCCTGAGGTGGCAGTCCAGCTGGGCATGGCTCCTCGCTGCTGGTTAAGCTCAGATGTCCTCCATGTTTAACCATTCTGGGGCCAAGGCTGAAGGGGCACCAACTACCTGGGGAATGATCCTCTGTGACGATGGCCAAGGAGCAAGAAGGTAAACTCCACTGCAAACTCATTTCAAACCCCTGCTTATATCACCCCTGCTGTCAGGTCATTGACCAAGTTAAGTCCTAAGCCATCTCCCCAAGTCAAGGCATAGGGGATGTATGCAACCTTCAATGGAGGGACTGAGAAGGTACAAGGCAAAGGGAGTAAGATACAAGGAGACGGAGAGTAGAGCTGGGGTCAGTGCTTGGATCTACATGTAATCATTATTCACATTTCACAGAAGACAACACAGAGCCACAGAGAGACTAAGTAATTTGCCCCAAGTTGCAAATTTGGTAGAGGAGAAACCAGGGCCAGAAAGTGTCCTGTTTCAATTATGCCTCACGACAGAGGTGGACAGTTGATATTCTGGTGTCAGATTTAATAGTACAGACAGGAAACATGGACCCCAGATGTGAGGATGGCATTGCCTCTATGCCGTCTCATGCCAAAATCTGACAGCAGCAATGATAGCATCAGAGGTGAGTCCGGTAGACTGCAGTAGATGTTGGTTGTCAGTCCATCATCTAATCCCCCTCTTTCCATGCTGACAGAACCCCAAATTTTTGCAAGTATTATGGGGAGGCAATGTGGGTGGATGGATGAATGGATGAATGAGTGCATGAATCTTCATTGGTGATAGCCATTAATGGCCGCCCTGTTCTTTTCTGATGTGGTCATTGAGACTTCTGGCCAATTAGAAGTAATGAGCATTCTAATGCAAAAGGAAAATGTCTAGTAAATGCTTTCTTGATAAAGAGAGATTATGAGGAGTAGTACAATCTATCCCCTTCTTCCTGCTCGTGAAGCTGAGTCATACAGATGTGACAGCTGCTTTACATTCATAAGGGAGATGTCACAGGACACAAGCAGATGGGAAAGATGAAAAAGACCCTGAGAACTGAATGATACATATTCCACATCCAAACATTTTGTTGCATGGGTGAGTCAATGAATCACTAAACTCTGGAACCAACCCCGGGACAGCCTACCTCAGGTTTCTTCTTAATCGAGATAGTAATCCTACTTAAGCCACATTTTTGGATGTTGTATTCTCTGCAGCCCAGAGCTTCCTAGAAGTACCTCTGAGAATATTCAGAGGTGAATCTGGAGAATGTACCTAACAACATCTACCAAACTCAGCAATCATCACCATCCTTAAACATCACGGAGATGTTTAAGGAAAACAAAATGGCCAACTCTCTTCAAATCCACCTTGATTCCAGAGAGCTCTGTGATGCTGCCTGATTCTTCCCAGATTGTAAGAACTTACTTGAAGACTCCTATTATTATGTGTTTTTGCAGAAAAGGACACTGAGGCTGGGTGAGATCAGCTAATGTACATAAAGTCCACAGCTCAAAGGGGTGAAGCCGTAAACTGCTTCCCACATGTAAAGAGGGACAAGTGGTCGGGAGACTGGTGGCAACTCCACTGGGGCTCGATATTCACCAGGAACTCATTCCACTGGGTACCACACTTTCACCTGCACCAAAGGGTGGGTTCTGAGGAAGTCACACTGCTTCCCCCCAAGGGGAGACAGCAACACGCTGTGAGAAGGGGCCGACCCAGGGGGTGGTGGGCATCCCCACATCCCACCCCAGCCAGCAGGAGGAACATCCTGAGGACAGGAGCTGGGAGCTGCTCAGGTTGGTTCCCTGAGCAGCAGGGATAATGAGAAGCTTCTGGCAGAGTAGAAAACAGGTGACAGAGAGACAGAGAAAAGCAGCCTGACCCTGACGACCCCACCAGGTCACATTCTCATCCCTGGAAGCCTCACCAAAAGGCCGCTGTGGTAGAAAGACCCCAGCACTTTGTCTCAAAGTGGACTCAGAGACAATCACTGGCTCTGACATCTATCCCCAGGTGCCCTGGGCCACTCAATTATGAGCGTCACTTTCCTCATGGAGGTGGAATGAAACCTATGGCCAAAGGACTAAGCCGTCCTCTTGTGTGAATACGCGGCTTGGGTCCTGGCACCCGGAAGTGCTTGGTGACTGAAGCCTGCTGGTCTACCTGCATCACCACTCAGCCCATGTCACTCTGGCTCCTCCATGCCCAGCACCAGCACAGCCTGCATGCAGGCACCTCCCCTGCACCCCCCAGGCATCCATGCCTGACTCCTCCACAGCCTCATTCCCAGCCCTGGGGTTCTGCTGGCCGTGCATTCAAGGGTGGTGTTCCTGATGTTCATCTACTACTGTGGCATAGACTCGGCCCCGCCCCCCAAGACCTCTCCTCTAGCAGGCACACTTTAGGGAATCCACACTTTAGGAGCCAAAGTGTCCAAGGTGGCAAAGGGGGAAAGTGTGCAGAAAACTCAAGGCGATAACTATGCACCAGCTAGCCTGGAAATGTTTCAATACCATCCTGAGCACAGCAGAACTGATACATGCAGGCTGTCAGACATGACTGACTATAGTGAAGTCTCGTAGTCTTTGCCTGGCTCATGAATTTCCCCATGAGGAACTGCCCTTCCCAACTTTAAGGCCACACAGTTTGGTGGGACTGCCTCACCTCCAGCCCCAAGGTAGCCATGGGCCACAGTGACAGTATGCTCAGGGCTCTCCAAAGACAGTCAAGCTTGGGACACTTACAGGACCTTGGGAGATCACCAAGCTGCTAGGATGACTTGTTGTCAGTCACAATGTTTGCCACCTTGGGAAGGAACTGTGTGGGGATAAATTTCTTCAGAGGAAAATAAAAATTAGAGAAGGAGACAGACAGTTTGCTGATCACATCATGACATCTGGATCCAGCCAGACCTGAAGCTGGACCCTGATGTCATCTCTCCAGCTGAGTCAATCATTCCATTTTTCAACTGCCTTGTGTGTTTGCAAGAAACCAGGACTTCACTGACAATGGCTGGCTCCCTCCAGGTCCCCCGTCGGAGGAGTAATCAGAGCAGCCTCTGCCAGGCTGAATCCTGCTCATTGTAAAGCTCATTCTCCCTGACAGAAGCCCCTCAAGCTGGGATACTTTTTCCGACAAAACCTGGGGCAGGGGAGTGGGCAATTCTGACACACCCCTTTTCTTGTTCCGTTTAAGCCCATCTCTTTACTGAGTCCTGCAGGCGATCATGATAAGGCTGGCAGCTGGATATGGGGCAAGTGCTAAGCCTCTCCCCTTTCTAGTGACATGCCTAATTAAAATCGAGGTCCGAGGCCCTTGGACTTGAGAACATTAACCATGTCTCCCTATCGGATGGGGGAGTTCACACACGTCCCACCAGGAATGCACAGAAATCGCAGTTCCGGGAGCTGGGGCATTAAAGTTCACTGTCTGTCCCAGGGGTTGTTCTTAAATCCACCCCAACCCCCTTTGCTCCGAGGGTCTGTTTTGAAGGCACTTTCTGCAGCCGATGTGATACAAGGCATGATAAGGGTATTTGTGGAAAAGGAGGTTAACAGCCAAGCACAGCCTGTCTGCAGGGGGGCCCGCTTTCTGCATCTCTGACATCCTCTGGCTCTCTTGCTCGCAAGCTCTCTCCCTCTCTCTGCCTTGGTCTCTGCCTCCTTTTCTCTAGTCTCTCTTACCGCCCTCGTTTTATGTGTGTTCCTCTCTCCGTTTCCCACTGTCCCCACCCTTCTTTATCTCGCACGCTTTCTGTTTCTGTCTTTCTGCTTCTCGGTCTCCTCATCACCTTATCAAGATCTGTAACTTGTCTCAGTGTCTGCCCGTCTGTCCCAGCCTCTCTCTCTGCTCCCTGTCTTCTCTTCCCTTATTATTCCCGCTCCTCCCTGTCTCTCAACTCGCCCCGTCTCTCCCCATCTTCTCTCTCTCCCTCTGTGGCTCTCCTTCTCCCTCTTTGTGTCCCATTTCTCTCCCCCAGCCATCTCTATCTCTTTCTCCTGAAGCACCTGTATCTCCCTTGTATCCCTTTTTTTCCCCTATGTTCTTTCCCCTTTTTCCATGTAATGATCGACCCTGTGAAAACCTTCAACAAGGACAGGCTGAAGAGCCCAACCCTTGGGCTGCCATGCTGAGTCCAGTCATGCCCAAATGGTGCCGAGGGAAGCGAGAGCCTTGGCGTATGCTCTGTCTTGGCCAGCCTGTGCAGCTCTGACAAAGCCTCCTTTCTGGCATGACAGCAAGGTCTCCTGCGCATCCAGGAAATGGGAGCCTATGATTGTTGCAGGTAGAAGCTGCTGCTGTTGGACCTCAGGATGGCCACTGCAGCCTCTTCCTGCCTCCTTAGCCACCTGCACGGACTTCAGTGCTTCAGCTCTGGGGGCTGAGCTGCTGAGTGTTCACACTGGAGGCTGGGCTGGCATGGGCTGCAGTCCAGAACCACCAGACCCCAAGGCAACGGGGCTTAGTAACTGTGCTTGTTTCCTGGGGCTGCTCTATCAAAGCACCACATGCTGGGGCTGCCACAACAGAGGCATCTTGTCTCACATTTCTGGAGTCCGGAGGTCTAAGACTAGTCAGCACAGCCATGCTGTCTCCGAAGGTGCCAGGGGAGGATCGTTCCATGCCCTTAATGAATGAAGGTGCTTCTGGTGCTGGCAATATTGGCATTCCGTGGCTTAGGGCTGCACCATTTTAGTCTCTGCCTCAGTCATCGCTCGGCCGCCCCCCATGTCTGTCTGGTCTTCTCTCTTTTCATGGGAATCCCAGTCATCCTGGGTGAAGGGTCAGCATGCTCCAGTATCACCTCTTCTTAGCAACGATTACATAGGTGCAAAAGTAATTACGGTGTTTGCCGTTGAAAATAAAGGCAAAATGACAATTACTTTTGCACCGACTTAATACAGCTGCAAATATTTTATTTCCAAGTGAGATCACATGTCCAGAAAGGATAGGACCTTTGAGGGGACACCATCCACCCAGGAGAGCCACGAAAGGCAGCGTGTGTGCTGGAAGCTGCTGCTCAGCACCGAGAAGCGCTGCCGCTGAGGGAGAATTGGCATCTGGGTGACGGACTTACAAATATGAAAAGAAAGCAACGACTGGCAAACTGCTGTCCCTTCAGCCCATGGTTCGTGTTTGCAAACAGTTCCCCTGGAGCGAGCCACCTGTCTGCATAGGTGTCCTCTACAGCTTCTTCAGGGTCACAATGGCAGGGCTGAGCACTTGTGACAAAGCTCCTAGGTCCTTCAAACCTGAAAATATTTACTCTCTTCTCCTTTACACAGCAATCTGCTGGCCCCGAAAGGTTCTGCACACTGCACGGGAAGTGTGACACCAAACTCTGTTCAGCTTCTGGTGAGACCTTAGGAAGCTTTCAGTTGTGGTGGGAGGCAAATGGGGAGCCAGCGCCTCACATGGAAAGAGCTGGAGCAAGAGAGTGAGGGGGAGGTGCCACACACTTTTAAAGACCCAGATCTTGCATGAACTCAGAGCAAGAACTCACTTATCACCAAGGGAATGGTGCTAACCCATTCATGAGGAGTCCGCCCCTATGATCCAATCCCCTCTGACCAAGTCCCACCTCCAACATTGGGAATCACGTTCCAAAATGAGATTTGGAGGAGAAAAACGTCCAAACGCTTTCACTGTGCTTCCCGGAAAGCTGTTTCATTCAGAGACGGAGCCCCGTGCAACCCTGGAATGCATCAGGGTTATAATATGCAACTCTCCTAACACTGGCCTATTATATGCTCTCAACAAGCAATACTTGTATCTAAAGGGCCGCCCTCGGAGAATAAATGTAACGAAGTGGCCAAGAAGGTAGTGGTAAGGATACACAAGGAGGGAAAGAAGGTGCGGGATGGAGACTGTTACATAAGCTGTGCCTGGAAACCCAGCAGGGTCTGCAGTGGCACCGGCAGGGGACAGGGGACCTAAACGGCTGGTGCCAGATCATCATTTTTTCTTGTGTTTTTATGGTTCATCTACCTGTGTTTTTCCCCCTTAATATTTATTTAGTTTTCAGTTTTTGGGTTTCAAGTTTTTATTTTTTATTTTTTGAGAGGGAGTCTCATTCTGTAACCCAGGCTGGAGGGCAGTGGCATGATCTCGGCTCACTGCAACCTCCATCTCCCAGGTTTAAGCAACTCTCCTGCCTCAGAGTCCCAAGTAGCTGGGATTACAGACTCCAGCCACCATGCTCAGCTAATTTTTGTACTTTTAGTAGAGACCAGGTTTCAACATGTTGGCCAGGCTGGTGTTGAACTCCTGACCTCAAGTGATCCACTTGCCTCAGCCTCAAAAGTGTTGGGATTACAGGTGTGAGCCACTGCGCCCGGCGTATTTAGTTATTTTAATCTAGTCTCCAGGATCCCACCAAGGGGAAGTGGGCTCAGGGCTGGAGGGGGACCCTGGCCAGGCTGCCCCAACAGCTGGTCCCCATCCAGCCTTTGAGGGGTCACCTCCGATAGCCCTGGGCCCCTCCCCTGCCAACTTCCGCCTTCCCTCAGATCTTCCCGGCATTCTCCCACAGACAAGGGGAGGGGTGCTCAAGGTCACTGCCTTTTCCCAGCCCGCTGAATTGCTGTGAAAGGCTGCCTGGGGCCTCCCACCAAGAGAACCAACAACTAGGCTGGACATGGAGGACTGCGGTGGGGCCGGCGGTGGGAGAGGAAGGGGGCCTGCACAGGACCGCGTGGCTCAGGCGCACACTCGTCATCCTGGCCTTGGGGCCCTGCCCCCACTGGTCCTGATGCCGGGCACCATGTCCCCTCTGGAAAGCTCCCTCATCCTTGGGGAGCCAGCCCTTCTGTGAAACCTGTATCATCACTTTCTCTGAGCTTGTAAAAATTCTGTGTTCCCCACCACTGATATCAGTCACCTGTCTACACCCACTCCCAGGGCCTGTCCACTTCCCTAAACCCAGAGCAGGGCCTGTGCCTGGGACAGAACAGATGGTCACTAAATAAGACCGCCTCACACTTCCTGAGTGCCACTCTCAGCCAGGTGCTGTTTAACAGGCACCTCCCCTCAACTCTTCTCCCATCTAGTCTACAAGACACCAAGGGTAGACTTGGACCGCGCTTCCAAGAACTCACCATGTCATGGGCCCGCACACAGCTCGTCTGTGCCTTCAGGGGGCATCACAGCACGGTTAAGAGAGGAAAAGCGACCTGCGCCTTCCCGAGTGGTCAACCTTCGGGCCCTACCAGCATTTTTCCACTCTGCCTTCTGTACTCAAAGTCAAGTCTAACCCCAGGAGTTAAAATAATATACATTCTACGATGACTAATATGGGGGGAAATCCAGTGCTTCTCAGGAAATAATATTCCACAGGCTGTGTTACCTTTTGCTGGGAAACTCCCAGTTCCCAGCAGAAAAATAAGAAAACCATCCATTTCCAGGCAGCCGAGCCTGCGCAGGGCTGTGGCCTCCAACGCTCGTGTCGGCTGCATGCGGGACACCTGTCCTCCAGCAGGAACAGATCCCTTCCGAGTAAACACACACCGTGGGGGAAGGAGGCCTGGCTGGGGACAGGAATCCATCCGCCCGGCTCCGGATATCCTGGACAATGGTCAAAATGCTTCCTTCCACTGTCTCTGAGAAAAATGGCATATTCATCCAGCCAATCCTTTTTTCCTTTCAACTGAAGCACCATACTGAGTGATTTCCGAAAAGCCAGAACAACCTGGAAACGTGCCCTGGGCTTAACAGGCTCATGGCTTTCTGCAAGCACTCCCTCATTCCTTCATTTATTTATCCAACAGATCTTTCCCGAGCCTATCCTCCACAAACAGAACCCGGTGTGGGGGCGTTGTGTGGGAAGAGGTCCCTTTCCTCGGGCTTCTGCTCTGCTGTCATCACCCAGAGTGCCAAAGCCAGCTCGCTGTGCACCAGCACACCGGGTAACTTCTGCCTGGTGCAGCTTTGGGCAGGGGAGTGGCTGCCCAGGCAGGAACTGACTACGCTTCCTGGCCTATGAGCTCAGGAGGTGGGACTACTCATGACCAGCCCTCACCAATGGAATGTAAGTGGAAGGGTGCTGAGATGTAAGAATGCAAGAGGCATGTGTTGCCTTCACAACACTCTTACTTCATCTACTCTGATTGCAGAAGACTCCATTGTCCTACCAGGGAGACAGCACCACAAAGTAGAAGGAGCTTGGGTCCCTGGATGGCTTCCTAGACACCCACACTGAACATGAGCAAGAGACACATCCATTGAGCTAAGCCACTGAGATGTGAGAACTCATTTCTTCTGGCAGCTAGCATACCCCTAATTCATAAACCAGAGGCTACGAATGCTGCCTAAGTGTCAATTTCATGCGGCGTCATCAAGCTCAGGAAGCCAGACCTCTCGCATCCATCATACGCCATGCGCAGGAGCACACTCGGGACATTGAGCTGCAATCAAAAATGTTTGAGGGCCCAGCGTGGTGGGCTCATGCCTGGAATCCCAGCACTCTGGGAGGCCGAGGCAGATGGATCACTTGAACCCAGGAATTTGAGACCAGGTTGGGCAACATCGTAAAACATAACCTCTTAAAAAAAAAAAAAAAAGGAAAAGACAAAAATTATCAGGGTGCAGTGCCAAGCACCTGTTGTCCCAGCCACTTGGGAAGCTGAGGTGGGAGGATCCCTCGGCAGGGGTTGCAGTGAGCCAAGTGACACTGCACTCTAGCCTGGGTGACAGAGCCAGACCCTGACTCAAAAAAATAACCAAACCAAAGCCTTTGAGAAGCTGATTAGAAGCCATGAACACTACCCAGAAATTATGTACACAATTTATTCATTCCGAATATGCAGACTCCATCCCATTATTAGGAGAGGACTGTCAATTTCCCCTGCGACCTCTTCATGGGCTTTTGTGAAAATCCTGCTGCACTTCTGTCAACAAGGCTTTTGACCGATGGCAAGACATCTCTGAATGCAGCCCAACGCAAATTCATACACCTCCGAAAAAATTGTGAGGTTTGTGTGTGTGTGTGTAAAACGAGGCTTTCAAGTGATGGCAAGACATCTCTGAATGCAGCCCAACGCAAATTTATACACCTCCGAAAAAATTGTGAGGTTTGTGTGTGTGTGTGTGTGTGTAAAACAAGGCTTTCAACCGATGGCAAAACAGCTCTGAATGCAGCCCAACACAAATTCATACACCTCCGTAGAAAATTGTGAGGTTTGTGTGTGTGTGTGTGTGTGTAATTTCTTTTTAACTTATCTGATATTGTCAGTGTATTTTATGTGTGGCCCAAGACAATTCTTCCAGTGTGGACCAGGAAGCCAGGAGACCGGACACTCCCGCATTAGCACATGAGAATTTAACTACTAGGCACTAGCCATCAGTAGGAGTTACTAGCTGAGCACAACAGAAGCCATCTGTAGCTGATAAAAAGAGAAAAGGAATTTATCAACAGATAACACTGTAGCTTATCATTGCAGAAGGGGCTGGAGAACCACACTCAGAGGCTCTGCACACAGCAGTCATAAAACCTCACTCACCGTGTCTGCTGGATGTGCTCTCAGAACCTGGGGGGAGTAAGTCCTTCCTCCAGGTGGGTCTGAGCAGCACATTTAGTGTCTACCTCCCCAGCCACCATGTCTGGGAGAGCCAGCAATGGCCCCTGAATCCTGGGAGCTCTAAACCTAAAGTCCAGCATGGGTGTGTCTGCACAGAATGTCCAGACTATGTGTCCACATCTCAGCTGTCAGAGAGGCCAAGACAGCAGCTGCCTGAAATTTTCACTTCTATAGTGATTGCCTTCTCCCATGATAGCACAAAAAGAAGGAGGTTCCCCAAACACGGGGAGCTAAGTGGCGAAACAGGATGATGAGTGGTCACTGAAGACACAGGTGAGCTAATGATCCATCATGATCCCAGCAGGAGACAGCCAAGGAGAGTTTCATGAAAGGAGACTCCCCTCAAAGGGTGGCAGGGAAACTTCAGGGAGGGTGGGGTACCCAGCTCTGGAGGGTGGAGACACATGGGTAACAGAATCCAAAAATGCCAGTTTGGGGTGAATCGCCCGACAGGAGCCCTTTGTAGAAAGATGCAGTCAATCCCCAGTGACCCACAAGGGTGGGCCTTGGAGAAAAATGTTCCCACCTTCCCCTCCTGCCTTTCAGTAGCCCACCTGTGTTCCTGCTGGCCAAACCCCATGGGAAACCAGAGACCAGGGCACCTGTTACTGCCTCCACAGAAAGCAGCTGCTCGAGGCAGAGAGCAGGTGTGAGCAGGTGGAAAGTGGGCCTGGAGGAGCCCATGCAAAGCATTTGGCACAAGTAGGGGAAGGTCACCGGCCTGATCTCTCAAAATCAGGAACAGCCAGTTATGGCATTTTCCCTGTGTTCAGTATCTTATAAAATTCAAGACATAGTATCTCACTTATTCCCGCAATGATCCTATAAAATGAATCCTCTTTTACTCTTTTGATGGCAGATGTCCTTGGTGCCCCCTCATCCCCTCGCCCTTACTGCCCTGAGCTGGTGACCTGCTTCAGGGGCCAGCACCTGCCTGCCTTGACCTAGAGCCAAGGCCTTCGAGCTGGTGTGATGCCCACCCAGCAGGCCAGAGGGGCCAGGGAATGCTGGTCCTGCAGAAACGTCCCCAGTGATGACTGATGGAATGAGTGTATCAATACCCCAGCTCCCTCTCTGCTCTGGATACCTGGGAGGTGAATGTTCTCCTTCTACTTCTAGAGTTTTTCCAGTGGGTTTGAGCTCCAATGACCCATGCTGGGAACTGGTTCACCAATCTACCCAGTGCTGGCTCCTTCCCTTCCAGCCTCACCTCCCCGCTCCCTGCTGGAGCTTCCTGTGACCACCTCCCAGCTGCACTCTCCACTCCAATCCTCATTTCAGGACCTGCCCCGAGAAGAACCCAACCAAGACAAAGAAACCCAGGGAGCTTAGGTGACTCATCCTGGCCACACAGACTTGCTCGTGCCGAGCAGCCAGGGCCTGCTGCCTCTTCTCTCCTCCCCGTACCTCCCTGGAGCCACAGGTCTTAGAAATAGTTGTATTTCCAGGTGCAGAGACTCCCCAGGCTCCAGGCCTGTGCCCAGAGGATGTCAGGGTTCTGTCTTCCATGTTCCAGGGACAACATGAGCTTTGCCACGCCCAGGAATGCTCCAGAAGGAGTCTGGTACTGGTTTCTGGATGGCAGCCAGAGTCCTCCCTCACCCCTTGGACATGGGGCCCCCTGTTCCCATCTACATAGCAGAAGTATGAGGAGGGGCTGCTCAGTGCTGGGAACTGAGCGTGAGCGCAGAAGCATCGACTCTGAGCAGGCAGCGCCTGGAGGTCTGCATTCAGTGTCACGTTCCATCTTTACAGCAGGTCATGCACACCCCCATCTTCCAAAGTAGGGCTCTGAGCGTGTCCCCCGCCTCCCACCACAAGTCCATGCCCTGGTTCCTGTGGTTCCTGGTGACAGGTTCTTCCCTAAAAGTGTTCAGAGAGCATTCGTCATGCAATCTGGCTGGAACATGTCCAGAATGTTGGGACAAGACACCAAGGACCATATGAGACATCAACAAGAGGGGAGAATGGGACTGAATGCATGGTCTCAGAGGGCTTCCTGGAGGAGGGTGTTTGAGCTGGACTCAAGAGGCAAAGAAGGGTTTAAGTAGATAGGAGCAACAGAGCAGGAAGGATGGCCCTCCAGGAAACCGCACTGCATGAGCAAAAGTGGGGGACATAGCCAGCCAGTGAATAGGCCATTCAGCTGGAAGGAACTGGGCTCAGCTCAAAGTTTTTAGAGACAAATTTGGTCAGATAAGCCCCTGAAAGGACAAGAAGAGTAATTTTTCCAAGTGACCCAATTGCAAGGCACAAGGAGCTGTTCACTGGGGGAGCCCGTCTGAGCGCCCATTTCTAATTTCCAATTCCTGGAGCATTTTAAGCAGAGTGTGAAATCACATTTATACAGAGGGGTGGGAACCTTTCTGAGCAGGCATTTATCCCCCAGTCCCCAAGGTATGTTCCCAAGTCTTGTCAGAGGCTGAACCCATGAATAATATTTCACACAGCCCCGGGGTTCTTCCTTAGCCCACATGCTCTTGGCTGCCTGGGAGAGGCTGAGCCTGTTCTGTGAGAGCAGGCCTTGGTTAGATTCTCTTCTATTTTTGCACCCTTGAATGTCTGGGTGCGTATTCACCAAGTAGATGTGTGTGTTTGATTTGGCAGTGAGATGTTGGAAGGGCTGGGGAACTGTGGAGCAGATACTCATTGGCTTAGGACAAATTTGCATTCCTATACATCAGCTTCTCCAGGGGCTGAACTTGAAAAGGAGGTTTATTCATCAACCATGGTGGAATTTGGTCCCCAGGGTTACTGGCTTCCATTCCTCTCCCTGCACATGTAATCAATCATGTGAATAGAAACTAATCTGAAAGGAACTATGGAGTCACGTTGCGTGTTTAGGAATCCAGCATATGAGGGCTGAGAGGGCAGTAGGATGGGATGGGGTTTGGATCTGCCATTGGGATATTCCTAGAGTCTTATAGAGTGCAGCACAGAGGAGATGTCTCACCAGACAGTAAGCCGGGACTGGAAACCCAGGCTGGTGATAAATGAGCCAGAGACGTTGATGGAGTGGAGTGGTGAGCAGGAGGCAGGGTTCCCCCTTTGCCCTTTGAGTGACGTAAGACCTTCCCCTAGGTTTTAGTAAGACATACCAAGGGAGAGATTCCATTTCTCTGCATTCTCTTCAGCTGGATGTGGTCACGACTGAGTTCTCGCTAAGGGAGATGTGCAACTCACCCTCACTTCTTCTTAAGAAATTGCCTGCCCTCATCCCTCCTTTCCTTGCCCTGGGTGGAGAAGACATGGTTCTGATGGATGAGCTTCAATATCACCCTAGGAGATGACAGAGCAAGGGGGTGACTGGAGGAACTTAGATCTCTGCAGGACCTTATGGAGCATGGCTGTCTAGCCAGCCTCAACTGAACTGCCCACCTACTAAGAAAAAAATCCTCCACTGTGAGTGAGCCACTGCCGTGGGTCTCTTCATTACAGAAGCTTTGCTTGGACCTAGTAATGCATAGAGTGTATCCGAAATCTGTTCCTTGAGGAATTGTTCTTCTCATCTCCAGAAATTTTGTTTTTATCTTAGGATGGAGTTTGCTGTGCCCTTATTATGTTGATATAATGGCAAGCAAGAAAATCACAATGAGATTATGGTTATACCCACCTGTCCTCAAAGATGTATTCATTTCCCTTAGAGAAGCATGGATCAGTTTGGTATATTCAAAGCAGAAGGCACCAAAGGGGTTCCCATGGAAATATACAAAGGTGGCTTCTGGGAGCCCATGTTTTCAGAAGGCATACAGTGGCCTGGAGTCAAACAGAGATGGGTGCAAGTTTAGGTTCCACCTTTTAACTAATAGTGGCAAACACTGGTGCCACTTGATAACTTTGTCCAGTCTCCGACTCCATACACCTGCTCCTTTCCAAGTTGCAGAGCACATGGTTCAAAAAACTAGTTCTGGCCAAAGAGTTGTGAGTGTGACACTTCTTGGTCAGACAATTTCTGGCATGAGACTCTCAAGAGTTCTCTTGTTCTTTTCATCCCAGAACCAGCAGAGTTCAGTATGGTACCTACTTTGTCAGCACAGGCTCCTGAGTGGTCTCAATGCACCTCAAAACCTGCAAAAATCAATGTAGAGGATGAACATAATTAAACCTTTGTCCCTTTAAGCCACTGAGATTGGGGGCTGTTTGTTACTCAGCAGAACTTAGACAATCCTGACTGATGTATGAGCTACATGACCTTGCATGAGCTACTCAGCTGCTCTGAGCCTCAGTTTCTTCTCCCTCTATGTCATGAGGACATAGGAATGGTATTTCCTACTTAATTCAGTTCGTGTAAAGATTAAGGGAAAATCATATTAAGTGCTTAGCAGAGACCCTGACATTTGATCCTTTCTGTCAATTGCTCTGATTCCTGCCCTTTGATTCAGACTGATTTGCACTTCGGCACCAGCTGTCTTCTACTTTTCCACCTTTCCTTCTTTTCCTTGACTCCATTCCCAGACTGCTCCATTTGGCCGAGGCCCCTGGGGTTTGACGTGTGCTGTTTGACACCCAGGTGACACATAACAAACTCCAGGAACCTCCATCAGGAAGGAGAGAGCAACACTGGTCAGTTTCTCTGGGTTTGCAGAGCTTTTTTTTCAGTTCTTTGAATCCACCCTTTCCATTAGCTGAACTTTCATAGCTTGGAAAGAAGACAGCAAATCGCATGCGTTTCCAAGAATTCTTGAGGCTAGTTCCATGGAGTGCAGGACTCATGAAGTATGTACTTGAATCGTAGTTTTGGACCCAGAGGCTTTAAAAATCCTAAGGAGAGCTGGGCATACTCCCTGACAGCAGATTTAGGGTATACTCCAGAGCACTCTGTCGTCAAAGAGTAGCAAAAGACTCAGACTCTAGGACTGGGCATCCTTGGTTCCAGCTGTGGCTCTGCTCCTCACAACTTGGTTCCTGAGGCTCTCTGGGTCTTGGTTTCCCCCTCTGTAAAATGGGACCCTAAAGACGTCCAGATCAGATGGTTGCTCTTTGGTATAGTAGACAATCCTTGAGAAGTATTTAAGAGCCATGACCGACACGGATCAGAAGATCAGTACATTCTAGCTGCTGTTCCTACTACTACTACTAATATTATTATTCCCAATTTGGATCAAGAGCAGCCTACCTCTGCCCCTGACTGTTGTCTCTTCCTGGAAGGTCTTTCTTGTCCATAAATACTCTTAGCCATTTCACATGGTGAATGGGTGAAATCCACTGTGCAGCAGATCACAGAGAATTTGCTAGAAATAACTGTTAAAGTGCTGGTGTTGCTGAAATATGCAAGTAATTCACCTCCTGTTTTATAAACTAGATCAAGTTGTGGTTCTCCCTCTGATAACATCATTCTCTGTTACCTGCTCTCATATGCTTTCTTAGTGGCATAGATCATTAAATATACGTATGTATTTACACAAATATATGTATACACACACACACAAAACGAGTAACATGAATAGAAGTTAGAATATACACATAAGTAATAATAAGAAGACGAAATATCAGTAGCTGTGCTGCCACCAACAAGGACCTACTGCTCACAGGCTGCCCTGTGTTCTCCTGCAGACAGACAGACCAGATGGGAATTGTGCCCATCATCCTTGTTTCTAAGACGTTATCTCTGACCCTCACATCCATTCTGAAGTTCATTCTACCCATTTTCCAGGTAAGGACACTGAGGCCCAGAGTGTTTACAAAAACTCATAAGCGCCACACAGTTAGGAAATGGTAGGGGTCATGGACAATCAGGTATTCAGGTGGAGCTTCCAAGGAGAGTAGGGATTTTTGTGGAGGTGCTGGAAGAAGACACTCTCAGGGGTGTGAGGAAGACGCAGGAGAAGGAGCTACATGGAGTGGTCTCAGCTACAGACCAGCTTCCACCTGTGCCTGCGGGGAGCTCAAGATGAGCTGCATCCAGAGGCAGTCCCACCTAGAGCCAGGATTTGGCTAAGAGGACTGAGTGTTGGTGTCCCCCGCAAGTTCCTATGTTGAAACCTCATTCCCAAGGTGATGGTGTGAGGAGGTGGGGCTTTGGGAGTGATGAGGTCACTGGGGTGGGGCTCTTGTGATGGAATTTGCTCCTCTGTAAAAGATCGCAGAGAGCTCCTTTACCGCTGCTGCCGAGCTGGGCTGCAAAAGAAGGTGGCTGTGTACAAAGCAGGCAGGGGACGACCCGTCGTGCATAAGAGCCTCCAAACCCTTGTGACGGCAACCCACCCACTCTAATACATACACCTCACATCCCATCTCGGTGCACAGCCCACACACGGACCCAAACCCAAGGTTCCTCGAGCAACACTCAGTCCCGCTGAGCCACCACCAAAGCACTTCCATCATTTTTAATGTGTTCCATTTTTTTAAAGCCAGTTTTCAGGCATGAAATTAATATTGTAGACTTGCAAACTTTCTTAAAGAACCAGAGAGCAACTATTTTGGGCTTCAGGGTTCCATGGTCTCTGTAGTGACTTCTCAAATCTGCCTTTGTGGTGTGAAAGCCGCCAGAGACAGTGCATAAACTAACAGGCACAGCTGTGTCCAGTGGAACTTTCTTAGAAGCCAGGCAGCTGCTGGACAAGGCCTGTGGGCCACAGCGTGCTGGTGAGCCATGACATGTGACAGACAGCACAGCTCCTGCAGGCCCAGTCTCCCGCCCAGCTGCAGGTGTGCTGGGATGGCAGCTCCAGGTGGGTCCTTCCCAGAAATCACTTGACTGAAGGGAGCTGCTTCCCAAGGCTCAGTTCCCTCCCTGAGGGCAGCCTACTTCTAGTGACTGGTCAAGGGGCTTCTGCTATTGCCAAAGTCTCAAGACAGCTCTGAGGGGCCTCCTGGGATGGGCCAAGACTCTCCTGATGACGAACCACATAGCAGCCCAAGCCCCCCCCATGCCCAGTGCTGTGGGGTCCCCCTCAAGGCATTGTTAGTGCTCCCTAGGAAGCCTCCTGAGCCACTTCCAATAGGCTGCAGCCCGCTGTTGGAAAAACACTGAATTCATCCACTTACTGGACTCAGGTAGTACAAAGAACTTGAGGGCAAATTCTGAGAAGTCCATGATTGTTCCCTCTCTTTTATACCACAGAATGCTCCTCTGCAAACCCAGGAAATCCAGCCCTGGGTCTTGAAAATGCAGGTGGGGCTTTGGGAGAGCCAGCACTGCTGGGTTGGGAGGTCCCTGACTCCAGGCTCTCCAACATGTGGCAATTTTTATAATGTAGGGACCTACCTGTTCATTCACAGATAAAGAAATACCTGGGGCATACCAACCACCGCCCCCACCAACAACATCTGTATCTGTTGAGAGAAAAGAGATATGTATCTTTCAAGTCCCTAAGATCCTCAAAAATGTGTACAGATGGAGCAGTACAGATGCACTTAGACTGATCCATCCCACCCAGACCCAGACCTCAAGGGTCATGGCAACATCATGACCTTATCATGGCATTATCACTAAGCAGGAAAAAGAGGGCAGGACCATGCTTCAGTGACAGAATGACTCCTATAATAAACTGATAGAGGATGAGAAAAGGATAGAATCCTAGAAAATCTCACGGAAAGAGAGTATCAGTAGGCAAATGGATCAACAGATTATCATATATCCAGACGATGAAATGCTATTCAGTAATCAAAAAAGACTGCAAAATCCACTGGTACCTGACGCAGCATGAATGGATCTCTAAAATATCATTCTGAATGAAAGAAGCCAGACATGAACAAAAGTGCATGCTGTTTGGTTTTATGTAGGTTAAGTCCTAGTACTAATCAATAGTGGGGCCCCGAGACTCTAAACAACAGACGCTGCTTGCAGGTCTCAGGGGCATGACCTTTTTCCCGGCTGCTGGAAATCACTACAGAGCTCAGCTCAGCTTTCTCAACTAAGTCAACTAATCAATAGTGATAGAAAGCAGATTAGTGGTTGCTTGGGACCAGGTTGAGGGGTGCAAATAGGGATGAGTGCAGGAAGTTTGGGGGTGATGGAAATGTTCTGTGTCTTGCTTACGTTGGTTACAGAACGGTAACCAACTTTAACTGTAACCAATCGCCAAACTTGCCAAACTGCATTCCTAACGTGACCGGATTTCACTGGATATAAACCATTCTTCAATAAAGCTGGGGGAAATTGAAGCCAAAAATCAACACATGGATATGGTATCTTTGGTGACAGGATTCTGAGGGGCATTTGCAATTTGTTTCCTTTGTGATTTTCTGTATTTTCAAAGTTTTCCAGTTTTTAAAAAACCAGCCAGACTGTCACCTATCTAAGGACAATGGTGGTTTTAAAACAGTTCCACAAACCATTTGATGCTCCTCCTTTTAAGAGATGGAAGCTAATTCTCTTCCCCTTGAGTATATGCCAGACTTACTGGCTCACTTCTCACAGCGGAAATGACTGTGTGACCTTGATGTATGACCTTGGATCACATACTCAGGGGAAGCCAGCTGCCATGTTG
The DNA here is from genome assembly GCA_031835075.1 of Saguinus oedipus. Taxonomy (NCBI): domain Eukaryota; kingdom Metazoa; phylum Chordata; class Mammalia; order Primates; family Cebidae; genus Saguinus; species Saguinus oedipus. The sequence continues at coordinate 45,365,433 of CM063189.1, forward strand.
TGAGGACACTCAAGCAGCCCTGTGGAGAGGGCATTGCAACAAGAAACTGAGGCCTCCAGCCCACAGCCCTGTAAAGAACCCACCTAGGGATGACTCCTGAAGCCCCAGTCAAGCCTTCAGACGAGAGTATAGCTCCTGCTGACATTCCTACTGCAACCTCATGAGATGCCCAGAGCCAGAGCCACCCTGCTGAATTTCTCCTGAGTTTCTGCCCCTCAGAAACGATGAGATAGTTTGCTGTTTTCAGCCACTAAGTTTGCAGTAATTTATTACTTAGTAACAGATAACTAATCCAGAGAGAACTATTTTTCTCACTGCTACTCTGACAGGAGTATTCAAATTAATATTTGTTGAACAAATGAATGAAACAATACATGAATTAAGCAATAATAAAAATAAAAACCATCTTGGACTTTCGTACAATTACTTTTTTTTTTTTTTTTTTTTGAGACAGAGTTTCAGTCTTGTTACCCAGGCTGGAGTGCAATGGTGCGATCTCGGCTCACCACAACCTCCGCCTCCTAGGTTCAGGAAATTCTCCTGCCCCAGCCTCCTGAGTAGCTGGAATTACAGGCACGTGCCACCGTGCCCAGCTAATTTTTTTGTATTTTTAGTAGAGATGGGGTTTCACCATGTTGACCAGGATGGTCTCGATCTCTTGACCTCATGATCCACCTGCCTCAGCCTCCCAAAGTGCTGGAATTACAGGTGTGAACCACTGCACCTGGCCACAATTACTTTTAAAAGAAATAAGACACCACTTGTTGCCCGTCTACTATGTGGCTGAAGTTTACCCACACTGGTTCATTAATCCTCACTAACAATCCTCTGAGATTACCAGCTCTTATCAGACTGAGTTTGCAGATGTGGCATCCTCGCCCCTCGCTCATAGCTCTCCTGTGTGTGTGGCAGCCCTTCTCCAGGTTTCGGACAGGGCTAAGCATGGATCTCTTTTGTCTCTAGAGCTCTGAGCATGTTTTCTCTCTGGAGCATGTCTTCTGCATTGCAAAGGCATAATCAATGTTTGCTGAATTAAAGCAGAAGAAGGAAGAATCAAAACACAAATATGAGAAATCAGCTTTACAAACGGGGACGATGAGGCATAGAGAGACTGTGAGATGGACACAAACATGGGCTGATTGGAAGTAACCGAACTGAGCTTAAGAAAGGAGAAGGAGGAGGCACAACTCCTCATCCACAGGAATATTCCTATTTTTGTTATCATTGTTTACTTTTATTTTGCTTTTTAAACTGCAAAGAAATACATGGATTTTGTTTGTTTGTTTGTTTGTTTGAACAGGCTGGAAACTATAGCAGAGTTCAAAAATTCACATCATTTACCATTTCCCTTATCCAAGAAGACAAAAACTGTTTATTTTGGTGTTCATTCTTCTAGTCATATATAAGATATAATCTTTTCATTGAACAAAATGAGGCCAGGTGCAGTGGTTCATGCCTGTAACTCCAGCACTCTGGAAGGCCAAGGCTGGAGGACTGCTTGAGCCCAGGAGTTTGAGATCAGCCTCCGCAACATAGTGAGACCTCATCTCTACAGAAACATCAAAATATTCTCTTGGTGTGGTGGTGCATGCCTGTAGTCCCACTGCTCTGGAGGCTGAGGTGGGAGTTTGAGGCTGCATTAAGCTGTGATGATGCCACAGCATGCCAGCTTGGGCAACAGAGTGAGACTGTCTCAAAAAAATAGAAAGGGGCAGGTGTATGATTTATGTCATATAGCAGAGTTTCTCTACTTTGGCTCTATTAGAGTTTGGTCTAAATAATTACTTATGTGAGTTTGGGCACAGTGGCTCATACCTGTAATCCCAGAACTTTGGGAGCCCAAGGCAGGCGGATCATCTGAAGTCAGGAGTTCAAGATCAGCTTGGCCAATACGGTGATACCCCGTCTCTATTAAACATACAAAAATTAGCCGGATGTGGTGGTAGGCACCTGTAATCCCGGCTACTTGGGAGGCTGAGGCAAGAGGGTTGCTTGAACCCAGGAGGTAGAGGTTGCAGTGAGCCAAGACCATACCACTGCACTCCAGCCTGGGTAACAAGTGGGGAACTCCATCTCAAACAAACGAACAAGCAAAAAACTTATATGAGGGGCTCTTCCATGCACTGTAGGTTATCTGGTGCCATCCTCTGCCCCTACCTGCCCATAGCACACCCAAATTATAAACTGAATGTCTCCAGACATTGCCAAGTGCCTTAATGGCATTTCGTCCAGTTGGCAAAGTCACCCTAGTTAAAAACCACTGCTGTATGATAATCTCCTTGTCTCACTCACTAGTATGTCATAAATGTTTTTCTAGCCCATCAATCATTCTTCTAAAATAGGATTTTTCAATAGATGGCCGGAGTGCCTCTAATCAACAGGCCATATTTTAACCAAACCTCTTTGGCTGGATGTTTGAGCAGTTTCCAGTTTACTCCGTGTGTTTCTAAAATCAGAGCATCAATTCAGTCTTCACCTCCACTGTGAAACATCAACCTCAGGGGCATGTTTGGTTCAGAAAAAAATTCTTTCTTTTGTACTGCAGAAAGTTCTCGGGAAGTCTGGGTGGACGGTGGCTTCTATAAGGAGCTTTTCTGGCAGGAGGAACTGCTTTCAAAGACTTGGCAAGCACAGCCTTCAGCTTGCTGTGGACTTCCTGTGACGAGCTGGGGCCCCGAGACACTAAACAATAGACGCTGCTTGTAGGTCTCAGTGGTATGACCTTTTTCCCGGCTGCTGGAAATCACTACAGAGCAGCTCAGCTCAGCTTTCTCAACTAAATCATTCAGAACAATTTTAAAACTTCAACTAAGCCAATGTGCTTAAATGGCTGCCTTAGGTGGGGTTTGTTTCCTCTGAATAATTAGAGTGACTGGTAGACCTGGTTGGGATACTGGGTGAAATGCTGCAAGTGGGCTCCCTGGGGATGCAGCAGAGAGGAGACTGGGGTAAGACTAACTGTGTTTCTCATCCCACTGGTGGACACAGGTCCCTCACTGAACCTGTGTAAGCCCCCAAGTCCTTGTCTAGGCAATGAGGACTGGAGCACTTCATCACCAGCTCAGAGACACTGGGTGGATGAAAGGAGTCACTGCCTGAAGATACTTCACAAACCATCCCCACCTTATATGAACAGAAATGGAGACTGGTGGGACTACCACATTGAGAAGAAGGCTCATCAGGAAAAAGCTCTATCCTCAATTAGATACCATTTCATTCAGGGGGCAGGACAGGAAAGAGAAGCTGCTCTCAAAAGTCAGATAATCACAAGTGTAGGGGAAGATGTGGGGAAACTGGAACCCTCGTACACTGCTGGTGGGAACGTGAAATGATACAGGGCTGGAAAACACTCTGGGAGGTCCTTCAACAATTAAACTGACCCACCAATCCCACTTCCAAGTACACACTCAAGAAAACTGAGCCATGCATCCACACAAACACTTGTACACAAACGATCACAACAGTGTGATTCACAGCTGTTGAATCACAAGAGGTGGAACATCCCAAATGTCCATCAACTGATGATGGATAAACGAAGTGTAGTCCATCCATGCAATGGAGTATTACGATAACTGGCCGAATCAGTGAAGTGATGTCCACACGACACCATGGATAGACCCTGAACACACGATGCTGAGTGACACAGGTCAGACACAAAAGGCCGCACATTGCATGAGTCCATTTAGAGGAAAAGTCCAGAACAGACAAATCCACAGAGACAGAAAGATCAGTGTGTGGCCAGGACTAGGGGAAGTGGGTAAAGAAGATGATGACAAGAGTATGGGGTTTCTTTTTGAGACGACGAAAGCATTTTAAAATTGACTGTGGTGGTGGCTGCACACCTCTGTGAATATATTAAAATCTATCAAATTGTATACTTTAAATGGGTGAGTTCCATGGTATGCTAATGACATCTCAATAAATAAAGCTGTTTAAAAAAGAGAAGCCGCACTACTTGCTACTTTAAGCAGAAAGAGATTTGGGATAAGAAATTAGGTTTTGCAAGTCCAGAGGAACGAGCACTAGGCTGGAATCCAGAACTGATTCACCAGGAAGCTGCTGCCATTGTCCCTGTCCAGAGGGCCAGACATTAGAGGGTGGACATGGGAGCTATTGAGTTCCCAAGCACATGTCCACAGCTGCTACTTAGGGGTCAGGACACAGGACTGAGAAGCTGCTGCCCCAACTGACTTTTTGCACTATCAGAGGCAGGGACAACCAAGAGCCAGAATACGGCCTCGGCCTCACTCTCTTTCTGCAAACTGCATCGGTGGACGTTCGTCGGCATCTGAGCTCTACAGCCAGGGGCCCCGGAAAGTGCGGGTTTTAGCTGTTCCCCCTCACAGCAGGAAGCTGACTGGAAAGGGCTGGAAGGGGTGTAGAGCTCTGCTAGCCAAGCCTCACCATTACCATGAATTATGGATACAGCAAGGCTGGGCAGTGCACAGCAGTGACTTTCTCTAGTTACCTCCCAAGAGGTGGGAGATGTCCCAGACCCACCTCTGCCACATCCCCAAATCAAGCCTAGGCCCAGCAGGTGCTGAGCTTTCTCTTTGCTGTCTTGCAGCCTTACCTGGCTTCTGCCAGGACCTGTTACAGGTGGACTGTGCTCACCTGTCTCACCTGTCTCACCTGTCTCACCCCTCCAGGCAGAAAGCTCCTTGAGCACTGGCATGGCATCCACCCGCACAGCCAGGCCCAGCATGGGAACTCGGTGCATGGGGAGCCCCTGACCTGTGTCCAGGAGCTCCATCACATAGAGGCTGCTGCCCCTTCTCATATTTCCCACTGGGTGGGAAACCTCCATCACGGAGGGCAGGGGCATTAACTATGTTTCTACTTCTGTCTACCTCCTCACTCAATTTTCAAAGCCAAACAAACTGCATATTAAACCATGGTCTTTCTCATTTTTTTAGCCTGTACTTATATTTAAAACACTCTTAAAAATATTTAAAAGAAAAAAAATAAAAAATAAAGAATAAAATTAAAAAATATATTTAAAAGAAAAACACAGTCTCATCCATTTTGGCTTGGAGCAGTCGATGTAACCAAATAATCAGCATTTTGAGAATGAAGGAATTGTCTTCCACTTTTGAGCAACACCTAGGCACCCAGTAGGTGTTTTATTTTTCTCCATGGACAGTAGTTTTTGAAGAGGCAAGGGCCGCCCCTGCCATGCCCTGGTTTTCACCCTGGCAAGATCAAACACACAGAGCGTGTGTCACGGCTAAACTTTCTTCTGTGTTTATGCTTCTGGGGATCAGTTAAAACATGCACTCAGGATGCTCAGCACACACAAATGCCCCACAAAGCCAAAATAATACTGACACCACCCTTTCAGACACTCTGTGCAAAAAAAACTGGAAGACACAGAGAGCGGCACCGCATTTTAAGTCTTCTTTTGACCAATTTGGTCCTTCCTAAGAAGTTCAATTAACCTCTTACAACCAATTTGCAAAATGGATAGACGCTCAATAATGGTGATTATTCCAACAGTAGCAAAACCAGCACTAACAATACTAGCAACAGCAGTAATAATAAGAGATTTCACTAAGCAAGTATCACGTAGGAGATTTTGTTGGGGGAGTTTTTATAATTCTCAATACAAGCTACCATGATGCTGCTTAAGATAGAGACAGAAAGTTACAATATCACCTAACCCCATCTAGTCCCAGAGTTAGCAGGCTACTCAGAGAGTAGCTTATTCTCTCTGAGCCGCGGTTTTCTCACTGGAAAACTGGACATAATCATTATATTTATGAAAATTAATACGAGTTCGTAGATGTAGTGCACTTGGAGTGGTAGCACCACTCATCATCGTCACCATCACCATCATCATCACCACCACTACCGCCACCATTATCAGTACCTGGTAGCTTTCATCATCATCCTATTATCTTCCTCAGTCATACTGCATGTGCTTGAATCTTAGAGTTGATTCTTAAAGAAACAGCAAAGTGTAGCATAAAGAGGACTAGGCTTGTGTCAGGCTATCCTGGATTCAGAATCTTGGACCTGCCACTCACTACTTTCCTCTTGGGCAAGTTTCTTAAATTCTCTTAGTATCACTTTCATTATTTATAAAATGAAAATAACTGACTCCAGTTCTTAGAGTCATTGTGAAAATTAAGTGAAATACAGTATGAAAATTTCTAGAATATAGTAGGTGCAAAATAAATGGTAGCTGAGATGATGACAATGGTGATGGTGATGATAATGTTAGTGATGATGGTGATGATGGTGGTGACGGTGGTAGTGATGATGGTGATGAAAGCTACTAGGTGGTGATGGCGATAGTCATAATGATGGAGACGGTGATGATGGTGATGATGCTGATGAAGATGGTGATGATGGTGATGGTGATGATGATGATGGTAATGATAGTGGTGGTAGTGATGGTGATAATGGTGATGAAAATGATGATGGTGATGGTGGTGATGGTGATGATGGTGATGGTGATGGTGATGATGATGGTGATGGTGATGATGATGGTGGTGGTGGTAATGGTGATGGTGATGATGGTGATGGTGATGATGGTGATGGTGATGATGGTGGTGGTGGTAATGGTGATGGTGATGATGGTGATAAGATGATGACAGTGATGGTGGTGGAGATGGTGATGGTGATGATGGTGATGGTGATGATGATGGTGGTGGTGGTAATGGTGATGGTGATGATGGTGATAAGATGATGACAGTGATGGTGGTGGAGATGGTGATGGTGATGATGGTGATGGTGATGATGATGGTGATGGTGATGATGGTGATGGTGATGATGATGGTGGTGGTGGTAATGGTGATGGTGATGATGGTGATAAGATGATGACAGTGATGGTGGTGGAGATGGTGATGGTGATGATGGTGATGGTGATGATGATGGTGATGGTGGTAATGGTGATGGTGATGATGATGGTGATAAGATGATGATGGTGATGGTGGTGGTGATGGTGATGGTGATGATGATGGTGGTGATGGTGATGGTGATGATGGTGATGGTGATGGTGATGGTGGTAATGGTGATGGTGATGATGATGGTGATAAGATGATGATAATGATGGTGATGGTGATGGTGATGATGGTGGTGGTGATGGTGATGATGGTGATGGTGATGATGGTGGTGATGGTGATGATGGTGATGGTGATGGTGATGATGGTGATGGTGATGATGATGGTGGTGGTGGTAATGGTGATGGTGATGGTGATGATGATGGTGGTGATGGTGATGATGGTGATGGTGATGGTGATGATGGTGATGGTGATGATGATGGTGGTGGTGGTAATGGTGATGGTGATGATGGTGATAAGATGATGATAGTGATGGTGGTGGAGATGGTGATGATGATGATGGTGATGGTGATGATGGTGATGGTGATGATGGTGGTGGTGGTAATGGTGATGGTGATGATGGTGATAAGATGATGATAGTGATGGTGGTGGAGATGGTGATGGTGATGATGGTGATGGTGATGATGGTGGTGGTGGTGGTAATGGTGATGGTGATGATGGTGATAAGATGATGATAGTGATGATGGTGGAGATGGTGATGGTGATGATGGTGATGATGATGGTGGTGGTGCTAATGGTGATGGTGATGATGGTGATAAGATGATGATAGTGATGGTGGTGGTGATGGTGATGATGGTGATGGTGATGATGATGGTGGTGGTGGTAATGGTGATGGTGATGATGGTGATAAGATGATGATAGTGATGGTGGTGGAGATGGTGATGGTGATGATGGTGATGATGATGGTGGTGGTGGTAATGGTGATGGTGATGATGGTGATAAGATGATGATAGTGATGGTGGTGGAGATGGTGATGGTGATGATGATGGTGATAATGATGGTGGTGGTAATGGTGATGATGATGATGGTGATGATAGTGGTGGAGATGATGGTGACGATGATGGTGGAGATGATGGTTGGTAGTGATAATTGTGGTGATGACTGCGATGATACTTATGGTGGTGACGATAATTTGACAGCGTTTGCAGTGCTGATGGAGATTTCAAGGAATCCAAACACGAACATTTCTCTCCAGCAGACCTGAGATAAAAATCACTCAACATTTGCCTAATATCAGCAAATGACCACAAGATCATTTTGTAATACTGAGACATAAGACACAATAAGCTTACTGGAGTAACAACTGGTTACAATTCTTCATCTAGAATTCTAGAAAGCATCAGTGCCTGGCCCTCAAAACTGCAGGAAGAATGCAACAGCAGAATTGGGAGCTGGGACACTCACTCTGGGAAAAATCACCATCCTGATCACCAAATAAGCTTAACAGAAGCCAATAAGTCAGCCATATTTGGAAAATTTTTTAAAACCTATTTCTCAAAGTTCCTCAAGGTAGCAAGCTCATGAGACTTCCCCTTAAAGATTAAGTATTATCTGGAAACTTTGACCTACTTTACAAAAAGTAGCAACATTAAAGAAACTCTTGGGTGAGATACAAAATAACATTATTTTTATTTCTGACCTTTGGGTAAAGTGGAGGTAATAATAATGCATGCTTTTGTGTATGATTCGCCTTGTTATTTCCTATTTCTAGCATAACACACAGTAGGTTCTCAAAAACTAAAGTCTGTCAGATAAAAAAAATGGAGAAGTAGACGAGTAGATGAAGGAAATTCTTCCATATATAGCAAATTTGACTATATATACACGTATATACATGTATATATATGTATACATATATATACATATATACGTGTATATATATACATATATACTATATATGTACTATATGTATATATATGTACTATATATGTATATATATACACATATATATACATATATACTATATATGTACATATATGTGTGTATATATATATATATATATACACACACACATATTAATAATAACATGGCACTAGCTTTTTCAGCCCCTTTCTTCACTAAATGTGATTTTGTTTGGGAATTTTGTTTTGCCTATTTTTACGTCACTAATTTACCCAAAAGTTAATTATAAAATAATATTTATTTCTTTATATAGTATAAATATTTATCATTTATTTATAATGCATTTACTACATGCTACAGGATTTTAATGCCTGTACTAAGGCATTAATCTGCACAACAACCCTGTTCAGGTAGGTTACCACAAGTATTCTCATTTTACAAAAAAAAAAAAAGATAAAGGGCTTAATTTGCTCTAAAGATATAATCTCATGAGTCCAAAATCACACATGTATTAGTCCATTCTCGTGCTGCTGTTAAAAAAAAAAACAAAAAACTTGAGACTGGGTAATGTATAAAGGAAAGAGGCTTCATTGGCTCATGGTTCTGCAGATGTACCAGAAGCATAGCAGCTTCTGCTTCTGGAGAGGCCTCAGGAAACTTCCAATTGTGGCAGAAGGTGAAGGGAAGCAGGCATATCACATGGCCAGAGCAGGAGGAAGGGAGAGGGGAGGTGCTGCATACTTTTTAGCAGCCAGATCTCATGAGAATTCACTCCCATCATGATGACAGCACCAAGGGGGATGGTATTAAACCATGAGATGCCACCCCCATATCCAGTCACCTCCCACTAGGCCCCACCTCCAACACTGGGGATTACAATTCGACCTGAGATTTGGGTGGGGACACAGATCAAAATCATATCAAACTAAACACAAGGTTATTCATTGCAGCAAGATTTGTAATAGCAAAAACTTGAAAACAGAATGCCTGGCACCTGGATGCTGTTTGAATAAATAATGACACATCGTTTGAGTGGAATGTAATTCAGCTGTCAAAACATGAGACAGACACTTACATATTGTTAGGGAGGTATGTCCAAGATATACTAAGTGAAAGAATAAAAGCAAAACGGAGACTAGCAGGTAATATGTGTCATTATATACAGTCACACACCACATAAAAACAGACCACATAGATGACAGTGGTCCCATAAGATTATAATGGAGCTAAAAAATTATAATAGAGCTAAAAGGCTCCTATCATTGAAGGGCAACGCATCATCTTTTCTCTGTTTAGTTATGTTTAGATGTACAATTACTTACTATTGATCTGCAGCTGGCGACAAGCTTCATTATAGTAGCATGCTGTATAGGTCTGCGGCCTAGGAGGGCGGGCTGTACCATTTAGCCTAGGTCTGCAGTAGGCCACACCATCCAGGTCTGTGTAAGTGCCCTCTATGATGTTCACACAATGATGAAGTTGCCTAACAATGAATTTCTCAAAAGACGTCTTGCTGTTAAGCACCACGTGACTGTATTTTCTTGTATATTTTGTGGTTCTATCTGGAAGGATACCCAAGAAAGTGGTAACAGTGGGAGCTTCCTAGAAGGGTAACCAAGAGGCTGGGTGGGTCAGTCAGGAGATGCCAGGAGATGCCAGGTGATGTCGCGGTAGCAAGCAACCCCCCAAAATCAAAGTGGCTTAAACAACAGAGGTTGACTTTTCATCCATACAAATGATCACAGGTTAATGGGCATTCTCTGCTCATCTATCACTCAAGAATCAAGCCTTCCTGGTTGCCACACCTGAGCGTAAAGAGTTCTGGAGGGTCTCTGGATGTCTGGAGGTCTTTCTTGAACTGACAATAAACTGTGCCAGCCTTCAAGGGACATATGTGTCTGCTGCTCACAGTCACTGGTAGCACTTGTCACATGATTCCCTCAGCCGCAGGGGGACCCGGAAATGCAAGTCTCTGGGTGCCTACAAGGTAGGGAGCTGAACCTATTGAGTGAACGGCGTTGATGACAACCACCTGGGGACAGACGTTGGGAGAATTTCTTTCCTCCATAAACCCTTTTATACCACTGAGTATATTATCCATATACAAACTGAAAAAATGTTTAAGGATCTGCAAGTGTTAAGTAGCATTTAAAATAACCTGGAGCTTATGAAGTGCTTATCTTAAATGCTACTTAACTCTTCCTCTCTCTTCAGGTGAGAGGAAAGAGAAATCACTGTGGCAGGGAATGGGGAGGTCGGGAAAACCACAGACCATATCACTGTCAGTGTGCATTTAGGAGTACCTACTGTGTACCAGAGGTGCGCTCTGTAATGGGAGCGTGCAGGTCAATAAGACCTGGTCCCTTCCCTTTCGGAGTTTATAGACTTATCTGCCTGGCAGCCAAGAGACCTGGGTTCCAATTCCATCTCTCCCTCAGTAATCGTGTTTTACTTTACCTGTAAAGCGAGACTCAAATACCTACTGTAGAAGGTTACTGAAAGGATTGGCTACGTCGCATGAGCACGGGTCTCAACAAACCTTCATTGGTTTTGTTGAGCCTGGGTAATTTAGAAAGAAAAGAGGTTTAACTGACTCACAGTTCTGCAGGATGTACCGGAAGCACAGCAGCTTCTGCTTCTGCTGAGGCCCCAGGAAACTTCCAATCGTGGCAGAAGGTGAAGGGAAGCAGGCATGTCACATGACCAGGGCAGGCGGAAGGGAGGGGGGAGGTGCTGCATACTTTTTAGCAGCCAGATCTCACGAGAATTCACTCACAACGTTGGTCCCCCAAGACATCTCACATGTGCAAACACGCGGCATAGTTTCTACCTTTCCTTGAGATGTTCGCAACGTGACAAGGAGTCGCGGCCTTAGAGACTGCAAGCTCCTCCCTTCTCCCTCTTTCTCCTGTGTTCTTCTCTCTGATAATGCACCAGTTCTCTGGGGTTAATCGGACCACTTTTCATCCTGTCAAACCCCATCACTTGTGATCTTCCCATTCAATAAATATTAGAATGTATCCATGGGGAATAATCTGCCCAGTATCTTATCAGAACTTTCAGAGCTGTAACTCAGTTCGGAGGGGGCATTTTCAGGCTGCAAAGGAGAAGTGGGGAAAAGAATGTCAGGATCTTGGGACTATCAAGATTTGGATTAGCCAGCAATTTCCTGAGTTCCCCGACTTCATGGATGAGGTCAGAAAGGTCCGTTCTGAATGGAACCCATTAATCTCCCTGTTGTGAGCGAGGAAACGTTGGAAGGCGCAGGTGTTAACAGTCTCGGTGTTATTTTTGGGAGAATGTGAATTGAACACTCGCAGGAAGTGTACGATTCCCTTGCCAGCATCCTGGAGTATTATTTTAGGCAGCAGAACTGAGGCTTGTGAGCAGAAGTCAGCTTTCAACACACCTTTAAGGCAAGAAGGGCACTTCACAAGCAAGAATGTTGCTGCTATGTTTGGGGGAATTAAAATAATCAATGTGTTCTGCAAAGATGCTCAGAAAGGCCACCTAGAGAAGGAAAAGCAGCATCCACGTGGTGCCACAGCCGCATCTGACTCACGAATATCTGAACTAACCCTAGTTCTGAGGACAAGAGGGGCTAACGTATGCGCCACCAGCCCCCAAACAAACACAAATGCCTCTGAGTTTTTGGCTCCAGAGCTGTCGCTTTAGCCCAGGGTCAGTAAACATTTTCTGTACACCGCCAGATAGTAAATATTGTAGAATTTTCAGGCCGTATGGTCTTGGCTTCCATGATTCAACCCTGCCACTGTAGCACAAAAGCCACCTTAGGCAATTCACAAACCAACGGGCATGGCTGTGTCCCCATAAAACTTCACAGGCAGTGAAATTTGAATTTCATATAATTTTCATGTGTCATGAAATAGAATCCCCCTTTTGATTTATTCAACCATTTTAAAATGCAAAAGCCCACTTTGGGCTCTTGGGCTGTAAAAAACAGCCCATTTGGCCCATGGGCTGTCGTTTGCTGACCTCTTCTAGACGATTTAATTTCCACACTGACACTATTGCCCAAGGCCCATTTCCAGATTTTCTTTGGCATTGGCCTCCGAGCAGACTCTGAGACGTGAACATGTCACAAAAAGTGGAAAGGTGATTTTTCTTCCAGCTCCAGCCGGGCCTGTCTCCAAACACAGGAGGAGCGTACTGAAGGAAGACCCCTCACTCCTCTGCGCTTCCCTCAAGGTCTGACCCTGCACATTCTTCAGGGGTTAAGCTGCTTGGGCAGAGGCAGAGAGGGCAGAAGGGGCCGACGGTGTGGCAGGAGACCCAGGAGCATCGAATCTTCAGTACAAGGCACTGTGTTCACAAAAAGCCTCTTGTGAGTGGCATTTTGTGGCGAGCTATTTATTCATTCATTCTATAAATATTTATTGGGCACCTACCTGGTGCCAGGCCCTGTGCTAGGCACAAGGATACAACCAGGAGATAAACAAAGTCCCTGTCCTCTCCAGGCCCACATTCCTGCAATTGGAGCACAAGGGCCGAGCTTCCTGTCTCAGTGACAGGATGAACTGGCTGGAGAGTGGATTCAGCCCCAGGGTAGAGAAGACCCACGGAGCCCCTGCCTCACAAATGGGCTAAAAGTGTGGGTGACAACCAGGCTTTCCTAACAGTGGGACGGGCGGTTCCAGCCAAGGTCGCCTGAATTCCTGATAGCCTGGGAAAGCAGCTGCTGACATTTGAGTCACACACAGGAGCACATGCACATGCCCATGAGTCACCTCATTAAGTGCTCCTGACCCAGGAAATACATCCTAACTTGACCCACCCCTGCCCTTTCATTCACCCTACACAGCTATAAATGGCACCCACCCACCCTCCATCATCACATCTCCCCTCAAAGAAGAGGAACAGAGACCAAGAGAGCATCCCAAGTGGGGCAGGGAGGGCTGGAAGAACCACACAGCCAAAGCCAGAGGCAGGGGTGCCCAGGACACCTTCAGGGCAGTGAGCAGGCCAGTCTGCCACAGGACCTAGTCAACTGGAAGAATCCTGTATCCTCTCACACCGGGACCCAGACTCCTAGCTATATAAATCAGATGTTCCCAGCACTTTGGGAGGCCGGGGTGGGTGGATCACCTGAGGTCAGGAGTTCAAGACCAGCCTGGCCAACATGGCCAAACCCCATCTCTACTAAAACTACAAAGAAAAGTTAGCTGGGCATGGTGGCACGTGCCTGTAATCCCAGCTACTTGGTAGGCTGAGGAGGAAGAATCGCTTGAACCTGGGAGGAGGAGATTGTAAGCGGAGATCAAGCCACTGTACTCCAGCCTGAGCAACAGAGCAAGACTCTGTCTCAATAAACAAACAAACAACAAAAACAAATATTATTACCACTCCCCAAGGACCACATGGACCTCCAAACCTGCATTCCACTCTGCAGCCACATGAACTTCCTAAAATATTAGGCCAATTGTGTCTCTCTATTGCCTAAACCCCATTGGTGTTCCTCCCTAGCTGTCTTGGAAATAAATCTGCACTCCTGGCTAGCACCCGAGGCCCTGGAGATCCAGCCCACCCACTCTGACACCCCGATGCCACACACTCCCTCCTGCACGGTGTCTTTCAGCTGCACTGAGCCACCAGTCTGTGCCTGTTCATCTGTGGTCCAACTCTAACCAGGCCAGGGTAGAGGGATGCTGGGAAGCATGGCTCTCACCTGAGCGAGTCACAGTAGCACCTTCCAGGGCAGCCTCCCCCTGGGATGTACCCACCTGCCTAACACAGGCGAGGCAGATAGTGTTATGTAAACTCTGGATAATAGGGAAGGCAATCACCCTGTTTTGCAGCTGAAGACTGAAAGCCGTTTGCCCAAGCTCACGTGGCCAGTGAGTGGTGGAGCTAGGGCTATTGCCCCATCAGTGTCCATGATCTTTCCTCCAGTGAGTCTGAAACCTTCAGTTGCATGGTATTGCTTGGGACAGACATTAAAACTTAGAGTCCTAGGCCCCAGCCTCACAGATGTGCTGATCTTAAGCATCTGGGATGGAGCATGAGACTCTGCATTGTCCCAAGCAGCCCAGGCGATCAGCATGAGCCTCCCCACCCCCAGTGCCCTGCATCCTCTCTTCCACGGTCTCTGGTCCTCAGCTACAATTCAGATTTCCCCAAAGGGCAGGCAGATGGGACTGAGTCTTTGGACTCAGCTTTGCAGAGACACGCAATGCCCAATAGAGATGGAGAGGGAAGGGCAGCTGAGGAGGTGGAGGTGGAGCTGCAGGACTGACCCCACCATTCTAGGCTGTGATCTCACCACACTCTGCTTCTTTGCACCTCAGTCTCTCCATCTGTACCGTGGAGGTGGTGGTCCCTCCATGGGCGGGGAACGGCATGTC
Organism: Saguinus oedipus; assembly: GCA_031835075.1. Lineage (NCBI taxonomy): Eukaryota > Metazoa > Chordata > Mammalia > Primates > Cebidae > Saguinus > Saguinus oedipus. Next base: position 45,380,482 of record CM063189.1, read on the forward strand.
ATATGCCTCCCCATAATGGTCCTCATTTCTAGGGCCTGCCCTTGCCTTCTTCCTGTCCACGGCAGGGAAGACCTTCCCAAGGTGAGTGTGCAGCGTTGTCAGGCCTGGAAACTCATCAGTCCCTCCCAAGCCTGTGAGAACAGGCAGCTTTCCCAATGGAAGGCGTTCTAATGACTCCACACAAGAAGGCAAATGGAAGACACAAATACCAGCAACTCAAGTCATAAATACTTACTTTCTCTTTTAACGTTTTTACGATACTCCCTCTTTTCAGATGCAATAATTTACACTAATGTGTTCCTCCCACCATGCCTTCTACTCCTCTGACATCTGTTTAAACATCAGGACAGCAGGACGAGAGTAAATCACATCATACTCATTATATGTATTTAATTCTACTGTGTGCTGCTGAAGCTGTATCAGCCTCATGTACAGACCCAACAGCCACAAACACCAACGTTGTTCTTTGCCTTATCTTGATGAACGAGGGATAAATCGTAACTCCAGCAAAGTGGAAAAGTACCAAAAAGCCATTGAGTTGGTCTGGCTGTTTTTTGAGGAGTTGGAATGGAACATATTTGTCTCATTCCATTCACCCGGGAGCCATGAATCAGTGTCTAGAGGACCCGCCACCAAACACTTAACACCAGAACTTCTGGAGGACGCAGGGAAAGAAATGCTGCTTGTTTCCTAAGGTCACATGGTTGGGAAAATATCCCAAATGGACTTTTCTTGAGGTCAGAAGTCAATTAAAGAGAGAGAAGACGTCTCCATAGCGATTAGGTTCCACTTCATAGGAAGTAAAAAACTTAAAAAGCAATGAAACGTGGCTTAAACAGACAAGATTCGATCCTTTAGCATAAAAGAGAGGGCCGTTTGGAGCTGCACGGTGCTTCCATGAAGTCAACAGGGCTCCAGTCTCTTCCCACTTCCCTTCAAAGTGGCTCCTCTTTTTATGGTCCCAGGTGGCTGCCTGAGCTCCAGCCATCACACTCAACTTTCTTACAGCAGGATGGAGTAAGAAAGGTCATGCTCTTCCCTTAAAAAAAAAAGAAAAGACTATTTTTCAGAACAGAATTAGATTTGCAGAAAAATTGTGACTATAGTACAGAGTTCCCATAGGGCATACTCCATACTCAATTACACCCATTATTAATGTATTTTTTGTTGTTGTTTTGTTTTGTTGAGACAGAGTCTTGCTCTCTCACCCAGGCTGGAGTGCAGTGGTGAGAACTCGACTCACTGCAACCTCTGCCTTCCAGGTTCAAGCGATTCTCCTGCCTAAGCCTCCCAAGTAGTGGGGACTACAGGTGCATGACACCATGTCTGGCTAATTTTTTTCTGTATTTTTAGTCGCAACAGGGTTTCACCACACTGGCCAGGCTGGTCTTGAACTCCTGGCCTCAAGTGATCCTCGGCCTCCCAAAGTATTGGGATTACAGGTGTGAGCCACTGCACCTGGCCCATTATTAACATCTTACATTAGTATGGTGCATTTGGTATAATTAATGAACAAATACTGATACATTTTCATTAACTGAAGTCCATGCTTGCTCCGGGCTTCCCTAGTTTTTACCTAAGGTGTATTTCCTGTTCTAGGATCCCAGGTGAATTTAGTTGTCATGTCTCCTTAAGCTCCTCTCGACTTCATCCGCTTCCCTTTTAATTTAAGATGACTTACTGGAGGCATCACATGACCCTTCTTACTTCTCATTGGCCAGAACTTAGTCACATGGCTGTACATAGCTGCAAGGGAGGCTGGGAAATGAGTCCTTTCCAGGTAGCCATGTGCCCAGCTGAACCTAAGGAGAGGTGGAGAATGGTCTGTGGGAATCGTGAACAGGCCCTGCCACAGCAGGGTCTTGAGAGACCACTCTGGTCAGCCATCTGCTGCAGACTGACAAGGTCCCAACAGCTGCATTTTGTGGGAGCACCTGCAGCCCAGAAGAGTTAAGTGATTACTTGAAGATCACACAGCTAGTCCCCGGGGAAAGGGACAGCGCATGTCCCTCCACTCTGCCAGGCTCCCTTGGCAGTCCTCTTCTCTTCCTCTCGAAGCCTGTTTCCCAGCAAACCCCAGCTGTCATTCTTTTCCCACAGCAAGTCCCAGTTCAGGCCCGGCATGTGCCAAGAAGCTGCCCTCATCCCTAGGCTGGCCCTGCCCTGTCACCCTGCCCTGGATTGAAGTGACCAGCTGACCAACCAATCTGTTTTTCTGGGAGCTTCTCTGGAGCAACTGCACTGTGGCAGACACTGTGCTAAGACTTTTTAAAGTTTTGGAGTTCTTAAAGCAAATGCAAAGAGTTAAGCATTGTTACCAAGGCTTCCAGAGGTGAATCCGCTAATGTCACTGCCAGTACCAGGTGGAGCTGGGATCCCAATCGGGCCGTCTTGGGAGCCCACATTTAGGCCCCACGTGACATGGGTGCAGAGCTCTAAGAGCACAGCTAGTTCATGTGGGGACAGCGGGCATCTATGTGTCTCTCTAGAGACTCTCGCGGTTCTGGAGAGAACCGCGAAGGAGGCCAGAAGTCCAAAGTCAAGGAGTCCGCAAGGCTGGTCCCTTCTTGGGAAGTCATGGGGAGAATCCGTTCCTTCCTCCTTCCTCACTTCTGATCCTTTCTCGAAGTCACAGGGAGAATCCGTTCCTTCCTCCCTCCTCACTTCTGATCCTTTCTCGAAGTCACGGGGAGAATCCGTTCCTTCCTCCCTCCTCGCTTCTGTTGCTGCCAGCAGTTTCTACTGTTCTCTGGCTCCTAGACAGGTCACTCTGGTCTCCGCCTCTGTCGTTTCTCAGGCCTGCCCCCCTGAGGGTCTATCCAAACTCGTCTGAACTTGATGACATCTTTTTTCCAAGTAAGTTCACATCCTCAGCTGCAGAGGGTTAGGACTAGGACCTACATTTCTGGGGGTCACAAGGGGCCCAGAGCAGGGGCCTAGGAGAGCTGCTGTGAGCATAGTCATCCGTGGCCTGCCTGCCTACGTTTGTTGTTGCCTGCCCTGACAATCCAGGCACCAGCAGGAAATTGAAATTCCTCCTACATGGTGACTTGGAAAGATTTAATATGAGGACAATTGACAAAAGACACCAACAAGGGGTGGTACAGCTCCCCTCCCCCTGCAAAATATAAATGGTGGGAGCAGAGACCACCACCATGACTGAGGGGCTGGTAGGGAAGTTACCAGAATCCCAGACACAGAGAGACCAGTGAAGCGGGGCCTGTCCAGCAGGAGCGGTGGCCTTTCCCAGAGGGACACAGTCAGCCTGTGTGTGAGGCTGCAGCAAGGCCAGTGACTACCACAGCTTCTCTCCCTGCCTCCCTCCCATCTCTTTCTGGAGTCTTGAGTTGGCTGAATTCAGCAGGATGCCAGGGCAAAGGAGCCTGATGAATACAAGGCAGAGGAGTCCATTTACAATATCCGAGAGCATGGAGGGAAAAGAAGGAGAGGCAGACACAGGAAGCGGCCGGAAGGTATCCAGTATATCCACCCAGCACCCAAAACATGCTGCCCAAAAGCCCACGGTGCCACATGCTCAGTGTGCAAGTGATGCCTGCTTGGACAACTGCCGGCGTGTACCCAGACATCGGAGTCTGGACTTATGGCCAAGAAGCTGGAAGACATAGAACCACTTTTGGAGACGGTGCTCCTGACAGCCTCACTGCACCCTCTCCCTGGGGTGCCCGTGGCCACAGCACCGGGTTCTGGGGCTCATGCTATGGCCTCCCAGCCCGGCACTGGCAGCGGAAGCTGCACCCTGCCAGCCTGGTTCTTTGATTTCCCAGGCTCTCATTTCCACATCTTACAGCCTCCTGGAAATTCTGTAAGCTTTTTAGGATCCCCTTCTGAATTCCTTTGCTGCTGAGTAAGGCAGAGTGAGTGTCTGTTGCTCCAACCAAGAGCCTTCCACACTGCTGAGCAGGGGCAGCATTCGGGGTCCCGGAAGGAAAGAAACAGCACCCGCGGCTGGGGGTCTGGAGCCTCTAATGCAGAGAGCAGCTCCAGAGGCTTAGGGGGAGAATCCGTGGAGACAGCAAGCAACAAGCCACGGCGGGACACCACGGCCAGCCTGAGGTAGAGAGGGCAAAGGGAACCTGGGGGCAGCACGGATGTGGAAGAGAGGAGCTGCAGTGAGAGGGCGGGGCCGCCAGCAGGAGGAAGAAATGGCCGACATCTGTCTCATCCTGCACACCACTCTGCTGAAGGCACTTCCCACAGCGGAACCCAACCAGAAGCCAGGGAGAGCGAGGGGGCTCAGGGACTGCCGTCTCCAGGGTTCAGAGGTGGACAGGGAAGGCTGGCGCTGGAGCTGGGGAGCACAGTGAAGAGTAGCCAGCCCCAAGGAAGGCCAGGGTCACTGGTGCAGGGTCCGCTGCAGGCCTAGGCACCACCCAGACACACTGCCCACGCAACCTCACTGAATCTCGAGGTGGCCCTGCCGAACAGCCTTAGAGGTGGGTGATGGGATGCAGCCCTGGGGCCGGTCTGACCCAGCACCAGAGTGGCAGCTACCTCACTGGAGCCCAAAGTGGCCCTGCTGGCTGAGCAGGGCCCACGCACTGTCACCATTTTCACTATGGAGCAAAGAGACTCAGAGAGGTGAAGTTGGTGTCTTGAGAAGAGAACGTATCCATCTGCAGAGGCTCACTGCCGGAACAAGCAACCCCAGGCTTCAGGAGCTTAACCCGACGCATGCTTCTTTCATGGCACAGGCCAATGTGGGGCAGTAGGGTGGGTGGCTGGCTCCACGGAGTCATTTCAGAGTCCAGGACCCATTTTCTCAGATCTTGGAGTCTCTTCCCCTGGAGCTCAGTGTCCAGCCAGCGGACAGAGAAAAGAAATCATGGCAGACGGGCAGGAGGCATTTGAGGGGCAGCTGGCACTCTCTTCCACGTCTTTTCCACGTCTGGTTTCCTCGGGTGGGAGATGAAGTCAGCCTGTGTGCTGGGAGGGAGGGAACCACACACATGGGGAGGTGCTCAGGTGTCTCTGCAGAGCGCCTCCAAGGCGGGCCCGTGGCGGGCCGCATGGAACACAGAACTGTGTGGCTGGAAAGGGCGAGGGTCAGAGGTGGGAGACAGGGTGGGGAGGAGAGCTGTGGGTTTTGGAAGCTGTGGAAGGGAGTCACGTCCTGGCTTGCCTGAGGTTCCTCGGCTAGTTAGGCACAACCCTGGGCCCCACGCCGAGCTGGGTGCTTTAGCTCTTTGAGCTCTGCCTCCTCCTCACACTGCATGATCACTCCCACTCTTCGAGGAGGCATCTCACACCTTCAGGTTTTGCATCCCATTCCTTTCTCCCCAGCCTCATGCATCATGCCCTTGTGAATTTTCCCAGGAGCACTCTGAGACTCTGGGACCCAGAGGGCTCCAAATTTGGGGTCGGCAGAGCCCCCGCCTGCCCTGCATGAGTCCAGCCCACAGTTTCTAGGAGACACCAGGGAACATACCACAGGCAAGTCGCCGCAGAGCTGGCTGCGAGACAGGCGGCCTTACAAATTGCTCTGTTAAACCTAAAAGCTCCAGCAATCCCAGGGATTACAAGGCGCCCCGGCGAGGCCTTGTTAGGACCAGCCTCCGGGAGAACACGGAGGGTATTTACATTTGTTGAAGGGCTCATTTTCGTGAAGGATGACAGGGCCTCGGCCTCAGAGGATCACGTGTGCATGGGCTTTTATTTCCAGCAAACACTCAGACTCGGGAGAGGTCAGATACAGTGCAAGGCAGAAACCACGCTCAGTTTCAGGCAGGATGCGGCTGTGTGCTGACTCGGTGCCCTGGAGCCCAAGGTGTTTCTTTCACTCTGGTTTCCCTGAGTGTGACAAAGGTGACACCTGTATCAGGCATCTTTACTATCTACATCACTTCGGTCTCATCTGGGGTCTTTGCCTCCTTGCTCCGGGCACCACTATGGTAGCCAGACCTGCATGGTTCCAGCCACATTCTGCAAGCACCTTCCTGTGTCCACGTTGGACACAGTCCTCCTCCCACTCTGGGGACTTCCTGTGGCCTTGGAGGCCGAGGATGCTGTGGAACCTGCCCAGTCCCCAGACACGCACCACCAGGAAAGACTTCATGCATCATGGAGTAGATGATTGGCCAAAGAGCAGCACATCTGCCGGTGAAAACTGTCCTCCTCTCGCCTCCTTGCATGGTTTTCCTGAGAAGCAGCTGTTTATATGGACTTTTGGAAGAGTCCCCTAAAACTGTGCAATCAATTGCTCCTAATGCCAAGTGCTGGCCAGTTCAGTCTTGAACCTCCCTGGGATTGCACCCCCTAATCCAGTGGCAGAACATTAGGTTTGCCTTGCGTTCTGTTTTCTGGGGAACACACACTCATACACACACTTGCACAGGTGTGGAAATGCCAACTGATACTTTCTTGATCCCAGCAAGTCATGGGATCTCTCTTCTTCCCACAAAATGAAGAACAGCAGCAACTTCATCATCATCACTGTCTATCATCTACAGAGCTCAACAGCAGACACCAGCACATCGTTCCCCAAATCATCTTCCTCTTCCTCCAGGGAACACAGCCATCCACACTTCCCAACCTCCCTTGCAGCTGGGGGCAAACGAGTGAGTTGTGGCCAATGACATGTGACAAATGTGATGTTGACCACTTTGGGGCCTGATCCATCCAAACCTAACACTCAAGCTCCCATCCTCCATCCCCTCCACCTGCTGGATTAAGAGTCCTCCCAACACCTGGGAGGAGGAGAGCCTCTCATGAGAACCAACCAACCAGGAGAATCAGTGCTGGACTGTTGTATAATGAAGGAAAAACTTGATGCATATGGAGTCTCTGACACGTGGGGGTTGGGGTTTGTGACGAGAACATCCTCATGAGTGTGACCTGCCTGGTTTTGCCTCAGTGCACTTCTATGCACTAGCACATTTAATCTTTTTTTTTTTTTTGAAACAGAGTCTTGCTCTGTCACCTAGACTAGAGTACAATGGCACAATCTCGGCTCACTGCACCCTCTACCTCAGAGGTACAAGTAATTCTCCTGCCTCAGCCTCTGGAGCAGTAGCTGAGATTCCAGGTGCTGTACTCCTGAACTCATGTGATCCGCCCCCCTTGGCCTCCAAGTGTTGGGATTATAGACGTGAGCCACCACGCCTGCCCTGATCTTTGTTTTAATTCTGTATTTTATTACTGAAACATCTTTCTCCACCTACCCCACCCCATAATAAGAATCTCTTCCTTTTCCCTCATTCCCCCTTCCCCCTCAACACTCCTGCACCAGTGTTCCAGGAGTCCCTGCCCACTGGCCATCTGGAGTGTGTCCACTGGGTAGCAATGTGGAAACCCTCAGGGCCTTTGTGGGGAAAATGGAGGGGGCTGAGGGAGTCCTGGGAGGGGCTTCTTTGAGGGCCCTGCGCACTTGCTTGCAGACCAGCTTGATCTCCTCATCATGTAGACAGGTAGAGGCGAATCTTCCAGGCATAGTCATTGCCCAAGCGCTGATGCCATCTCCGGAAGGCGTCAGGGATGGGGAACCCCGGTGCTTCTCACTCTCCACCTATACTATGCGGAGTTTAGGCAACAGGCTGCAGTCAACTGGGGTGCGCCCGCTGCCATTTAGAAACTTCTTCTGAGAGATGCTCTCATCTTCAGCACCGGTGTCATCCATTTCTTCTGGGAAGGCAGATGTCAAGTGACTGTCTAAAACCTTCGGGACTCCCAGGAGCCCCTTATCCAGAGTATCATTGAGTGCAGGGTTTGAACTTAATGTAGGCAGAAAAGTCAGCAAATACATCCAGCCCAGCTGTGTTGGACTCAGGGTTTAGAGATCCCAGCTTGGGGTACCTGGAGGGGCACAGTACTGCCTCCAGAAATTCCTCAATCTTTGGGTGTCTGTGTGTGCTTCCATGCCACGCAACAGGAAGAGGAGCTGCCCTTCCAGGCACAGTGTGCACTGTCATGGTCTGCCTCTTGGTGTCAATGGCAGTGGTGCTGCCATCTTTGAGCCACAGTACCATGAGCAGTCTCTAAAGGGGCAGTTCCCAGTCTTGGCTCCATCACTGCAGCCTTCATGAGCCATCTGACCTGTGGCTGTTCTTCAGCCATGGCTGCATCAGGGCCCATTTAATCTTCACAAAGAAAGTACAATTATCATTGCAACTGTCCTGGTGCTGAGTGAGGCTCAGAGAGATCACAGTATTTAGAAGCTCACATAATTAGCAAATGGAGGGGATCTCTTGAATTTTAAAGTGAACTAGAACTCTTGCCATCATGAAACATGTCCACCTCCGCTTCATAGATGAAGAAATTAAAGTTCATAGAAGACCAACGACGAACTGAGGTACCACGCAGTTCACCACCATGCCAACGGGCAGTTCTCCAGACTCCCCATCTCCTAAGCCCTTTCTAAGGCATCACAAATGACAAGGGTCAGGAAGCAAATTATCCATTTAGCGGAAGCAATGATCAAAGAGGTAAATCAGTCATATCCAAATGATTTGGTGTCAGGTCTGATAGTCATTGGGCAGAGAAGCAATAATGTTGCAGCACAGGGAACAAACAGAGTTGGAACCGGCCCCTCCGCTAATTAGCTGTATGACTTGGAGCAAGTGACAGCTTCTCTGTGTCTCTAGGACCTCATTTGTAAAATGAGGCTAGTAATGTAAGTTGCCCAACACAATTGTTGGATAGATTCTAACAAAGTAGTTTGAGCTACCCCATGTAGCTAGCACCTGATAAGCCCTCAGATGTTAGCTGTTACTTGAATTCACTATGTGGTCAGTTTCAAGGCTACCCAATTTGCCAGTTCACCCTATGTCTGCCCTGTCTCTGTCTCTGTCTCTCTCTGTCTCTCTCTGTCTCTCTCTCTTTTCCCTCTCCTCTCCTCTTCTCTTCTCTTCTTTCTCTCTCTCTATCTCCCCTCCCCTCCCCTCCTCTTCTCTCTCTCTCTCTCTCTGTCTCTCTCTCTCTCTCTCTCATCCCTCCAAAGTATTATCTCAGTTCCCTGCCTCAAAACTCCATGGCCACACACTGATTCCCCTCCCTCCTCATTAAACCAGGCTTTCAGGAAAAGATCTAATATCAGTCAGATAATGTAAACCATTGAGGTGCCTTGCCTGGGGAGTGTTGCTAGTTCAGCCTAAGCTTTCTTTGAAGGTGCACACAACAGAGCTTCTGGGACAGGGATATGGAGTCTGAACTGGCAGGCATGGGACAGAGGTAGAAGATGGACAACCCCTCCTGCAGTGCCCAGGTGGACATCCTCTCCCACTCCCTGCCCGGATGCCCTGGACAATGGATCCTGTAGGCACTTGGGTCTGAGTCACCAGATAGCAGGGATGGCTTCAGCCTTCTCTCTGAGCCATACTGAAAACCCAAAATATCTGCTTCAGCTTGGCTTTGTGGTTTTCTGTCTTGCTCATTCCCAAAACAAGGTCCTCAGGAGGAGGGAGGTCTGGTGCACTGTTATTCCTGGGAAGGGTGGAGTGAAAGCAATTATCTTTGAATCACCAGAGCAACTTTTCCAGAGGAGGACTGTAAGGAATGGGGGAGTGTGGGAGGAATGCAGAACACTCTACCAGAAAGCGTAGAAGGCCTCTGAATTGAGCATAATCTGAAGATTCTTAGGTTCCTCCCACCTCTTCCACAGCAACTATTCATCCATTCATCCATCCAACTTTCCTTCCATTAATCTTTCCTTTTACTCATACACCTCTCCATCCATCTATCTGTCAATCCATCCTTCATTTATCTGTCCTTCCATCCTTCTATTCATCTATCCATCCATTTATTCATTCTTCATTTATTCTATCATCATCCATCTATCTATCCATTTATCATTCCATCCTTCAATTCATCCATCCATCCATTTATTCATCCATCCTGTCTTCTGTCATCATCCACCCATCTGTCCATTTATCCATCCTTCCATCCTTCTATTCATCCATCAGTCTTTTCTTCTATCACCCTCCATCCATTCAACCACCTTTCCTTCCTTCATTCCTTCCACCCACCCACCCATCTACCTCCTCATTTATTGACTATGTCATTTTCAAGGCATTAGATGTGCGCCAAGCACTATCGTAAGCACTGAAACTATGATATTGAGCAGGAAGACACTGACGGCCTCCCCTACGCCAACTCAAGCTCATTGGCCAATGGAGCATTCACAAGGATAATGATTCAGCTGTTGTCTTGCCTGGGGTCCCTTAAAAACAGACCCTGGCCAGGCACTGTGGCTCACACCTATAATCCCAGCACTTTGGGAGGCTGACGGGGGTGGATCACCTGAGGTCAGAAGTTCAAGACCAGCCTGGACCAACATGGAGGAATCCCATCTCTACTAAAAATACAAAATTAGCTTGGCCTGTAATCCCAGCCACTTGGGAGGCTGAGGCAGGAGAATCGCTTGGATCTGGGAGGCAGAGGTTGTGGTGAGCCGAGATCACACCATTGTATTCCAGCCTGGGCAACAAGGGCAAGACTCTGCCTAAATAAAGTAGACCCTGAGGCAAGGAATGCAAGCAGACTGTTTGTAAAATGGTCCCAGGAAATACGTGAATGAAGAGGTGAGATGAAGAAGAGAAGGCTGTCAACAAAAGGTACGCTCTCAAGACGCTGCACCTTGTGGGTAACTCGAGCTGTATCCTGCTGGAAAACTCTAGGAGGCTTGTAGAACATGCCTCAGAGTCATCCCAGCTGACGGATGAGAGAGGTGGGATCGCTCCTTTCTGACTGTGGTTGCCAGTGGTTGAGAGATGCTTCAGTAGTACCTGAGCATCCCTGGGGCCCAGGGGAGCAGAGCCAGATTCCTATTCAAAGCAGCTGCACATGGGATGGGGGCAGGGGCAACACACAGAGGGACAGAGTGAGGGAACATCTCAACATTTCACACAACCATTTGCATCCTTTCATATCTGTGCAGGCACAGAAATATTTTGCAAGGGTGAGCAAAGACACAACGAAGTGCAGGGAGGCTGTTGTGTGTGAGCTCAGCATGCACAGGTGAACAGCCATGCCCCATTGCTGTCCCAAGCAAAAAGCAGCTGGAAGGCGCAATAAGACATGGCACAGAAGAATACCATGGCATTGTAGTACTCACGAAGCATCTGGGAATGACTCTCACAAAGAAAGTGCAGAACTTTTATGGAGAAATTGAAAACGTTATTAACATGTGAAGGAAACCTGAACCGATGAAAAGCAATCCGGTTTGTGGGTGGGATGACCGGGCTGCACGGAGCTGCCATTTCCCTTCAAGTTAACCCATGCATTCTGTGAGGCAGCCGTCCAAATCCAAACAGAACCTTTGAAGAACTTGACATGCTGATTTTCTAAAATTCGCATGGAAGAATAAACTACTACAAACAGGTAAGATTAATTCGAAAACATGCAAACTGTGATCTTTACCTTCCAGTCCATTCAACTGTTTGATGCCAGCGTCCCAGGATACATTTTGGGTATTTTTCGTGATATTTTTATGGAAACCTTTAAACTTTAATAATAACAGTTTAAAAGTCTCGTGATCATGCATTTAGTTCTTTAATTTAATTTCCCTAACACTTTCCATTGCCTGACATCTCCATTGTTTCCAGTTTCTTTAATCATATTTTTTACAAAACCTCATGGGAGAAATTTCTTGATATCAGAAACAGCTGTCATCCTCTGAGTACTGGAATTGCCTTTATCCTATGGGCACTGTAAATTTTCATATCATCCTATTTCCCTCCAATTTTGGGAGATGAGAAAACTCAAAGCAGACCTGTGGCCAGTGCCTGGGACCCCCCACACTGGACATTTCTTGTTGCAACCTCACTGTAGCGGCCTTTGTCCCCCATGCCCTCACCTGTCTTGGCTAATGATCACTAGATGTAATCACCATCAGCAGGTTTGTGGGAATCACCAACAGGCACCGTGCCAAGATCCTGGCATCACTTCTGCAATCCCCACATTAGCCCGGAGGTGGTTATCATTACTGTCCTTGCCCTGATCAAATGACAAGTGGAAGTTCAGACAGGTGAAGGGAACTCCCAAAGTGACACAGTGAGCAAGTCACCACTGGGCTTTAAACCCAGCATATGTGATTCTGAATGCATACCCTTTCTAGTACATTCCACCGCTGCAGTGTCCGCATCTTTACAAACTGCTTTAGAGCCCCATAAAACCCAAGCAAACCACAGCTCCTGCCTCGTCTTACTTACAGTGCCTTGAACATCCTGATGTGTAGATTACAGCCTGGCATTTGTCCCTCGGTCAAAACGTAGCTTTAAGTTTGTGCCAGTCATGATGAAATGAACTTTGTCCCAGGTCAGCTGATTCCCCAGCCAACACCACCTTCCCGCTGCCCTGGCTGTGATCTCAGGTCAACTGATTCCCCAGCCAACACCCCCTTCCCGCTGCCCTGACTGTGATCTCAGGTCAACTGATTGACCAGCCAACACCACCTTCCCGCTGCCCTGGCTGTGATCTCAGGTCAACTGATTCCCCAGCCAACACCCCCTTCCCGCTGCCCTGACTGTGATCTCAGGTCAACTGATTGACCAGCCAACACCACCTTCCCGCTGCCCTGGCTGTGATCTCAGGTCAACTGATTCCCCAGCCAACACCCCCTTCCCGCTGCCCAGACTGTGATCTCAGGTCAACTGATTGACCAGCCAACACCACCTTCCCGCTGCCCTGGCTGTGATCTCAAGTCAACTGATTGACCAGCCAACACCACCTTCCCGCTGCCCTGGCTGTGATCTCAGGTCAACCGATTCCCCAGCCAACACCCGCTTCCTGCTGCCCTGGCTGTGATCTCCAGGGATCATTCTGCAGGGTTCCTTGACAAAGCAGTGGCACTGACAGTAGGTGCAGTGGAAAAGGTCCCGCTCCCCCAGGCGAGCAGAGGGAGGGGCTAAGAGTGATGGTGCTGCAGAAGGCATGGTGGACAGGACTGGAGACGCCTGAGGAAGACCACCTACTGGGGGCACTGGGTCCAGGGCATGACTGCCTTGCTGGGAGGAGAAGTCATCTGGTCCAAGGGTGGCAGCATTGCCTGACCTAGGGGAGCTACCTGGGAAAATCCCCGGCCCTGCTGTGCACTGCCAGGCAACAATATGCATGTGCCTCCCCTGTGTGCCCAGTGCGGGGTCATGAAGAAGTCATGATGTCCCACCTAGAAGGTGGGACATGGGTCTTACACCTCAGGATCCATAAGACCACGCTCATAATTATTTTTATAAGCCATCTGAGGGTCCGGCGTGGTGGCTCATACCTGTAAATTCAACACTGTGGAAAGCTGAGGCAGGAAGATCTCTTGAGCTCAGGAGTGGAAGGCCAGCCTAGGAATCATAGCAAGACCCTGTTTCTACAAAAAGTAAATAAATAAAAAGTTATCCGGCTCTGGTGGTACACACCGGCCATTCCAGTTACTTGGGAGGCTGAGGCTGAAGGATTGCCAGAGCCCAGGGGGTCAAGGCTGCAGTGAGTCATGATGGCAACACGACACTCCAGCCTGGGTGACAGAGCCAGACCTTATCTCTTAGAAAAAAAAAAATCCACGTGATCATTCAAAGGGAAAACTGGGCTTGTAAATATCCACATTAGTGGAAGGCTTATATAGACATGGATACGTTCTCTGTCACAGAAGAAAAACGAAAGCATCTGAACTAAGATTTAGGTGTATTTTTTCCAAATTCTCCTTAAGGCTGTTCTACTTTTCTCTTGAAGACAAGGAACGCCCCTGTGCTCGCCCCTGTGCAGCAGAAGGTCTAGCCATTAGGAGCCCTCTTCCCCGAAATCAGCCTAGTTTCTGCAGTCACAGAGATTCTCCTCTTCCATTAGAGGAGTGTGTCTGGGGTGAACCATTAAGACATTTGCTCAGAGGAGGTCTGTTCTCAGGCTCAGCTTCCATGACAGACAGTAAAAGCCAGATCAATCCCCACAAATGACATTCAGTCAAGGCCCCTGGAGGCCCCGGGTACATCCTGGAATTCTCCTTACAAAGAATCCTGCGGCCAGTGTGGGCTGGCTCAAGCTCAGGAAGGGGAGCCAGGCAGTGTGGGGGTAGGTCCCGGCCCAGCCACCTGCACACTGTGTGATATCAGGGAACAGAACTCCCCCTCTGGGCCTCAGTTTATACGGCCACCAGATAGAGAAGGTTGAAGCAGGTGAAGTCTCAGTTTCCCTGAACCCACCTGCATGCTATCAATGCTTTTCTCTACCTCCTGTATCTGGTGGGGTGATTCTTTGTCATGGGCCTGTCCTGCACCTGGTAGAAACTTATGCAGCCTCCCTGGCCTTTACCCACCAGATGCCAGTAGCACCCCCCACCCTCTCCCTCCAAGTTATGACAATCAACAGTGTTGCCCTGCATAGGCAAATCCAGACCTCACCCCTGGCTGAGAGCCCCCGGTGACGCTCACAGACCATCAGCCTGAGCAGAGCTTGGGAGTGCTGCGCATTGCAGGGGGTGGTCGCAGCTGCAAGCCGGGGCTGGCTGTGTGGTCCCTGAGGCCCTGGCATCACCAGAGGGCCCTTCCAGCCTTCCCGAGCAGGCTGCTGACGGTGCAAATGATGGATACTTGACACAAGCACTGGTTATAGGTCCTGCAGGCAGGGGAAGGAGTGGTTTTCTCTCTACAGGTGCAATCTGGGCCTTCCTGGAAGCCACCGAGGGCTTGTCAGCCTGGATGCAGCAGCACCAAGGCAGATCTGGCAGGGCAAGGAGTATGAGACAAAGCTGTGTCCCTGGAGCAGCCTGGATGGCCAGCTAGCTCAGAGCAGAGCAAACTTGCTCCTCCAGGAAGGGGCAGCATGTCCCCCACACCCTCCCTTTTGTGTCACTGTAAGCTATTCACCATGGAACTTTGAGTGTGACTGAGTATGATTTTCCTTCCTCTGCAGGAGCCCTGAAGACCTGCGTCAGGATTTCACAGCCATCTTTGAGGGCTGCAGGTGAAACTCTTAAACCTAACTTTGTGGGCTGCGGTGATTCAAGGCCGATGACCCCTGTCATGCCACCTCCCTCCTGGCACGCCAGTCCAGGAGGAATCAGATCACCAGGCCTGGGCAGGAAGATGGGCTGACAGGCTGGGAGGACCAGTCCAGCCACAGCAGAGCCGAGTTCTGGAAACCTGAGGCTTGCCCAAGCTCAAGGAACTAGAAGTCGCCATGTTCCCTCAACAAACCCTAATCCTGGTCTAGCCAACTCGTAATCCTTTGAAAACTGCTGTCCTTTCTCTGGGCAGTATGTTCCTTCTCAGAATGAATCTTTCTGAATCTTTCCAGTTGAATGAAAGCTTCCTAGTACTGGAACCCCATGTTTTCGTCCCAAATGGCAAGAAGACACCTCTAGGAGATCCAAAACCAGCCTAGTTAGAGCTGCACCTGTTCTAAACACAGTGACGATGTGCCAGAAACGGGCCGGATCTGCCAAAGCTGAGCCCAGCCAGTGTCCAGAGCTGGCCAGCTACAAAGACGTCCTCCAACCACTTCCATGGGTTGAAAAGTTAGTCCGGAGTTTGCTTCAGTTCGTAATAAATCCTGACTGAGTCAACGCACAGTGGAATTTAAGGTACAAGGCATCATTAATTGCATTTGAGTTAAAACCTACACAAATCACTCATTCACTTGTCAGTCTGGGTTTCCTGAGTGCCCACCTGAGGGCCAGGCAGTTTTCCATGAAGCAGCAGCAAAGCCCCTGACCTGGAGAGGATATGCAGGGCTCAGGGGACAAGAGGACCTGCTGGGACACAATGTGTGGGGGACATGGTGAGTGGGGGACACTGGAGGCCAGGGTGACAAGTGTCACAGGACCCAGGGAGAATGAGGCCCTGACACTGGGGCAGTGGCCAGGGAGAGGGGGTGCACAGGCCAGATTCGGGGGTCTTGTAAGCTGTGGCATGGGCACACACACACTCACACATATACACTTGCATACTTGCACACTCCTTCTCACAAGCATGCACAGGTTTATACACTGGCATACTCAGACACACGCTCACTGGCACACTCACATACACTCTTGCACACTCTTGCTAGCTCACACATATATTCACAGTCTCTCACACACACGTGCACTCACACTTCCTTATGCATATGCCTAGACACACTGGCTCCACTCACAATCACACATACTCTGGCACACACGCAGTCACACTCATGCTAGCTCACACACATATTCACAGTCTCACACACACATGCACTCACACTTCCTTATGCATATGCCTAGACACACTGGCTCCACTCACAATCACACATACTCTGGCACACACGCAGTCACACTCATGCTAGCTCACACACATATTCACAGTCTCACACACACATGCACTCACACTTCCTTATGCATATGCCTAGACACACTGGCTCCACTCACAATCACACATACTCTGGCACACACGCAGTCACACTCATGCTAGCTCACACACATATTCACAGTCTCACACACACGTGCACTCACACTTCCTTATGCATATGCCCAGACACACTCTGGCTCCACTCACATACAATCACACATACTCTGGCACACACGCAGTCACACTCACATATGTACTCAATGGCACACACATTCACATAGACTCACCTACACACATACATGCCTGTGCTCACAGCACACACTTACATGCTCACTGACACCTACACAGAGGCATGCACCCTTTGAGGGAGTGTTTCCATCTCATTTCTGACCCTGCTGCTCTGGAGGCTCAAGCTTGCACCAAGCCTTCACTTCCCTGCCCCATAACCTTCTGGAAGCCTGCGCTGCCTCCTCGCCTCCCGCGTGGTGCCAGAGGAGCAGGCAGGAGGCTGTGAAGCTCAGGGCTGATGTACACAGTAGGCGCACAGCAGTTGTCAGCTTGGCATCATGACATCAAGGTAAATTGTAAATTTTAAATTTTAAACCCTGCGCACACAAGCTGCTCGCAATATGAGGAAGGGGTTTGCCCTCCCCGACAGGGCAGCCTTGAGCCCCGCCTTGCCCTCTGCTCCTCACCTGAAAACAGTGGGCCATGTTGGGGGCCTGAGGCAGTGGGCAGGGGGCTCAGGGCTGGAGTGGGCGGCTGAGAGAGTGGACACAGAAAGAGAGTAGACGGGCTCAACACCTGCCCAAATGGAGGATTCGCCAGAGCTCATGCTGCCCGTGGCTTTACCAGTGAGTGAACGTAGAAAGATTCTTCAGAGGCAGCCTGGATGGGGTATTGGGCGCTGGGGCTGTGGTCCCAAGGAGATAAGATACCATCACTCCACTCAAAGAGCTTCCGATGGCCAGGGGCTGGGGCCGGCTGGCTGGGCAGCCAGCCTCAGGGTCCCCGCTCCTCACAGATCAGGGGCACCACCCTCTCCATAGCAGAACCCTGGCTCCTAACGGGAAGGGGAGGTATTTACGAGGGGGCCGTAAGTCCAACTGTTGGCCGCCAGCCAGCTCACATCCTTTGCAGAAGGCAAGGTTTTTTTCAGACTTCCATGTTCTATTGAGCTGAAGAAACATATTTCTCATGCGGAGAAAAATCAATAAAAATGAAAAATAATGATTTTAATAAGTTAGTATGGCTTAAATTAGAAGATGTGAACATCGTCTTACAGAGACAAAAGAAAGTAATATCTTCCCTGGACAGAGACGAGTCAGACTCTGCAGACCCATGGACCCTTTACACCTGTGAAATAAGCCATTGCTGAAGACAGCAGTGACCTCCAGAGCCAGCAGCTGCCCTGGGGAATCTGGGAGCCTGGCACATCACCAGCGGGGGTGCAAATTCTTACGGTCATTTGGGAAATAATTTAAAGATTTATATCAAGATCAATTAAAAAATAGTCATATACCTTGACTTACACACCTTTTAGGAATATAGTCAAAGGAAATGAGCCAACGAGAATTTTAAAAAGTTCCTGCCAATGGTTTCAGGTTAGAGAAAAGAGAAAGGCCCAAAAGCCAGCAGCTGGGGGTGCTACGTCATCAATACCAACGTGGTGAGATATTACACTGCCTTTAAAATAGGAAAGGAAAGAACCAAGCCATGCTTATATATTCACATGCACATGTATGTCTATATTGAAACAGGGTCTCACTCTGTCACCCGGCCTAGAATAGAACGGTGCAATCATGGCTCAAGAGATCCTCCCATCTCAGCCTCCCCAATAGCTGGGAATACAGGTGTGTACCACCATGCCCCACTAATTTTTAAACTTGTTGTAGAGATGGGTTCTCACTATGTTACCCAGGCTGGCATCAAATTCCTGTGCTCAAGCAATCATCCCACCTTAGCCTCCCAAAGTGCCAGGATTACAGGTGTGAGCCACCATACCCAGCCCATGCTTGTCATTTACTATGTGAAGAAGCATATTGCATTAGAACAGTATAAGAATCCCAAGGGCATGTGTCAAGAACATAGGGAAACATAGAGAAGTTCCATAGGAAAAGCTGGCCAGCAGAGTAGCATGCTTAGGAGTCAACTATCATTTTCAAATTCAGAGGCCTATGGAAGGAAGGTAAGGTGTTTTTAATATTATTAAAATACTGAATAAATTAAATAAAATGAGCACTGCCAAGTGGACAGGTAGAGCATGGTTGGAAGAAAGGGCCCCTCCAGGGGCCCAGGGGCCCCATGGCTTGCTGAGCCCAGCAGCCCCAGCGTCTATTCCCTGTGCTCCTACTAAGCGTTTGATGCCAGATGGACCTGTGCATGGTGGCTGTAACATCTGTGTGCTCAGCTCAGCAGGGAGACTGCAGCTCCGAGGTCCAATGGGCCTGCGCTCAAACCCCACCCAGCACCTCCCAGCTGCGTGCTCTTGGGACAGGGCCATCTCATCTGGCTTCCACCTCCTCTCCCCATCCGCCTCTATCATTGATACCTGCATCCAGGACACATCAAGTTCCTAAAAGTGATAGCTAATTCCATTACCCAAATATGTGTTATATCTGAATTGAGGCCTTTCCAATAAAGTGGAATAGCAACTCCCAACCGTCACAATCCAGCCAGTGCTGAAGACAGCAGTGATCTCCAGAGAGGAGACTTTTGGGGATAAAATGAAATAGAAAAACAATCCCTTAGTTTTGGATGGAGGTGTCTACTTGCCTGGAGGCAAGGTTGGGGGCTTTCAGGACCCCTCAAGTCTCCTGAAAGTCTACCACCCTGCAATCCTTGCTCTTTGCCATGGCTCTGCTCAGAGTAAGAGGCATTCCAGAACTCAACGTTGAGTTGTCTTTTAGATTTTTGACCAGCGTGAGATGCCTTTTGCCTCCAATCATTTGTATGTCTCACTTAAACGTAAAAGCACATGGCTTCCCTCTTCTCTTTTAATGACCCACATGCATTGTTTGGCTCTCAGGCCTCCATCCTCCAAAATCCCATACTGGGTGCCCATAAAAATGCATCGGCCCTGGCTTTCCTGTTTTCCAGGCACTGGCTCACTCAGGAAATGCATCACCGCACTGGTTTTCACTCGGGTTCCCAGGCGCATGATGGAAGCTCACATCGTTTAGAGTTTGTAGCTCTCACTTGCTGCTACTCTCTGAAGATGAGCCTTAAACAATGGAGCTGTCCAGGGAATTCTCCGAAGCCAGTGGCTGCCAATCATCCATTCCTTGGCCTGTGTGTTCAAACAGCAAATATCTACTAACTGTGTGCCATGTACCTTCAAGGAGGTGAAGCTTTGTGAGGGAGTATTCCCGCTGTCTACTGCTGTGTAACGAATCACCCCAAAATGTAGCGAGAGTATTCCCGCTGTCTACTGCTGTGTAACAAATCACCCCAAAATGTGCGCTTAAAACAACAGTCATTTTATTGTCTCCTATACTTGTTTGCTACAAATACTGGAACAAAATACCGCACATGGGGTGTCTTGGACAACAGAAATGTGTCCTCTCACCTCTGGAGGCCAGAAGTCCAAGAGCAAGGTGACTGCGGGTCACCCATTGGGGTCACAGCAGACACTGTGTTTGGGGGAGTCAGCTAGGTGCCAGGAAGTCCACTGGAAGATGTATCAGCCATCTAAGTGGGAGTGGAGGGGGCTGGGCTTGGATTCACTGGGCAACCCCTCTGGGCAGATCTAGAATTCTCAGGACCCAGCCTCCATTGATCTCATTTCCTCAGTTCTAAGATGCATACTGAGCACCTTTTAACCTTTTTGAAATCCGAGTGCCTCTTCCCGTCAATACTTGTGATTAATGCAGTCGTGTTCCCTCCCCTTCACACAATAAAAGTAGTTATCAAACTGATGGGAAAACAGAGATATGGAGGCATGAACAGAGATATGGAGGCATGCTGACCCCAAATCTAACAAGGACATCACACTCGGGGTGGCCCACGTCTGGGCTGTCCAGCTGTGGTTGCTGGCTGAGGATACAGGCCCCAAGGCCCTGAGGCCCCTCTGTGCTTATCTCACCCCGTGGTCAGAATTCAGGATCAGGCTGTGGCCAAGGAGGAGGGACGGATGCTGGGCGGTGAGGAGCCTTCACACCAGACACCCGCTTCCTCCACGGGCCAGGCGCTTCCTCACTTTGAGCACACAGACGCGCCCCTCCTCTGCTAAGGAAGACAGGGTGCCAACCCCCGCATGGAGACTGGGACATTCCTTTAAGACAAGACGGCTGTTTTACAGCTCTGCTTTGGAGGCCTTCAAAAACATAAAGGCTCCAGAATCAAAGGCTTCCTGTTATAAATTCACTTCTACACCTCAGGTACTTGGTGGGTGGGGGAGGGAAAACCTAAGATTCAGTGAAAATTGGTTGAAAATACTCTATAAATATCCTCCTTGTGGGAGGCGAACCTGCGGGCTGGTCTCGGAGGGAGGGTGGGTGGAGATAGGCTCCATGTTTGCCTGGGATGTTTGGAAGGCATTTTGCACTTTCTGCCATTAATATTTTTGTTGTTCTGAAATCTTTGCTGCCTTAAAACTTTTCAATCTGGGGACTCATTGAGAACTACATGCATGAAAAGAAATTTAAAACGTATAGTGGATCTTTATAATCAGATCTCCTCATCTTAAAGATGAGGAAAACAAGACCCGAGATGATGAAGGGCGGGCTTCGGCCACTGGCTGGTCACAGATAAGATAAGATGATCTCGAGAGTCTCCTCAAAGGCTCCAGAAAATAGAGCTAGGGTCAGGGGCACAGCAGGACAGTGCTGATTACAGAAGCCACGCATGTTGATTGCAGAAAATTCAGAAAATTTCTAAGAACCCAAAGAGGAAAATCAAAACTGCCTTAGACCCAGCATCCACAGACAAGCCTTGTGGGTTCAACTTCTGCTCTTTTTTTGGGCCTGGGTTGATCTTGATGATGATACAGAGCTAGACACAAATGGAGGATGTCTCGATGCCTCACACCTCTAACTGCACTTGCAGCCCAGATACTCAGTCCCCACCCAGCTCTGGCTGCAGATCTCTCTGCTCCTCACCTAAGGGGTATCTTCTGAGAAGGGCAATTGAAGAGCCCACACACAGGACAGCCCAGCAGAGGCAGGGACTGGATACCCCTGAGGGCATCTCTCATTCACGCAGTGAGAAGTCAGTGAGTAAAAGCTTGAAGTAGGCTAGGCACAGTGGCTCATGCCTGTAACACCAGCACTTTGGGAGGGGCCAAGGTGGGTGGATCACCTGCGGTTGGGAGTTCGAGACCAGCCTGACTAACATGGAGAAACCCTGTCTCTACTAAACATACAAAATCAGTCAGGCATGGTGGCACATGCCTGTAATCCCAGCTACTCGGGAAGCTGAGGCAAGAGAAACACTTGAACCCAGGAGGTGGAGGTTGCAGTGAGCCGAGATCACACCACTACACTCCAGCCTGAGCAACAAGAGCAAAACTCCGTCTCAAAATAAACAACCTGAGTAGTCACTGTAGTCACCATCAGTAGTCCCGGTCCCAAATCCTCTTGGCCTTACCTTTTCTATGAACCAGGAACCAATATCCAATTCCAGTTCCTGCATTTCATGGGCTGTCGGCTCTGTCTGCCTCCAAAGCCCTCCCATGCCCACCTGTGAGCCAGATCAGAAATAGCAAGGAACTAACACCCACCCCCAGGAGCTGACCTCAAACATTGATTTATGGGAGCTGGGGCATCAATACCCCAATTCCCTTTCCCACCACGTGGGATAATTCTGTTCTGGGAGGCTCCCAGAGTTTCCTAGCAGGATTAAGCCACAGCCACCCACAGATATAACCTGCTCAGTACAAACCCTTCATGGGCTCCTGCCCCTGCTCTTTTGCACACCAATCTCCAAAGTGCATGGCTTCTGTAATCAGGGCTGTCCTGGTGTACCCATGAGCCTGGTTTCTGGACCACCTCCTACACATTCTCTCTGCATCTCAGGGCCAGTTTCTGGGGGACCCCAAACTGAAAGAAAACTCATGGTGAGGCAAGGCTGGGGCATGTTTCTCAAGGTTCCCCAGAGCTTTCCACTGGGACTAAGCCCCTGCGACCCACTGTGCTTATCCTCTTGTCAATGCTCCTGACTCAGCTTGTCCCCTGCCCTGCCCCAGTTTCCCCACTACATCTCTTGGGATCACATCCCAAACAACTCCCTGCAGCAAGTCTCTGTTGGATCTGCTCTGAGGGGAGTCCAAACTTAGATGGATATTTATATAAACAGAAAGATGGATATAGATGCTAAGATGGATATGGATAGACACAGCTATCAATGCATAAGATACAGACATAGATGATAGATAGATAGATAGACAGACAGACAGACAGACAGACAGACAGACAGTCAGACAGACAGACAGACAGATAGACAGACAGACAGACAGACAGATACGGATATAGATACAGGCACATATGGATGATGGAGACAGAGATGGAGATACAGCATGGATGGATGGATATAGATACAGACACAGACACAGATAGATAGATAGATAGATTAGATAGATAGATAGATAGATAGATAGATAGATAGATAGATAGATAGATAGATACAGATATAGATACATAGATATGGATACAGATAGATAGATACAGATATAGGTACAGGCACAGATGAATGGTGTAGATGGATATAGATACAGACACAGATACAGATATGGATGGATAGATACATAGATAGATAGATAGATGATAGAAGATACATAGATGATAGAAGATAGATACATAGATCGATCGATAGATGGATGATGATGATGATAGATAGATAGATGATAGAAGATAGATAGATACAGATATAGGCACAGGCATAGATGGACGATGTAGACAGAGATGGAGATACAGGCATGGATGGATATGAATATAGGCACAGGCATAGATGGATGATGTGGTCTGAGAGAGACAGGGATGTAGTTGGATGTAGACATAGATACGGTTATAAGTTCATGGACACAAGTGGATTTGGATATGAACATAGAGCGATATGTGCCAATGCCAGTTGTTTTCAGCTGATGTTCATCCTAAGTGGTCCGTACCCACATCTGTTGTTACACACGTTTCATCTCTCCCTTGGGTGTGTCTACAATGAGATACACAGATGAGCTCTCAGTTTTTGGAGCCCTGATGTCTGGGTTCGAGCCCAGCCCTGCCACCCCCAGGCTACCAACAATGTCTTTAAGTGAGTCACTTCAACTCTTTTCCTTGGCATGTCACCTATTAAATGGCCGGGGCCTCACCAATCATTTATAATCATATCTGTGTCTACATCCTAAGTTTCTTGCATGTATGAAGTCCTTAAATCCACAAGGGAGCCTGGTGCAAGAAACCGAAGGACCTGACCTATAGCAAGTGCTCAATGTTACTGTTATTACTGCTCCTCTGTAGTTGTGATAAACGTAGCCCCCATTAAGTCCAGACCAACCACCAACTTAATAACCAACCCAGCCAGCTCCAAAAGCACCCAACAGGAAGAAAGAAAATTCATCTGGGTTGTGTAAGAAACATTCATTTTACAGACAGTGCTCCTGAGTCTCTGTGAGGGAACTTTCACATACAAGATTCACGTTCAAGCGGGACAAAACCCCATCTTGGTGGGCGCAGGCTTCAGCTTCTGCCTTCATTCTGCCCCTCAAGTAACTTGCATGGCTGTGGATTCTTTTGCCATCTAGAAACCTGGGACCTAATTTCACATTTAATTATTGGCTCCTGAAACTCAACACCAGCCTGAACAGTGCGAACATCTCCTGTGCCAAGGAGACAGCTGGAACACATCCTCTGCGTTGAGTCAGCCCAGTGACCACGTGGCCCTATGGTTCTGTGGAAAGGGGATATACCTCAGAAGCCCCCAAGCCTAAACTTCTCCCTGTGGTGGTTTTCAATTGTGACTCCAAAATTCTACGGCACCCCTCCCCTGAGACATGGATTCTGTGCCCTGCACCTTCAATCTGAGTGGGCTTGTGACTGCTTCATTCCATAGAATGGGACACAGAATAGAAGCCATGGAGCTTTCCCTGTTCTTCTTGGGGGATTCAGGTACCCTGTATGATATCTGACTCCTCTGAGATAACCAAGCTGGGAGGGAACACTGGGTGCTTCCAGTAGACAGTCCCAGTTCATTTCCACCTGGCCCCAGCCATGTGAGTGAAGCTTCCTGGGATCCTCCAGACCATCCCATATTCCCCAAGTGCCTCTGAGTGACTTCAGTAGATGCCACAAAGAGCAGATGAACTGCCCAGCTAAGCACTGCCTCAATTCCTGACCCACAGAATCCACAGGCAAAATAAAATGGTTGCTTTATGCCTCTCAGTTTGGGGTGGTTTGTTATACAGTACAGGAAAATAAGAACACTCTCTTATCTGCCTTTTTAGCAGTTCTGCCACCTACTAAAATGGCCCAAGAAGGGGTGACATGGTTTGGCTGTGTCCCCACCCAAATCTCATCTTGAATTTTAGCTCTCGCAATTCCCAAGTGTTGTGAGAAGGACCCAGTAGACATAACTGAATCATCAGGGTGGTTTCCCCCATACTGTCCTCGTGGTAGTATGTAAGTCTCATGAAATCTGATGGTTTGATAAGGGGTTTCCCCTGTTGCTTGGTTCTCATTCTCTCTTGCCTGCAGCCATGTATGGCATGACTTTCAACTTCCACCATGATTGTGAAGCCTCCCCAGCCACATGCAACTACGAATCTATTAAAGCTCTTTCTTTATAAATTACTCAGTCTTGAATATATCTTTAGTCACAGCATGAGAACAGGCAAATACAAGGAGTACCCTCATTGCTAGGAAAATCTCATTTCATCATCTCTCTGCTCACAATCCCCACTCCCACCCTCACCTCCCCGTCATTCTCAGAGGAAGATCCAGGCTTCACATCAGGACCTAGAAGACTGAGCAGCCTGGGTCCTGTCTACTTTCTAGCATCACCTTTTCCTATGTGTCTTGCACTTGCTTTATGTCATTCATTCATTCATTCATTCATTTATTCATCTACCACGTACTGAATGCCTACTCTGTGCCAGTCACTATTCTTCACTCCAGAATACGATCTGAGTGAACCAGGCTCAGCCCTTGCCTCTGTGAAACTCATGGTCTAACAGAGGAAACAGGTGTGGGTCAAAGTAACTCAACAATATATTGCAGCAGGGAACAGGAGGTGCATGGTGCTACGATGGTGTACAAATGGAGGAACTGGCCTTGTCTGCCAGACAAGGGAAGGTTTTATGGAGGAGGTGATGCCTGAAGACGGAGAAGAGCCTAAATAAGAAAAGGAGGGGGGCTATGCAGGAAGAGAAACCTGCGCATGCAGAGCTGAAAGCAGAGGAGAAACAAACAGCAGAATCAGAGTCTGAAGAAGCAAGAATAGTCAATGTGTCCAAAAGGCAGTGAGCCAGAGAAAAAAATGAGTGGATGAGGCTGCAAAGTTTGGAGGGGCCGGATCACCCAGGGCATGGCTGCTGGCATCGGTCTAAGGGCTTGGGGCTGTGAGAAGCAACATCTAGAACATTTTCCTGCCTTTCCCTCTTGGTTGCAAAATGGCCACCATAGCT
This sequence comes from Saguinus oedipus, assembly GCA_031835075.1. NCBI lineage: Eukaryota > Metazoa > Chordata > Mammalia > Primates > Cebidae > Saguinus > Saguinus oedipus. The sequence continues at coordinate 45,406,333 of CM063189.1, forward strand.
CCAGACAGTACCCCTGCATTCCAGAAGAAGAAAGAGCAAAAGAGATTAGCAATGTCTCAATCTCAACATCTCTCTCTCTCTCTCTCTCTCTTTCTCTCTCTCTCTCTCTCTCTCTCACACACACACACACAGAGACAAACACACACACACACACAAAGCTGAGGCTTTTCTAGATGTTTCCCTAGCATGTGTCTCTTAAGTCTCAGTGGCCAGAACTCAGAACCAGGGTCTGTGGCCCTTCCAGCTAGGAGGAAGGCTGGGAGAGAGCATTTACCTTCCCAGCCTGGATAGCAGAGGCAGGAATAGAACCTGGGACCTAAGCATAAGTGAGGAGTTCAGCAGCTGACAGTGCTTGCTGGACTGTTTTTTTCTTTCTTTTTTTTTTTAGATGGAGTTTTGCTCTGTCACCCAGGCTGGAGTACAGTGGCACCATCTTGGCTTACTGCAACCTCTGCCTCCCGGGCTCAAGCAATTCTCCTACCTCAGCCTCCCAAGTAGCTAAGATTATAGGCGTGCACCACCATGCCCAGCTAATTTTTGTATTTTTAGTAGAGACAGGGTTTCACCATATTGGCCAGGCTAGTTTCGAACTCCTGACCTCAGGTGATCCACCAGCCTCAGTCTCCCAAATTGCTAGGATTACAGGCGTGAGCCACTGGGCCCAGCCCTGGACTGTTTAAAAGGGATGATGCAACGATTGAAACAGGGCATCCGAAAGATCCCAGGCTGTGCACGAGGGCTGCCTGTGCCTCTCCCTCCCCCGGATGCCTGCTCCACAGTGGCCCTGCTCACCCTGCACTGTAATGGCCTGGCGGCTGTAAGTCCCCCGGTCTCCAGCATCGCTCTGCATACTTGCTACTATCTTTTACCACCGCCATCCTGGTAAGTGTGCAGTGCTATCCCACATGGCTTCAACTTCCATTTTCCAACATGAGGTGGGTTTTTTGTCTTGGCCTACCATGATGTCTGAGTCATGGTGACACAGGCGCCAGAAAGCACCGTGACGTGCTTCTGCTCCCAGCACGAGCATTTAAACAGCTCTCTCCTTCCCCACACTCTTCTGCTCAGCTACTGAGATTTTTCTCTAATGGGCGTGGTTTGAGTAGAGTATATATGATTTCAAGAAATATCACATCTATGTATCACATTGAATGTACCTACCAGAGTGTGAGCCTGTGTTTACCTGATGCCAAAATCTAGATTAAACCTGAATGTTTCCATCAACCCTCCCCGGTTCCAAAGGCCCAGATGTTTGGCACCGCGTAGCCAAAACATCTGCTTGAGGGGCTGACTTTTTCAGTTGTGCTCAGATCACATGCCGTGGAGACACGCGCTCCATGGGAGGACGTGCCACACCTCACACTCGTGCAGAGAAAACCATCCTGGGAAAACCTTGATTCCACTGGATCATGGGTATCAATTGGTCTAGGAAATGCCGCAGGCAGCACACAGCTTGACGTGTCAGAACTTCTGCAGCCACATCCCCAGCCTGCCGCACGTCTTACAGGGATTTCGAGTGATTACAGTATTAGACTAGCAGACGGACACATGAGCAAAATAAGTAACATACGAAGCGAGCCCTTCCGTGGCCAGACACGCCAGCAGCACGTGCAGCTGGATTGGTAACAGTTGGAGCTGCAGCGAATATACAGAATTTCAGAATGATTTGCGTTACAGTTCCCTTAAGTAACATTATCTTGTTAAAGACATTAACCTCGGGCCTTTGCTGTTATAGATTTGCTTTTATTGTTCTCATCCTGGGGAGCAACCTGTAGGAGAGACACTCCTCCGTGAAAAAGGGGTCGTGGGTCATGAAAACATTGATTCTTGAGGTGGCTGAATGGCCGTCTGGGGAACGCTCGCCAGTTATGGGAAACAGACATCGCTTTACAGAACACCCTTTTAAATTAAAAATAATTAGGAAATTTCAAACGTTAATAAGCATCTCATAGTTTTGCCCAACACAATACAGCCTCAAAGAAATGTGTCCTCTGGTTGCTTTTCATGAAAAACCCTGCAGTCAGACACTCTCCTCCAGCAGGCTCACACTGTCCCCAGTATTTCTCCGGGGGATGACCAGTAGAGCTGCCGGCCCCCAACTCTGCCTGCCCACTCCCCAAAATTAAGTTAAAGATAAAGTTTTGTTTCCTTCCTTCCTCCCTCCCTCCCTCCTTTTCATTTTCTTTCTCTCTCTTTCTTTCCTTCTTTCCTTTCTTCCTTCTTTTCTTCCTCCCTCCCTCCCTCTTCTTTCTTTCTTTCTCTCCTTCCTTCCTTTCTTTCTTTCACGGGGTCTCACTCTCTCACCCAGGCTCAGTCTCAACTCATTGCAACCTCTGCCTCCCGGGTTCAAAGAATCCTCCTGCCTCAGCCTCCTATGTTGTTAAAATTACAGGTACTCACCACAACACCCAGGTTTTTTTTTTATTACGATGCTATTTTTTTTTATTATTACTAGCAGAAACAGGGTTTTACCATGTTGTCCAGGCTGATCTCAAACTCTTGGCCTCAAGTAATCTATCCACCATGGTCTCCCAAAGTGCTGAGATTACAGGCATGAGCCACCGCGCACAGTCTTGAATTTTCATTTTCTTACATTTTTTTTTTTTCAGGAAGGGCATCTCCCCAGACAGAGCATGGGCTTGGGGTTTTAGTAGGTCTGCATCTCGAATTGCCTCATCTGTAAAATGGGGGGTTCTGTGAGATTGGGGGGAAGATTCTGGATCACAGACGCCATGCAGCACTGAAGTTAATTTTTTCGTCTGTGGCTGATGAAGAGCCTTCAGGGACCTTATTTGCCCCTTTCTTGATTTTAGGATGAAAATGAGCATAAGGCACTGTTGATGAGCGTCCCAGGCATCTTGCAGTCAGTTGCTGCTCATCTTTACAGCCCAGCACAATAGGTAACTGAGACGTGGGAGGTCACGCAGAGCCCCTGAGCCAGCAAGACATGAGTGGGATTCTGAGTTTCCTCCCAAGCCTGTGCTCTTCCCGTGCACCACACTGTCTTCCACTTGCTTGTTCCAAGGAGCAATGTGGAAAACCTCTTTATTTTGTGCCCACATTGTCGGCGAGCCTCTGGGGCCATATACGAACGACTCGGGGAGGTGTGTGATGGGCTCCTAGCCAAAGGAGGCAGGCATCTTGACGAATCGCCTCTGCCAGGCCTGCTCTGACTAAGTGGGAACATTCTGTGAGGTCATGTTCGGTCCCTTAGACACTCCTCTATGAAATCATCTTTAAGGCTTGAAGACAGATCTTCTGGTGCTCTCAGATATAATTAATTCCAAACACTGACAGGGTAAATTCTCTCTCTTCCTTATAAATGCTAGGCTCATGCAGGAATAATTTGGAAGACCAAACACACAGCAGATGAATTCTGGGGAAGAATCTTTCTCAAGAAGTCTGTACAGCATTCAGCTGCCTCGCCCCACCTCCCCTCCCTTCCCCTTCCTTCCTTTCCAGGCATCCTAGCCTGCTGGCTTGGCTTCCTAGAGAATTGGAATATTCCGCTTGGAACATCATCAGGGTCTCAGTGGCTAAAAAAGCCTCTAAGATACCAGAGCCCTAATTCAGAAAGATGTTTTAAAACCCCATCGATCCTACTCAAACATAACCTGTGAACATGTAAATTGCTTCAGCTTTTCTGGAAGTTGGTTTAGCAATATCTACCAAAGTTGCAATAAGAATAAACAGTGACTTGGCTTCCTCACTGTTAGGGATTTATAGATAGGAAACAATTAAAGTTGTGTGCAAGAGAGTCAACGCTAAGGCGCTTTCTGCAGTGATGTTTATCTGGATATCCAAAGCTGAGGGGCTGAGTAAACACAGTCCGAGCTCCTAGGCAGAGACTGGAAATGGAAGCATCTTCGATTTTGTGAAATGGAAATACATTTCTGCTCTTGCACTACAGAGAAAAATATTTAAGTTGAGTCTAGCTTACCACTATTTCCGTGAGCATGCATGTACATGCATGTGTGTAACAGTGGATGTGTGCTCATGGGTAAGACAGATCTGCAATCAGGCCAGCTAAGTATAAACCACAGCTCGAAGTCACTATGTGACTTTGAACAAGTTACTTCACCTCGGTTCAATAAAATGGGGATGTGGCAACGTAAACCTGATAGAACTGTGTAAAGAGAGAGTAAGATAATAAACGGAAAGCTTTAAGAAGACTAAATGCTAAATAAATGCAGCAAAACATGTTTTTAAAGACACAGCAAGGCCAGGTGCAGTGGCTCACACCTGGGATCCCAGCACTTTCGGAGGCCAAAGGAGGAGAATCATTTGAGCCCAGGAGTTAGAGACCAGCCTAGGTAACATGGAAAATCCCATACGTGGAAAAAAAAAAAAAAAAACTTAGCTGAGCGTGGTGGCACTCACCTGGAGCCCCAGCTACTTGGGAGGCTGAGGCAGGAGGTTCACTTGAGCCCAGAAGGTCAAGGCTGCAGTGAGCCACTGTACTCCAGCCCGGGCAACAGAGTGAGATCCTGTCTCAAAACAAAGAACAGAAAGGCACATCAAAGACAGGAATGAAGGACATTTGAGTATTTATAACAGGTATCTCTGAATGGTGGGATTACTCAAAATCTCTTTTGCAACTTGCTTATCTGATTTTTCTAACTTTTCCACCGTGAACATGTGTCATAGATATGAAAGAGCATGAAGAATATGTATCCTTGGGTAACAAGGCGGACAAACACTGACATCGCTCAGATGTATCAGCTTCATGGGCAGTGAGTGCTGGGCCCCACCAGCCTGGACGAGGAAGTGGCTGTCAGGGTGAAATGAGAAAGGCAGTTGTAAGGGACAGAGCCCTCGTGCGGGCCACAGGGACACCTGGCTCAGTGCCAACCTGCTAAGCCTTGGGGTTGTTAGCGCCAGGCCAAAGTAGAAAGCAGGGTGGGCAAAGACACAAAGAGGGCATACCGGCGGCCACTTTCACATGAGGGCATTTTCTGGCACTTCACACGCAGAGCTCAGCAGTGCTTTGAATATGATGTCAGAGCAAAGTTGCCTGTGCAGCTCCCCATGCTGGGAAGCAGCAGCCCGGTAATGCAACCTCATCCCCCTGACCTAAACCATGGGCTGCACTGCCAGCTGATAAAACAGGGCTCAGAGCCTGGGCTGTTGATTCCGATGTGTCTGACTTTGGGTCGGGCCCTGCTACTTCCCAGCAATGTGACATCTGACGAGTGTCCTAATCTCTCTGAACCTCAGTTTCATCATCTGAATAATGGAAAAAAATAGTAACAGAATCCTCACAGAGCCAAAGTGAGAATTAAATCAATAAGGCAAAGGTGAGTTGCATGGGAAGAAGAGCCGAAAGGAGCCCCTGCCCTCGTGGGGCCATCGCGGAGAGCCTCCTTCAATGGGAAATTCACACTGCAATCTGTGCAACACATATTCATTGTTAGCAAATATCAATGCTTAAGAAATCATCATTCCCAGTGCATGTAGCTGCAAATCAGATCATAATCCCCGCCTCAGTGCTGCCAGGCTGTGAAATTTTCTGTGTGTGGGTTATACCTTCATGAAGTTTACTCTAAAAAAAATCCCTGCCTTTCAAAGTGTCGACTACAGACTGCTTTGCATAAAGAGACTTCGACATATCCTTTGGGGAAATATTGCCAATGCACAATACCTCCCAAGTAAACTGACACACTCGGATCTTTGTTGTAGGACCCAGTTCTAGAAGACTTAACTTAAAACAATATTCTTTTTTATATTAAAAGCACAACAGTTTACATGCAAAAAACCCAGAGGGCACAATCAAGCTGTTGGTTATCACAACACCCGCAGGGTGGCATCTGAGTCTGCACGAAGGGCATTCTTCCCTCTCAGGCCCTGAGAAAGTTCTGGAGGGGCAGGCTTAGACCTAGGTGTCCATGGAGGTGAAAAGCCCTCCAATCTAACTTCCGAAACGAGCATCTTCCAAACACAACGGCGTCCTCAAGCTCTTGCCGCACGCAGGGCTCAGAATGCCCCTCAGATGCAGAGTGTGGCCAGGCAAAGACTGGGAAAGGCTTGCAGGACCCAACGCAAAGCCCTAGCAGCCCTGCTGCTAGAATCACAGGCGGAAATAGCGCTAACAGAGCTTTTCAAAGCATCATATATACACCCATTGGGTAAAACCGCAAAACAGCAGCAGCAACGTTTCTCTTCTGAGTTAGTAAAGGGTTGTCACCTCCAGCATCCTGCCACCACCTGGCTCCGTGGAACCACTCGCCCTTGACAAAGATTTGCTTCAGGGTGTCTTCCTGAGCAGGCCACAGTGAACCGCAAGCACTTTCAAGACAAGGTGCAAACTCATGTGTCAGCCTCCTGAGAACTGGTGTGTGCATAGTAATTGTTTTCTGGCTAAGGGGCAGATCGACTTTACCGTGAGCCTGAAAAATGTTAATAGCACTGTGACAGCACTGAGAAGGATGTTAGAGTCAATACCACCATCGCTGCCTTCAGAAACCAGAGACAATACCCTCTGTGATCTCTGCAGACGTAGAAGAAAACTCAGGCCTCTTAGCCCTGAGAGCTTCATGCAAGTTGCTTGCCTGCCTGCCTGCCTGCCTGCCTTCCTTCCTTCCTTCCTTCCTTCCTTCCTTCCTTCCTTCCTTCCTTCCTTCCTTCCTTCTTCCTTCCTTCCTCCTTCCTTCCTCCTTCCTTCCTTCCTTCTTCCTTCCTTCCTTCCTTCCTCCCTCCCTTCCTTCCCCTCCCTCCTTCCCTCCCTTCCTTCCTTTTTTCCTTTCTTTCTCTTTCTCTTTCTTTTCTTTTCTTTCTTTCTTTCCCTTCCTTCCTTCCTTCCTTTCTTTTCCTTCCTTCCTTTCTTTTTTTTTTCTCTTTTGGATAGAGTTTTGCTCTTACTACCCAGGCTGGAGTGCAACGGCATAATCTCTGCTCACTGCAACCACTGCCTCCCAGGTTCAAGAAATTCTCCTACCTCAGCCTCCCAAGTAACTGGGATTACAGGTGCCCACCACCACCCCCAGCTAATTTTTGTATTTTTTTAGTAGAGATTGGGTTTCACCATGCTAGCCTGGCTCATCTTGAACTCCTGATCTTGTGATTTACCTGCCTCAACCTCCCAAAGTGCTGGGACTATAGGCTTGAGCCACCGTGCCCAGCCTCAACATCATCTTTATTCTCAGAGGTCATGTGCCAGCTAAACCTACAGCATGGGAGGGGGTCCTATTGCAATGAAAGACAGGGAGAATGGATGTGGGAATGGCCAGGGGTTGCCAGTGATAGGACATGGGTGCAGCTCTGCCAGTGCTGAGGCATGAAGCCCAACACAGGCTTTGGGATTCATAGAAGGACCATCTCAAAGCTTTCCAACCATGGGTCTCCTGCTAGAGGCATGGGCCAGGAGGGTGGGAAGTCAGATGAAGCAAAGTAAAGGGACCTTCAGCAGGTTACAGGCCAGGTGTTCCCCGAAAGGCAGCTCTCTCAGGTCTTCCCAGTTCTGGAGCTCTGTGCGATGTAACCTTTTCCAACACCAGGAGAAGGTTTGAAGACCAGTTGGCCTGTGAAGTGAGCCTCTTTGGATGGGCAGTTTTCCTAAAACGGGAGGCCATTCTAGACTGGAAATACACCAGAAGCAAGGGTTTGGTTGGGGCCTGAGCAAGGGTCTGGGGTTAGGGGGCGGCGCCCAGGCCTGTGACTGGATTGTGAGTAATGGTGGATGACCTGGGGGACCGTGTGAAAGGTCCAAAGTAGACATACTGCAGGGAGGGAGCAGAACTGAAGACTAAGGGAGTTTTTAGACCTCAGGTCACCAACTTTGAAGATGGCTGAGTAGAGAAAGGAAGCCCACTGTGTTCTGACTTGGACACCCTGTGTTACAGACCCAGCTCTTCCACTTCCTAGCCATGTGCTCTTGGGCAAGTGGATTAATGTCTCTGAGTCTCTGCTTCCTTCTTCTATAAAACAGAGAAAAGAGCAGCATCTGCCCCTTTGGGTGTCAATGAGCATGAATGACATCATGCATGCAAAGCTCATGTCTTTGTGATTGGCAGGTAAGGAGTGCTCTCTGAATGATAGATAGTGCTGTTATTTTTATGCTTTCATTTGAAATACCTGTATCATGTAACAAGCCTTAGTGACCTTAGTGAGTCCTGGACTTAGTGACGTAAAACAGCCATTGCTTATTTAGCTCACAAATCTGCATTGTGGGCAGGGTTCAGCAAGAAGGTTCATCTCTACTCCAATGGGCATGAGCAGAGGTAGAATGACTGGGGCTGGGGGGTCTACTTCCAAAATGGCACAGCACATGGCTGCCCAGTTGGTGCTGAGTGTCAGCTGGGAGTTAGTCTGGCTGAAGGCTGGGAGCCTCGGTTCCTCTAGGGCTTCCTCACAACAAGACGGCTAGGTTTTCAGAATAAGTGTTTCTAACAGGACCAGGCAGAAGTTGTGTGTCTTCTTAGTACCTGCTCTGGGAAGTCACATAGCTGCACTTTTGCCTGTGGTCATAGGCTCTCCGAGATTCAAGCAGAGGGAAACATACAGCTCCTCCTCCAGATGAGGCATTGTAAGAAGACTTTGGGATGGAAAATCTTGTTGCGGGTATTTTGGAAAATATAATCTATCAAATATTAACAGAGAATATGAAAATGAAAGAGAGATATTTGGACAAACCATACCCTCCCTTCTTTCTGGCCTGGTGCTGTGTAAGCCAGAGGTCAAGATAATTCTGAAACTTCCAAGCCTATGTCCCTATTTGGGAAATGGTGAGGACAGAATCAGTCCCCCCAACCCTAGCAAGGAGGCTAAAGCCATACGTAACAAATCATTACTGGGTACAGATTGCTAACCAGGCTAGTTTCTTCTATAAATAATTCCACAGACCATATGAACACATGAACTGCTCATCTTATGTTCTCAAAAATGGCTTATCTTATGAGCCTAATACACCAAAACCCAAATATGGAAGACGAGCCTCTTTAAGTAAACATTCCTGGGTGCAGAATTGCTCCCTAGAAGTCACCAAGGATGGCATAAAACAGAAAGACAAAAACTAACAAGGGGATGAATTGCTCTGAGATTTTTCTCCTGATTAGACCTCCTGCTTTCCTGCTTGCTATCATCTGAAATATACTCAGGCCCCCGGCTTGAAGTGTTGGGTTCTCACGAGTTTCGCAGCCATGGCAAATGCAGGCTTTTAAAGAGAGGACACCCAGGTTAACTTTGAAATAAAAGCTAGGTTGAGGCAGCCCCTTGGGGATCCCAGACTGTGTACTCATTTCAATGTGCATGGATGCAGGGGCCTTGGGGCCCCTCCCTTGTGTGTGGCCTGGTCGATTAAGCCCCAGGAAGTGCTCATGGTCTTTCCCAGCAGCCTTCCAGCTTTATAAAACCGCTGTTATGATGAACTTGATCGTGAGTCAACCAAGAAGCTCCATCTCTCCTACACTCCCTCCGTTTGGCCCCCTGGAGCAGGTGTTTGCTGAGCCTGAGGTCTTTCTGCTTACATAACCTTTGTTCCATTTGGACAGATGAAAAATCTCCCTGAGGTTTATTGTAAACAGTCTTAGGTTCGCCCAAACACAGAAGACGAAAGGTCACCAGATTATTCATGCACATCCCCCCTCCTCACTTACCCTCCCACCCCCACCAGCTGCCGCCACGTCCCCCACCAGGTCCCATGCCCAACCTCTCCACCAGGCCATCAGGACACAGGGCCTGGTGATGGGGTTCAGGGTCAGCTTGGCAGCCATGATGTTGTTCCACACCCTGCTCAGCTTCAGCAGGCATTTTGGCTATATCTCCATGAGCAAGGGCTGGGGGTGGGGAGCAGAGGAAGTTTCTTGACCAGCTGCCATGGGTAGAAGCTTGCTCATGGAAAGACTGTCTTTTATGATGCCAGAAACAGGGCTGAGAACTCACGGTGAGGGGCCAGCACATTTCAAAGAAAGGAGGGAGAGAGGGCCCGCTCGCTCAACAGGCAGCTGCTGTCCACATAACTAACGCTGTCTGTGCTCTACCTCCAGAATGCACGTGCATGCGGGTTCTTTTACCCACATTTGGGATGGTGTTCGCGGGCCCATTTTACAGATGAGAAGCTGAGGCTCAGCAAGGAAGATTAGTCTTTACTCCACTGGGTGTCAGCTGAGGTGGGTTGAATGGAGGCGGGAGGACCCACCTCCAAGATGGCTCAGGGCACGCTAGTGGGTTAGTGCCAGCTGTCAGCCAGGAGCCCAGCCCAGGTGGAAGCTGGAAGCCTTGCTTATGTTCTCAACAGAGCCTTCTCTGGCTCCCCATTTAGAAATGAATAGGGGAGAGCTTTGTTTGTTACAGTGATTGGGGGCCCCAGTGACATACCCTACACACCTATATCCAGGACTCCCTAGGCCAAGACGCCACCAAGCAAGACTGCTGGGTAAGTCAGTAGCAGGGTGGCTGTCAGGGTCCAGACCTACAGCAATGGTGTCATCTGGGAACCTGCTGGGAAATCAGACTCTCAGGCATCACCCCAGACATCATGAAGCTCCACAGGAGAGGGATGTGGGGGGAGAAGTGGGGAAAGACCCAGCATCTGTGTTTTCTAGCATCCCCTGATGCTACTGACACAGTGTCACGTTTGTGATCCACTGCCTTAGGCTGAGGTTGGTCAGCCCCAACCCACAGACACAGGGGCCAGTAGCGTCAGTCCATGGAGGATTGGGCCGCCTATCCCACAAAGTGGCTCCAGGCAGCAGCTGGGAGTGTTGGAAGCGTGAGCTCCCTACCTCCTCTCATTCTTTGCCCTGTGGGTCTTTGGGATTTAGTTTGGATCCTGCCCAGACCCAGAAAATGGTCAGACCATGTTTTAAGGCTTCTCTTGGGCTTTGGTTAAACCAAGAGGACAATGTGGATGGGGCTTGGGGCTCCCATGTGTGCACCCTGATGGTACAGGCTGGCCCAGGGTTAATGCTGGGACCATCATTCTGGTGGCCTGTATGGCTACAGTGGGAGGTCCAGACCACCAAGGATGGCTTAGGACAGCCTAGAGAGGGCAGAGGCAGATTCTTAAAGGAATACAGACTTTTTACTCACTGCTGGGCAGCTTCGGGAAACTTAAACATCCCTGAGCCACAATGCTCACACCTGTGAAATGGATGGAACCAGCCCTTATTGGCACATAGTAATTTACCCAAAGTAGACTTTCCATTACATTTCCCTTATTGTTACGTTATTGCCTTCTGGCATGAAGATGCCCTGACCTCCCACTGGCTTAGGAGATTTGGCTCTGGGGAAGCCCTGCATGGATGAGGCTGTGGGGAAGGCCAGGGACAGAAGGAGACAGCAGCTGCTTCCTAGGCACCTGCTGTAGGCCAGGGCTAGGCCCTGTGGTCTCTAGTCTAACCCTCATCATTTTACAGAGCAGGTGGCTGCACACTGGGGACTCACCTAAGGTGGGGCTGAACCCCAACAGGGTATCCTGCCTCTCAGTCCCCAACAATGCCCTAATCTGGGAACTTGGATCGCATGAGCACAGACCAGCCTGTGTTAGCCCTACTCACAGAAGGAAAAAGAGGGAGCTAATCAATGACTCAGGCTAAAAAGGGTATAGGGAAGTGAAAAACCACCCACAGGGATGAACAAGCCTCACTCCTTGCCATCTACTCAGACAGAAGCTGGGCAGGCGATATCCTCTTTCCAGCCTCAATTTCTTAATCTGTTAATGGAATTCATGAGCCTGGGTCTGTGAAGCCCTAGCATGCAACCCAGTAGTTGAGATGCTTGGGTTCAGATAGCCCCTGCTTTGATCCAGGCTGCACCCTTCACCAGACACATGACTTGGGAAAAGTTACTCAACTCTGGAAGCTTCAGTTTCCCTGTTAATGCAGTGGGGGTGATGGCACTCCTGCCTGAGAGAGAGATAAACTGTGCCACATGCTTGACCCTTAAAAGTTACTCCAACCACAGCAGAAGCCACTGTTGTTTTTATGAAGTTGATAGCAATGGTAGTGGTGACACTGTTGGTGATGGTGATAATGGTGGTGGTGGTGATGGTGATGGTGGTGATGGTGGTGGTGATAATGATCGTGGTGGTGATGGTGGTGGTGGTGGTGGTGGTGATGGTAGTGGTGGTGGTGGTGGTGATGGTAGTGGTGGTAATAATGATAATGATGGTAGTGATGGTGATGATGGTGATGGTGATGGTAGTAGTGATGGTGATGATGGTGTTGATGATGGTAAAGATGGTGATGTGATGGTGATGGTGATGATGGTGTTGATGATGGTGATGGTGATGATGGTGATGGTGATGGAGATGATGGTGGTGGTGATAATGATGATGGTGGTGGTAGTGATGGTAGTGATGGTGGTGATGGTGGTAGTGGTGGTGATGGTGATGGTGGTAGTGCTGGTAATGATAGTGATGATAGTGATGGTGGTGATGGCAGTGGTGGTAGTAATATGATGGTAGTGATGATGATGGTGGTGGGATAATGGTGATGGTTAGTAGTGATGGTGATGATGGTGTTGATGATGATGGTAAAGATGGTGATGTGGTGGTGATGGTAGTGATGGTGATGATGGTGGTGGTGATGATGATGACGGTGGTGGTAGTGATGGTAGTGATGGTGGTGATGGCAGTGGTGGTAGTAATATGATGGTAGTGATGATGATGGTGGTGGGATAATGGTGATGGTGATGGTAGTAGTGATGGTGATGATGGTGTTGATGATGGTGATGATGGTGATGGGGATGATGGTGGTGGTGATAATGATGATGGTGGTGGTAGTGATGGTAGTGATGGTGGTGATGGTGGTAGTGGTGGTGATGGTGATGGTGGTAGTGCTGGTAATGATAGTGATGGTGGTGATGGCAGTGGTGGTAGTAATATGATGGTAGTGATGATGATGGTGGTGGGATAATGGTGATGGTGGTGGTAGTGATGGTAGTGATGGTGGTGGTGGTGGGATAATGGTGATGGTGACGGTAGTAGTGATGGTGATGATGGTGTTGATGATGATGGTAAAGATGGTGATGTGGTGGTGATGGTAATGATGGTGATGATGGTGATGGGGATGATGGTGGTGGTGATAATGATGATGGTGGTGGTAGTGATGGTAGTGATGGTGGTGGTGGTAGTGGTGGTGATGGTGATAGTGGTAGTGCTGGTAATGATAGTGATGGTGGTGATGGCAGTGGTGGTAGTAATATGATGGTAGTGATGATGATGGTGGTGGGATAATGGTGATGGTGATGGTAGTAGTGATGGTGATGATGGTGTTGATGATGATGGTAAAGATGGTGATGATGGTGATGGGGATGATGGTGGTGATAATGATGATGGTGGTGGTAGTGATGGTAGTGATGGTGGTGATGGTGGTAGTGGTGGTGATGGTGATGGTGGTAGTGCTGGTAATGATAGTGATGGTGGTGATGGCAGTGGTGGTAGTAATATGATGGTAGTGATGATGATGGTGGTGGGATAATGGTGATGGTGATGGTAGTAGTGATGGTGATGATGGTGTTGATGATGATGGTGATGATGGTGATGGGGATGATGGTGGTGGTAATAATGATGATGGTGGTGGTAGTGATGGTAGTGATGGTGGTGATGGTGGTAGTGGTGGTGATGGTGATGGTGGTAGTGCTGGTAATGATAGTGATGGTGGTGATGGCAGTGGTGGTAGTAATATGATGGTAGTGATGATGATGGTGGTGGGATAATGGTGATGGTGGTGGTAGTGATGGTAGTGATGGTGGTGGTGGTGGGATAATGGTGATGGTGACGGTAGTAGTGATGGTGATGATGGTGTTGATGATGATGGTAAAGATGGTGATGGTGATGATGGTAATGATGGTGATGATGGTGTTGATGATGATGGTAAAGATGGTGATGATGGTGATGGGGATGATGGTGGTGGTGATGATGATGGTGGTGGTAGTGATGGTAGTGATGATGATGGTGGTGGGATAATGGTGATGGTGATGGTGATGGTGGTAGTGATGGTGATGATGGTGTTGATGATGATGGTAAAGATGGTGATGTGGTGGTGATGGTAATGATGGTGATGATGGTGATGATGGTGATGGGGATGATGGTGGTGGTGATAATGATGATGGTGGTGGTAGTGATGGTAGTGATGGTGGTGGTGGTAGTGGTGGTGATGGTGATGGTGGTAGTGCTGGTAATGATAGTGATGGTGGTGATGGCACTGGTGGTAGTAATATGATGGTAGTGATGATGATGATGGTGGTGGGATAATGGTGATGGTGACGGTAGTAGTGATGGTGATGATGGTGTTGATGATAGCAATGTGGTGGCAATGATGATGATGATGATGGGGGTGACAGTGACAATGATGATGATGGTCATTGGTCTTACTCTCATTATAGAACATGCAGGCTCTGCAGGAGTTGAACTCCAGTCTTGGACTTAATCCTATTAATAATGAGCCTCCTTCCTCATTTCCCTAAATGAGTAGAGGGCAGCAGCATTCTTTACCTGCCTTCCATCATTTTAGATGATCAGTCACAATTGGTCCCAAGGGTGCCTCTGATTTGGCCCCTGCCCCAGCACCTTCACCTTGAATTCTCCATTACCACCCCTAAACTACTCCTTGAAATGGTTGGTCCCTGGGAATATGCGCAGGCACACAGGGTGACCTAGGTCTTTGCTCATCCTACATAACAGCTTTGGTAAACACAGGAAATGCGGTTTTGTTTCCAGACATGACTGCTCATGACTCTGACGGGTGGGACACGCTCCTTCCAAGAAAAGGCCCTGAGTTCAGCCTCAAAATTGACCTCACTGGATTCCAATGCAGGTAGGACCCCTGAGGTCATCCCAGGTCCAAATCCCACCTCTCTAGGAAGGAAACTCCCAGGCTTGGGGGGCTCTCCAGCACTCTTCAGGGGCAATGATGTCATACGCTGAGGCCATTATCACACAAGTGATGGAGGCATCACCCACTTCTGTTCTCCATTTGGAAATTCAGGAAGAAGAGAACAGCCCCAAGCACTGGTATGGGGAGGTCCATCGGCCTGATAGGTCAAATCCTAGTGCTGCCAGTTGGAGTCATGTGACCCTCAATCAGTTACTGTGCCTCAGCTTCTGCACATGTCCAAAGAAAGTAATAATAGTTCTTGGAGAATCGTTGTGAGAATTAAATGAGGGCATATGACTAGGTGACTTCTAATCATGATGCACTGAATGAATGCTGTTTACACAAATGGATAGATGAATGGGTGGATGGGTGGGTGAGTGAATAGATAAATGGTTATGTGTGTGTGTGGATGGATGAATGGATGGATAGATGGAATGGTAGATGGGCAGATGGTGGGTGAGTGAATGGATGAATGGGGGCATGGGTGTTTGGACAGATGAATGGATGGGTGGATGGAATGGAGGATGGGCACATGGGTGGGTGAGTGAGTGAATGGATGAAAAGGTGGGCAGGTGTGTGGATGGATGGATGGATGGGTGAATAGAATGCTGGATGGGCGGGCAGGTGGGTGGGTGAGTGAATGGATAAATGGGTGGGTGGGTGTGTGGATGAATGAATGGATAAGTGGCTAGAACGGTGGATGGGCAGGTGGGTGGGTAGGTGAGTGAATGGATAAATGGTTAGGAGGGTGTGTGGACTGATGAATCGATGGGTGGATGGAATGGTGGATGGGCAGGTGGTGGATGGGTAGATAGATGGGTGGGTGAATGGGTGAACAAATGGATGAGTGATTCCACTTCAGTGTTTAACAATATCAGACCTTCACAAAAGCACCTCTGCCTGTGCAGCTTTCTTTCCCTGGAGTGTCCTCTCATCCCTCCTTCTTTTTATTCACCTAGAAATTGCTAGATTCTGAGTCTGCCCATCACATTACCAAGGGACAATTGCATTTCTATAGGGAGGTCCAAATTTGCATTGTTGAAACTTTATTTTTTTTTTATTTTTTATTTTTTTAAGAAGGAAATGAAAAGAGAGGAAGAAAAAGAGGGAGAGAGAACAGGAATATTGCTTTATTCTATGAATGGGTATTGCATTGTTGAAACTTTAAACAGACGCTTTTGAGTTACATTAATAGGGATCCAGAGGTGAAATCTGATGCCTGTGAACAACAACAACAACAAATAATAATAATAATAATAATAATAATAATAATAATAATAGAAAGCCCACATAGCCAAGACAATCCTAAGCAAAAAGAACAAAGCTGGAGGCATCATGCTATCTGACTTTAAATTACACTATGAGGCTACAGTGATCAAAACAGCATGGTACTGGTACCAAAACAGAGATATAGATCAACGAAACAGAACAGAGGTCCCAGAAGCAATACCACACATCTACAACCATCTGGATCTTTGATAAAACTGACAAAAACATGCAATGGGGAAAGCATTTCCTGTTCAATAAATGGTGTTGGGAAAACTGGCTAGCCATGTGCAGAAAGCTGAAACGGGACCCCTTCCTTACACTTTACACTAAAATGAACTCCAAATTGATTAAAGATTTAAGCATAAGACCTAACACAATAAAAACCCTAGAAGAAAACCTAAGTAAAACCATTCAGGACATAGGCATAGGCAAGGACTTCATGACTAAAACACCAAAAGCAATGGCAACAAAAGCCAAAGTAGACAAATAGGACCTAATCAAACTCCAGAGCTTCTGCACAGCAAAAGAAACAATCATCAGAGTGAACTGGCAATGAACAGAATGGGAAAAAATGTTTGCAATCTACCCATCGACAAAGGGCTAACATCTGGAATCTACAAAATCTAAAGCAGATTTACAGGAAGAAAACACACAACCCCAGCAAAAAGTGGGCAAAGGCTATGAACAGACACTTGTCAAAAGCAGACATTTACGTGGCCAACAAATATGAAAAAACGCTCATCATCACTGATTATTAGAGAAATGCAAATTAAAACCACATTGAGATACCATCTCATGCCAGTTAGAATGGCGATCATTAAAAAATCTGGAGACAACAGATGCTGGAGAGGATGTGGAGAAATAGGAACACTTTTACACTGTTGGTGGGAGTGTAAATTCGTTCAATGATTGTGGAAGACAGTGTGGCGACTCCTCAAGGATTGAGAAATAGAAATTCGATTTGACCCAGCAATCCCATTACTGGGTATATATCCAAAGGATTATAAATTTTTCTATTATAAAGACACATGCACACGTATGTTCATTGTGGTGCTGTTTACAATAGCAAAGACCTGGAACCAACCCAAATGCCCATCGATGATAGACTGGACAAATAAAATGTGGTACATATACACCATGGAATACTATGCAGCCATGAAAACAAACAAGTTCGTGTCCTTTGTAGGGACGTGGATGAATCTGGAAGCCATCATTCTCAGCAAACTGACACAAGAACAGAAAACCAAATACCACATGTTCTCACTCATAGGCAGGTGCTGAACAATGAGAACACATGGGCATAGGGAGGGGAACATCACACACTGGGGTATGTTGTGGGGTGGGGTGCTCACAGAGGGACAGCGGCGGGAGAGGAGGCTAGGGAAGGAAAACACCGGGGAAAATGCCTGATGTAGTCGATGGGGGAACAGAGACTGCAAACCACCATGTCATGTGTGTACCTATGCAGCGACCCTGTGGGATGTGCACATGTTCCCCAGAGCTTAAAGTACAATTACAATAAAAGTAATAATAAAATTAAAAATTAAAATTAAAAAAACCCATGGGTTTAGGGGTGGAAAGATGTACTGGTAAAGTGAATACTTCTGAGCACTTACTGCTGCAAGACTGCTCTCTGTGGCTGACTTCATTTTCTATTTAAAACAACCCTATGTGGCTCTGTGGTTATCATTCCCGTTTTACAGATGGAGAAAGTGAGGCACAGTGAAAGGGTATTTTTTTTTCCTTTAAGTAGTTAATCCAAGGACACTCAGCAGGTCTGTGTGCGAACTCAGATTTCAGCCAAGGCTGTCTTGCCCCACACTTGAGGCACCTCCTTTTGCCCAGAGGTTAACAGCGTTCTCCTTCCTCCTCAGGCTCTGATGAGCAAAACTCATGGCCTGGCCAAACATGGCTGAACATGTGCCCAGGTTCAGCCAGAAGCAGCTCCCTGGGTGACCACAGTCCTTCCAGAACTTGAGGATCCCACCCCTGACCCAAAACCCACCCATGAAACTCACACCGTGTGCCTCACACAGAAGGCCAAAGCCGCCAGGATGATAAGACAGCAGCCCCATCAGGCAGAAGGGCTCCAACCGCCCTGACGAACCTCAGTGGCAATGCAGACGTCAGAGAGGTTTCCTTCGCAGGCAGCGAGGGGAAAGCTGCAACGCGGAGGTGGGTCACCGTGAAAAACGGCAAAGTCATAACAGTGCCAAGCAAGAACTCCGCTTTCAGCCAAGCCAAACAAATGGCCCAGGAGGGAGGGGTGGCGGCAGGCGCGCGGGGCTGTGATTTCGGTTTATAGGTCTCTAAGGCAGTTTATGAGGCTGCGTGGTCTGTATCATAAGTGGGCAGTATGGTCAATTCTATTATATCTGGGCTCATTCCAGGCCTCAGTGGTTTGAAGGGAAAACCAGCTCTAGAGAATAACGGTGCCTCGCCCCATGTCCCCAGATACAACTTTCTTCGATGGCTCTTTAAATCTGCCCACCTTCCACATGGCCGTGCGCCCAGCTGCTGTTCACCAGCCATCACCAATTGCTGTCCCTTAGCTTGTCCTTGAAAAGCTCAATCCAGCATGGTTCATTTTCTCTTAGAGGATGGCTGCTCAGGGAAAAAACCTCAAGCTCAAACTTTCTCAATCCTGACCATGCATTAGAATGATCTGGAGCACTGGAAAAGCTAGAGATGCCTACGGTAGCCCCAGAAACACAGGCTCAGATGGCCCTGGGGTGGGGCTCAGGAATTGGTATCTTAAAATGGCCCTGGCCCGCCCTTCGTGTTGCTAAGAGGAGCCTGGGTGACAACTGTGGGCAGTTCTGGTTTGCAGGTGACGTGGGACGGGGTCACAGAAGAGTGCTCATGCCCCCATCCCACTTCTGTGTCAGCAGATCTGGGAAGGATCCCAGGAATCAGCTTTTTAAAGCAGCTTCATGCCCAGGGGCAGGGTCAGCACTGGGGAAACACTGCTGGCCCAGGTGCCCCTCCCTTGCAAAGAAGGGGACACAGTCTGGTACCAGCCTTCCCTGCTTTCACCCTGGGCTTTCTCTTCTTTCTTCCCCCTCCTCAATCACCCTTAGAAGAGTATTTCCAGAGAGTTCCCAGGATCACCCAGCATCACCCGGGAACTTGTTAGAAATCCACATTCTTGGGTTCCACTCCAGACCTACCCAACCAGGACTTGTGGGAGTGGCACTCAGCCATCTGCTCTAACGAGCCCCCTGGTGTATCCCAAGTCAGGCTCCAGTTAGAGAAACACTAACTTAGAAGAAGTGGGGAGGATCTGGGCTGGGATTTCCCGAGTACTCAACCCCACTCACCAGCTGTGTGATCTTGGAGAAGACGCTTAGCATCTTTGAACCCATCTCTGCAAGACAACATGGATCCTTGATATGTGTGCACCCCTTCTGAGCTGGGGCACCTTCACCAAGATGAAATCCAAGGGTGTAGGCCAGGCAAGTTTTACCACCCACACAGCTGCAGACAAGGCAATGGAGGCTGGACAAGCTGTGCCGCCACCTGCGCAGACACAGCAGCGGATGAGGGAAGGGCCGTGTTCTGCCATCCACCAGGTCTAGGACACCCTATCCCATCCTGCAGAGTCAGCCTACGTCATTGTCAATATCAATACTGACCTTCCAAGAACCCCACAGCCTGCATAGCACAACTCCCAAGACCTTGGGCTGTGGTCCCCAAAAGCCAGCAGCAACCAGCACCCAGAGCCCTCCGCTGGCCTGGGAGAGAAGGGAACGCTGCTTCAGAGCTGCAGTTTAGAATGTCACAGCAGTGGATACCCAGCAAGTCCATCGAGCCAGGATCACAATGGGGCAGGTGGCCTTTGGGTTGGGCCTAGGTTCTCCTAGACAGCGTGTGTCCTTTGGTGCACCCTCTGCACCCTCTCTGGGTGTGGGATTCTGAGCACAGTCACCATGAGGGGAGTAGGGAGTTACAGCGGGGCCTGGCCAAGAGGCTGCCACCCCAGCCCTGAACACTGCAAAGCCCATTTTCCTTCCTGCAGTGAGAGGGAGGCCCCAGCTCTGTTCAACGCAGCAGGGAGGGAGGGAGTTGAGCTTGAGAACCTGGAGGCCTCATCTGGGGAATGGGGATGGGCGTGCATGACCCAAACTGATCCCCGGCCAGAGCCAGGACTAGGGTGAGGTCCAAGAGGCATTCGTCTCTGGCACAAATTCAAATCGATGTCCCAGAAACCCAATGATCAAGATAATATATATGTATATATTTTGAGACGGAGTCTTGCTCTATTGTCCAGACTGGTGTGCAGTGGCACCATCTCGGCTCACTACAACCTCTACCTCCCAGGTTCAAGCGATTCTCGTGCCTCAGCCTCCCAAGTAGCTGAGATTACAGACGCTCACCACCATGCCTGGCTAATTTTTGTATTCTTAGTAGAGAAAGGTTTCAACATGTTGGCCAGGCTGGTCTTGAATGTTATAGCTTTTTATATCAAAATTAATACCAGAAAAAAACTATAATGAACAAAATGTTAAAATTGTAAATCAACACAGAACCTGACCCTGATCTTGTATGACCCTGCCTTGCTGGCCACCCCCTAATCCTGGCCCTGGTTTCAATAAAACTTTTTTTCTCATAACAGTCTAGCCAGTAGCAGCAAGCAGCAGTTTGCCAGTTCGATTCTTTTTAAATATTAAAGTATTATGTCTCAAGATTTTTGGTGCACAGTTAAATTTTGCAGTGAGTCCTGCCCAATCTCCCACACTTCAGTGAATCTGCCCTGGCCAGAACATCCCACAGTGAGATGCTGGTGAGCCTGGCCAGACCAGATCGCAGGCGCTGGGTATCCCAGCAGCCACAGGAGTTCTGCCTTCTCACGCGGTGAGACTGTATATTTGCAGAGAACCTTCTTGAGTCCATTGATGCTGACTGGGCAGAGCCTTTGCCAGGGGTATGTGCATCAAAGTCAACTTTAATGGTGTATGACATTTCTGAGGCAAAATACAGCTCAGCTAATCATATTTTAATAGCTCTACCTTTACAAGCGGCCTGACTTGGAGTGTATACGTAATATTTTAATTTCTCAGCTCTGATGAGCATCATTCCAACCAGGTATTCAGTTTCTCCATTTATAAATTTTGCTCCCAGATGTTGGATGCCAGGGAACTCTACATAACAGCTCTACCAATAGAACATTTAATATTGGATGTCAGTTTTGGTGTTCCACTCAATTTCCTGGAAAGAGCTTGAAACTCCTGTTATTTAGGCAAAATATCCAATCAGTTCCATATTCCAAGGCCCGGCCCGGATTGCCATATAATACCACATAACTCGGGGCTCTCATTTCTGAAATGCAAATTTGGAGCAGATGTAGGAAAGGTGTGTCATGTATTTCCAAATGCAGCAGTTATCAGGCCGAGTCACCAGGAGGGATAATTAGCAAGAGGTCAAGTTCAGGAGCCTGTCCCACTAAACCAGGAGACTTGCTGGGAGACCCACCCCAGTCCTGGTGGGGAGGACACCACAAGGGGCATTGGGCTGGGGATCTCGGATTAGCTAATAATGGAGGAGGCTACCTCGGACCTGTAGGTCTGGAGAAGGTTTTGCATTTGACTTAGAATTTTTTTAAATAATGATTTCAGCCTGAAGCAAGGTGATCAGCATATAACCGTAAACTTCATTTTAAATGGCAAAGCTCAGACCGGGTGTGGTGGCTCACGCCTATAATCCCAGGACTTTGGGAGGCCAAGGTGGGCAGATCTCCTGAGATCAGGAGTACCAGACAAGCCTGGTCAACATGATGAAACCTTGTCCTTACTAAAAATGCAGAAAATAGCCAGGTGTGGAGGTGGGCACCTGTAATCCCAGCTACTCGAGAGGCTGAGGCAGGAGAATTACTTGAACCTGGGAGGCAGAGGCTGCAGTGAGCCAAGATCATGCTTCTGCATTCCAGCCTGGATGACAGAAGGAGACTTTATCTTAAAAAAAATGAAGCTCAGAGTATCTGCAGTCACAGTGTCCCCCTTCTTGGCTGGAAGCCAGGCTGACTACCCTCCCTCAGTCCAGCCTTCTCTCTCTGATTTTGAGGGAGGCAGGTCACTCAGTTCTTTGAGACTCAAAGGAGCTTATTTTTTTGGCGATGCCTTCCTGGTGACTTTAATGCCAGTCGTCAGCTGAGGAAGAGCTGCCTGTGGTGCAAAAGCCATGAAAAACACCACCATGTAGGAGGCCAGTGCCTCCAGGGAGCTGGAGCAGCCTCCAGAGCCAGACCAGGGTGGGACGTCCCAGGGTTGGAAGGTGTTTTTTTCAAGAAAGTTACTTATCAACTCGTTGGCACTTCAGTTTCCTCATCTCGAGGAGGAATGATGGGTTCCCTGAGGAGGAATGCTCAGAGGATTCCCTGTGATGATATAAGCAGGGTGGAGGAGACAATAAAGCCAGGCAGGCCGAGCCTCCCGATGGGGAGCAGGTGGAACCCCAACATCCAATACTGCGCTTTGCTCATGGTCCAAACGTCATGGAGGGAAGATGACAAGTCCTTCAAAACAGGCCCTTCTGGGGGGACCTCATAATTTCCATCAGTGACTAGGAAATTAAAGACGTTGTGCATCTAACCAGAACTCTTCTGGGATCTCACTGTGTACCTCAGTTTCCTCTTCCATCAAAAGAGGAGTTTCCGCACGAGAGCTTCAAAGTCCCTTCCGGTACTCAGGAGATTACCCTCCCTGCTACCCCTGCTGGGGATGGAGACAAAGACGCCTCCCCATTTTTTTGCCAGGGGAAGAGGAACACGAGTCCTTAGGGTGTTGAGGCCCCAAGAAGAGCTGAAGGAGTCGCAGCTGCAATGCCACATGGGGGAAGTGTGTGAGTGGCTCCCGCCCTTCCTGCCTCTTTCATTCTTGGTCTGGCCAAGTTCAAGAGCATCCCTCCTCTGCCCCTGCAAGGACATCCAGTCACCCTCCCCTCCCTTCTCACCTTGTCTCTTTCCTTCTTTCCTTCTCTCCAGATACCAAGCAGCTTGACCTCCCCTGCAACGGCCTCGAGCCTCCCCATTATCTGGGGGGTCCGCTGCTAATTGAATTGTAAAAGACGATCCTGCTTCACAGTTGTCTGCAAAGCAGGGTCCCGCCGGCTCGGCATAAATGAAATGCAGACCAAGGACGGGCTTACCTGCTGACACGCTGGGCAGGGCCGGGACTGCAGAAATCAGAGGCGGCAGCTGGATGCTCAGATGGGAGAGGCAAGGACTGGGGGAGGAGTAATCCCTCCCTGGAGGCGACCTCATGCCTCCAACCCTGGGGCTTCTGTTCAACCAAAGCAGGCAAAGCCCTCCTCACACACTCCAGTCAGAGCAGGGCTCTCTGCGGCTGCTTCCCAGAGACGGGTCCCACCAGACCCCCTCCAGAAAGAAGCCCCGTGTCTGAATGGCTCCACCTGGCCATTCATTCATTTACTCATTCGCTTATTCAAGCTTTGCTTGTTTACCAAGAACCTCTAACAATTCTGGCGCTGAGCTGCACCCTAGGAGTGCATGGATGGTGTGGCAAGGACCGTGGCTTCCCACCCTGTCTGCTGTCACTCCACAGTAATCAACACCCATGTTTGGTCAGGGATGTGGCCACCCAGGCATGAAACTGCACCTTCTGCCTCTCTTGTAGCTAGCTGTGGCCATTTGATTGCACCCTGGCCGACAAGACTACACACGGTGTGGGGACCCTTCCTTCAAAAACAGAAGCGCAGTGGGCCCAAGCCCCGGGTTTCCTCCTCTCAGTGCTCCTCTCTCCTGCTGGCTGAAATGGCAGATGTGAGGGCTGAAGCTGAAGGGGCCAGTCTTGAGAAGGTTCCTGGGGACAGAGGCCCCACATGGTAGAGCCATAGACAGAAGAAGCCTCATCTCAGGACAGCTCGAGGGAGATGCACCTCTCTACCCTGGCCTGCCTTCCTCCAGACTCAAGCGTGAAAGAGAAAAACACAAAACCTACCTTCTTTAAGCCACTGTGACCTGGGGTTTCCACTGTTTCCAGCTGAGGATAATCAAAACCTACACAGCAGGTCACGGCCAGCCTCCTCAGTAGCCGGGATTGCAGGCACCTGCCACCACGCCTGGCTAATTTTTGTGTTTTTAGTAGAAAAGGAGTTTCACCCTGTTGGCCAGGCTGGTCTCAAACTCCTGACCCCAAGTGATCCACCAGCCTCGGCTTCCCAAAGTGCTGGGATTATAGACGTCAGCCACCATGCCTGGCCTAGACTTCTGACTTTATAAACTAGTAAAAACCTGATTCTAGGCTCCTTGAAAATTGTCACCTGCAGAAATTCACCAGTCACCTTGGCCTTGCTGAGACACTTCTCAGCTTGGCTCAGGACTGGATGACTTGTCATGTCCTCCTGCCCCCGCGGTTGACATATTCCTCAGCCAGATGTTAAGCCCCCTGCTCTCCATAGGTTCAGACTGTCCCCTTTCAGAATGCCAGCAAGTACCCAAAGAACAGGTGAAGGCGAGGGGCCAGGATGAGACCATCCCATGGCAGGCTGGGTGTTGGGCTAGACGGCTGGTGCATCCAGTGACACTTGCCGGGAGGTCCTGGCCAGATGCCAAAAGAGCACCAGCAACTCCGAATTCTTATCTTGCGCATGGCTCTGAGGAATCGCTTTTATCAGATCAGCCTTCATACAAATAAATGAATCCATTGCCTCAGGGGGCCCCATTGTCATCAGACGGAATCAACACATCTCTGTTTTTATTTCTGTGCAAATAACATGTTTCCAGAATTATTTGTAGTAATAATGCAACCATAAAGAGCTGACATTTCTGCTTTCTGTTTCTTCATTCATTCATTCATTCCGTGAGACCCTCTGTCTTTTGATTTCTCTCTCTCTCCACTTTCCTGAGGCAAATTACCTAAGACAAGAATGAATTATTGGAAGTGGTTCTATATGGGTCCTGAGGGGGTCACTGGACCATGTTAGTGTCTGTTTCTTGGCCTGGGTGCTGGACACACGGCTGTATCCAGTGGGTGGCTGCTGAAAAAGCTGTTTCTTTTTATCTGTGAAAATTTCTGCTTGTGCATTACTCTTCAATAAGATGTTTATTAGATTAGAATAATGAGATACATCTGCACACCTATGAAATGGCTCAAATCCCAAACGACGGTGACACCAAATGCTGGTGAGGATGTGGAGCAATGGAAGTCTCATTCACTGACGGTGGGAATGCAAAATGCTGCAGCCACTTTGGAAGACAGTTTGGCATCAAGCTTGAAAAGACATAGAGGAACCGTCAGTGCATGTTGCTCAGTGAAACAAGCCCATCTGCGGAGGCTACGTGGTGCATGATTCCAACCACGTGATATTCCGGAAAAGGCAAAACCATGGAGATGGTCAAAAGATCCGTGGTCTCTGGGGTTAAGGGGCGGGGTGAATAGGAAGACACAGGGTGTTTTCAGGGCGGCAAAACTACTCTGTATGATACTCTGATGGGGACATGTCTTTTTTTTTTTTTTTTCTTTTTTGGAGACAGAGTCTTACTCTGTCACCCAGACTGGAGTGTAATAGCACAATCTCGGCTCACTGCAATCTCCGCCTCCCGGATGCCTCAGCCTCCAGAGTAACTGGGATGGCAGTCATGCACCACAATGCCTGGCTCATTTTTTGGTATTTCTAGTAGAGATGGGGGTTTCACCATGTTGGGCAGGCTGGTCTCAAACTCCTGACCTCAGGTGATCTGCCTGCCTCAGCCTCCCAAAGTGCTGACATTATAGGTGTGAGCCACCACGGCTGGCTGGGACACATGTATTCATGTCTGTCCAGACCCACTGAATGTGCAGACCCAAGAGCCGACCCTGAGGTAAGCTGTGGACTTCAGTGAATAGAAACCTATTAATATTGGCTCATTAATTGTAACAAAAGTGCCACAAGATATAAATAATAGAAAAAACTAGAAGACGGGGCAATTGGGAAAGGAGCATGTAGAACCTCTATACTTTCTGCTCAATTGTTTTGTGTGTGAACCTAGAGTTATGCAAACATTTTTTAAATGTATTGTTGAAAAAAAAATACTAAAAGCATGACTGGTGGCAGCCACCAGCAGCCCTCACCATGCCTGCAATGCCCGCTCAGTCTGTGGGGAGGGCCCATCCCGAGCCCAAGCAGACCACCCACACGGCCAGAGCAGCTCAGCAGGCCTGCATCTAGTGAGGTCTCAAGATGCTCCCAGGCATTCCAGAAAGGAGTGCCTAGAACAGCCTGGAATGTGGGCACAGGAGACTGGAGAGAGGAGACCAGGGTCGGACAGGCACAACAGTAAGATTCCTGTGCAGAGACGTCTCCACTCACAAAAGCATGCCAGGTCTGCAAGAGTCTGTATTCCTGAAGAACAGTGGTCATGGTCCATCTGTGTAAGCGGGCAGCTCTATACAGGTTCCTTGGGGTGTGGTCAGTATAAAACACCAGGCTAGGGGTTCTGCAGAAACCCGGCTCCCAGGTGCCCCCTTGGCTCCGACAGATGCTGTGTTTGTGTTTCAGACAATGAAGAAGCTTGGCCATAAGGTGAGAGGAGCTGAAGTGTGTGTTCAGCCACCACAAGAACACTGGCTTGTCCGTCCTAAAAAGGAAAATCACAGCTCACCACATTAACAAAACAAAAACCTGTGATAAAATATATATAAATATAATATATATATATGTAATTTGCCAGCTAGCCGTTTTTAAGTATAAAATTGACTGGCATTAATTGCATTCACAATGCTTTCTAACCATCACTGCCATCTAATTCCAAAACATTTCCATCATCCCTGACAGAAACTCCGTAAACATTTAACAATGAAAGCTCCTCATCTCCTCCTCCCCCACCCGATAACCCTAAATCTACTTTGTCTCCTGAATCTGACCACTCTAGACACCTCATGCAAGTGGGATGAGACAGCATTCATGCTTTTGCATCTGGCTGCCTGCACTCCCAGTGGAGCCTTCCACCTGTGTTGTAGCCATGTATCAGTGCCACATTCTTTTTTATGAATGAATAATATTCCATTGTGTGCAAAGACCACAACTTGCTTATCCGTGTACCTGCTGATGGGCATTTAGGGAGTTTCTCCTTTTTAAACATCGTAGATAAAGCTGCTGTGAACATTTATGACAAGGTTTCCTGTGGGTATATGTTTTCCATTCTATTGGGTAGATACCTAGGAGTGGAATTGCTATATCATATGGTAATTCTGTGACTAAAGCTTCTAGCATTTTTAAAACTGCTTATATGGTGGGGTACAATGGCTCGCACCTGTAATCCCAGCACTTTGGTGGGCTGAGGTGGACAGATCCCTTGAGCCCAGTAGTTCAAGGCCAGCCTGGGCAACATAGTGACACCCTATCTGTACAAAAAATACAAAAATTAGCCAGGCATGGTGGTGCACACCTGCAGTCCCAGCTACTCAGAAGGCTGAGGCAGGAGGATGGCTTGAGCCTGGGAGGTCAAGGCTGCAAAGAGCCATTATGACACCACTGCACTTCAGCTCAGGCGACAGAGTGAGAATCTGTCTCAAAAAAAAAAAAAGAAAGAAAGAAAAGAAAAACCCTGCTTATAAATCAGAAAAGGACTTAGTATGCAAATGTTAGAGTCATCTGCCTTCCCTGATAGTGAAGTCAGCACGGAACAGAGCCGCAGTTCACTGAGCACACGCAGCCTGTGCAGGGAGCAGGCTAAGGGTTTTACATTAAAAATCCTGTTTAATAATCCTACCAACAGCATGAGGTCGGTGATACTGTTGTCTCCATTTTACAGATGGAAAAACAGTCCCACAGCTGATGTCAGAGGTGGAATCTAGCCCTCTCTGAGTCCAAAACCTCCACTTTGACCTGGGGTGTTAGAATTCTACGAAGCTCTGCGGGTGTAAAAATGAGAATGATCATGGCAGTAGATACTGGACACTGAACCTTGCAACCAATGAGGACGTGTGGCTGTGGATTCCCCACATGGACACTTGCTGGTCTATAAAGTGCATCACGTGACGGGGGGTTGCATAATGCAGAAAGGATAACGCTCTCTGACTCAACTCATGCCCTCCCCAAATAGGACACTAATGAGAGTTGATTTTGCTATTCTCACCACCGGGATCTAATCAAACATGAGAACAGACCAGATACGGGAAGGACCCAACAGATATTCACAGTCCAGGCAGGGGGTGAGTGCTGCCCAGCATTAGAGCACCAATGCCTCCTGCCAGGTTCGTCTGCTGACTGAGTTTTGTCACTCACAGAATAAGAGCTACCCTGCATTTAGAACTTCACTCATATATTCTATTGTCCCGTCATGTGCTCTGGTTATGACCAGATAATAAAGTTCAGGACTTTTAAGATCATTATAAGATGGTCAGTCGGCCGGGCACAGTAGCTCACGCTTGTAATCCCAGCACTTTGGGAAACCAAAGCAGGTGGATCATGAGGTCAGGAGTTCGAGACTAGCCTGGCTGATATGGTGAAACCCAGTCTCTACTAAAAATACAAAACTTAGCTGGGCGTGGTGGCATGCACCTGTAGTTCCAGCTTCTCAGGAGGCTGAGGCAGAAGAATGACTTGAACCCAGGAGGCGGAGGTTGCACTGAGCCGAGATCGTGCCACTGCACTCCAGCCTGGGTGACAGAGCAAGACTCCATCTCAAAAAAAAAAAGAGAGAGACAGTCACTTGCATGAAAATGCTTAAATAGGAGTCCAGTCAGTGCAGTGTGATGGGGGAGTGGTCTTCAGGATGCCCTCTGGGTACAGTGGGTCACAGGGCAACTTTCTCTAATAAAGGCAGGATTCAACGCTGCTGATAAGCGAGAACTCCTGGCTGTGTTCAGGCCACCTCAAATGCATTTGCCTTCTGTGGGTTATTAAATTACATGCATATTTAACTGAAAATGATTATCTCCTCACTGGTTTCAGTGGACATAGTTAGGGGCGTTATTTCAGTTCTGTTGTAGTTTTAAAACCAAAACTCAAAACATCAGTTTCCACGTTCACATTGATTCTTCCTCTCCGATATACACACCGGGGTGTGTTACAATCATTTCTCAACCATTTGAGCGTTCGATGTGCTTGTAGGTATGTTTATTTGGTCTTGGGCTGCGTTGTTCACTTAAAAGTCAGGATCACATGTCTAATCTCCAAGGGTAGGATAATCCCGGCTGGCATGCTCATTTGGCAAATGTTTGCGCTGGTTTAGCATCAACACATGGCTTCCATGGGAGGATTTGCAATTTTATACTTTGCAAAAGACAGCTTTCTGTTGCATCCCCCGTATTGTGAGGAACAAACTATTTTCTTATTTGAAAAAAAAAGAACCTGCCCTTTTATGGGAAAACTAGTTCAGCTCTGTGTATATTACGCCACATGAAAGCAGTTTGCCTTCATTTGTGGCTGCCTGATTACAGACAAGATCTTTAATTAAAATTGGTTTGGTTATGTGTATTTCTTTCAAAGAAAACCATCAAAATAGCATTTGTGAGTCATTACCTTCTTAACAGTGATGTTCTCCTTCTTACCTCAGTACTGAGCCTGTTTTAATGAAGGTGCTGACCTTGAAGGACCAGAGGACTGTGGCCACAGGAGCCTGTCTTTCTCCTCCAGTCGGCTTTCTGGTGCTGTGACTTTGACCTACGCAGTGAGTTTTTGTCTGATCAATTATTTTGAGGTCATGGAAACCTCTGGGTCTTACCTGAGTCCAGGAGGGCAGGGATGAGGCCTCTGCAGGCCAGCTAGCATCCTTTGGGTGGGCCCTGGGCTGAGGCACCAGGGGATGCCCTGGTTCAGCTTGTCTGGAAGGCCAGAGAAGGCCGGAACTGATTTTCTCATTATCCCTAGGGTGGATTTGGGATCACATGGCTTGCGGGAACTCTTCCCAGCCGAGGAACTAGATTGCCTAGATCCAAGGGCTGTCTAACATGTTAGCAAAATTAGTGCTTAGCAACATTTTTGAGAATCTGTGGTTGGGCATTTTGTGTTTCTTCTTCTGCCAAAACAAGCTTGCTAACTTCTTTGCTTCTCTGTTTGCTGCAAGAAAAGCAAGGGAGGGGGGACGCCAAATCATTTGCACATTTCACTTTGACAGAGCCCCGCGCTAGCATGATCCCGGAGGCCGGACGGGAAGCCAGGCTCCTCGGGCGGGGCTTGTAATAACAGGGTGACCCGCGCTCACTTCCCACCTGATCCCAGTGGGAGCTGCTCTTCTTCCTCCTCTCCTGTGAATACAGAGCTTTTAAAAAACTGACAGAGTAAACTGGAGTCTTTGACTTTTCTAAGTGTGAGTGGTGTTTTTCAGTCTTCCCTCCTCCCCACCTAGGCAAGACCAGCCATATCCCAATTCCTTAGGCAAGTCCTCATGACAACAGCTAAGCTTTAATGAGCACATGCTATGTACTGGGTCCTTGTTCAAGGGCCTTCCGCCCACTGATACATGTAACCCTCGTAATAACCTAGAGCCGGATTGTTAAGATTGAATCTTAGTTCTGCTAAGCTGTGTGACCCTGCACAAGTTTCTTAACCTCTCTGTGACTCAGAAAGACACAATGGAGAAAATCGTATGATCCACCTCAAAATGTTGTTTTAAGTAAAGAAGGCTAAATATGCGATGCTGTCAGTAGTAGTGCTGGGTGCATGGCTTAGCTGTTACTATCCCACTGTCCTGAAGCAAGGTGATTACCTAAGAGCACACAGTACGTTACTGGCAGAGCTGGGCTTCGGGCTTCTGACCACTAGACTGCAGTGCCTTGGGTAGAAGCAGTGGCTGCGAGATGCCATCACAGTGCTGGGGTATGTGCAGAGAAGGGCTCCTTACGCGAGCATTGCACAGTGGCTGCAGGGCACATCTGCATGCAGCAAACACAACGCCAAGGCATCTGTGCCTGAAAGAAGGAAAATGTCAAATGATAACTGCTCACCACCATCCTCTTGCTCCACCTTCTTAAAGAGAAAGGGTCCTCCCTTTACCTGACTGGCTCCTAGGTTGGGGTGTGGTGTCGGGACAAGAAAAGCAGGGTGGTGGGGATCTGGAAGGTGGGACAGACAGAGGCTGCATGATGTAACAGCCAGCGTGTGTGACCAGCGAAGGGTCGGTCAGTGGAGCTTGGTTAAACAAATGGTATAAATTTCACACAGCTGCCACCAAGATGGAGGAAGCTCTTTGGGGGCTGATAGGGAAGGAGTACCAAGGTATATTGTTAGGAGGAAGCAAAAGGGTGTGTATGATGCACGAAATTTCGTGTAGGATGAATGATATATATACAGACATCCCTTGCTGGACTCGGAGACTTGGTTCCAGGACCCCTGAATGTATCAAATCTGTGCATATTCTAGTCCTGCAACTGGCCCTGTGGAACCCACGATACCAACAGTCAGCCCTCTGTGTGTGCATCCATGAACATTGTATTTCCATCCTTGTTTGGTTGAAAAAATTCACATGTAAATGGATACGTGGATTCAAACCCATGTTGAACCAGTTCAAACCCACATCGTTCAGGGTCCACTGCAGTTGCATTTTCTCTTATGTGCATAAAGTAATCCCAGAAGAATAGAAGTAGTTATCCAGGAAGGGGGCAGAGAGGAGGAGATACTAAAAACGGAGTAAATGGAGCACAGAGATGGGAGTGAACTCTTTCTGCATGTGTGTCTGTGTACTGTATGTACATATATATCATGTATATATGATGTACACATAATTTCATCCATGTTACATTGTTGATTAAATATCAATAAAACAATATTTATTAATGTTATAATTAATATATTAAATATTTTATATTTATATTATATATTTGTATAATTATATATTACCATAGTTTTAATAATGCATTATTAATTATATGTTAATAAGACATTCATATTATATTTACTAATGCTATATATTTATTTGTATATTTATTAATGTATATTAATATAGTCATATATAAAAATATATTGTTTGTTAATATATAATATATATTAATTTATAATTGTATAATGTATATTAGTATACATTAATATATAAATGCATATTTGTGTATTAATATGCATCAATTAATGCATATTTGTTAATAAATTTATGTATGCATGTTTATGTTAAAATTAATAAATATACATGTGTATGTACATTAACCTATGTGAATAGGTAAATGTGTATATTCCTAGTAACAGAGCCTGAAAATACCATAAAGCAAAATTTTGTAGTAAAAAAGGAGAAACCAAGAAATCAACCATCATAATTGGAGATGCTAAAATCCTGCTCTCAGTAGTTGATCAAAGTAGGCAAAGGAAATCAGTAAAAATATAAAAGACTGGAACAACACTTGCAAGCACCTTGACATAACAGAACGCATAGAATACTCACTCGACAGTCGTGGAACACTCACTCACTGTGAGTGCGTGTAAAGCATTCCTCAAGACGGACCACATGCTGTACCATAAAAAGAGTTGTAACCCATTGCAGAGGACTAAACGTCCAGAGTATGTTCCCTGACCGCAATGGAATTAAGTTAGAAATAAGAAAATATCTAGGAAAAAAATCCCAAGAGACTTGGAAATTAAGGAACACTCTTCCAAATCATCCATGGGTCACAGAAGAAACCACAGGGGAATGGTGATCAAAGAGCAAGGACACTTACGCCTCCAGCAGTAGAAGACTGGCTCGGCTGAGCTGGGGAGTCCTTGGATGACGCAGCACACAGTGGCCCGGGCAGTCCAGACAAACCCAGAGCTGCGATGCTGTCTCTCTGGCCGAGGCGGTGGCAGGGGTTCCTGGAGTTTCTCTTCTTTGACCTCCCCTCCCAGCACTGACTAGAAGCCCAGCCTTCTGGGACTGCCAGCTGGAGGGAGCCTCAGGCCGAGGTAGGCAGGGAAGGTGACCCTTCATCCTGGTCTGGGAATCATTTTGCATGGCTAAAATAGAAGCAGCACTTTTATCCAAGGAGAGGGGCATAATCACCAAATGCACATGAAGTCGCTTAAACTCTGGGAGCTGACGGTCCCCTTGGTTTAATTACACAGTGGGGCCGTATTCCACTGAAAGCAATTACATTTTAGATCTTCTCTCTCACGCACGTGAGAGGCACACACGCATGCACACACACACACATACACATACACACGCATACATGCACACACACATACACACATACATGCACACACACATACACACATATACATACACACACATGCATACACACACATACACACACATACACATACATACACACATACACACACACACACATGCGTGCCATGCCCAGCCTCCAGGGGCAGCCAGCAGGACTTCCCATCCCTACCCACCCTCCATCTCTGAGAGGGGAGTATGTATTTAGCCTTTTGCAGGGTGAGGATATTTTTGAATTAGGTATTTGTTCACATAGTCCAATATGCCTAAGTCCACAAGGACAGAGTGTAAGTTTCTTTCCCTCCTGTTCTTTCTGCACACTACTCAGCTCCCCAGATGCAACCAGGGTTGTCAATCTCTTGCATATCCTTCTGAAAACCATTCACAGCATAAGCCCATCTATCCCTCCACAGTCCTTATTCCGGAAGGGATATGTGAACCTTTTGTGTCATCTGTTTGGCAAGTAGGCAACCACTTCTCTTCCCAGCAAACAAGTTGGCCTCCTTCGGGAGAGCTCCCTGTTGGAAGTCAAATAAAGGGTCTGTCTCCAAGGAGGGCCCGTTCCAGGTAGCAGTAGCTGGAGCCACAGCCACTGTGCCCAGAGCTGCTTAATGAGCAAGCCTTGAGGTCCCCACCCTCCCCAATCGAAGCCGTGAAAGGCCCCCTTTGTGACAGGGGAGGGCTCCAATGGGGCACAATGCTCTCTTGTTGGAAAGGCCTCCTGGAGCTGTCCAGGAGCAGCTGAGAAGGAAGGGAGCAATTTTGCAGCCGTCCCCATGGCCTGGTGGAATCTGTGGAGACTCACGTTTCCAGGCCCAAGCTGGCAAGTGGGCTCCTTCCCCAGGCAGACCCGACCTCCACCTCGAGAAGGCCAGGGGTGCAGGGCACAGAGCCTCAATGTCACCCTTCTCCAAGATAGGCCAGCCCTGGCTCAGGGGCCACAGGGGAGCAGCACCAGGCCTTGGCCACCCCTCTCGGCCGCCAGAGGAGCAAGGCTCCCGAAAGGGTGTAATGGCCAGAACAAATCTCAAATCTGTAGTTCCAGGCGATTCCATTCTTCCTGTTATTCTAAAACTAAGTGCTTCACACATTTGGGAAGTATTATTAAATACGGGTCTGTCAGATGGTCTGTGGTCAGAGCTAATTTCTTCCAGTTTGCAGAGAGTCTAGTTACCAGACCCCTCCAGAGAAGCTGTCAGAATTGCTGTGACTGCAAATGCCACTTGCAAAGTTTCTGCTGGCTCCAAGGCCCCGGCCCTGCCTTGGAAGGGACCTGTGCCTGTGCAGCATTTCTCCAGAATTCTCTCCAAGATCGCAGTTCTCTACTGCTTGAAATTTGAATCTAAAATCCAGGGCAATTGCGTGACCACTGAAAACCTAACGGAGTAATTATGTTCATTCACTCCAGCAGGATTAAAATTTAAGATTTTATATTGTCTGAGGGTTATCCCAAAGGCAAACCTATAATCGATTTTTTCTAAAAAATGGATCTGACATTTTAAACATTCTTTTCACATTTCTCCAAAGCATTTGACAGATACAAATTCTCCCAACATTCCAGAGAAAAGACATGGGATTATATTATGCTCTGGATAAGAAGATGCATCAGCAAGAGTGGAAGGAGGTTCCATTTGTCAAAAGAGGAATTCAGGCTTGAGGCGAAGGCTCCCGGGTGTGTGTCCTGCGCCCAGCTGTCAGCCCCAAGGCTGACACAGGGACAGATAGTGACATATGATGGCATGTACTCTGGGATCAAGAGAACAGAATGTAGATAGAGCCAGAGGGCATGTGTTCAAATCCTGGCCCTTCCTGTTCTAGCCATGAAAACCTGAGCAAGTTACCTGTCAGATGGTCTGTGGTCAGAGCTAATTTCTTCCAGTTTGCAGAGAGTCTAGTTACCAGACCCCTCCAGAGAAGCTGTCTGGAGGGGTCTTCCTGTTCTCATCTGTAAAATGAGTGTAATAATGTAATAGTATCTAACTATATACTTAAAGAAGTTAATCCTCAGAAGTGGGTTAAAGGCCCTTGGGGCATTTTATTTATTTATTTATTTTGGACAGAGTTTCTTGTTGACCAGGCTGGAGTATAGTGGTGCAATCTCAGCTCACTGTGACCTCCACCTTCTGGTTTCAAGCAATTCTTCTGTCTCAGCCTCATGAGTAGCTGGGATTATAGGCACCTGTCACCGTACCAGCTAATTTTTTTGTATTTTTAGTAAAGAGGGGTTTCACCATGTTAACCAGGCTGGTCTCGAACTCCTGACCTTGTGATCCACCCGCCTCGACCTCCCAAAGTGCTGGGATTACAGGTGTGAGCCTAACTGCGCCCAGCCCTTTGGTGCATAATGCCCAGTAGGTGTTGCTATGCTCATCCTCCCTTCCTGCCCTTCTTTCACCCATGGCAAGGTGCCACTCTCTGGAGGAGGCTGTCCACCTGTGGGCTTGCCAGGTGGCTGAAAGGCCAGCAAAGGGCCAAGGCTCTGACTTTTTGTCCCATCGATAAGCTCAGACCTAGAGAACAACAGAAACTTTAAAGTCAGCACCTCAGTATATCCCTAACTGGTGGGGCTACAAGGCTGGGCTCAACAGCAGGTACAGGCAGAGCCTGGGCCTGCAGGGAAGAGGGACCCAGTCAGGCACAGTGTGATCTGACCTTGGCCCCTGCCTTGGGCAGGTTTATATGTCAGTGTGGCCAGGCTCTAGTGCCAGTGATTCAATCAAACGCTCGTCTAAATGTTGCTGCCAAGGTATGTGGTGGATGTGCTTAACCTCTTCCGTCAGTCAGCTTTAAGGAAAGCAGGTTACCCTTGACGGCGTGGGTGGCTTCACCAGTCAGGTGGAGGCCTGATAAGCAAAATCCAAGGTATTCCTGGGATAGAGGAATTCTGCTTCAAGACTGCAGCATCAGCTTCTGCCTGGTTTTCCAGCCTGCTGGCCTGCCCTGTGGGTTTCAGACTTGCCAGCCTCCACAGCCATGTGAACCTAGGGGTGTGTGTGTGTGTGTGTGTGTGCGCGCGCGCGTGTGCGCGTGTCTGTGCGCATGTGTGTGTGTTCTATTTCTCTGGAAACCCTGATTGCTAATACCACTCCTATGACTAAGCTGGGTGGGAGGTGTGAGGGGAGGTCTTCTCATCACTGTTGGAATGATAAAGTTCTATGCTGCTTCTTGAGTGCTAGCTGGTTGCTGGGCAGAGTGCTAAGGGGTTCCACTGTGTCATTTAAGCCAACTCGTCACCTCCTTTCGTTTCTCAAAACTTCCACATGAGACACTGCTGTATCACAAGATTCGTGCATTTAAAATGCTAAGGTTGTTCCCAAATTACTCAACCCATCAGCTGCTGATGCTCTCAGAATAATAGATTTAGTCCAGTGGGTGAAAAATGTTACCTCCTTTTGTTTCACCATTCATCCATCAGTGGATACTTGGGTCGCCTCCACCTCTGGGCTGCTGTGAACGGTGCTGCTGTGAACAGAAGTGTGCAAATATCTCTTTGAGATTCAGTTTATGTCTTTTCGTTTCTTGTTTTTTTAAGCAATGGATTATCTCGATCATCCAGGCTGGAATGAAGTGGTGTGATCACAGTCCGCTACAGCAATGAACTGGGCACAAAAGATCCTCCCTCCACAGCCTCCTGAGTAGGTAAGACTACAGGTGCGAGCCACCAAGCTGTGCCCCATTTTCAGTTCCTTTAGATATACACCAGAAAAGGTGTCTGGGGCATTAGTATTCACATTTTCTCAACAGTTCTAGTGAGGCTGGACCTATTTTCATATCCTTATTGGCCAATTCACATTATTTTTAGCATAGCAGTTTAGCACAATATCATTGTGTCTGTGTCTGTCTATCCAAAATATCATACACTGCTTAGCTGCACAGATGATACCTGGCACATTTAGCACATGGTCTGGCCCTTAGCACATACTCTTACTTGCTGAGTGGCAAATAAGAGATGCTGAGCCTGGTGCCCCGCAAAAAAAAAAATTTTTTTTTTGTATTTTTAGTAGATATGGGGTTTCACCATATTGATCAGGCTGGTCTCAAACCCCTGACCTTCTGATCCACCCACCTCAACCTCCCAAAGTGCTGGGATTACAGGCATGAGTCACTGCCCCTGGCTTTTTTTTTTGCATCAATTGTACACTTTGGTGCTAGGCACTGTAGCAAGCATTTCTGTATGAATTCAGGCCACCAAAAGATCTAGGGCTTTTCCAGGCAAAGACCCATCAGCTTTTCTCCGGCAATATCCCAGTCAGTGGAAGAGTCGGGAGATGCTGAGCCTAGTCCCAGAAAGCCAGACCCCTCCTTCACAGAGAATGTTTGTTATCACCCAGTTATCCATTTCCCTAATATCCATTGTTAGAATTTTCTGCCAGGCAAATGGCCATCACCAATAAAGGCTACATCTCCCAGATTCCCTTGCAGCTAGTGTGGTCATATGACCAAACGCTGGCCAATGGGGTGTGAGTGGAAGAGGAAGTGATAGGTATAATTTCTGGGTCATGCCCTCAAGGGAAGGGATATACCAGGGGTGGCAGCCCAAATATTGAACAACCAATAGAGTACAGGCAATTAGAATACATGGCACCAGAAGGAGCCTCTCAACAATGCCAATGTGCACCAGCCTCACCATTAGCCATGGACAGCTCTCTCTTTGGTCAGAAGGAGGACTTGGAGGTGAGCCATGCATATGGGGACAACAGTCTATGGTTGGCAGAGGAACCAGAAAGAGATTTCAGATCTCTGGCACAGGGGACTACCACTCAGCCCTGCACACTGCACACCTGGAGTGCTGTGAATGAGCGAGACTTAGCTTCCTCTCATCCAGATCTGTGCTGTTCTGGGTCTGCACGGTAGCAGCCAAGCCCATACTCCAGACATGTCTCCTATTCTTTCCTCTTCTCTTCCTGCACTAGTTTTGCTTTCCAGGAAAAGAAAATGGAAGAATTTCCTACAACAGCTTCTGTCATCTCCGTGCAGCTGCAGGGCATGGAACAGCTATTGCTGGGTGTAGTGGGCTGAATGGTAGCCTTCACTCACTACTCCTCACCAAGAAGAGATGGCCACATCCTAACCCTGAGCCTGTGCACGAGGTCTTCATTGCAAAAGGAGTCTTTGCACATATTATCAGCTAGGCATCTCCACATGAGATCATCCTGTTTGGGGAGGTTCCTGAGTCCTATGACAGTGCCCTTATATGAGAGAGAAGAGGAAGACACAGAGACAGAGATTGGTGCAAGGCTGCGCAAGCCCAGGAGTGCCTGGAGCCACCAGGAGCTAGACGAGGCAGGAAGGAGCCATGCTGGAGATTCCAGAGAAAATAGAGCCCTGCTGACGGCTTGCTTTCAGGCTCCGGCCCCCAGGACTAGGAGAAAATAACTTTCTGTTGTTTTAAGCCACCAAGTTTGCAGGGTTAATTTTCTTTGGCCACCACAGGGCACTCTCCTGCACCACGGTGACGATTTTTCTCTGCCATCTCCGACATTTTTGTCTCCTCCTGCAGAGGAGTGTGGCTCTATGTAAAAAGCGTGGACGAGTAGTCCAGGGTAGTTGCTTGGTGGTCCCACAGTCTTCAGACGCCCCTGAGTTCTCAGATTGCATCTACTCCATGAGGTTCAACCCTGAGAGCACCAGCCTCACCCTGCCCAGCCACACCCACTCAGCCTCACCTGGCTCCTCTCAGCCTTCCCTTCTGAAGGATTCCCATTACAGGTGCAGGCATGGATTCTTCTACCTGCGCGTTCTGTGCAACTGCACAACCTGCTGCAGAGGTCTTGACTCCTGCTGTGGAAAAGGCGGGTGGTCAGAATGCAGGACTGTCTCCTCAAGACACTGGGGCTATTGGGATGACACAGACTCAAATAGCCTGTTTTGGAAATCAAATCCTTTCTCCCTGCATTCCAACATAACATCCTAATCCTTCCTGGGGTGAACTGCTGCCTCTCAAGGAAATGCAAAAGGAATCAGACATTCAAGCAATGTGTTAGTGACCAAGCACTTGCAGCTGCTGTAGGAGAGACCTGACCACTGTGGCTTAAAAAAAATAGGGCTCTAGTGTCCCATGCACAAGTGCTCACCAGAGGCCCAAGGAGATGGCTTGGGTTTGGAGTGGAAGCTCCGCA
The DNA here is from genome assembly GCA_031835075.1 of Saguinus oedipus. Lineage (NCBI taxonomy): Eukaryota > Metazoa > Chordata > Mammalia > Primates > Cebidae > Saguinus > Saguinus oedipus. The sequence continues at coordinate 45,445,605 of CM063189.1, forward strand.
GAGCCCTGGGATGGGGATTCTTCATTCCTCTGCCCTGCTGTCCGGTTCTTGCGGGCTGAGGCAGGGGAAGGACCCACTTCCCTCTCATGCAGTGTCCTGCTTGGATGACCTTGCATTTGTGGGGTGACTTCATGCCTGTTGTCTCATTTCTGGAGCCTCTGTCTAAATGTCCAGATGGCAAGATCCCAGGCGTCCAGCAACCTGGTCTCATGGCTATTGACTCCTAACAAAAATAGTAACTGTTCCCTTGGAATTCCTGAAGTCTTCCCAGCCCTCAGGCCAGGCTGCATCCTGGGGCTCACGAGTCAAGGGTGCCTGACTCTCGATTCACCTGTTGCTGTGTGACCTGAGCAAGGTGACTTGGCCTCTTCTCACAGTGAAATGGGGCAAATGTCTTGTTCCCACTGAGGGTTAAACATGATGTGGCTGGCACTCCATACGTGGACGTAAATGTCAGCAGCTGAGGTCAGGGCCCAAGTCCCATGGGTCTCCACTGGCATTGCGTGCTTGGTCCACGAGGATGCAGAGCCAGGACCTGGGAGCCAGCACTCTGCTAAGGGCTGCGGAGGCAACAACATCTGGGAACAAGAAAGAATATTCCCTGCCCACAGGACCCTGACCAGAGGGGCACTGGACACTAGTGAAGCAGGATGACTTCAGTGGCAAGTAGAGTACCATGCAGAGAGGACAGTGAGGAGCACGAGGGTGGGGAGGGCACCCTGGAGTGGGGATGGCCCCTCTGAGGAAATGGCACTTGAACTGAAGCCCAGGAAGGTGGAAAGGGGAAAAGGAGCCGGCCAAGTACAGGTGGAGATGAAGCCAAGGGCGAGCTCAGCAGGCCAGCCCCCTTTCCAGGCTGCTAAGCCCCCTTCCTCCTCCTTCAGCTGGATGGTGAAGCTCTGGAGTTCTAATCCTATATGTGCTACAGTGGGAAAGTGACTTTACCGCTCTGTGCCTCAGTTTCCCAAGTAGAATGAGGATGACAATAGCCTGGCCTGCTGGAACTCTGGAGGAGCAAGTATATAAGCACACAGAGGATACTGAGAAGAGCGTTCCCAAGTGCAGGTGTACTGGGAACACTGGGGAATTTCAAAGGCACGAGTGCTGTTTGCTTGACACAGAAGGGTTGCAGGTTCCAGCTGGCACGTCCTGAGTCTCAAGGACAGATGGGGTCTCAGGAGTGGAATCTTATTCCAAAGGGTCGAGGCTCCTGCCTGCAGCAAAGCTGCCCCTAAACCCAGATTGCACCATGAACCAGTCAGCAGAGAGCCAGCACTGTGGCCCAGAAACTAGCTCATGGGTGTGCACTTCTCGGAAAGGCTCCTACTCCCATCCCTCCAAATAAGCAAAACCCCAAACCCCACAGATGCACACCACACACATCACTGCCTGCAACCTCAGCCCTGTCTCCAAGCTGGGGGGATGGTTGATCATTTAAGTGCACTGAACCCTTTCTGTTTGTTTCATGAAAAAAAAATAATTTGTTTGCTTTAGCCACATTGTTGTTTAAAAGAATAAAATAATTAAAACAAGAGAAACCCTGCATAGTCCTGGATTTTTCCCATTATCAGCACATAAAATGTGTGAGTGATATCTGTCATTGTTTAACCAACACAGTTTAACCAGTGGTACCGTTGCCCATTGAGTTGTGATGCTTTATCTTTTATTTTACAAATGTACATACACATCTATATATGCAAATTAGATGCCTAAATCTGTATTCCTTTTGTGTGGCTGCCATTACAAATGACCATCAACTTGATGTCCCCCAACAGCAGAAACGTTTTCTTGTGCAGGTCTGGAGGCCAGAGCTCCAAGAGGTGATGCCGGGCTGGCTCCTAAAATCTCTAAAGGAGAGAGTGTTCCAGGTTCACACTCCCAGGGTTGCAAGCATCCTGGGCACTCTCCAGCTTGCAAAGGCATTTCTCCAATTTCTGCCTCCACCATCACATGGCCTTCTGTTTGTGCCTCTATCTGTGCCCTTTCTCTGCGTAAGTCTCTATCACTTTCTAAATTACTTTATTTGCCCATCTTTGTCTACGTTGGATAAAAAGCCAGGACAACAGGCATCTGTTCTGTCCTAGAATGTAATGGTCACCCTAGCTCTGCTGTCCCACCAAGTCTGAGTTAGGTATCACTAGCCAGTGGCTCTGGCACACTCACAGCAGTTGGTACTCAGGCTTCTAAATGGACCCTTCCCTCCTCCACCTGTTTCTGGGGACTACACTTTGTGAAGCAGAGTGGCAGCCATCCATGCAGCAAGCCCCATTTCCTGACTAGTTACCTTCGAGGATGTAAACACGGAAGTCAGGTGACCTGGAGGACTCATGGTCAGTTGGCAAGGGGGCTTGGATTTGAACCCGGGCACTGACCTTCAGAGTCTGAGTTTGTATCTATGGTGCTCTAGTGCCTCTACCCTAGTTTTTTTGTTTGTTTTTGTTTTTTTGAGACAGAGTCTTACCCTGTCACCCAGGCTGGAGTGCAGTGGCACTATCTCGGCTTACTGCAACCTCTGCTTCCCAGGTTCAAGAAATTCTCCTGCCTCAGCCTCCTGAGTAGCTGGGACTACAGGCACATGCCACCATGCCCAGCTAATTTTTGTAGTTTTAGTAGAGATGGGGTTCCACTATACTGGCCAGACTAGTCTCAAACCCCTGACCTCATGATCCACCCGCCTCAGCCTCCCAAACAGCTGGGATTACAGGCGTAAGCCACCGAGCTTGGCCAAGGGTGAATTCTGCAGAAGGAAACAGAACACACCTTTCCTGCAGTGCTATTCACTGCTGCATAGGATTCCCTCCTATGCATGCACTCTGGGGCCCTTACCCATTCCCCTGGAAAGGACCACCTAGGTGGCCTCCAGTGCTAGGCTTCCCCAAACCACATGCTGATGAATATCCTCATACATAGCACCTGTGGGGAAAAGCCTGAGGTGCACAGGCTCAGAGCAGCAGGTGGCAAGATATTCCCATAATTAACTTTTTGAAGCACAAAGTGTATTCCTCCTGTGAAATCCCGAAGCTGTGCAGGCTCCTACTTCTGAGCTACACAACTGCAAACCAAAAGGTGCTTTGAGGAGTTGTCATGGCGATGTGACTGGCTAATGGGACTGTGTACCGAAAAGAAATTAGCAAATGGTTTCATGCTGGACAAATGTGAGGAGCTGTCACCACATCACTCCCATTGTTGCTGAACAGCAATACCTGTCTTTAGGGCGAAGTGTGGGCCATTTCCATGGAGGCTCTGCACCTGCCACAGTCTGGTCTGTGGATGGGGAGTGCCCCTGGAATCCAACCCACAGGCAGGAGCCTAGGACCAAAATCAAGCCAGCTCCTCTGGCATGTCGGTATGCAGGCAGAGGGAGAGGCTTTGATTCACAATGGCTCAGTGCTCTCACCACAGAGCCCTAATGCACAGGCCGAGGCAAGGGAAGCAGGGCTCAGAGCTGATTCTTAAATCCTGGTGGACTCCGAGCACACAACCCACTTTCCACAAGCAAGCACAGTGTACTTCCCCAGGTAGAATGCAGCCCAGCAATTTACTCCTTGGCACACAGCTCCAAAAATGGTCCCCAACAATGCTACCCCTACCTCCAGCACATGCCACTGCTCCTGCCCAGAGATGGAAAAATTACTAAGCTGGTCTGTAAATGCTCCGGTCAATAGAGTGACGGCCTGGGACATCTGAACCCTGGTCTTAAGAAGGCTGGAAGCTTCTACTTCCCTCCTCTTAGAATCCAGCCCCTGTATTGTTAGAAGCCTAAGCCACATGATGAGGATATGGAGAGGTGAGCTGAGGAGCTCTGCTCAAAAATCCAGCAGAGCTCCCAACAGCAGCCAGCACCACTGATGTCCACATAAGCAAGACACCTTGAACCCTCAGCCCAGTTGAGCCTCTGAATGACTGCAGCCCTGGCCCCATCACATGAAACAGAAGAACTGCCCAGCTGAGCCCATCCCATGCACCAGATCCTGAGAAAAAAGAAAGTGGTTATTGTTTTAAGGACTCAATTTTAGGATGGTCTATTGTTACATGTTAGAGCTGAAACAATCTCCAACAGAAATGCATGCAGAAGGTTGCCAAGAGACATCCTAGAATACGCATAGCAGCGCTACTGATGATGGTCTCCAACTCAAAAGAACTATGTTTCCCTCAACAGTAAAAGGAATAAACAGCCTGTGTCCCAGCTACAATGGAATACTGCATGGTGGTGAAAAGGAAAAACTACAGCTCCATGCAGCAATCTGGGTGACTCTCATAAACACAGCACAGAGTGAAGGAAGCCAAGCACATTCTGTATCATCCCATTTATACCATGTTCAAAATTAGGCAGGACTCTCTCTGTGGCTCCAAGTCAGAAGATGAGTGGCCTGTGAGTGGCGGTGACAGGAGGGGGCTTTCAGAAGATGGAGATGATGTATGTGTCTGGGTCTGCACACTTCCCACAGAGTGTTTCCTTCGAGAAAGCTCATTGAGCCAATATATGGACTTCTCTGTGTGTATGCGATGTTTCAAGAAAAAGTCTACCTAAAATATAAATCAGATTTTTTTCTGGTTATCAATGACCACGTAACAAATCATGCCAAAACACAGTGGCTTTAAACAGCAGTCTTATATTACTTCTCACAGTTCCCGTGGGTCAGGAATTCTGGGAGAAGCAAGGCTGGATGGCTCTGTACTCAGGATCTCTCATGTACTCAGTCCTCAAGGAGGGCTGGACTGAGGTTATCTGAAGGCTTCTTCCCTCCCGTTTGGCACCTGGGCTAGGAATACCCAAGCAGCAGAGGCTAGAGTGGCGGAGGCTTCTGGAACTCTCTATTACCTTTCTGTGTTCTCTCCACATGGGCTTTCCTGCATGGGGGCTTCAGGATAGCTGGACTCCCTGCAAGGCAGCTCCCAAGGTGTGCATCCTGAAGAAGGGCCCAAGAAGAAGCTTCTCTGCTCACCTGACCTTGACAGTCACACTATGTCATTTCCGCCAGTATAGCCATCCAAAAGATCTGAAAGGCCTGCCCAACTCAAGGGAAGGAGTCCAAAGAAGCATCATCAGTTTGCAGACATGGTCTCTAAACCAGCACCAGAGTCTGTCATTCTCATTAATACACCTCAGTGCTTAAGCATCCCTTTTAAAATAAAATGCATGCTTTTCCTGGCTCGCCAGCCTGGCAGGATCACCACAGCCCTGCCCACTCTTCCCACCCCTGCTTTTCATCCTCTCTGCTTTCTCAGATTTCTGCTCCCCCAATCCCAGCACACTGGCCTCCTCCCAGATCCTGGAAGACACCACATTGCTATGACCCCAGGGCCTTTGCATGCACTATGCCTTCTGTCTAGGACATTCTTCTGCATTGTTTCCTGTCTGACTCTTTATGATGCGAGCCTCGGCTCAAATGACAGCAGGGCAGGTGTGTTCCTCCTGCCATCACTCTCTCCCTCCTTACCTGGTTTACCTTCTTCGTTGTACTTAGTTCTATTTGAAACCATGTTTCTTGTGGACTTGCCCATTCATGTTGCTTATTGTCTGCCTCTTCCACCCAGAATGACAGCTCCTCATTAACCACAAGGGCAATGCCTGGTGCTAACTAAGTATCTGTTGAATGAATAGACAATAGATAGATGGATGCACTGATGAAAATTAATGCAGACTAATGCTTCCTTTTGAAGTACAGTGTGTGTCTGGTACTGCGCTAGGTACTAGAGATATGAAGTGAACGAGGTGCAGGGAGACAGCAGCTGACAGCTCCAGCTAATTTGTCGCCCAGGCTGGGTTGCATTGGTGCCACCAATCCCTTTTTGGATGTGTCTTCTTAGTCTAGAAAGTGAATTAAAAAAAAATTTTCCAGGCTCTCTTGTAACCAAGGGGCTGGAGGTGAATGAGATTCAGCCAATAAGACACAGGAACAGGACACCTGGGGCAGAGATCAGCCGGTGTCGCAGCATGGAAACTCGAGGTTTTCTATGGTAGCATTCCAGCATCCAGGCACCTTGGGGTGCCAAGGAACAGTGAATGGAGCCTTCCTGACCCCGGATTGCAGCCAGAGTTGTGTTATTTTTCATTTTATTCATTATTATTATTTGAGATAAAGTCTCACTCTGTTGCCCAGGCTAGAGTACAGCAGGGTGATCATGGATCACTGCAGCCTCAATCTCCTGGGCTCAAGCAATCCTCCCACCTCAGCCTCTCAAGTAGCTGGACTACAGGCACTCGCCACCATAGCTGGCTAGTTCTTGTATTTTTTTTTTTTTTTTTTAGAGACAGGGTCTCCCTGTGTTGCCCAAGCTGGTCTTGAACTCCTGGGCTTGGTCTCCCAAAGTGCTGGGATTACAGGCATAAGCCACTGCGCCCGGCTTGCTTGCATTCTTGAACCCAGCAGTTCCGGTGGCAACCTTCTGCCTCTCACCGAATTATAGCTTTTTGGTGCCAGTCCTACATTGCTCCCAGAGTCATTTCTGGAAGCCCAGTGTGGAAAACACTGCCAGCCTTTCCAGTGATTTTGGAAGCACCTCATGCCCTGTATCAAATTCCATCTTCTCCAAACACCTCCAGTGGGGTGTTAGTCATGTCACTTGCCACCATCTGAGGTGTCTGAAAAGATGAAGGGGTGTAACTACTGTGTACAGTCACAGCATCTACAGATATGTCAGCAAATCCCAAAACATCCTAAGAAAATGAAAAAATTCCAGCTCGCTACCTAGAAGCTCTCATCACAAAGCAGATATTGGATACGTGGAATGTCCAGGGGGTTTGCCGTGCTGCTCACCTTTTTACCCAGGTATGCTGCACGAGACTCACTTGGCTGCCTGTCTTACTGACTTCACAGCACTTTGGACTGAATGTTTCTGTCCCCACAATTCCTATGTTGAAATCCTAACCCCCAATGTGATGGTGTGTGTGGAGGGGTGGGGCTTGGTGGAAGGTGATTCCGCCATGAGGGTGGCGTCCTATGATGGGATGAGTGCCCTTATAAAAGGGACCCTGGAGAGCTCTTTCTGCTAAGTGAGGACATGACAAGATGGAAACCCCCCAGCCAGGAAGAGAACTCCCCGTGCTGACACCTGATCCTGGACTTCCAGCCTCCAAATCCGTAAGAAAACAATCGTCTGCTGTTTACAAGCCACTGAGTCAATGGTACTTTGAGCAGCCCAACTGGAGCAACACAAACAGCAAACACTAAATTAGGTTTTTCTGCTGCATGACATGGTTTTAAAAAGAACCCGTGGTCTAGGTCAGTTCGGAAATCTAGTCCCAGTGCTACCACTGACATGACTGTGCCAACGGGGTAAGCCCCTCACCCTCCCTGGTCTTCAGTTTCTCGCTGTAAGTTGAGAGGAGGAGACAAGACTATATTGAGTTTCTTTGTTGCTTTAAATGTCCAGGATTCCCTTCCCTTCCTCTCGGTGTTTGTGAGGTGTTTCAGTTTTTGTTTTTTTCCATTTGTTTGTTGTTTTGAGATGGAGTCTTGCTCTGTCACCCAGGCTGGAGTGCAGTGGCACGATCTCGGCTCACTGCAACCTCTGCCTCCTGGGTTCAAGCGATTCTTCTGCCTCAGCCTCCCAAGTAGCTGAGACGACAAGCATGTGCCACCATGCCCAGCTAATTTTTGTATTTTTAGCAGATACAGGGTTGCACCATGTTGGCAGGGATGGTCTCGATCTCTTGACCTCGTGATCCATCTGCCTTGGCCTCCCAAAGTCCTGGGATTACAGGCATGCACCACCATGCCCCACCTTCTTCTGTAATTAAGGAGCTTCCTGCCCCACTCTAAAACCCAGCAACATTGGCCCCCCCATGAGATCAAGACAGATGATTTTAATTTGTTTTTATTACAGAAAAAATAAAATATATGAAAGTAAAGGAAATAGTATAACCAACCTCCATTTGCCCAGTACTCAGCAACAACCACTTACCAGTTGAGTCCTGTTCTGGTCCAGTCCTGTTCCACCTCCATCCCTTCACATGGACTCTTGCCTTGGTTTTTCAGATGTAAATCCCATCTGTATGTATTTCATTTGCTATCTTCGGAAGACACGGACAGAGCTGGTTTTGATGGTGACGCAATTGCTGGCAAATCGGTTTGCATCCAACACTGTCTTTAAATTCGGGTCACCTCTTCATAAATCCTGTTTGGAAAAGTGCTCTTATGAGGAACAGACGCTGCAGATGAGTCACAAGCACTAAAACACAACTACAAACAGGCACGCCTGTCCTTTCTTTTGTTTGAAAAACAGCTATTAGAACTTCAGGAGTGATTCTAGGGTGCTCTGCAGTCCACTGCTGACCGTAAATGTGATGTGTAGATTTAGTCATTTAGCTTGACATGGCCCAGCCCGGCCCCAAAACCCTGCACTACTGTTGATGTTCCTTCAACCTGCACACCTGCCCTGCATCTCACGTTCAATGTCAGTGGTGGCAATAAGCACACGCCAGGTGCCCTGCAAACTCGGGGCCTGGAATCAAATGCCTGCATGAGACACTGCTCCACTACTCACTGATGTATGCCCTTGGGGAGTCACAACCTCTCCTCCCCTCCATGTCCTCATCTGAAGTGCCCTTCATTATGCTGCTTCGGGGATTGTGTGAGATCACAGGCTCAGCACTCTGCCTGGTGTCTGACCGCAGGGAGTGCCTCACAAACATCACAACACTGCCTTCCAAACTGAGTGAGGGTTCCCCTCTAGCCAGACACTGGCTGGCTGTGCCCAGTCCAGGCTCCTGTAGGTCAGCTGTAAGCATCTGTATTAAACCCAGAGAGCAAGCGCAAGTATGATACCCAAAGGGAAAAAATTGCCTGAGCAAGGCTAATCCTCCCCTATCTCCTGTTATTTCCTCCACTGCTTGATTGAGTCTGACACAAGGAAAGCATTCAATGTCACTCTTGGAGGGGAAGCATAGAGAAAACCTTTCTCACAGCAAGAACTGATTTGTGTAAGAACTGCAATTTTGAGGTTGTGAAGGACACAATCGGGGTATTGTACTGGTGGCTCCTCATCGGAGCAGCCAGCTCGCCGGATGGTAAACAAGCTTCTAATGAAATAAAACTTTTGGGTGGTAGATTCTCTTGCTGTGACTAATAGGCCAAGTGCTTCCAAGAGTATATGTCACATTTGTCATCTCAGATGGGGGACCCTCCCAGCAACAAAACAACCTGAACAGTAGCAAGGAAGCCAGTTCTGAGCAGCAATGCCTGGTTCAGACACAACCCCAACTTGGTCTAAGCTGGAGCTTTAGGCACACCTGCGGGTAAGGAAGATGAGCAGAGGCACCCAGGGGTCTGTCCAGGCCATGGCTGCCTACCTTCCCTCCTTGGAGTTCCTGCGGAATAAAGGATGCAACCCAATGAATCTCAAGCCCTGAATGCACATTTTTTATAGCAATAACCCACATAATAACAATCGACCCACAAAAGTTACATCTTGCAGCATCATTTAATAGAAACTCCAGGTTAAATGGTGGATCTATATAAGTAAACCTGTTGCATTTCCCCTGAACCCCTGCCCCAGCCATGGAACCATGAAAAGCCTGGGGGCCAGCCTCACCGTAGGACAAATTCTCCACTCAGATCCCTCATCACCAATCCACGAGCACCAAGGATGCAGAGAGGTAACAAGTGTGGCATCACTCACTAGCTGCGTGTCCCTGGGCTAGTTATTCAACCTCTCTGAACCTCAATTTCCTCACTTGGAAAAGCAGGACAATATTACCTGCCTTGGCGAGGTGTGATGATTAAATGCTTGTGAAGCAACTGGTGTGTGTTTCACGAAGGTGGCAGCAGTGGTGACTAAGGTGACACCGAGAGAGACAAGATGATTAAAAAATATGGCCCCATCAAGTGCTCAAGGCAGAAGACATGGTCTCTAAAGAGTTAACTAAGAATCCCTACTTCCCAGAAGAAGAAACAGAGACCCAGAGATGGAGCAGGACAAGGCCACGGGCTCAAAGCACTGCCACCCAGTGCTTCCCTCTCAGGGAGGCAGGCAGCTCCAGAAAGGGCCATGGACACCTCTCCTTGCCAGAACTAAAATTCAGAAAGCCACCCAAGACTCACCACTGTCTCTGTATTCTGACGGACATGAGGAGGCTGCGCTAAGAAGGTAGTGTCAGGGTACTTGTTGGGGGTTGTGTGTGTGTACAGAGGAGAGGGTCTGAAGAATCTGTTCTTGTCCCAGCACAGCCCGCATCTATCTGGCAGGAACTCCCAGAATCTCTAAGCAGGACGTATATAGGGGAGGGAAGGAAGGTCTGGTGTCTTGCCCAGCTTGGAAGCCAAGAAAGTTGGGCCTTGGCCAGTGAGGGTAGAGGACATGGCCACTTTCCTCTAGGACACAACTGTCCTGCCTGGGGGGCCCATTAACCTTATAAAGAATCTGCCCCCTTGGAGGCGTTGGGCAAACATTTAGACTGGGGACTCCCTCATCTGGTTTCTCCAAATATTTGTAGGTTGCGGGTCACCCGGCCACTTCCTGAGAGGGTAAATCTGGGGATGTCCCTGTCCACACAATCCCCATCCCCCCCGGCACTGCCTGGGTGAAGCTGAGCATTGATGGTGTGTCTGGAGACCTCTGGTTCCAACTGGGGCCACTTCGACATCCAAGACGTTGGCAGGGGGGCAGCAGCAGAAAACAAGATCCCGTGTGAGCAACTCACGGTGAGCAATGCTGATCACCAACGAGCAGGTTCTCAGCAAATCACGGCAACTCTGAGTAAGTTGCTGGGCAGGTACTGCCCCGGGGTAACCGTCTGGGCTCCCCATCCTGAACCTGCGGCTGTCTAACCCTGCAGGCAAGTGGGAATCCTGTGCAAGGGAAAAAAGTTACCCGAGCTGGTGGGCACAGCTGGGGATGATCTGAGCCCCACCCAAACTAGAGGCTGTCCAATCCTGGACTCCAAATCACAGCCCCTTACATGACTGGTTTCATTCATTCATATCAGCAGGCCCCAAATCTTATTTTTATCAGCATCATCGTGATTTTGTCATTTAGTCACCATGGACTAAACTTTTCTGTGCCAGACACTGGGCTACAGGTTTCACATTAACATTGGATTTAATTCTCCTAAGCTTTCTGGGAGAAGCCACGGTGTTTCCCTCATTTCACAGAAGAGGTGACTGAAGTGAAGAGAGGTTAACCCACCCATGGCAGCCAGAAGAACAAGCTCCCTAGAAGCCAGATGTACTGACTCTACCAAGCTCCAGATAGTTCCACAGCAAGACTCGGCTGGCACATCACCTTGTTACCATCCTGCCAAAGGCTTTCCCACCACAACCCAGGCGAGCCGGCTGCAGGGAGATCCGAAACTGGGAACTGAGACAGAACACCATCCATAAGCCCCTCAGGCTCCACAACCATGCTGTTCGTCTGCCACTGGTACAGCTCCTTCCTGTGCACTAAGTGGCCAGAGGCCGAGGGCCAGTGCCAGGCCCGTGGCGGTGGGGGGGGGGGGGGGCGTGCAGGCACAGCCGGAAAGGGCCTGGAAGAGCGGCTGATCCTGCTGGGGCCGCCTAGAAGACTGAGCCTGTACTTAGCTCTCGTGGGAAATAACAGCTCTGCTTTCTGCTAAAAGGATTCATTCCCAGAACACAATAATTTTCATCTCCTCCTAACCACAACCCATATTTTTTGGCTAAATATACGCCATAATGAGCCACTGGCCTGATAGCATCGTTAAGGAGATATTTGACCTCGGGTTTAATTGCAGGATGGAATAAATGGCTGGGACGCTCAGAAGGGGCCCTACCAGCTCCCAGGCGAGTTCAGGGCTCAGCATCTGGCATCTGCCAGTCCCAGAGAAAGTGGTGTGGGTAGAGAAAGCGGCTTCTGCAGCGCCCGAGGAGTTGAGACCCGTGAGGGCGAAGGCACCCTGGAGCACCTGGGTGCAGTCTGTGGCTAGAGCTGCTCCTGGCACACACCAGTGTGGCCAGATTAGGGAGCCCCTGACCCCAGGAAGCGCCCCTTTCCAGACTCGCTCCCTCTTTAGCTTGCCGGCCTTCCTTTCAAAGCACCCGGAGAAAAGGCCAACCCCACCCCCTTGAACTAACGCTACCTGGGCGCATGCCTTCCCACCAACGGGACAGGTGCGAAGCCTATCTGTGTCTATCCCTCCGGCCAGGCCAAGGCCCAGAGGGCGCAGGAATGAGGACCAGCCCTGACACCTGCTGAAGGTTATTCAGAGAATGAAACCCGCACTGGTGGACAAATTACTGCTCACAGCTGAGCATGGTGGCTGGCCCAGCTGGAGGGGCTCCGTGGAGCAATTGCACTGGGCCTCCCACCCCTGGTCTGCAACTCCAGCGCTTCCGTATACTGGCCAGCCAGAGCCTGCGGCCTCTGCCACTGGGAGGAGAGGGCACGCATTCAGGCCTAGGGCTGCGCCGGCGTTTAGAGCACCCATCCCTGTCTCTTCTCAGATTTTTCTCTGGGCTGCTCAATGTCAAGGCTACACAACACGTCAAGGGAGTGTCAGCGGTACGCACGAGTTTGACAAATCATAGTTCGCTGAAAGAGCAGGGTGCCCGATAGCTGTTACTTAGGTGCACTTCATTCTGTCTGGGCCGTTCTCATTTGGGAGGGAGATGTGTTAGGGACTTGCTGTATCTGATGGAAACTATTATACTGCTATTCCGAAAAATGCACCTACACACCTAGGTTTGCACCTTCCACTTCAATATCCTTTGATTGGGAGTTAAAAACACAGTCCTCCCCCTGCTTGACCCACTCTGTTACCCAAGGCCCTGGAAGCAGCCCCCAGGCTGACCGTTGATTGGGGCAGCAACCTCCCAGTCCCCAATCAAGGGGTCTGCTGGTCTCCTCTGAGGTGGTAGACAAGAGAAAGTGGGAGAAAGTCCTCAAAGAAATGCCCATGTAACTCACTCCATACGCTGTGAGCACTGTCGCTTTGTCAGCCTCGGAGGAGTTGGAAGGAACGACCCTCAGAACAACTCTCCTTCCAGTGGGGAGAAAGTTTACAGGCAGGACTTTAATTTCGGCTAGTAACTATCTCTACTGTGCATTTGTGAACGCAAATTCCTCGATGTCTCCTCTTCCTTGTGAAAGTTTTGTTTCCTGGGATGGACTGGCCTCTTTACCGCTGGGGTGCTAATCCGATTACCAGGTTGGTGAGCATGGCCTTCAAAGTGTTTTTGAAGCGGTGTCGGTCTCCTTTGTAGTAACAGGGAAAGCAGAGATTCAGAACAGGACATGGGATATGGTGCCCCAGAGTTGCCCGGAGGTCCAGCTTTCCCTGTGGAAACCCCAGGCCTGGTGGTCTCCAGGCCCTACCTTCCTTCTGCAGGTGGCCCAGGTCCAGTAAACCCACACCCGGACAGAATTAGCCAGAAAGGAAGGAAGCAGCAGGGATACAAGCAGACTATGGCCACAAGGGAAAATAGAGCAGATAACCTAAGTGTCCCCAGGCAAAGGTCATCCAGGGAAATATCAGACATAGCCCTGAAAGTTCCACTGGACCAGACACCCGCTGAGTCTCCTTTTCACCTCGTCTGTGGGCAGCTGTGCGGTGTCTGGTAAGCAGACCCGACATGGAAGCTCGGGGCTGGGGTGGCAGAAGGGCGGTGCCCGTATCGGCCGGCTGTCCTGGCCCAGGTAATAACGACCCTGTCCCAGGGCCACAGCCACGGCTCAGGTCACCCAGCCGCGTGGGTCAGACTCTCTCCCCTGTTGGCGGTTCTCCTCTAACCAAAGCAAAGGAGGAGGGTCCTTTCCTATCAACGGAGGAAAAGAGGCAGTGGGTTCCAGAAAAGGGGGCGAGGAAAAATGTTCTCTCGGGATGGAAGGGCTGGATGGGGCTTTTAGAAAATCTAATTGCTTTCCCTGGTGGAGGGGGAAAAGGGCAGCTGTCCGGAAAATAATGTCAAAATCCGGGCTGATTATATTATTTAAAAGAAATTTAAAAAGTGAAAATGAAAATGAGCGGGGCGGTGAAGGGGAGAGGGGAGGCTGAGTTCTAGCCGTTCTTCCGAGGTTCCCGGAAGCCTCATCTGAGTGCTCCTTTAAAGAAAGGAACTGCGGGACTTCAATTACCGTTTTTCTTATCCACAAACCTGATTGCGCTGCCGAGGGTTGGTGAGGGGAGCGAGGTGAGGGGGCTGATTGCAGAGAGTTCTCGATTTGGTGAAAGTCGTGGGAGAGGACAGAACAATTTCACCCAGTTAGAGGAGGGGGGAGAAGGTTTCTGCTGGAGGTCCCAGAGCGAGCGGCCGAGAGCGCGCGCCCTTTGATTGGGCCTGGGACCAGAGCGCGGCGAGTCTCCCGCGGCCGCGGCGCGATCCGCTGGCTGTTTGTAATTCCATCCTTTTTTCATTAACATAAACACCACTTGAACAAAAATATACATGGCCACCTACTTCGTCGGGAATGACAGTCCAGCCGGCCCGTGCTCGCCCGCCTGCAGGGCCCCGAGTCCCGACGGCGCCCCGGGTGCTCTGGTCCACTCAGTCCACGCCGCGCAAGGGGCTTGGCCGAGGTGGCTTCGGGTTGGCTTTGAAGCCTCGGGCTTCCCAGCTCCCAGGACGCCCCCATCCCCCCACCCCCGCTCCATTCAGCCTGTCACCTCGGCCCTCCGCCGCCGGAGCCCGGACGGAGGTGCTGAGTTGTCAACGCAAATTCCTAGTTAAGCCACTTGTTGATAAATCCTCTAGGCAAATTGGTTCGGTCTTTACCTGCCCGCCCCCGCCCCCGCCCCCGGCCCGGGCCACAGGGCGCGGCCCTAATTGCTGGAGGAGATCGAAGCCGGCGGCGGCCTCTGCAGAGAGCTAATTGAGTTGGAACCGGAGCCGTCTTCGTTAAGCCGGACGCGAGGCGGAGACGGGGGAAGAGGGCGGGAGGTGGTGACACGCTGCCTGGAACCTCCAGCCTGGGGTTAGAGGCCCACGCTTGCTGGTGTGGGCTTTTTGTGGAGGAAGAGCAGTCATGAGGAGGGGTCTCTGCCGGCGGGTTAAGTGGGTGCAGCGACCATCTGGCGGTTCTCAGGGGTCTGCGTTCCCCGGTTCACTACCACCCCACCCCCACGCGCCTGTGCACGCGTCCCTCCCGCCGCACAGGGTCTCCGTAGGTGCGCCCCGCCCCAAATAAAGCTTACTACAGTAACCCGGGAGTCTCACGTCTGCTCGTCCCCCAAACTCCGGCACCGCCTGTACCCCCAATTTCGGCCTGTACGCGCCCAAAATTTAAATATTGGGAGGGTTTCGGGGACTGCAATGGAAAATCAGCTGGCCTTGGCCTCAGACTCCGTCTACACTGGCATAGACAGATGGAGTACAAAGCCGGTTTCCTGGATGATTCGGGCCCTGATCTTAGCAGGGACGTGCAATGGACCCTCTATCTGCTTTTCCTCCCTTAGCACATAATCCGTAGTGTTTGCTACTTCCCGTTGCCCCTGCAGACACGTCCCAGCCAATCTCGCAGTGTAAAGAGCATTTCTTGGGTTTTCCGGGGAGAAGTACGTTCAAGGCACCCTAGATTCGTGAACCTCGGATTCCGACCCAGGCGTCACCCTCTAGTGGCAATCTAAGTTGCACCGGAGAACAACGCCGAGGCCTCCTACCCTCAACTCTTTCCCCTACTGGCCGGGGCGGGCAGGGGCTGGGATGGGAGTCTGATCGTGATACCTGGGACCTGGGCAGTTCCACCACCGCCCAAGGGGCAGTCCCGGCGGGAGACGCTCGGGGTCTTGGTTTCCAGAAGGTGTCTCCCCAAGGGGGCCGGCCCCAGGTGCATCCCGACACCCTGAGCCTCCCCAGCCTGAGAGCAGGCTGAATCCGCCCTTGGCAGAGGCAAGGCCAAGCGAGTGCAAACAAGGCGTGGTAGGAGGGGGCCCTAAGATCCTTCCCCAGCCTGAGAAGTTTTCGGATTTGCAGCTCCGGCGCCCCTGGACCCTGGGTGCTCAGGCACGCACCCCTCCCCTGGGCTGGTGAAGGTAAAATAAACATGGCGTTCACGCGGGCAGGACCCATCCTTAGCCCAAATCGCAGTGGAAAGGAGCGCTTGGTCGCAGAGCGAGAACTGCAGCACCAGCCTGGTCTGCCAGGCACCCTCTCACCCCGTTGCCCGCGCCATGGTGGCCGCCGGCCGCCGAGCCGCCTCGCAGCCAGTTCCCAATGCCAACCCCAAGGGGTGGCGTCCCCGGATCCCGCGGGGGTTCCAGGTCCGTGCCGAAAGGTCCTCGCGCTGCTCGTTCCGGACGTCAGATGCACCGCCTCGGCCGAACGCCAGCCCTGGACCATTTTTTTTCGTCAAGAAGACGTAAAGAATGTCAGACTTGCAAAATCAGAGTGCGCCTCGGCTGCTTAAAAAGGAGAAAGAGAGAGAGAGAGAGAGAGAGAGAGAGAGAGAGAGAGAGAGAGAGAGAGAGAGAGAGAGAGAGAGAGAGAGAGAGAGAGAGAGAGAGAGAGAGAGAAAGTCAGGGGCAGGTTGGCGGCTGTGGAGGGGCACAGCTGCCCGGGAGCCACGTTCTTTAGCGAAGGCGGCTTTGCAAGAAACACAGAGAAATAGAAATAAACGGCGGGGCGGCGGAGGGAGTGTTGGACGTTTACTGCTGGTCTCTCAAAAGAGTGAATTTGATTCCTAATTAAGTTCGTTTTCACGGTGCATTAAATGGATCTCAGCTCAATTTTGGGGGAAAAACAATGGCCCCGCGGAGAGAAAGCTTTGCCTGCAGTTGACAGTGCCAGCCAAGTGGTTTTCAAACGCTAAGGGAGGTGGGAGGAGAAGCCAGATAAAAGGACCCATGTTGACCTTGGGTATATAACAAACTATTTAAAATATTTTGAGGTTTATGCTTTTAAAAATAGGGGGCCTTAGGCATCTACCCATGTCAGGGATAGAATTTTTGCAGGTAATTAATTGCTAACTATTAAAAAAACAAACCCAGGATGAGAATAAATTGGCACTGGGGTAGAGAAATAAAGTGCATATATGAAAACCAAGTGAGCCACAGAAATTACCTTTAAAAGCGAAAAGGCGATCGAATCTGTGTGTGATCAAATTGTTTAAAGATTTGGTGTATTTCAAACATTAAGAAAATACATTTCAAAATAAAAGGGCTAGAAAATTTGAGTAGCTACTTTATGTTTTTGCCTCCATTTGATCTTTAAATTCTAGGGGGTAGAAAGCTGTTGGCTGGTAACAAGGTGAGCACTGAGAGGCAAAAATAATCATTAAGAAGGGGACCAGGCTCGTGTTATTTACATTGCTAGGAGCCTCCTAGCCTTAGGCTGCAGAGCAGTGGAGCAGTCTCTATGACCCCCCAGGTAGAGATAAGGCCTGGGCCAGTCAGGGCCCCTACTCCAAGGAATTCCCCTTCCAGGTCTGCTTTGCAGAGTGGGGAACAGGGACCCCTCTGATCTCCAAGGAGCTAAATTCGAGCTGCTCCAAGGGCCGTGCTTTTTTCAAAGTCCTCCTGCTCCAATTCTATGACTTGAAAAGAGCCTTCAGTAAAGCCTCTCCATGAACACCCAGGAGGGGCAGTCAAGGGGCGAATGAACGCCTCCTCCAACCCCACAGGGAAACAGCAACAGAGAATGCAGATGTTCAGGGGGATGCAGGACGGAACCCCCGCCCCTCACCGTCAAGGTCATTTCTCAGAAACTGGACTATAGGAGAGTGAGAACCAGGGGGTGGCGTGGGAGTTGATAGGGCCTCCCCACGGTGCCTCAGATTTCTCCCGATTTCGGGGGTGGTGGTTCCAGGCAAGACTGTAGCCTAGAAATTGTTATTTTGTTATTAGGTGGTGTGGAGTGGGCTATTTTGTTTTAGGTGTTGGGGGTGGACTGTTGCGAAGGTGGACTGTTATTCTCGCCATCCTGCAAAAGAGAAAGGAGGCTCAGAGAGGTCAAGAAGCTGGCCAGGGGCACACAGCAGATGGGGCAGCCAGTGCAATGCAGTGGCAGGGTGGGGGGGTGGGGGGCCTTGATGAGGGGCTCTGTTGACTGCAGAGGGTGACTGAGGACCAAGCCCAGCCAGGAGGGCATGGGGGCTACATCTGAGACTGTGACATCTTCTTGGTGATAAGAAGTCGTTCTGAGTTCTCAAAGGGCTCAAGGAGGCCAGTCGCTGACCCCCAGCTCCTTCCAGAACCCAGAGGAGAAGGCACTCGTCCCCCAGCATGGGAGAGCTTGAACTCCCACTTACGCTCACTCCAGGCCGGGGCCCTAAACTGTCAGGCTTGAAGGGTCTCTGTGCCCCCAACAATAACGACCACAGCTAACAATTTCTAACAAATTTCATCAGCTCAGCCACCCAGAAAGGAGGTGCTGTCATCGTCCTTGTTTTGCAGATGAGGGAAACCAAGCATGGAGAAGTAAAGCCACCTGCCCAGGTCACACAGCAGCGGAGTGGAGTCGGCCAGGCGGGGCCACACTGCCACTCACTATGGTTATGTCTGTTTAACATTCTGCCATGCTTCAAGTTGACGGTGCCCGTCTCCCCGACCCCTGCCAGGCCCTGCATGACACACTCGGGCTGTTCCTTCCCTAGTCCTCGTATCAGCTCTGTGGATGGGGGCTGACATTATACCCACTGTAAGATGAGGAGACTGAGGCACCAGGAGGTTAAATCATTTGCCGGAGGCTCAGATCTAGTGCCAGGCGGCAGGACTGAACCCTTTTCCACCCCGGGGGCCTCTCCTGTGTAAGCAAGGTTTTAAACTCTGAGCCGAGGCTGAAGCCGTCTGGAGTGAGGCTCTGGTAATGCCAAACCCCACTTCTTCCTCATGCCCTGCAGCCAACCAAGGAAATCCGCCCATGTGAATGTGTTCTGTGTATGTGTGTGTTCTCTGTGCATGCCTGTGTATTTGTGTGTTCTCTGTGAGCCTGTGAATTTGTGTGTTTTCAGTGTGTTCTGTGTATGCCTGTGTATGTATTTGTGTGTTCTCTGGGTATGTTCTATGTGTGCTTACGTGTGTATTTGTGTGCTGTGTGTTGTATGCGTGTTTGTACATGTACCTGTGCATTTGTGTGTGTTGCTGTCTCTCTGCACGTCTTTGCCCTCCATCCATGCCTCCCTCACTGTACTGAGTCCCTGATTTTCCATATACAGTCTCTGAATATGTCTCTTGGGGCTTTGCCCCCATCCCTGGGCCTCTAGATGTCTCTGAATTGTGATGAGGGAACATTCTCTGACTCTCTCTGGGGTGGGCAGGGGTCTCTCCGCCTCCCTGTACCTCTGTTCTGCATACACCCCACCTGGCTCCATTCTGAAATTTTCTTCTTTACTGACGTCCCAGGAGCTGTG
Organism: Saguinus oedipus; assembly: GCA_031835075.1. Classification (NCBI taxonomy): domain Eukaryota; kingdom Metazoa; phylum Chordata; class Mammalia; order Primates; family Cebidae; genus Saguinus; species Saguinus oedipus. Next base: position 45,464,847 of record CM063189.1, read on the forward strand.
TCAGCTTTGCCCATGCCAGGCACACAGGAGCTGGCTCTCCAATCGATTTTGCAAAACAAACAAACAGAACAGGCTGGTGGGTCTGTGCATGTCTGCACACGAACAGGTGTAAACCTTTCAAGGGGTCCCCAGAGTGGCTGAACTACAACCTGGCTGGGACAAAAAGAACCCAAACTAACCTTGGAGGAGGGTGTGGAAGAGAGAAGCACCTCCATTTTCTTGGGGAACCCTGGAATGGGGACAGCATCTTTGAGCTGGTGAAGCCCCTTCCTCCCTTCCCAAGCCTGGCACTGCTTGGCTGAGTGGATTTTGTTTTCTCTCTTAAAACAAAATAAAACCAAACAAAAACTTGATTTCATCATTTTCAACATCCTCTAAACAGGAATAGACAGGGCATTACAAGCCATAAATGGAGACCAATGGGCACATGTTGACTGTCCACATTGGCAGGTTTCTGGGAGCAAATTGTTGCCTTTGGTTAAGAAGCAAATCTGAGCACATTCCCCTTTCACCTCTATTTCCATGATCCGCATTTCCAGGAACCTTTCCGGCTTCTGGTTCCCTCTCCCCTGTGGGGTGAGCATGCATGCCTATCACACCACCCTCTTTCATATCTGAAACTACACAACACCTGCCCACGGAAATTTAATTGATGTTTTCCTTTTGGTTTGTCTTTTGGAAATCAGTCACATTCCAATCTCCCTTCTCTTTGTTGCCTAGCTCCTGCCCCATCTCAGGGGGACTTATAATTCCACAGAGAGCCACTGAGTCACAGGCCCACTCTCTTTCTCTCTCTGCTGCCTCTTTTTGTCATCAGTCTCCTTCAATGTGGACTCTTCACTCAAAAACAAATTCTGGGAGCCCCTTCAACACCCCCCTCAGCTTACACGCCTCCATACACACACATTCATGCTGTAAGGAAAGTATTCTCGCCATCTTTCCAAGCACAACTATCCAGGCAGCAGAGATAAAATATCTATCTGGATGCTTTGGGCACTGCCCCTGTGGGAAGACAGAGCTGCAGATGGGCCAGGCATCCAGCAAGGGAGCGCCGGGAAGCTCACTGTCTCAGGCGCTTTCTGTTTCTGAGAGCCACATGCACTGCGGCTGCAAGAAATCTCCTGAAAACCCCACCGGGAAGAGAGCTGCAGATTCCCGAGCTGTATTGTTGTCAAATATTTCACTGAAGAACGTCATGGAAAATGCATGCTTTTGGGTAAAAGGGCCGGCGGAAGGGGGCAAGCTCCAGCCGCGGCACAAGAACTTTTTCTTTCTTTCTTTCTTTCTTTTTCTTAACCAAACTATGAACCTCTCTGTACTGTACAACTGAGAGGAGATTGATTCACTGCCAGAGGTTGGGGCCAGGGATCACCCTCGTCACAGCTGCTCCCAAACTTGACCCTGATGGTCCCCACAGGTGGGTTCTTAGCCCCATCTGTGCTATGAGGGCATGGCAAGGCTGGGCAGGCCAGGGGGTGCTGCCTTTCTCTCCTCCTCACCTTGGGGTACCCTCATGAAGAGTGGGGAGGAGCCTGGAGCCTGGCTTGCTACTTGCTACTGACTGACTACCGTGGTTTGAGTTCGATCAGGCAGCAGCGGGCACAAGCGAAGACAGCACCCCAAAATGTGTGGCTCAAGCCAGGAGCTTTCAGGCATGGGGGACCCCAGGATTCCGGGCCTCTTCTGCTGCCAGTTCTGCACATCTCTTGGGCCCCTGCGTCTTCCCTCTGCCCACCTCAGATAGGAGGCTCCATGTCCTGAGCACACAGCCTCCCACAGGCCCACTGGGAACCCAACACACCCCTTCCCAGCATCTCCACACCATACCAGGCGCTGCCGACACTCCCGTCCCAGAGCCACAAAGCAAGTAAATGTACTTGATGGCTACAAAAATAAATTAGGAGTGTCATTTTGCTTCCCTGGGATCTGAGATCAAAAAGAGAATCTTCCTTACAGCATTGTGGTGGGATTTTGTGAGCTGGTGGTGACCTTGAGGCTCCTAGCCAGGGCACACAGGCAGACGTCCGAAAACATTCGCTGTGCGGTCACTGCATTACGGTGCTCTTACTATGACAGCCGTGTGTCGGGCGGCATGGTAACCTTGGGACAGTCTTCCCTTCACGCGGCCATGCACCCCTGTACAAACATGGCCCAGTGCTTGGGTGGGGACAGTACTGGTCACCACGTGGACCCCGTCCTTACAATTTGCTGTACCCAGAATTCATTTGGCATCCACGGGTCTCCCTCAGAGCGCTCTTCCCTCAGGCACTGCACTGTATACATCTTAAATGAACCAGGCATAACATGCACTGCAGGACACGCACAGCCTACGTACACCCTAGGTTCTATGCTCACAGAACCTACCATACTCCGTGTCTGGAATGAGTTACGTGGTCCACACCCCCCAGGGTAACATGTAACATGTGTGTGTAGCGTGCCATCCTGCACACATCTGAGTCTGTGTACATAACACTATTATGCCGTGCACACATTTCCTCATATTCCGTGGAAAGTGCCTCATTTTGTACTCAGATATTTGGCCTCCATAACAAGTTATATTGCTCTTATCTTAAAATGTTCATTACACGTGAAATCACCACATGGTACTGACATCCTCCTGGAATGTCCCGCACAGAGAATGACATATGTGCACACTTCTCGCTGTTCTGTGTGCCCAGCGGCTCACACTGGATGCCCACCTCACACTCTTCTACCTACAGGACCGGCCAGCAGCATGACGTGTGCACATCTAGATGTGCAAGAAGTCGCTCAGTCACCTGGACACAGATCATCCTATAATCCACCCGCTGGACCTGATATTTCCCCACAGTCCCCTAGCCCCCAGGGCTGCATTTTCACCCACAAATATACCACCCCCGCCCCGCCGCGCCCCTCCGTCGGTCTCGAAGTTTCCTTTACCCTTGCCGGATCCTCCCTCCCTCCCTTCCGAAGCCCCCAGGACAGGCCGCTTCCCTCCTTCTCAGCGCCGGCGTCGGTCCCGGCTGGCCGCCCTACCTTGAGGCGTCTTTTGAACTTCGCCTCGAAGGGAGTTGGAGGGAGCAGGGGCCAGGGGGGCGCGGGCCCAGCGTTACTGCAGAGCTGGAGCGTCGGCGGCCCGCGGGGCGGCTGCCCTCGCGGTGGGTGGTCTCGGCGGGCCCCCAGCCCCGCCCGCACGGCCGGCCCCGGCTCCTTGGGAGCGGGATCTGGTTCCCCGCTCGGGTTACGGCGCGCTCTCGGCCCCGGCGGCTTCACTTAAGCAATTAGCCAGTAAAAATATCGTGGACCTGGGGAATGGGAGACCTCGCAGACGCGCCTGTTTTTACACCCCCCACTCCCACCCCGCTCCACCAATTTCAGGATTCCTAGCGCCGGAGCTGGGGCGCAGATTTGGTTTGGGGTGGGAGGGGGCCGATCTTCGTGGATTTTAATCCAAGAGCAAAAGGCTGCCCGCGATCTCTGTCCCTTCTGCATTTTCTCCTCCGTCCCTGGAGCTGAGCCCCTAGGCTGTTTGCTTCTGTTTTAACAACTTAACTTTCCCTGCCTGGGCTTGTCCAGCCCTCTCTACGACCCTAAGAAATAGGAACCATCATTAGTTCCATTTTTCAGATAAAGAAACGAAGGCACAGAGAGCTTCACGTCATCCCCGTGTCGTGGGGACAGTTCAAAGACCCCTGCCTTTGTGGTTCCCGGTAGAGGGGCCCCTCTGCCCTGAGCGCCGCGGGGCTTCACCCGATGTCAGGACACCTAACGCCCTGGTTCTGCCGTCAGACCAGGTTTGAATACTGGCTCTGCAGGGTGACCTAGGACCTGGAGTGACCTCGCCCAGCTCCATCTGTGAATGAGGAGGGAAATTGTACTCACTTGGTAGGGGCACCGGTGAATATTAAACAAGTTTCTCTGGGACATTTAATCAGGGTCCTGTGCTCATGGTTAGTGCCTCACAGGTTCACAGATGGGCTCCAGGCGTTTGGTGAAAACTTCAAAATCATTCTACGAATGTCACAGATATGTATGTACCTTCTGGGGGTGGGGTCAGGTGGGACTAGTTCTGAAAGGATTGACAGCCAAGAGAAAGGTTAGGGGTAGACAAGGGCAGTTCATCAAGTGAGGAGCAGAGCCTGGTGCCCGGATGCAGGAGAGGATCCTGTTATGGTCACGGTATTTGTAGTTGTGCTATTTTATCACCCTCGGTTCTCCAATGGGCCTCTCTGGCCCCCTGCGCCTGGGAAGCCTGGGCTGTGCGGTGTAACGGCAGAGGCATTCCTAAGCCCCACTCTCTACTCCCAGCCTATACAAAGGCACCTGGGAGAGTGAAATGCCAGGGTATTTTGTCCTTGGGGGTAGAGAGGAGAGATGGAGAGATGTTCACCTCTCAGTGCTGGCTGATGCAAGCCACAGCCATGCTGGGCCTCCATTTCCCCACCCTAAAAATGTAGGATTAAGGGATTAAGGGAGACCTCTCAGGGACATTTTAAGAGCTGAGAATGCAGTCTCTGGATATGAAGGAAAGCCCTTCTTGCTACAGCTGTGATTTTTTCCCTCAGAATTCAGGGGCTTCCCTCCAAATTACAGAGCTGGGGCTCATTCCCCTGCTCTCTCATGCCCCCACTTCTACACACACCCCCAGTAGAGAGCAGCAGTTGGGGAGCGTCCACTTTTGGCACTGCCCAGACTCCTCGGCTACTGGGCCTGCGCTTTCCCTGGGCTGTTCTGTGAGGTATGGTTTGCTGTCAGAGCCGGTGAAAGGGCAGAGAGGAGGGTGGAAAAAGAGGAAAAATGGATCTCCGGGTTAGCCAAAGATGGGACCTGCTGCCTCCCTTTCCCAACCGAAGAGGGCCTAAGAGTGAAGAAGGCTGCTGGGAAAGGGCTCCCCAACTTCATGCTCTGGAGACCCCCTCACTTTGATGGCACTCCATGAGTGGGGGAGGGGCGAGCGGAAGGGAGATATTATTTCTACTTTCAGAGAGCCCAGCTGCAGGGTGCGCCCTGCACCCCTAGCTGGTTTAAGAGCTGAGCAGCCTCCTCTGCTCACTTCTCTGCTAAAGGCCAGATGTGCTCTGACAGTCGGCAGTAGCCACCCCTTCCTGGGAACAGAACTTTCCTCCGGAGGCCAGGGTCTCCCCATCGGCAACTGCCATTTGCTTAAATAAATAATAAAAAAAAAGTGTGGAGAGAAGGGAATGTGAGAATGCGTGTGTGCATGGACCTGTGTGCGTGGACGCGTGCGCACGTGTGGGGCGGCGTGCCTATGATGTGGGGGGTACCTATGATTGTGTGTGCACGCGCCTGGCTATGCATGGGCGAACGCGCAGTGCAGAACATGTAGGTGTGTATGAGGTGTGCACTTAAACCAAGGAGTGCCCTCCCCGGTGGGCAGGCCTGTTTGTTGGTCAGAGGGTTGGGGCACCCGAGCTGAGGGTCGCTGAGTAGGGTGCTCGAGGTTGTGGGCGGTGCGAGCCTGTCTGCGTGCGCGGTGGCTGAGCTAGTTGTGTGAAGTAGAAGTGGGTCTGCCAGTGAGCGTTTACCTGCATTAACGCACAATCACACACCACGGGTCACGTCCCACCCTCACTCTTTCCCTAGGCGGGCCAGGCTATCTGCGCGCGGAAACCCAGAGAGGCCCGCGGAAGGGCAGCGCGGGGAAGGCGACTCTATTCTCCCGCGAGCGCGGCTGTCGGGGAGGAGAAAGCCACAGTCGGGCAGGCTGCGCTGGCGAGCCCCCCAGCTCCTCGCACGGACGTGCCAGCTGCCCTGAAGAGCGACAAGCCGTCTCCTGCCGAAAAATGAAGGCGTCCGAGCAAGGAAGGTGGGGTGGGGGATAGTTAGCGGGGGACAGGGATTCCGGAGAAACCCAAGAGGCGGGTGGGCCTTGAACGCGCTGCGGACAGTGCTGCGAGCCCGGCACACGCCTCTTGCCACAGCTCGCGCCGGCGCTGGGCCTCTAGGTTCCTCGCAGTGACCCGCGAAAACACCCCTCGCCCCCCTCTTCCCAATCCGGGATCTTGGAAGGAAAGGCCGGGCCCCGCACTCAGCTATCGTTGAGAGAGCAGCACTCACCTGGGTCTGTGCGTGCTGCGTTTAGAGGTGGCTCCAGAGTGGTCCTGCGCTCGGCTCCACCGCCTCCAGCCCGCACCCCAGCGCTTAGGGGTAGCAAGGGCAAGCCTCCGTGGGAGCACCCTGAGGGCTGTCAGCCAGGCGCGCTAGGGCCGCCCTGGCCCGCGCTCCCCTCCCGCGCTGTCTGCTCTCAAGAACCTGGCCTGGTGCGCAGTGTCAGAGGCCCCCGCGGCGGCGGCAGGCCGAGCCCACAGGGGCATTAGGCCAACTCCCCCCTCCCACCCAGCGCACGCGGAATTCTCTATTATTATTAAAGAATCCCCCAGAACTTGTTTACGTTAAACCCTGTAAACTTCCTGCCAGGGCCTTTGCCATCTCTCGGGAAATCGGAACCTGCGCTTTGAAAATGGGGCCCGCAGGGCCAAATAGGCGGGTTTTCAGTGTGTGTTGGGGGTGGGGGAAGCCAAGGAACTACCAGTGAATTCAGATCCGAGTGTGGCATGTATACGCGTGAGTGGGAATGACTGCGAACCTAAGCTCCTGTGGGCCTATTCTGTGTCAGCGAGAGCATTAGTGGATGCGCACATGCCTGCTCGCCCTTTGCACTTGAGTGTGCACACACACGTGTGTGTTTGCACATCTGTTTGCGTAATTTACCGGGTTTGCATGTGCATCAAGACATATTGTGTGTGCTAACGTGTACACAACAGCAAGAGTGTGTGTGCGTACGGGTGAGTGACTGAGCACGCCGCTTGTTCTGGAGCCTGTAAGGTTTGTGCTGCCGCTGGGCCAGCGGGTTCTCACTCGCCCCTGTCAGGCCCGCCGCGCCCCGAGACAGAGCGGCCGCGACTCGTCCAGCGCTTTCGTTTTCCGCCTGTGCTCTGCCCCGGCGGCTGCCCGCCCGCTCGCGCGCCGCTGGGCGAGTCCGAAAAATCCCGGGCGCGGCGCAGTCCTTCCCGGGGCGGGGAGACTGGGTAGGCGGTCCCTCGCGGGAACTTACGCCGGCCGGTCGCGGGGACCCGGAGTCGAGCCGGCTGTGCTCGCGATGGTCACGACCTGGCGGCCGAGGCGCCTGCGATTAGCCATCCGGCTGTGCGCGTCGGGGAAGGCCCGGGCCCAGGGCGCGTTTCCCTCCGCGCCGCCCGGGCTGGGAAGGCGGGGGCCAGCGCGCTCCGGGGCCGAACCGCGGGAGGAGGGCGCCTTAACACTTGCTCGCCAGGTTGGTGGAGGCGGGGCGGATTCTCCTGGCGGCCGCGGGGCGGCGAGAGTGGGGGCTCTTTAAGCGCCCACCAACGCGGGGGCCCGAGTGGGCAGAGAGGGAGGGAACTCCGGGAGGGTCTTGCGCCGGCCGGCGAGACGAGGCTGAGCGGAGTTGCACTGAAGGCGGCCTCGGCCGGAATCTCGGAGCGGAGCGCTGCTGGCGTTGGGGACCCAGAGCTGCTCCCGGCGGGGGCGCACAGCCGTAAGCCCTGGAAGCAGTGCCTCCCCCCAAAAATACCGGCGGGGGTAGCTTCCTCCGCCTGGGCTGCCCTCGGCCTCAGCTCCTTTCCTAGTGGGAGGGCGAGAGAGAAAGAGGGAGGAGAGAGGTGGGGGAGGCGGGAGTTGAAGAGAGAGGGGCTCTGAGCCAACCGCCGGCGGATCCAGCAGCTCCTCGGGGAGGGAGGGCGGGAGGGAACGCGGGGGCGGGCGCGCCACGGCTCGCTCGGGAGAAGTGGCCGCCGATGACGGCAGAGGTGCAGCCAGCCCCGCGTGCGCAGCCCCCTCCCCCTCGCCCTCCTACCCCCCCTCGTCCTCTTCCTCCTCCTCCTCCTCCTCCTCCCGGCCGGTCCGCGGCGCAGAGCAGCGGCGGCAGCGGCGGCGGCGGCAGCAGCCACCCGATGTCTTCCGCGCCCGAGAAGCAGCAGCCACCGCACGGCGGCGGCGGCGGCGGCGGCGGCGGCGGGGGAGGCGGCGCGGCCATGGACCCCGCGTCGTCCGGCCCGTCCAAGGCCAAGAAGACAAACGCCGGCATCCGGCGCCCGGAGAAGCCGCCCTACTCCTACATCGCGCTCATCGTCATGGCCATCCAGAGCTCGCCGACCAAGCGCCTGACGCTCAGCGAGATCTACCAGTTCCTGCAGAGCCGCTTTCCTTTCTTCCGCGGCTCCTACCAGGGCTGGAAGAACTCCGTGCGCCACAACCTCTCGCTCAACGAGTGCTTCATCAAGCTGCCCAAGGGCCTCGGGCGGCCCGGCAAGGGCCACTACTGGACCATCGACCCGGCCAGCGAGTTCATGTTCGAGGAGGGCTCCTTTCGCCGGCGGCCTCGCGGCTTCCGAAGGAAATGCCAGGCGCTGAAGCCCATGTACAGCATGATGAACGGGCTCGGCTTCAACCACCTCCCGGACACCTACGGCTTCCAGGGCTCGGCCGGCGGCCTCTCGTGCCCGCCGAACAGCCTGGCACTGGAGGGCGGCCTGGGCATGATGAACGGCCACTTGCCCGGCAATGTGGACGGCATGGCCCTGCCCAGCCACTCGGTGCCCCACCTGCCCTCCAACGGCGGCCACTCGTACATGGGCAGCTGCGGCGGCACGGCGGCCGGCGAGTACCCGCACCACGACAGCTCGGTGCCCGCCTCCCCGCTGCTGCCCACTGGCGCCGGTGGGGTCATGGAGCCGCACGCCGTCTACTCCGGCTCTGCAGCGGCCTGGCCGCCCTCCGCCTCTGCGGCGCTCAACAGCGGTGCCTCTTACATCAAGCAGCAGCCCCTGTCCCCCTGTAACCCCGCGGCCAACCCCTTGTCCGGCAGCCTCTCCACGCACTCCCTGGAGCAGCCATATCTGCACCAGAACAGCCACAATGCCCCAGCCGAGCTGCAAGGTGAGTGGGGAAGCAGAGGGCGCCCTGGTCCCCGGGAAGTCGAATCTGAGTGGCAGCGAGACACAGCCAGGATCGATCCCCTCTACCCCAAGGTTGAGGGGAAGCACCAGCTCCCCAGGATGGCTCTTAGCCCCACCTTTCCCCCTTTGAAGAGTGACTAGCGCTCTTGACCCTAGTTTGGGACAATCTGTTTCTCCTTCTGTTCCAACTCCAGCTGCCGGCTGCCCCAAGCCTGACCAGGTAGGCCGGTCCTTAGCAAGAAGTCCCAGACCCAGTGCCCTAAGTCCTTTTGCATCCCTTAAGTCCCCTCACACCTTGGAAAGATCCTGGTGTGGACCCAGGGCTCCTAGCCCTGGCCAGATGGCTCGCCCTCCCTGGTGGTGGCCCTCAGGCTGCCTGGAGAGCTGCCTCTGCTTGCAGCTCTGGTTGGGCAGAGCGGAAGAGTTAGGCCTGAAGCCGTCCGGCCAGCGCTCAGAGGCTCAGCCCCAGCCTTTCCTGGGACTAGGCCTGGCAGAGCCACAGCTGAGTCCACCGGCATTTTGTGATGTCATGGTCAGGGCAGTGCCGTGGCCAGGCCCAGTAGGGTCACAGCCACAAGCCGGGCCACGGGGACTTCTTGTTTCTTAGAATCCAAGTTTTCAGGTACCCACACTGCTGATACCCCAACAGGCCCAACAAGCAGAAGCATCTGCCAAGGGAGATGCATCAGCCTCGCCTCCTGATTCTGCCTCAGCGCCCCCGCGCAGGCCCAGCTCTAGAGAGAGCTGGAGTGATTTGACCAGGGCCTATTCAGGGTCAGCTGTCAGCAGCCACAGGAGGCAGGAGCCAGGCCTGGAGGATTTAGGCAGCCTCTCCACAGGGAACTCTCCCGCTCCAGGCCCTGTTCTTTGGAGAAGCCTCTTCTCACCCCTGCTGCTGGCCTGGCGCTGGCCTCTCCTTCCACACAGACATCCAAGCCTCAGGTCGGGAGGTGGCTGCCTTGATGGTGGCCACCATGGGAGTTAGGGGCCCTCCCTGGAGTCTTCAGGCAGAGCTTGTCCTCCCTGACCGCTTCCCCTGTGGCTTCTGGAAGCCCTGGGCCCATGCACGGTGTCCAAGCCTGGATAGGCACACAACAGGCAGGCACTGCCAGGAGGGAGGCCATGGCAGGCGTTCTGGGGTCTTTTTCTGGGGTGCACGGCGGGAAGGCCTGGACTCCCGAGAACACGGTGGGGAGATGGCTGTGTTCCTTTGCCTGAACTCTGGCTTTTCTGCTCCCCCAACCCCTGCTGTCACCTCGCCTTGCAGGCATCCCTCGGTATCACTCCCAGTCACCCAGCATGTGTGACCGAAAGGAGTTTGTCTTCTCTTTCAACGCCATGGCGTCCTCTTCCATGCACTCTGCCGGCGGGGGCTCCTACTACCACCAGCAGGTCACCTACCAAGACATCAAGCCTTGTGTGATGTGAGGCTGCCTCTGCAGTCCCTCCTGGTGCAGGCAGGCGGGTCACAGGGACCCTGGACCAGCACAAGAAACTGCTTTATTCTTGAGGTATAACTGTCAGCAGAAGAAAAGGGTTCGACCCCTCCCCAACCGGAATTTTTGGCAAGGAATCCCCAACGCAAAGACACAGTGCTGTGGTTGGCATCTCCTTCCCCACTCCCTCAAAAATGTTAAGAAATGGTAGTGGCGGGTCTGATCGGACTGCAGCCGTTGGTAATAAAGGTTTTTGATCCTGCTGAACGCGGCTGAGACAGTGTTGTGCTGGGGAGAGCCTTCCTCATCCACATGGAAATTCTGCTGAGGTCCCCCCTCCTCCCTGGCCAAGGGCTGAAGTCGGGGGAGATTTTTAGAAGAAAGACACACGTGAGACCAATCATTATCAAATACTTTTATTTTTTGGTTGAGTATTTATCTTTTTAATTTTTTTTTTTGAAAGAATGTCTTGGACTGTACAAGTCTCCCTTTAGAGCCGTCTTTTTCGGGGAGCAGTAGGGGATGGATCTCCCTCCCCACCTCCGTAGTCTCCTCCGTGGACCACAGGTGGATCTTTGTGTGAACAAGTTGCATTTCGGAAGCCACTGTCCGTCTTTGTCTTTAAACAAAATTGAAGGAGCCGCGAAGCAAGCGGCCACTGGGCCTCTGCCTCTGTCCCCATTTGTCCATTTCCTTCTTATTCCTTCGCTTCAGCCTCTTCTGTTATGTTTTTGTCTTGAATTTTATTTCCACTTTTTCGGTGGGTATTTTTCTGTCTCCCAACCTCTACTGTAAACTTTTTGGTCCGAGAACGAGCCGAACACAGCACGACGCAGGGACTGGGACGGCCGGTGACCGCGCGGATTCAGGATTGCGGGCACGCAGAAAGGTTAAGGCACTTTTTAAAACTATAGCAAGGCTCCTGTTTATTTATTCTACTTTCTTTCCCTAATAATCGAAACACCGCATAGGCTCCTCCGTTTATCAGTATTAATGGTGTAACTTTGTTGGCAATATTTGCCGTGTAGATTTTTTTTTTAGATATCCATTGTAAATTTGAAAGAAAGACAGATCTGTGTAAAAACAAATTTCCATATGTTTTATATAAATATATATATAATATGAAGGACTACCCTTTTTTTTTTTTTTAGCATTTTCGCTGCTAGAGTGCAGCATTTGTGACACGTATTTGAAATTTTAAATTTCCTTCTGCACTGTATAAAAGGACCATTTGAGGATGTTTTGCCTTTTGTGTATTTTTTCCTAAAAAAAAAAAACAAAAATAAAAATGTATAACATTTGTACATGGTCTTTAAAATTGTGTCAACTAGAAATAAAACCGCATGAGTATTTTATTGAGATTGGGGTTGCAGAATATCTTCCAGACTCCCAAATAAAAAAAACAAAACAGGCTTTGGATATCTAGGCTTTTAAAAATTTACAATCTGGGTGATTCTGAATACTTTTTTCTTTTTTGGCGAATCCCCCTGTTTTCACTGTTCATTCCACATTGAAGTAAAATCTGAACCAGAGGAATTATTTTTCTTGGCTTCTGTTTTTTAAGAAGAGCCCTCTGCCCCTCTAAATGTCATTGCTTGTTTTAAAGAAATAATCAAACGTTTAAAGAACTCTGTAGTCCTCCTTCCCCTAGGGAACACCAAGTAAACCATACATGTGCACATATATTCTACAGATCTGTGTGTGGGTATATGTACATATATGTACATATGTCCGTGTACATAATATATATTTTTTTGCCACTTCAAGACCAATGAGAGTTTTACTTTGGGTTTCAGACTTTCTCATTCTCTTACTGTAGCTATTATAAATGATCAACTTTAAGGGTATTTTTGTTTGTTGGTTTTGTCTTGTTTGTTTGTTTGTTTGTTTTTTGTTTTTTTGGTGCCTTGTTCTTGGTTTTCCCCAATAGAAAATTCAGTAAAATCTAAATGAGGCAAAAGGGCCTTTGGTAGGCAAAGAGACAGGCATGTTTCCAACCCTGTAACATTTATCTCCTAAGTCACAGTTCGTCCCCTCTGGGGGAAAAATATTTAACGCGTGTGCCTTCCACTGACACCCTCTTTCTATTCCAATTCCCGACTTCCGAGGAGAACACACACGTCAGTCGCCTTGTTGGTGCGGCCCTTCCAGACCCCCACAGGGTCTTGCGTTGTGGGGTCGTGAGTCTCTGAACCTGGTTCTTCTCAGACTTGACATTTTGGACGTTGGGGTAATTTCTCCGGTGCTCTGTTACATAAAAATTATCAATAAACTAGCCTGGGCAATTGATGTCCCTAACTAACAGCTGTCTATAAAATCGAGATAAGGGGAACAGGAAAAGGCCAGCGACTCCATCCCTTGGGGTCTCCGGCGGGAAGCGTCAGACCAGGCTTTGCTGGGCGTGCGCCTGGCCCTGCGCTCCTAGAGCAGGTTCGCAGCAGGCGGAGAAGGCGGTCTTCCTGGGGAGGAGGTCTTCTTGCACCCTCCGCCTCTGACTAGAGCCGGGAAATCCAGTGCGGAGAAGATTCCCCGGGCCTCCTGGCGCGGAACGCTGCTCTAGCGTCCGGTCTGCCTCGCAGGATAGAGGAGCTGTGGACCCTTCCTCTCTCCCACAGCGGATGCGGCCCAGTTAGGACAGAGGCTCCGGGGAAGTGGGGCTGATTTGGAGAAGTCCAACTGCCCTCCCAGGTTTTCTTCTGCGGAGTCTCCAGCCCCTGCACCCACTCACTTGGCGCCCCGGCGCGCCAGAGGCCCCCGTGCGCCTGGTTGTGCGTGGCTTTGGCGCCGCTGGGCTAGGGTCCCGGGCGGTGGCAAAGCCCGGTTTCCTGTTCGCCTCCTTGCCTTCGCTTAAGGAGGATCTCCCAGCGCACCAATGTCCAGGTCTAGCGGGGCGGGAGGCTTGTGGAGATCTAGAAGGCTTGTGCAGGAAAACTGGCCCAGATTGCCCGGGGACAGTGATCGGCCTGGGTCTTCCGGCCTGACTTGCAGCCTGGGAATGAGAGGGAAAGTCCAGCCTTCCCGAAAGGAGATCCTGGCTCCAGGAAAGCCCGGAAGGGCCAGATAACTCAGGCGAAACTGCCTCTGCACCCGAATCCGAGATTTCGCACCGCGGCGGCTGCAGTGCCGGGACTGCGCTCGGCTGGGCTGTCTTCCTCTGGGTCCACCGAGTACCGGGCTCGCACAGGGTTAGTGGGTGAAGCTCCCACCGCTGAGCGGTGCCACAAAAGCGTGCCCAGTGTGTGCGAGTGACAAGCTTAAAAAGCAAAGGGCTCCTGAGTCTGGTGCAAAATTATGCGCCCTGCGTGCGTACAGGACCCCTAAGGATCCACTAGCACAGAGGCGCCCCATGTAGAATTAATTCATAAGAGCTCAGTATTATCTTAGGGGATTTTGTCCTGGAATAACGTAGAATTAATTCACAATTTCTTCATATATTTTAAGCGTTTTGCGCTGAAACAGGGAAGTCGAGATGCCTGTTGATGTGAAATCCCCCCTGTAATAAAGCCCCGGAACAGAGGTAGGAGCCGCTCGCCACAGGCTTCTGCGGGTGGATTACACGTTCGCGGAAGCCTCGGTTCCCCGCGTGGGGCCGACGCCTTGGACGCACCCGAGCCTCAGCCGCTTTCCCGTTGCAGCCCCAGGGAGTAGAAGCGCCAGGGCGCGGCCTCCGAACTCCTCAGCCCCAGGCAAACGGGATTTAGCCTCCTGGAGCTCACCCCCAGGGACTGTCCTGGCGAGCAGCGTCAGTCGCCCGGCCCGCCGGAAGGCGCCTGGGGTGTGAGCTTCTGATGCGGTGGCGCCTGGGCCACCGAGGTGTGCGCTTTCTATTCTCTTTTCTCTTTGGGGCCGCAGGGGGTTACTAGCCACAACAGCGCGGCTTCAGGCCTCCCAGCCACCCACCCGCAGGCGGCTTTTGCTCAAAGCAGTGGCAAGAGGAGCTAGGGTTCCTGCTCTGCGGCCTGAGCAAGCCATGTCGCCTCTGGGCCTCGGTTTCCTGATCTTGAATAGTAGTCTTAGTGGACCTAGAGGGGCCAGGGTTAATAAGGCAGATGCTTCTAAGGAGTCAAGGGGTGGCCTGGTTCCTTGGTACCCAGAAAGGAGTGGCCAGCCAGACCCGGCTTTTCTTTCCCAGACGTCTCTTGGGGTCTGTGTGGAGTGGTGGTGGTGTGTGTGTCTGCTTGTGAGGGATGTGGAAACCATAAGAAGTGCACAAATCCATATTTTACAAAGCCCTCTGCTCAGGGACTTCTGATCCCAGTGTGGAGACAGCTAAATTCCCATCTTCACGGACCTTCCCTCCCTTCCTAGGGAGAAGCAAGATGGCTCACATAGCTGAGAGAATTTTCACAGTGGGTTAGGGCTTGAGGTGCCAACATAAACCAGCCACCAGAATCTCCCCCAACCTCACTGACCCCTCCTAGTCCTGCTGAGAATCCTGCGGATGGCCCCGTGGGGAAGAGGGAGGTCAGAAGCCCTCTGAGCCCAGCGGCTTCACCTCTGATGGTAATCACCCTCATCAGACATATTTGGGGTGTCTGTTTAAACTGCAGATTTGAGGGGTCCCTGACAGCTCCTGGTTAGAATCTCTGGAGGGGAGACGCAGGAGTCGGGGTTCTCAGATAGCCGGGTAGTACCGGTGAGCACTAGTTTGGGTCTCTTCTCTCACACTGGCCAAGGCTTTATGAGTGGCCTCTGCTGCCCCCTCTTGCCCGCCTGCCAGATCAGGCCCCCGTGTCTTTGCAGCAGCTGGTTGGGAGAACTTGGAGGCCAGGCAAACAGGCATACCACTTGCACACCGGCCGGAGCAGGCCTTCTTCCCACACAGGCATCTCAGTCTATCCCAGACCACCCTCGCTCACTCCTGGCCAAGCTTTGCCCTTGTTACTTTTGGAGGCAGACACTGAGCTCAGGGAGGGTCAGTGTCTGCTCCAGACACGGTTAGTAGGACGTGGAATTTGGACTCAGACCAGTACTTTCTGACCCTAAAGCCTGTTTCCCTCACCATTACATGACACAGCTCCTGGATACCCATTTGCCTCCATCCAAAAGGCCTTGTGGAAAAAGGAAAGTTGATGCGGGGTCCATGATTTAGCCTCTGCTGGCTTCCAGCCTCCAGAGGAGGGGCAGCAATGGGCAGGACCACAGGAGGTCGGGGGCTCCAAACACATGCTCTCAGACCCCCTCTTGCCTTCCAGCTGAGCTAGGAGGGCCCTTGCAGGCAGGACAGGGAGCTGGCCTAGCAGCCAGCCACAACTTACCCTCTCAGAGCTCCAACTGTGATTCACAGGTTCCACCATGGCCTGCTGTGGAAGCATCCTTTGCTTCATGGGTCCCCTTAGACCAGCAGAGAAAAACTTCAGATGAAAGTGGGTGCTCAAGGTGAGTAAGGCCGGCCACACAGCACCGTGGCCACCTCCACACTCTGCTTATGGAAACTTCTGGGCACCAATATCTCAGCGTTCTGGACTCTGCTTAAGTAGAAAGGCCCTTTGCCGGTGTCTGAGCCCTGAGGCATGTTCTGGGCCATGTGGCCAGCAGGGTGGGACAGCAAGGGAGGGAGTCATGACGCTGACTTGTTGTGGGGCCAAGAGGAAACCTGGGCCTTTGACAATTCTATATCTTCATGTGCTTTGAGGGTGGACAGGGGCAGAAGAACGCCTGCAAGTATAAAACATCACGGGAGTGAGGCGTCTCCTTGCCAACTCTGCCTGGAAGGCTGTCCGATTCCAAATTGTTCATTGCTCAATTAAACTCTTAAATAAAACATCGCCAGCATGAAACAACAGACAGAGGGGAACCCTCATGGAGCTATCCCTTCCACACAGGGCCCTGGCTCTGTGTCCACCACTAGATTTATGATGGACATGGTGACATACACCCATCATTACAGACAGACCAGCCAGTGCCCCGTTGCCCCAGCCCACTGGCAGAGAGCATGTGGTGGTTGCATAGTGGCTGGCATTGAGGTGGGAAAGTGTGTGGTCCCTTTAGGAGCAGATGCCCAAGCCATATGATGCCCAGCACCTGAATACACAAGGCCATGTCCTGTGGGACCATCCTGCTGCTACAAGCATCAGGACACCTGAAGTCATGTGGACACCATGAAGAGACAAGGACGCCAAGGCCAGGATGACCACAGATGTCCTGAGCAGACTCAGAAAGCTGGCCAGAGGCAGTGTCTGCAGGGTCCCGGTGGTGGTCTTTTCCCCATCCTACAGTGCAGGACACTTGCTGGAGACAGCCAAGAGGAAGAGCAGGCAGGGTCCCTGGGGCAGGTGCAGGTGTCCTCTCTGGCTTATTTTGGACAATGTTCTATGCCTGTGGCCCGGCAGCTTAGGGAAGAGCAGTTCCACAAACAGGGGTCTTCAAACAGTGGCTGTGACCAGCCACTGCAGGCATCCCATGGGAGCCAGCACCAGCACACCGGAAGCAAGCAGAGACCCCCCTGTTCCCCCGACTCCGTGTTCCCCAGCAGGTCCGGGTTTGGGCCATGGGAAGTGTGCTGAGTCTGCAAACATCCCTGGAAAAGGACAGAAACATTTCTGTTTTGGATACTTCCCCGCAAACATGCTGTAGATCAATCAGTGCATGACGTTTCCGTGAGGCAGGAAGCACTGGCCGGTCCTGGCTTTCTGCTGTGATCCTCCGCAGGGTCACCAGCTTGGGTGAGCAAAAATTCTTCACTTATTTATAAGCCTTACAGCAATGAAGCTCATATAAGTGAATCCTTGCCTCACTGCAATCTCCGCCGCCTCTGTCCAGGTGCAGAAGCCTCCCAAAGCATTGCCGTGAGAGGCTTAAATAAGTGAAGCAGACTTAATGTAAGCTTATCACCTTAAAGAAGCTACACCCTCGGCAAAGTGGGCAGGGCAAAGGAAGGCAGGCAGGGGAGGATGGGTGAGGCCACAGCAAGCATGGTCTATGGGGACAGGAGGACAGCTGTACCAGCTCACTTCCCAGGGGCCCTCGCAGCGATGCCCACCTCAGGGAGAGAGCTCAGGGTCAAGGACCCCCTTGGGAAACAAAAGAAAAAGCCCAGGGCACCAGAGTCCTTCCTACAGGGCAGCTTGTGACCCGCCCCAGGGATTTTTGCACTCGACTGTTTTTCTGCAAGGAGGCAGCGCCACCTGCTGTCCACTCTGCACAGATGCTGTTGGGGGCCTAAAAATTAGTCTCATCAGAAAAATTGATCTCCCCAGGCTGGGCAGCCGCGGATGCGAAGAATAAACCTGATTACCCTGTTTCAGACCCTTTGACCTTTGTTAATGGGTAAGTGCCTTTTTTTGAGGGGGGGTCAGGGGGTCAGTTACTGTAGTCTTTTCCTAACTACACAAATGATGTGGTTTATTCCAAATTAATAAAATAGTAAAACTTTAGAAAAGTGATACGAAGAAGTGAAACTGACTCCCAATCCCATTCTTGAAGTGAGACAGCTGTGTTGGCCACAGGGAGAGGGTGGTTCCAGGAGGAGCAGATAAGGGATACAGTTCGTGGATCTGAGCACTGGAGTCAGAGGGCCTGGGTTAGAGTCCTGACTCCACCGCTTCGTGCGCCTGCACAGGTGCCTCTCTTCTGCTCATCTCGGCTTCCCCATCTGTACAGTGGGGATGATGGTAACAGCAGGCCTTCCACAGCGTTGCTGTGAGGGTTAAATCAGTGAATAATCTGTGAAGAGCATACAGGGAAGAAACCGGGCACAGAGAGGGCAAGCACTTCAAGGCCACACAGCCGGGACATGGTGCAAACCCTGGTGTGCCTGGCTCCGGCACGGCGCTCTTCAACCATTAAATGAGCTCTCTGTTCTGACAAGCTGTGGTGGCTTCGTTACCCCTGAGGCCCTGCTTGTGGTCAAGAGATGAACGCTCGTTGTTTCTCAGGAGCACAGCCTTCCCCCACCCAGCACGGAGGGGCTTGGCGCCATGGCCGACTCTGCTGTGAGACCCTAGGGAGCCACAGAGCCTCTCTGAGCCCATCTTTCCTATCTGGAAAATGGAAACAGTAGTACATCTTCCCGGGACTCTTCTAAGGCTTAAGTGAGCTAATTTGCCCTCCAAGGTGGGCGGGGATGTTTAATTTGCTCCCAATTCAGCACTCAGGGCCCGGGCTCATTTCTAAACCATCCAGAGTGCCAAATGCCCACACCACACGGTCACACATCAGCTCCATTCAGACCTTTGTGATTTATGGACATCAAAAATAAAAGGTTCTGTCCACAGGAAAAAGTCCTGCCATGTTAATAGGAATGTGAATGTGGTTCCCTGAACGTCTCTGCTTGTTGGAAAAAGTGCCCAGATAGTCTCCGGTAAAAACACAGGATGACCACTGAGACTGGCACAGTCAAGGGGACTTCCTGCGGCAGTGGGTGGCAGGGAGAGGGGGACAGAAGAGGGGCTCCCAGATCCCCTGAACCTGCATCTCGGAAATGCACCAGGAAACAAGCTGCCAATGCTCTATGCCTCAATTTCTCCATCTACATATGCAATCAAATACGGGGCTACTTCCAGCAACAGGACAAGGTCTGTGTGGGGCTGTCACATGGTGGGCTGGCCCCAAGTGCGGATCCCCCAGTTGAAGCGTTTTTTGCTCGGCTGTTTTTCTGCAAGGAGGCAGCGCCACCTGCTGTCCACTTCGCGCCGATGCTGTTGGGGCCTAAAAATCAGTCTTATCAAGGATGTTGAGCTGAAGCCTTCAGGGCAGGCAAGACAGGGACTCCCAGGGGCCCCAACGTGCCTCTGCCCTGTGCACCGTGTGATCTGGTGGAAGCTGCCCACCCCTCCACAGGGCGCTGCTTTTCTAGAAAACGCCCCTGGCTTTGTCTGCCCATTCCTATCTCAGCTGGCAAGCAGGAGACGATCCCCAGCGAAGGAAGGCACGCAGGTATTGCTGGCTCAACCTGTGGTTGGCTGCCGTGGCAGTCTGCGCTTCTCTCCCTGCACACGGGGGCACAGTGGGCAAATGGGCCCCTCTGCAATTCGGTTACCTTGGCTGTGAAGCAGGAGGCCTCTCAAAAGTGACTGTGAGGATTGTGAAATGATGTGTGTTATCTATGTAGTTAATGTCTTTAATAATATATTTTATACATAAATACATCATACACTTTATACATCTATAAAGGGAGCAGGATGAAGGAAAGCGGGCTTGGCAAGCCTCAACTGGTTATTAGCTGGGGGGTGGCTGTGAGAATTAAAATTCTGGAAACTGAGTCAGCTGCAAGCCAGGTGCTTCCTGGGGGCCTGTGGGACAGGGAGAGGATACTGCCCAGCCATCCCCAGGAGGACGGGAAGAGGGGATGGGAGCGAGCCCTCATCTTTGCTCCTTTGGTAAAAGGCAGAAAGCTTCACATTTCCTGTCCATATCAGCAGGTCACAGGCCTTAACACGTTCTGGAAGGCACTGCGGATCAGCCAGCAAGAGCGGGGTACAGGGATCATTATTGGCCACCACGCCTACACCTGGATTTTACTGCTTCCTTTTAAACGTTGTTCACATCTGACACTTCATCCTCCCCACTATCGCTTTGCTCAAATGTAAGTCTTCACGGTGGTCTCTGCACTGGCCCTTTCTTGGTGATTCTGTTGGGCTGCTGTTCTCGACCTTTCTTATTTGCTGTCTTGTGTCTCCATCCATTTCCTTCTCTATGTGGGTGTTGAGGTGAGGGATGTGGGGGCCACTGGCTGAGAGCTAGCGGGGGCAAAAATGCCCAGAGGACACTTCCCCTGAGTGCAGGGGGCAGCTGCTGCCAGAGCTGAGGGGCTGCAGTGGGTTGGATGGGCGCCAGCTTTGCCCATCTGGCTGGGCAAAGACGTAATGAGAGATGCAGGCACAGCTCTGGGGGCAGAGTCTGGGGCCCAAGTCTTAGCTTTACCCCGGCTTAGGTCTGGGCCCCTGACAAGTCCCTTAGGCCTCCTGAGCACAGCCGTGTCTTTTTGCCACAGTCACAGAATCCTTCTCCAAAGGCTCAGCGGGCCCCGCCTGGGACATGCGGCCCTGCCAGCAAGAAGGGCAGAGGCAGCCGAGCACCAGGGTTCGTCCTGCAGGGCAGCTCGTGACCGCCCCGGGGATTTTTTGCGCTCTGCTGTTTTTTCTGCAAAGAGGCAGCGCCACCTGCTGTCCACTTCGCGCAGATGCTGTTGGGGCCTAAAAATCTGTTTCGGGAAAACTGATCCCGGGCTGCGCAGCCGCGGATGAGGAATGACGCTGATTACCGTATTTCAGACCCTGGGGTCAGCAGCCACGTGTGTCCCAGCTGTTTTCCTGAGCAGTGTGGTGGGACTGCAGAGAGGAGCCATTAAAGGTGGAAGAGAAACGGAGCCAGGGGTTTGGGCTTCCTCCTAAAGCTGAGAATTCTTTTCCAGAAGCTAGAACCAGGCTGTTCTATGCCTGGGCAGGTCACCGTTTCTGGGCTTAGCTCTGCCAGAGCTGGCTGTGGGACAAGGCAGGTGCAAAGTCACTTCCTCCTTTGGCACCTCAGTCTTTTCATTGGCAAAACTGGGGAGAGCATTTTTCCTCCCTACAGCGTTGAGAGGGTGTGCTGGGGGCCTGCCCCCAGGGCAACCTGGCTGCTTAGCCAACCTGTGGAGCCAGACTCAAGAACAGACGTATTTGCCTGTGTAAGTGGAACATGAAGCCTTCGCCCTGAGCATTCAAGAAATTGTTTTCAGGAGTAGGAGACAAAGGTCATAAAATGTTTTTATCCTGGCTATTGTTCCAAAAATGACTTAAGGAATATAGAGAAAAAACTCACTTACGCATAATGACAAACATTAGAAAAGATGCCACGGAAATCCCAGTGGTGCTTTAGTGAAGTGGCAGGACGATTCTGGCCGGCCCGCACTGCTGGCCTGAGTCCTCCTGCAGCACAGAGGGAGCCCTATGCGAACCTGAGTTTCAACACACTGCAGGACTAGACGTGTCAAACATGCTGAAGAACAGGTTTCAGGGGTGCTTATTCCATCACCCATCACTTCTGTTACACTACCCAGAAACAATTAGGAACTACTCACATCGCTCAGACTTCACATGGAAACCATGTGTGCAGAAACCACACAAATGTCCATACAGGCTTCTGGAACACCAGCACCTGTGTCACAGCCCTGCTGCTCACCTGAGGGGTGGAGTCTCGGTAAGAGGACGCCTGGGGTCCGCAGCCAGGTGTGTCCCATGTTTTCCTGAGCAGCATGGTGGGACTGCAGGGAGGAGCCATGGAAGGTGGAAGCCAGGGGTTTGGGCTTCCTCCTGGAGCTGAGAATGCTTTTCCAGAAGCTAGAACCAGGCTGCTCTATGCACTTCTTCCTTTTCAGTATTAAAGCAAGAACTGTCCCCACAGGCCTCCCTGGAAGGACAGGACAGTGAAAGGTGTGCAGGCTGACACGTGTGGGGGATTTTATTTTAGGCGCTTACTCTTCAGTTTTTCTTGAGACGATGTTCCACAAATAGAAAAATGAGGAACTTTCAGATCATCTGTATATCAATACCCCTCAATTATTCTGGCTAAAGTGACAGAAAACCCAAGCAGTCTGGCTCCCTGACTGGTAGATCGCCGCCGTCTGAGGGTGGGGTGGGCATCAGGCATGACTGGACACAGGAGTCCCGGTGGTGGAGTCGGAGCCCGGCTTCTCCCTCCCCAGTCTAGTGGGTCCATTCCCAAGTCCTGTCTGTCCTGGCTTGCTCCTCTCTGCAGGAGCTGTTCCTACTGTTGGCGGGGCAGGGAGTGGACAAGGCGGGGCTGACTCACTTGCCCTTCTCCTGGATTTGCTACTCTAAGGGCAGCAGATCCACGGGGAAAAAGTAAACAAAAAAACAAATGAAAAGCTTTCAATAAAAGAAGTATTCTTTAAAAAGAAAAAAGACAGAAAAGATGAGGAGTGTAGCGTAACCAGGTGACTCCTCTGAACTGGGGGCTGAGTCAGCCTCTGGCACTGAGCCGAATGCCCAGTGACAAACGTGACCAGCCGAGCGGGCAGGGGCGAGGCCCAGGTGGCGCCGTCAGACGCTTCTTCTCCCTCACTTTACTCATGACAACTTGGAAAGGAAACCGGTGTTTAATGAGCAAATCTGAGGCTGCATTTTCTTTCCAAAGTCTCCACAGGATTTTCATGGTAAAACCAATGAGAAAACACCCTTAAAATGCCCTTTCAACGAGAAGACCAAGTGTCCTGAGAACATTTTCTTTTAAGTGCACGCAAGGGATGCCCTCTTGAGGCATAATAGGTTGCTTAAAATAACATTCTGTAAAACCCTCTGGCTAAAAACTCCATTTCCAAAGCATATACATAAAACAATCTCCACTTAAATGCTTATTTTGACTTGTTGCCCAGGACCAACTGCAAAAAGCCTTCTGTTGAGAAAGGACCGTTGAGCCAAACTCCAGCTGGTGTTTCAGAAACAGAACTGGAGGGACAAAACCCAGAAAACATGGGGCACTGGGCAAATGTGATGTGGGCTGGGGTGAAGCCTGTCCTCCCAGAGCCAGTCTCTCCACAGCACAAAGCTGCTCCCGTGCAGGCAGCTGGCTGAGGGCCTGGCGTGTGTGTCCGCAGAGGGAGGAGCGTGGCTGGGGAGGTGACCGGGGAGGTTGGCTCCCCAAAGTGTGGCCTGAGAATGGAGCCGAGCTGCAGCAAGTGCTTTTTACCCAGCGGCGGAGCTCCTTGGGCTCCTGCGATGTGAATGGAGCTCTTCCTGCAGTGCTGCCAGCTCAGGAGCCTGGAGCCCAGGGGCGCCCTTCTGTGCCAGCATGAGGTCCCTGCTATGGCCTCTAGGAAGCCGGCTCCTTTGTCCATCTTCTGTTGAGGCCGCCCTGCAAACCCAACATCGCCTTCACACTTCCCACACCTGCTTCGCTGCTCACTCAGTCCCTGGCCCGTCCGCTCTGTCCCTCCAGAGAAATAGAAACTGGCTCGAGGCCTGCATGAACAGGGGACTGCAGCCTCCTGCGCGCTGTGAGATGCACTGCGGGCTGGCTTTCCCACTCACAGGAGGTCCTGGGAATTCACTGAGACCCGAGCAGCTCACACAGAGGCTCTGTCACATCTCGCCACACAGGCCTCTTGAGTGCCACGGGAACTGGAGCGGCAGGTGATGCGGATGGCGAACCTGCAGCGGGCTCTGTGGCTTTCCATGAGGTCATTTGTCCCTCTGCTGCCTGGCCAGCGCCACCCTCAAAGTGTCAGTGCCTAGGCGCAGGCCCTGCAAGCAGGAGACGGCCTGCTGGGCTGCGGCTGAGTCCTGGTAACGGAGGAAGGCCCTGTGCCGCCAGCCCTCCCACGTGAGTTGCAGGGGCACAGAACCGAGTTCCTGCAGAGCTCTCTTCAGATCGCTCACACGGGCATCCCGGGGGAGGTTCCCAACATAAACATCGGCTGCAAGCGGGGCACCCTCCCCTGGTGGGGAGCCACAGGCTGCCTCCATGGAATTGGCTTCTGGCCTGGGTGTGTCCTGGGGCCTTCTGCCAGCACTCGGGGGCACCGTCTGCTGCCGGCCTGGTTCCGGAGGATGCCGGTGCTCACCCTGGAGGGTGACATCCTTCCCAGCCTGCTGCTCTCGGGCACGGAGACTCCTCAGTATTGGGATTTTCTCCATCATCTCCCGGCTGATCTGTAAAGTAAAGCAG
Organism: Saguinus oedipus; assembly: GCA_031835075.1. Classification (NCBI taxonomy): domain Eukaryota; kingdom Metazoa; phylum Chordata; class Mammalia; order Primates; family Cebidae; genus Saguinus; species Saguinus oedipus. The sequence goes on from CM063189.1 coordinate 45,488,827, forward strand.
TTGCAGCTGTTCTCAGAGACAGAATCACAGGAATGCCCACCACCCACATCCATCCCTCTGATTGTTCTCAGGGACAGAATCACAGGGGTGCCCGCCACACACATCCGTCCCTCTGACTGCCGGCTGTGCTGCACACACGACCTATGCAAAATGGTCTAACTCAGCCCCAGGGACATGGGACTCTCACCATCCCACCGTCTCACAGACCATGCCACCAGTCTGTAGCTCTGCCCACACCGCCGCCCCCAGCTTAAGGAAAATCAGCACTCATGGGGGCTCTCCAGAGCATTTGCCCACATGCTACGGAAGTCGCAGGATTGGGCCTCCATTTTTCTCCAGGCCCAGAGCAGAAAAGTGAAGCTGGGGCTCTCCGCTCAGGCCTCCTACCCAGAAGAGGTGCCTAAGGTTGCTATTATTGGGATTACAGGGCCACAAAAGGCAACTCCCCTAACGGCCCCCTCCCCCGGAATAATATGACTGCCTCCATCCCTTACCTGTGCCTTTGGGTGGGATGAGGACTTTAAGAGGGCTACAAGGGTCTCCTCTCCACTGAAAGAACGTGCCTTAAGGGTCAACCCTTCAATGCAGAGCCAAAAAAGCAGAAACAAGGCAAATCTGAAACAAGCTTTGGAAACACTTCCTAGCAATGGGTCACCCAGCTATGAAATCAGCAATACTATGCAAAGCTTGAGTCTCAAGTGTATGGACTTGCAGACAAAGGCCATCATTGGCTTTATCTAGATTTTTCTAATCAATCATCGACTGCAGCGGCCCCCTTGGAACAGACTGAACTGGCTGGATGCAGCCTAACCCATGGAGACCTGAAGGCTTTGTCCTGGTGGGACAGTTTGCACTGGGAACTGCCTCTGGTCAGGACAAGCTGGGTGACACCTGGACGAACATGCCCTGGGCAGTAAGGAAACAGACACTGTGTAGTCCTTCTGGACAATTCTCAGTCTTTAGAGACGCTTTTTGTCTTTCTTTTGGGCACCAAGCTTGTCCTTCTGGACAGTCTCATTCTTTAGCGATGCTTTCTGTCTCTTTTGGGCACCAAGCTTTCACAGGAGCATGGTCACCAAGAGGCGAGCTGTGGTCACCCGCAGGCCTCCAACAGGCGAGTCTGTCCCAGTCTGGGGCAGCGCAAGTTAGAGAACTGCAGACTGTTCTACAAGACGAGATGGCTCCGCTAGTATCAACGTTCTCATTACACTCAGAGTAACACGCAACTTAAAGCAATGATTCTTATCCTTGGCAGGGTGAGAGAGGAACCTTTGCGAGGAGCTGGGGTTCCCTCCCAAGAGTGACTCACCCACAATTTTCTGTACAATTTCCCAGGGTCAATAAAGACTATTCATGTGCCTCCAAACTACAAGAGGTGCAGAGGCCCCAAGTTAAGAGCAGCCAAGTGCATTCCTGCAAACCTAAAGGCTCCCAGTCCTCTGCAATCGCATACCTGGCTATCTCCCAGTGCTGGGTGGAAAGCAACCTCCCCTTCCTGTTAAAGCCTTTGCTTTGGTGAGAGTCTTCTGTGGCAGGATGCCACTGCTCCCTGGCACTGCTGCATCAGAAGCCTTGGCAGGTGGCAGGCCCATGGCCTCATTTTGGTCTTGAACGGCAAACAGACTCTTAGCTGTCATAGCAAGGCTCCACAAAGAAAGGCTTGCTCCCACGTTTCCCACTGTTTAGACACAAAGGAGAACAGCGCACGTCTATGCCATGAGCACAGCAACAACGTGCCTTCCTTATCCGGTGGCATTTCTCTTCGCCTGGGCCCTCTGCCATCCTGACCCAACTCAAGGAGCAGCACACAAGCTCTGGGGCCCAAGGAATCTCAAAGACGACCCGAGTCCAACCAACCCCACCTCCTTCCCCGCCTCTATTCCACCGTCTCAGAAACTTCAGACTTTTGTGTTCTTTTGAGACATTTGAAAATAGATAAACTAGTCATTTGATTTTGAAGGATTTTTTAAATTACCAGGTTTAGTATTGAGAACAGATGATAAAATTTAAAGCTGCAATTATAATGAGAGAAAGGGTGGCTATGCATTTATCTGGAAGAACGAAAAGCGACTTGGCCGTGGGCACAGCGCCAAGATCCTTGTGGCGAGGGCATCCCGTGGGGTGGGGGTGAGATGAGGGGCACAGTGAGGGGTAGGGGTTTGGGGGCAGGCTGCACCCTCCAGGTAAACACTGCTCTTCTGACGGGGTCCAGCAGGAGCAGCCCCAGCCCTGTCACCTGCCCCGAGTTACCTCCCCTCCCATCTGTGTCCTGTAGCACCTCATTCTTGTCGAGGCTTCACACTTGGGGTTTTACAGCAGAAATCTGTTATGAAGCATGCCGTGGGAAAACAAGTATGCCCTTCCATGTGCATCGCAGAGAGCTCTTGTATTCTGCCAGCAAGGGTACAATCCACTGAAGAATGAAAACATTTTAACCACACATGCTGAGCTAAGTGGACAGCCATGGCACCAACACACTGGCATCCACAGGGGGGTCTTTAGAATGGAAATGTGAAGTGTGTTCCACTGAAGTAAAATCGCTCTATTCATCAGCAGTGTTTTGGGTAAAAGATGACCAGGCTTCAAATCGGCTCCCTCCTCCACAAGCTCGAATGAAACCATCTTCATGGCTGTGGGGCGGCTTTTCCACTCTGCCAGCTGCTGGCCATGTGTGCAGTCTGTTGGACGGACAGCCCAGTCCCTGCCACAGCTGAAAGAAAGCCTCCTGTGTGCCACGGGGCGGCTGGACAGCCACGGTCACATGAGTCCACAGCACTGCTACTTGTTTCCCACTGGCTGTTATATGCTGTCAATCTGCCATGTGAAGTGAAACACTCTGCTTCGTAACCAAACGTGAGGAAACATTCTGCCCTTCTATAACTAACCCTATTCTAAAAAAAATCAACTTTAAAATCCTGTCCCTTCATATTCAAATATGAATCCAAAATATGACTTTCAAGATTTCTGACTGAGAGTCAGAAATCTGCTCAAAAAGCAGAAACTTGAGCTCCAATCTTAAGGCAACTACATGCTACTTTTACCATTTTGGATAAACTGCTTGTCTGACTCTTGCATTACCTGACCTGAAGAGAGGGAAACTGGAAGGATGATCTTTGAATCCCCCTTGGCTTTTTTTTCCCTTTAAGAGACAGGGTCTTACTGTGTCACCCAGGGTGGAGCACAATTCATAACTCATTGCAGCCTTGAATGCCCAGCTCCAAGCAATCCTTCCGCCTTCACCTCCCAAGCAGCTGACACTGCATGTAGGCACTCACCACCACACCCAGCTAAGTTCCGTATTTTCAGTAGAGACGATGTCTTGCTATGTTTCTCAGACTGGTCTTGAACTCCTGGCCTCCAGGGATCCTCCCACCGTGGTCTCCCAAAGTGCTGGGATTACAGGCATGAGCCATGCTGGCGAAGATGAACACACATCACAAGTGTTTCTAATACTAAGTCCAACCACCACAAATAAGGAGTTCTCTTGCCCGAGACTAAATTTGATTGTTCACTGATGAAAATGCTTTAAGATACTTCCAAATGGCCACAGTGAAGTAACCACACAGAGTAGGCATGCTCAGGAGAGCACAGGGAAGGCCGAGGGGCTTTGCTGCCTTCCATAAATATAAACGCCAGGCAGGTCCCAAAGCCTCTGCTCGATCTCTAAGGGCAGAGTCTTAAACGCAGCTAATGGAAACCCTTTTGCACACAGCTGATCAAAGGTGTCAGCTGGCATATTAAAAAAAAAAGGCTCAATAGGGTCACCTCTTCACAATCATGCTTCTCCTGGGACTGCTGAGGGACAGCAGGGGCAAAGCCTGAATCTCCCAGCGAGGGAAGGGGCCTGACCACAGGCAGCACCGCATTCGACCATGCCCCAGCATTGGGAAGGGACGGTACGACTTGTATGAAGTCGCTATTCAGTGAAAACATTGTGTGTTCTGGCATACGGGATCACCTGAAAACCGAGGCTGTGAAAGGCCAGCTTCCCTCTGCATGCCGTGGCTCCTGCCTGGGTCACTAAAAGGTCCCTGGGAGTGGCATGCCTCCCTCCACCTGCTCCAGAGTCCTGCGTGCGACCAGCAGCTCCTGTCTCACTTCCACACTTGGGCTGTCAGCCCTTGGAGAAGAGCAGCCGTGTGGTTCACGTCACACACACACGCCTGGGCTTTCCATGATGGCTATTCCAGTGTTACCTACACACACGTGTAGATTTTTTAAGAACTGGCGCGTATTTGACTATTTTGGTTTCTGAATTCTCGTTTCTACTAACTGAGCACACCGGAACAGAGATATATACCTTACTACTGTGTGGCTGGGTTCAAATGCACCCAGGCACAATGTCTACCTTGGAAGATGTTTAACAAACTTACTATTGCTTTTCCTAGATATTGTTGATTATAAAATTAGTACATGCTTGTTGTGGGAAAAAAAGTAGAAACATTTGAAATCCTATCTCCCAGAGATAACTACTGTTAGTATTCTGCTATATTTCCTCCCGTCTTTTCTCTCTTTTAACACACCGAGCAGAGTATGTATAATATCACATTGTGCCTCTTCTCCTTTACATGCATTTTTCTCATGCCACTCGATATTCTTTAAAAGGCTGTATGCACTGAAATGGGCTCCCCCACCTCCATTTTAAGGCACTGCAGGTCTTCTATAGAAATTCAGTAAATCCTTATCTGAATTTCTACATATTTCTTTAGGACTGATTCCTAGAAGGTAAATTATCGGGCCAAATATAGTAACTCTTTTCCAATGAAAGCCTCTCTCAGCACTCTAAACTCACTGGCCCAGTTGTGAGTAGGTGTTGGTTCACAGTTAGCTACATTATTTCCAGAGAACAATTTTTTTTTTTTAAGGGATCTGAAATTGTGCTTTGCTGTCCCAGGATTGCTGCTCACAGGCAGCATTTTGGGCCTGTTCCCAAATCCTTTTTCTTGAGGTGTCTATAGATCATGCAGCCCACTGTGGCCATCTGAGGACCACCCTCCCCAGAAGGCTGTGAGGAAAAAAACGGGCCAAGCTTTGAAAGCACGAAATTGTTTCCTTGAGTAAACATGAGACTGGCCCTAGGAGAATCTTCCTTCATTAAGGAGCCATGAGTTGACTGACCTGAGAAAGTCAGACGCGCAGACCTTGGTCTACGGTGTCCTGGCCACCCCTGTGGTAATCAGCCATGTGCTGATGGGAGTTCCCATGAGGAACACAGGACGGGGGAGCAAACGTGTGTGACTGACAGTCCTTCTACTGGGCAAAGGCCAAAAGCTCCTCTGGTTTGTGGCTGTGGTGATGGGGACCGCAGGCTTGTGGACCCCCGAGTCGCTCCTCCTGAGCCCTCAGTCTCCCAGGCAGGCTGACCTCCCCTTCGGTGCAGCTGAGGCTCTGGAGTCTGTAGCCATGTCCTACTGTTCCTCTCCACCTCCAAGGTATTAACATACATCTTCCCCATGTCTCGCCTCAGGCCAGCTCTCCGGAAACACTACAGTGGTGTGGCAGGTCTCCCTGTCCAGGTGCAGCTCGGACGGCGTGGAGCTTCGATGCGGCTGCTGCAGCACCCCCATCACCCCAGAGGCTCCACCTGCTGGTGCTGTCCAGGTGCTCAGTTGGGTCCAGCAGGTGGCCACAGGTCTCAACAGGAAGTTCTGTTCTTCTGTTTTCAGTAACTCACAGGACACCACTCAGCCCTGGGAACTGGCTGGGCCTCTGCATTTCACTCCCTGCACAGGCAGATTGGCCAGCGGCCGGGGCTGCTCGACACTAACGGGTCAGGGACTTCAGTCATTTTCGGTTTGCAACTGCACAGAGCAAAGGCAGCCAAATGGCTCTCAGCCCACTGCAGATCACCTGACACACAGCTGTCACAGGGAGGGATGTTGTACGGTCTCCTGGAGACCCAGGAGATCAGACTACCTGAGCTGGACGAACTGCCCAGAGGTTCAGGACCATGTTCCAACTTCAGGTCCAGGTCTCTGGTATCATTTCCAGCCTGGCACAGTTCCTTGTAGCTGAAGGCTCAGGGAGTCCTGGGTTTTCAGGGTACAGTGACCAGTGGATGGGGCAGCAGTGGCTGTGCATCTTATGGCCAAGTCACCTTGAGTTTCATGGATCTGTGGGTGAGACGATCACCCCCAGAGACAGGAGGGCCCTTGAGGACAGAGGAGACAATGTACCTTCTAGAAAGGAGTAAAGGCAGCGCCTTCTGTGGAATGTCTCTGTGCCTCTCTCTTCCTGACAGAAAGTTTCTGATGAGTGTGCAGAGTACTGGAATGCAGTTTCAGCCCTTTACCCAACCATACCAGGCTTCCTTTGCTGAAGAGGAGACAGAGGAGGAAGAAGAGTGGCTGCTTGTGCGGTGGGGGTGGTCTCTGCAAAGCACCTACACAGTCACAGGCAGTATGGAGCAGCCACGGGGCTGGAGAGTGGAGTCAGTGCCTCTCTCCTTGTCCTTCACCAAGAGGTAGAAAGGGCATACCAGGGCATCATGTGACAACCACGGCCACAGAAGACAAGTGCAGGACCCCAGCTTGGCTCGGTGAGCTACCCAGGTCAGTTCTAAGGACCTGCCAACAGCACAGAGAAAGAAGAAACGCGCATGGTGTCCAGGAAGATGTCTCAACTTCATTAACAACCCGCCTCACATTTGTGACCATGATGATGGCTGTGGCCATGCTCCCAAGCATCTTGCTGGGCATTTTACATGCACTGCCTGGCACCCTCCCTAGGAGTTACTGCTGACCATGTCCGATTTCAAGGACAAACGAGGGGGCTTTGACGGTGTGCTGGAGGTTACAGACAGAGCTGCTAAGTGGGAAACTCTCGACTGCTAAACTCAGCAATGCGCTCGCTGGCCTCCTGGTCTCCCTTCTGTAAAATCATGAGACACAGGCTGAGAAGAGCCCCCACCGACGTCGACGGGGAGTGGAGGAGATGCGCCATCACAGTGACTGCACTCAAACCATCCGTGTGTATTAGACTGGTCTGTAAGATGGGGCAGGATGCCAACTACTGGAAAGGTGGAACAAAGGCCAGGGAACCAGCGGCTCAATTATCTTTGTGTATTGAAAATGAGTAAAGAAAAGCATGGTTTCCACTTCCCTCACATCCTCCATCGAGAGACCTAAAGTGTTTGTATCCCAGGTATTCCGGTAAGATACCCAAGAGGCAAATTCTGGGATTCTAAAACCTATAAACCTATTATCACTAGAGTATCATGAGAGGTATACCAAATACTTGCCAAAAAGTCCATTTGAAACAATCTTATAACCAAGCACTGAACGGTCCCCCTTCTTTACCCAAAATCCTTACTGGAATTTAGGGATTTTTTTTTCTACCAACAAATGTTGATAAAGACTCACTTTGGCTGCATGGCCAGCAAGAGTAAAACAGAGACACTGGGGGTTGGAGAAAGTACCTGATTTCCTCTGACCCTGCCAAGGGACTACCAGGTGGTAAAACTGAGAACAAGACCCAGAATGAGAGCTGGCTTTTTAAAAGTTTGAGTTTCTTGCGGAGGCCTCATAAACAATGACCATTTTCCTGAAAGAGGGTCTTGACAAACGGCGAAGCCCCCAGTGCCCTCCCCCGCCACACACACACACACACAGCACTGACCCTGGTTGAGGAAACTGTGGCTGAGTTTGGTATGCTTTCCTCTAAGAGGATTATATTCGTCTAGCAAGTCCAGTGACTTCATTTGTTGCTATTTTGCTATTTTTCTTGTTAAAATCTTCAGAACATAAGCAGGCTGTTCCTGTCTCTCTTCCCGGAGAGGCTGTCCAGGCTCCCCCTAACATGGCTACAATGAGTCCCTTCCATGAAGGGCTGGCCTGGAGGGACTGCCAGAAGCCTCACTGTGGCCACTGCCCTGTGCCACCTTCCCAGCATCCCTGTTCTCAGCTCTGAGGAGTCACCGCCCTTATGCTCTAGCTAGTACACTGGCTTCCACTTACAAGGAAGCTATGGATCAAGTTTCACAGGTAAACCCAAGCTTTAAGAAAGACATTTCCAGGAATGGCAGTGACCACTTTCTCCCCAGTGCTCCAGGGGCACTTGGAGAGCTGCCCATCCACTTCTGGGTCATGAAGGCTGCTCCCCTCTGCTTTCATCCGGGGCCAACTGAGAAGGAGTGCATGCCTCAGGAGGCCCCGACGGTGCCTGCCCAGGACACCTGCAGGGAAAGTCCCCACTGGCCTGTGGCAAACATAGCAAGTATTTGATATTCATCCTTAGAGGTGGATGTTGTTGATTTTCCATGCCCAAGGGAAGGAAACTCTCAAATGTTGAATGATTTGGGTTTAAAGAATGGGAGACGTTAACAAATATGCTTGTTTGACCAATAGTTTTGTCCACATGAAGCACAAAGGTCTTCTCGGTAATTCTGGCTGCTTGCCAGGAGAGAGACTGTCATAACATACAGGCTGGCTTGCAGCATGTGCTACTACCTCACCTGGAGATAAAAACCACACACGCGTCAAATGTCCAAAGGCCTGGTACTGCCTTCTGCTCAGAATAGTTCTGCTTGAAGATCCAGACTTTCAGTAAAAAAAGAATCTGGATTTAAAAACAGAAGACCAATGAGATATGGCCAGGCAGAGCTTGCTGCAACTGGGATGGCAGAAAACAACGATAAAAATGAAAACCGGGTGGCAAATAAAGCATCAAGGCATTCGCCCTCCTAGCCCACGTGGCCATTTCTGCCATCAACAGACACAGACTTTTAACCCAGCTGCTTTTTAGAATCCTAGAGATCTGTAAGGAGATTCTTAGGCCTGGGCCTGAAGACTGTCATTCAGGAGCCAAACTGTTGAAAAGCTTCTGGGGTAATTGTAACGTACAGCCACGCTGGGACTGCCAACAGCTCCTGTGCCAGACAGAAACACTTAAAAGAGGAGGAGCCGCTAAGCTACAGGCCAGAGCTGGCCACGGCCGTGACTCACCTTGGACCAGGTGATTCCCATCGGCTTTGGGCGCTCGCAGCCTGTGGCGATGACTCTGGTTGGAGTGAGGATGTAGTCGACAGTGATGTCGTGCTCCTCAAGGAGCTCTTCAGGGATGTCCACAACCTGGGGCAACGGGGGTGGGACAGAGGGGCCGCTGGGACACTGCTGCGGGACAGAGGAGCAAGCGGGAGCAGCTCTGCGGGACAGTGGGCCAGCGGGAGCGCCTCTGCGGGATAAAGGGGCTGATGGGAGCGCCACTGCAGTCATGCACACTACACTGCTCGGTGGGAATGTGAGGCTGGCTAGAGAAGCACCCCCAAATCCAATCTGCGGCTAAGGCTTAGCCAGTGCACCACAAGCAAGTCCAGCCCCGGTAGATCCACACCACTCGTGACAGGGCAAGGTTCAGTAGCAGACGGTCTTTTTCCCCACACCCTCCCTCAGAAGAGAGTGGCAGTGACTCTGCTCGGCCCCCTCATAAGGAGCACCTGGCAGTCGTGGACGATGGTGACCACTGGCGTCTCCTTGCTGACAGCGCCCATGGACACCATCATGGCATATTCCAGATCCGCGTAGCCTTCTCCCTTCCCGATTCTCCAGCCTAAGAGACAACCGAGAATCAGTATCACTGTGTGGTCCAGGCATCACTGAGAAGTAGATTCTCCATCAGGTCCAGCAGAAGGAGAAACGATATCCCTGGCCAATCTATAGAAATTTCCACAGAAACGCCCACAGGCAGCCCACACTGAAGATGGACTTTTGGGCACTGAACAGGAGTAACAACACGGCAAATGTACGATGGTGAAAATACAATGACATGAACACTGACGCTTTTAAGCACGTCACAAAGGGAAATGAGTAAGCTTCATGTCAGCAAGATTCGTATCTAAAAACAATGAAAAGAACAATTTTCAAAAAGACTAAAAACAAACTCCTACTAAAAGGAAAATACGTTTAATCAGCTTAGCTTGGAGAGAAAATCACTACTCTGAAGTCAGGACTGCGTGATGGCACAGCCTTGCTTCTGAAAAAGCACGGACTGCAGCCACTGGATACCGGCTCCCGAGGGATGGCTGAGGCAGCAGTAAAGCCGCTTTGAAAATCTGTCATTAGTGGCACAACAAAAGGATTATCTGAGCCTAAAAGAGTAGCTAAGATGAAACCAAGGTTTAACAGTCTCTCCAGCCAAATCAGCTACTCAGAGACAAAAATGCAGGAAGACAGGGAACGTCAAATGCCTTCTGGCCCCACAGACAATCTACAATTCCTCTTATCAGACGCCTGAGGCACTTCGGAAACTGAGTCCTGTGTGAACCACCCCCCGCATCACCCCCAGAGCGCCCGCATCACCACTGCTGTGTCTAAGACTCGCATCTGGCCGTGTTACTCTGACAATTCAAAACCTTCAACTGTGCATGCAAAGGAACAAGGGAAGAAAGTTCAACAGAAAAATAGCAAAGGATATGAACGGTTCACAGAAAATGACAGGCAGATAAGCAGCAAACATGAGAAATGCTTGACTGGCTCCTAATGAAGTGCAAATCAAAGGCAAAGGAGATACTACTTACGCTCACTAGCAGACCGCTCAAAGCAAAGCCAGATCATTCCAGCTAGGAACAAGGAAGCGGGGAAAGAGGCCACCCCTGCGGGCCGAAAGTGAGCAGCCCTTCTGGTGGCAACATCAAGGCTGACGATCTACCCTTCAGCTCAGTAATTTCCCTCTGAGGAACTGGCCCATGGATAGCCTCAAAGGCACACCTAGACCATCCCACAGGACATACTTCACTCTAGCATCATCTACAAGGAAAAAGACCAAAGCAAAATCTGGAAATAACTCATAACCTACACATCCATAGGCCAGAGTGGGCTGTTACTGAGGTGCAGTCACATAAGAACACCTTGCCACTGCTCAACACACGGGACGGGGTGGCCAGCCTGCTGCACTGACAGGGAATGGGCTCTGAGACACATTCTTCAGCAAGGAATGGAGCTCTGTGTGTGCGATGTCCCTTCTGTAAATGTAGAAAAGGGATGTATATAAATCTATACCTATAAACCATAGGCCAGGCACAGCGGCTCATGCCTATAATCCCAGCACTTTGGAAGGCCAAGGCAGGTGGATCACTTGAGGTCAGGAGTTCGAGACCAGCGTGGCCAACATGGTGAAACCCCATCTGTACTAAAAATACAAAAAATTATCTGGGCGTGGTGGCACATGCCTATAGTCCTAGCTACTTGGGAGGCCGAGGCAAAAGAATCACTTGAACCCAAGAGGCGGAGGTTGCAGTGAACCGAAATCATGCCACTGCACTCCAGCCTGGGTAACACACACACACACACACACACGCTATAAGACAGGGGTTCCCAACTCCCGGGCCACAGACCAGTTCCAGTCCACAGCCTGTGAGGAACCAGGCAGCACAGCACGAGGTGAGGAGTGGGTGAGCAAAGCTTCCTTGTATCTACAGTGGCTCCCCATCACTCTCATTACTGTCTGCCCTCTGCCTCCTGTCTGATCAGCCGTGGCATTCGACTCTCATAGGAGTGCAAACCCTTGTATGAACTGTGTGTGCCAGGGATTTAGGTCGCATGCTCCTTACGAGAATCTAATGCCTGATGATCTGTCACTGTCTCTTGTCACTCTGAGATGGAACCATCTAATTGCAGGAAAACAAGCCCAGGGCTCCCACTGATTGTATATTATGAGCTGTACAATTGTTTCATTATATGTTACAATGTAAGAATAACAGAACTAAAGTACACAACAAATGTAATCTTCTTAAATTATCCTGAAACCATCCCCTCCCTGGTCCATGAAAAAACTGTCTTCCATGAAACCAGTCCCTGGTGCCAAAAAGTTGGAGACAACTGCTATAAGGTATCTGTGTCTCAGCAAAAGAAACCATCATCGAGTGAACAGACAACCGAAAGAATGGCAGAAATTTCTGCAACCTGCCTGACAAAGGTCTCATGTCCAGAGTCCATGAAAAACTGAAACACACTTACAAGAAAAAAGCCCAAACAACCCCATTAAGAAGTGGGCAAAGGGCATGAACAGAGACTCCTTGAACTAGGACATCTATGCAGCCAGCAAACATGAAGGCTTAACATCACTGGTCATTAGAGAAATGCAAACCAAAACTACAGCGAGACAGCATCTCATGCCAGTCAGAACAGCGATTATTAAAAAGTCAAGAAACAATTGATGCTGGGGAGGCTGTGGAGAGGTAGGAATGCTTTTACACTGTTAGTGGGAACGTAAATTAATTTGAACATTATGGAAGACAGTGTGGCAATTTCTAGAGCACCTCAAACTAGAAATACCATTTAACCCAGCAATCCCATTACTGGGAATATACCCAAAAGAATATAAATCATTCTACCATAAAGACTCGTACCATGTACATTTATTGTGGCACTACTCACAATAGCAAAGACATGGAATCAACCCAAATGCCCATCAATGATAGACTGGATACAGAAACTGTGGTACATATACACAACGGAATACAGTGCAGCCATAAAAAGGAATGAGATCATGTCCTTTGCAGGGACATGGATGGAGCTGGAAGCCATCATCCTCAGCAAACTAACACAGGAACAGAAAGCCAAACACTGCATGTTCTGACTCATAAGTGGGAGCCGAAAAATGAGAACATATGGCCACAGGGAGTGAAACAACACACACTGGGCACGTCAGGGCAGGGGCGGGGGGAGGGGGAATATCAGGAAAAATAGCTAATGCACGCTGGGCTTAATACTTAGGTGATGGGTTGACAGGTGCGGCAAACCACCATGGAACACGTTTAACAAACCTGTCCTTCCTGCACATGTATCTCGGAACTTAAAAAAGGTATCTGTATCTCACATGCACGCTACATGTACGACATCTACACTAGCAGCTCCTGATGGGGCAGCTGGGGAAGGAGCAGGGAAGATGTACGGTGGAGCTCTCTGTGCTGCTATGCATGGCTACCTTACTACTTTACATAGGGGTTATCTGAATGGCGACACTCAGGAAACACTGCCTCCTTCTGTATGAATCCGTGAACCCGATGCTCCTTTTAAAGAGGAGACCTTTGCTGATTTCCCACGCCAAGAGCCCAATTCCCATCGTCTGGCCTCAAGGCTAAGAAAGGGCCACAACCTAGTAAACAGCCTGCTGCCCGAGGACACTTCAGCCCCCTCTGCCTGGGCAGTGGCCACCATGCAGAAGCCAGCCCTGAGGCCCGTCCCAGACATGTCCCCCCCCGGCTGGCAGGTCCCTACGCAGACTCCTCCTCCCATTCCCGTGAGTTCCCACTTGTGTTCAGCACTGAGCATGTCATGTCCTGTCCTGTTCCAGCTCTTGTGTCTGCCTCACCCACACACTGTGCACTAAAGTAGAGACCTGCCTGGCATGCCTGGCACACAGCAGGTGCACCAGAACAGTGCGCTCCTGAGTCCCAAGCCCTGATCACACAGATGAAGCACTAGAAATTGGGAATGCACCGAAAACAAAGAATAAAGAACAGCATACCCACATCGGCTCCAGTGGCAGCTGGAAAAAGAGGGCGCCCTGTAGGTGGAGACAGTGAGGGGTGGTGCAGTGACCCTGCTGTCTTGGCAAGGGCCCCCTGGCCTTGTAGACTGAGAGTAGCCTGCCTCACACGCAGCATGGCAAAGCATGAGGCCCCGGAAGAAGCCTCAGGGACACACCATGTCGTTCGGGAGCTGCCGCTTCATAATAAAAGCAAAGCTTAGAACATACTGTTTTTCCATTAGCTGGAGTCCCTCCAAAACCAACTATTTACTGACATACTGAAAAGAAATTCAGTTCCAGCTCCAGCTCACTTAAGAACAGAGAGAAAATGTGTCACTATCTGAAGAAAGAGTTATCTCACTTTATTTTTCCTGCTAAGAAAAGTGAAAATGCTGTACACATGTTGGGCTGGGGCCAGGAGTGGGTGGGCTGAGCCAATTCTTCACTATTGAAAAATGCAGGGGCTCCGGGACCAGATAAGTGAATTCAGAAAGCAGAAATCACAGCGACATTTTAAAGACGGCCTAACACAGAGAGCCTGGCACGCAGCCACCTTTAGGCACAGCTGTCACACCCGAATTTCCATTTGCTCATCTCACCTTTTTCAGAAACGGCCACGGATCCCACCACAACTAAATCCACGAGGACTCTGGAGTCCAAGCCGATGGGGACGCTGTAGTTCCTCACACCCTGCAATCGAGATGGATTTGAAAACTTAACTCCGGCTGCTTCCCCATTTTACAATTCAGGATCAAAGGGCATTCAGGGTTTGAGTCAACCTGTTGTACAAAACCAAAGCGGGCACACTCAGCACTGGGGATGTGGCGTTTCAGGAGAAGCCACATTCTAGAAACCACTTCAGGGCATAGCTCCCCCAGTCTCTTTCCCAGAAAAGTGGCCAAGGGGAACTGACAGCACAAACTCATAGGCTGCTGATTCCATAACATTTATCAAATCGTTTATCCCCATAAGGTAGAAGAGCACAGTGGTGAGAACACAGCGGTGGGGTCCCAGGGAACTGGTTTCCAGAGCCTCTGAGCCACAGGACCCCAGCAGGCTGGAGCTCTCAGCCTCAGTTTCTTCATCTGTAAGACAGGGACACCGCCCTCTGCCTCGTCGGACCAGTGTTGGACTTAAATAATGAAATGTATGCATTTAGCACATAAGACATGGTCAGTAAACCCGGTATGACATATTTATTCACTATAAAATCCTGAAGGGCACTATCTTTATGTACAATACACTCGCTTCTAAAAAATATCCTCAAAGTGTATCACTTTATACTAATGCAGGCCTGCCTTTAAAGAACAGGGAAGCTGAATATGTTCATGATTCTCATAACATGGTTTATGTAACTCTCAAGAAAAAGCCATTTCCAGTCATTATGTGGCAGTAGCTGATCATTCGATGTGGCAATGGGCTCTGCCTGCCAGTGAGAGCAATGACAAGTTCCACATGGGTTAGTGCAGGCTTGGGGTCTCCCGACAGTCACAGAAGGGGGCTTAGTCCAGAACACCCTACACTGCAAGAAGCGCTGTATTCTCCTCATCTCACAGGGGCTGCAGGGGATGGGTATCGACCACCTGCAAAGAACAGACCGTTTGCATTTGTGATGCTGACCATCACCATGATTTTGTCTCATTTTTCTACCTTTATTTTTCCTTTGTTCCCCGCCCCCGTCTCTCTCTGTCTCTCTCTCTCTCTCTCTCTCTCTCTCTCTCTCTATATATATATATATATATATATATATAACACTTTATCGTATGTATTTTATAAGCCATATCAAATTCTATTTTTGGAATAAGCAGAGCGCTAGTAAGTAAACAATAAGACATTCCAGTTTTCTATATTAGGCTTAAGTGGCAAATCCCATAAAAAAGAGTATCCTGAATTGCCTTTTTTTTTAATTCTCGGTAGATCAGGCATTAGATGACTTGCAGTTTCCCTTAGTATTCTTAAAAAAATCCCAAACTCGACTTCCTTAACTGTAAAATCCATGACAAATTTTATTATAATGCACGCTAATGCACACTTGGCTTTACTAAATTGTGAGGCATTCAAGAAAATCTTAAGTAAACATTTGTTGGCAATTACCCATTTAGAACTGGTGAGGCAATTTCCAATGGAGCACATTTTAGAAATTCCACCCTGTCTCCCAGGTGCTCTGGTGGCATCTGATGGACAGACTGAGAATAGGAAAAAGCCACATGATACTAAGGCCCACAGGTTAACACTGGGGCACACCAGAGAGCCAGAGCACCTGTCTTCCCTTCTCTTACAATAAGGAATTCATAATTTGCCAATTTTGTGCAAAATACAAATAGAGTTACAGAAATAGAATCCATTTACTCACATTTTTCTACTTGGCTCCATTAATCACAGAATTCTTGAATACTTTAATCTCTCAGCTATTTTGGCTCTGTTAAAAATGAATTCCAACTGTGTGATGCTATTTTATGCTATCCTAACTGGCCAGAAGGCTTCACAGGGTAGAGTTCTCTCCCAGGTGGGGCCCTCGCTTCTAGCACTTACCTGAGAGGTGGCACATTTTCTCAAGGCGTCTTTAGTTGCCCCGGGGGGTGGTGTGATCTTATTAAACAACCCCGTTCTCAGTCGTGGTGTTGGAACCAACAATGTTTTTTTGTTCTTTTAAAGAAAAGACAATCAATACATTACAAAATTAAATTTTCCATACGACTTTCTCATTTATGTTTTTACAACTTCAGGAAAAGATGCAAATTACTATTATCTGCTTTTTTTTTTTTTTTGGTGTGTGCCAAGGAAATGACTTATTTGAAAACCTAATTAACTAATGTGTGGGGTGGATTTTTCTTACAATCGCCACTTGGCACCTCCTTACTATAAAGAGCGGGAGGGTTTACTGAACTTGCTAAATTGACTTCACCTGCCATTCAAAATCGTTACGGGTAAAAACAGACAACAGAAATCCAAACTTAGGTCAGTTCTTACAAAATCCCAAGCACCGCTTTCCTGTGCCCCCTCTGCTGTCAGCACCAAGCGCTACACAGTGACAACAACGTTGTGATCAGAGACTGCGCCGCGTAACTACCTTACTGAAACATTTCTATCCAGTGGGACTGTTCAGTCCATCACAAAGGGGTCAGTAATCATGATCGTCAATACACCAACACACACCAATAGCCCTTTACTTCTTCTCAGTTCTCACACGCCTACTGTGAGGACCTCCAGAACAGGGCTTCTCAAAGTGAAGGCCCCGGGCCAGTGCATTAGCACTCCTGGCACCCGTTGGCAAAGAATCAGCCCCTCTGGGGGTGGGGGAGCTTTGATGAGCCTTCTAGTGATTCTGATGCACACGGAGGTTTGAAAACCACTGGCTGGGATGTCTCTGTAGATTATGCAAGGGTAAGCCACAAGGCGATCATAAGATCTAAGACATCTTTCATGTAAAGAACAGTACATTTTAGTTTTTGAGCAGGAGATAACTCAAGACCAATAAAAGACCTGTAACACCTGTGTGGCCTATTTCAACAAAGGCTTCTCAACCACGAGAGCAAAGCCCTTCAACACAGCCAGCTGTAACTGCCTCGCTGCTTTTCTGAGTGGTGGAGGTGTGGCTCCCCTCATTGGTGGAGTTAGGGTCCTGTGAGCCACATGATGGCGATCACTCCCTCTTTTCTAGAATCTGCTCATCCCCTGGCTCCGTGGATCTCAGCCTTTATTGTACACTAGAAACACAAGCAAGCTTTAAGAATTATGGAGGTCTAGAGCTAACTCTAGAGGCTGACTGAAACCTGTTGGTCAAGGAGACCAACAGTCTCCTTGAGTGACACCAGTGTGGCCAGGGCTACCAAGTGTCACCAAAGCCAGTGGTCCACAAGCCTGAGTGCTTGGAACACACCCAGAGAAATTCAACAGAGTCCGATGCCACTCTAGAGACTGACTCACCACAGCTCTGGGGTTGAGCCTGGGAAGCTGTGCATGCTCCCAGCACTGGCTGCTGTGCCCGTCACCTCAGGTGTGGCCTGAGGCTGTGCATGTCACCACTGTCTGCCCAAATGCAGCTGGGGCTCAGTGACGTGGATTTTTACCTGTGTCCCAGCTGATTCTTAAGTCCTTAAAGTTTCCAAAGTCCACTGAGGACCCTGTAAGCACCAGAAAGCAGGGACCACATGTGTGATGGTGTCTTCACACTCCATCCCTGTGTCCAGCATGCATCCCAGGAGATAGCTCAGTTACTTATTCAGCCTGAATAAGTGACGAAGCGAAGCAACAGGGAGGAGCTCAGGGCTGCATTCCACTCCCAGGCTGCCTTGGCTAAGGCTGACCTCCACATGGTGAAGGGTTCTGATTTTTGCTCTGAGGGGCTGACAGCTGAGAACACCCTGAACTTCACACCTGCAAGGACTGGCTCTGGAATCAGACAGCTGGGTCAGAATCCTGGCTGCACCGAGACTGACGTCCGGTAACCTGAGGTGGAGCCTCTCTGCCTCTGGTTTCAAGCGTCACAGAGGAGCAGAGAAGACTCCCACAGGACTAGTGGAGAACTAAGCCAAATAATACAGGGAAACGTTTCGACAGACCTATGCCTCGAGAGCAGTGACTGCCCACTGCTGTCCTTCCTTGCTACTGCCATTACTACTTCCAGCTTAGTAAAATGATTAACTGGGAAAACAAGGCTGACAGGAAGCTATGCTTCTGCAAGAGCCTGCATGGAAGTCTCTTCGGGCTGAACCGCAATCAGTACACAAAATGACCTCCCACACAAGCTCAGACCCAGGGCAGGACCCTCCTCTCAGCCCTGGCAAGAATACACCCTGCCATTCACCTTACCACAGTGTGGAAAGTGCCCCTCTATCCAGGGCTTCTCAGGAGTTTGACTCGACAACATGGTTGGGAGAACAGAGTCAGCACACAACACGTGGCAGCGTAAGGCAGAACGACAATGATCCTGCCATGTGGCATCCAGTACTACAACTCACATTATCAGCTGTGACGAGCTTCAGCAAAGCCACATCAAGGGTTACATTAATGGGGTCATTCGAATGTTACTGATTTTATAGGTCTGCCTTTAACGTATATGCTTACTTTGGTTTTATGGTTGCATGAAAGCTATCTACATTAAAACTTATACCAAGTTTTGTGTTTATCATATTAAATTATATGACAGTGAACTAATTTAAATCAACCCTGGGGGATTGTTTTCCTTGAAAAGGGGCCTATATATTTTAAGTTGAGAAACAGTCCTCTAATATAAATATTTTGAGGACACATCAGACTTCTTAATCATGATTTATTTCAAAGAATTATAATATTACGACTGTGGCGAAAAGAACTAAATGTGTTGTCATCTTCCTCTTCTGCTGAAGCACATCAAAACCGAGACTGCTTTGACGCCATCATTTTTTTGTTTGATTAGGAAGTGAAAAAAATAACAATTTATTCTAAGAGGATGCCTGAGTTTAAAAAGTTTAACAGTGTTGAGAAGAAATCTCTCAGTTCTTAACCACGGTCTTTATAGTATCAGAACATGACAAGTGACTGTCATCCAGAAGCAAATGACTGTGTGTTCAGCAAGCTTGTTGGCATGCTCATTTCAAACGGCAAAGTGGTGTCATCTATTTTAGCTCCAGCTCCTCAGTTCTGGAACACCACAGGTTCTGCCTGGATTCCCTCTCCTGGGCCGATGCCTGGATGTTATTGTTTTCAAAAGCCTTTATCTCCGAATTTAGAAACATTCAGGACTCCTGATTGACTAAATGCTAAATAGCTGAGCATTTCTGAACTATTTTTGGAAAAATCACCACCAAGGGCACTTTCTGTACTGGAGGAAGTGAGAAGCACCGACTTTCTAAACACGAGACAGATGTGTGCACTGAGCAGCTACCCGGAAACGGCGCCACCTTGGCGTCCAGGAGTTGGCTCCGCTCACTGAAGTGGAATTACCTGCAGCGCCAGCAGCCGAACGCCTTCCAGTGGTTTATCAGGATCCACTTTAACTTCCTGAGTTCTGGCAAAAACGTCTAGGTCTTTGATGTTTTGGCAAGCCAGGTAAGACCCCTAGTTAGGCAGACAGACAGAGATGCACTTACTTCAAGAACGAAGAAGCGAGCATTTTTCTGGGGAGCGTCAGGGTTTACTTTTATGGTCCTGGCCGTTTTGAATGCTGGCAAGCGCAGGAGTTGCTCAGCAGCATGAGAAGCCCCCTGTTTTCAATGCAATCACCTGTTACTTAGAGGAAAACAGCCCTCAGGTCAACCACCCCCCAGGGAGCTCCGCCCAGAATCTCACCCTGACAGGCACTAAGAGTCACCCAAAGGAACCTCTAAGGAAGTAGTCAGGGGAAAAGGGATTTGAAACAGTAGCCGAGCCCCAATTCAGTTTCCACTGAAATAAAACAGGCCTTCCAAAAAGAATACAAATCATGAGTACAAAATTGGATGATTGTTCACGAAATGAACACAGCTGTGTAACCACCACCCAAATCAAGCAATCACATGACCTGGAAGCCCCACCTCCCTCCTGTTTGATTCATTTTTAAAGATTTCTACGTGTTCTCTACATCCTTCATCTTTGTAAAGATACGTTTCTCTCTCTGGGGTAAGAAGCATTAAAACAAAACACAGTAACAACAAAAACCATACAAAAAAAGCAGTTTTTCAAAGGGACAGGGCAGTCTTGGAACCACCTCAGCTGAGGACCAGAGAAGGTGGAGCCTGCTGTGGAGAAGCCAGGCTTGCGGGGAGACAATCCAGACAAGATGGGCTGAAGAAAACAAACAGCTGAGTCCTTCAGGCCAGAGAGCGTTTTTGAAAAAGTTTTCTTTTTGTCTTGGAAAACAGGCATGGCAAAGATTATGAACTGTTGCACTGCCTCTTTCAAGTAACCTTTTTTTTTTTTTTTTTTTTTTACTGTCAACACTGTTAGGAACAGCCATCTTTGGTTGTCTTATATGTTGATCAGCTGGGAAACTGAGGCCCAGCCTCATTAGGCTGGCAAGGCATCCATTTCTTTCCGAGGGCACTAGCATCTGGGCTTTCGTTTCAGTACCCTTCACTCCCTAAGGCTCTTAGCAGGGCCAATTTTGTGAAAAGCCATCGTAGCAAGAGCATGCTTCCAGGCAGGGTCAGTATTTTACTTTGTATCAAACAGAAAACAGCAAGTAGCACCACTTCACCTAGAAACAACCAAACCACCTGCCTCAGAGAGGTAAGAGGCCCCAGGTGAAGGGTAAATGACCTCTCTAAATGCTAAGGACGCCCTTGCCAAATGGTTTTGATTTCACACCACTACTCACTGCTCACCACATTCTGATCCACCATGAAGCACTGTAATAATTTTATTAGTGTTACTCATTAAGGAAGTCTTGTTTTCCTTTCACACACTCCAGGAATGTGTCAGTACCTTAAAGTTGGGGATCCTGTGGTGAACAGGTCGAGGAAAGTCAGCTAAATTCTGTGATTCCATGTAGTCCCAAATGTGTTCACGAATGTCCTGTTTGGAGACACCTATTACAACAAAAGATTCCCACTTATTAACATACAAAGGAATTCTACAGCACATGCGGAAAGCCCCCTCCCGTTACACACTCAGCCTCCTACACCAGAGTTCACAACTATGCCAGAACAGATTGAGGTCTTTTGGCCTCTACATAAAAAAACGTAATGATAAGTGTTGGTTGTGTGTGTTTCTTTGAGACGGAGTTTCGCTCTTGCTGCTGAGGCTGCAGTGCATTGGCACAATCTCGGCTCACTGCAACCTCCACTTCCCAGGTTCAAGCGATTCTCCTCCCTCAGCCTCCTGAATAGCTAGGATTACAGGCATGTGCCACCACATACTCAGGAGAAAGTATTAAAGTTCAGAGTAAATTAAACATAGCCCTAATATTTAATCCAGTTATACTAATCTTGTAGCAGTAGGGGAGAACAATATAACCCACGCCTTGTAACCAAGCCCTCCTAGAGTTCTGCTGATGTAGAGAACCTGTCCTCTCAGTCTTGATGTAACTACAATTCCTCGATTCTTGTCGTAAGTCAGGTAAGCGGCCTTAAACTAAGTAATCTATAAGCCAGCGATTATTCTGGATTACTGACTACAATCTCTTGATTAGTGTGGACAACAATTAGACTAACAATTGTTAGTGTCATCTAACAATTAGATGACCATGTTGGCCTCATCTCTCGTCATTCCTCACTCTGAATCCAAAAAGTGGCTCGAGGACTGTTCTTCCCTGGCCCCAGTATACCTGACCTGCCTACCTCTCCCTTGCGCCCCGTACCTCTTCGGCTCCCCTTCAGGTCTAGCCTAGATTCGACCTCCCCCAGGAAACCCTCACTGTGTGCTCAGTCTCAGGCAGATGACCCTCCTTCAGGAATGGAAAGAGTACCCCTGCCATTCGGGTTCTTCTTCAAACAGAAACAATTACATTGGAACAATTACTACAAAGTTACCACATGAGCTACTTTCACTAACAGCCCAGGGGCCTGGAATACACCCTGCACTGTGTTACACAGAAATATAACACTGTGGCCCCTGCTCTGGAGTCAATTAATCCCACAACCCTGACTTCCCCTAGAAAAGCAATGGGCTAACTGGCAGGCGGAGCGGGCACTGCAAAATAAAAGGGCAGGGCCTGTTCTTTGGAAAGTTCCAAAACCGTGAGGAATAACTAGAGTAATTAAAGGTGGTATTTCCTAACGTGTGAAATGCCTGAACCCTATTCTGTAATTGTCTGTCTGCTCCCCCAGCAGGCAGTGAGCCCTGTTGGGTCAACGTGGGTCTCATTCACTCTTCAGTCTCCAGCTCCAGCTCCCTCCTGGCACAGAGCAGGCTTCCCCAAAGGTCACTCTGACCGTGCCAGCATAGTGATCACCCTCTGTATAAGGACTGTGTGCAAGCTGCTCACCGCTGCGGCTGCAGCATTTAAAAGACCATCTGCCAGGCAATCCTGCGAGCAATCAGCCAGCGCTTTTCCCACTAGAGAGTGACCTCCTACAGGCCAGGGGCTCCCCCAAGTGCACGGCAGGTGTCCCTCCCGCCTCGTCCTCCTGTTATCTTCGTTTCTCCCGACAGCTT
Source organism: Saguinus oedipus (assembly GCA_031835075.1). NCBI lineage: Eukaryota > Metazoa > Chordata > Mammalia > Primates > Cebidae > Saguinus > Saguinus oedipus. The sequence continues at coordinate 45,511,348 of CM063189.1, forward strand.
TCTGGGGATCCTGGGTCCGAGAGAGCCGCTGGTTCGACCGAACCCAGCACAGATCCCCTCCGACCCCCTGGCTCGCCTCCGGTGATTCTGCCCCATGCCCTGCCAGTCCCGGTGGCCCTGCCTCGACCCTCACCGGTCCCGGCCATCCCTCCCCACCCCGCGCCGCCAGCGCCCCGCAGCACCCCTCACCCGTCCTCGGCAACATGGCTACGCCGTCTCCGCGCGACGCCTCCGGGGGCCAAGTCCGGCGCACAGTGACGTCACCTGCTCGACGCCCGCGCGGTGGTGGAGGGGCGGGGCCTGAGTGGGCGTGGACCCGGGAGCGCCTGCGTGACCGCGTGGAACCTGCGCCAGGGACAGTCGCGCCGCTCCCGGTCCTGCCGCTCCTGCTCTCCGCAAGTCACTGTCGAGCGCCGCCCGTCGCAGCAGGTGGTGCTTCATCTCCTTCATATCATGTTTTCAAGTTAGAAGTGCCTCAAAAAGCTCAGGCATTTACTCCCAGCTCCCTGAGGGTGTCAGGTAGAGGACCACTTGAGCCCAGGAGTTTGAGGCTGCAGTGAGCGATGATGGCACCACTGCACTCCACCTGGGTGACACAGCAAGACCTCTTTCTGAAAAACATAACAATAAATAAAATAATACAGAGTAGTAAGAGATCCCTTAGAAAAAATCGACTGGCTCTTTTATGAAAGGAAGATGCTCTCAGGATAAATAGCTAATGCATGTGGGGCTTAATACCTAGGCAATGTGTTGACAGGTGCAGCAAACCACCATGACACGTGCTTACCTATGTAACAGACCTGCACATCCTGCACATATATCCTGATACTTAAAATAATTTTTAAAAAAATGCTATTGAACTTTAACCCAAATGCTTCAAATTCAATCATATATGTAAATTTTTATTTGGGCATTTTAAGAGAGAGAGAGAGAGAGAGAAATTTGGCAGACTTTATCATTTAGAAAAGTTTTGGTTTGGCCGGGAGTGGTGGCTCACACCTGTATTCCTAGCACTTTGGGAGGCTGAGGTGGGCAGATCACTTGAGGTCAGGAGTTCATGACCAGCCTGGCCAACAAGGTGAAACTCTTGTCTCTATTCAAAATACAAAAATTAACCAGGGGTGGTGGCTCACGCCTGTAATCCCATCTACTCGGGAGTCTGAGACCGGACAATCGCTGGAACCCTAGAGGTGGAGGTTGCAGTGAGCCAAGATTGTGCCGCTGCACTCCAGCCTGGGCGACAGAGTAAGACTTCATTAAAAAAAAAAAAAAGAAGAAGAAAAGAAAAGAAAAGTTTTGGTTCACAGCAAAATTGAGCAGAAAGCACAGAATTCCCATATAGCACCCCGACTACCTCATGTTACACAGCCTAACCACAATCAGCATCTTGTAGGGAATGACACGTTTTTTTTACAATGAATGAACTTACACTGATACATTCCACACCCTGCCCCTGAAAGGAACCTCTGTTACAATCAATGAACTTCTGCTGATACCTTGTAATCACTCAACATCCTGCAAGGAAGGGCACCTTTGTTATAATTAATGAACTTACATTTAATATCCTGCCGTGGAATGCTACACTTGTTACACTCAACAAACTGATACATCGTTATCCAACATCCATGGTTTACATTAGAGCTCAGGCTTCCTGCATGTTCTGGACTTTTGACAAATACATAATCGCATGTGCCCGTCCCTGGAGTATCACTCTGAGTGTTTTTACTGCCCTGCAGGTCCTGTGTGCTCTGCCTCTTCTTCCCTCCCTCCCTGCCAACCCCTGGCATTCACTGGTCTTTTTTCTTTCTCCATAGGCTCTTCTTTTCCAGAAAGACATATAGTTGGATCATGTACTATGTAGCACTTTCAAACAGGCTTCCTGCACTGCATATTATGCATGTAAGGTTCCTCTATGTTTTCACGACTGGACAGTCCTCTCTAGTGCTGAGTAATATTTCATCGCTTTGGTGTCCCACGGTTTATTTATCCATTCACCCATGGCAGGACCCCTCGTTGTCCCTACATTTCAGCAAACAGGCATAATCCTGCTGTAACTATTCCTGTGCGGGTTCACGGAGGACTTCAAAGCTTGTCACAGGCACCTGATGAATCCTCACCATCCTTCTAGAACCTGGCTGGAAGGCATAGAATGAAAACGGTGAGTCTGCCTAGGCGTAAAGAGTGTGGCTGTGTATCTCCAAGCTGTGTGACTTTGGGTAACTAACACCACCTCTCTGAGCTTCAGTTCCCTCTTCCGTAAAACGTGGCGGCCGGGGGTGTGTGACTCTTTCATCAGAGGTGCTGAGAGAATGGAGAGGGGTTTGGTGCGTGGGGAGTATGAGCACCTGCCTGGCCAGCCCTCAGAGGCGGAGCATGGAAGCTAGCTTTCCCTGTCCTGTCACAATCCTATGAGACTGACAGGAGAAGGCAGGCTTGCAGAGATGAGGTCCACTGAGGGCTCACCTCCCGCCCGTGTGCTTCTGAGGCTCCAGCACTTCCCAGAGCCCGTGCATTTTGGGCATGGGCTGAACGCATGAACAGCAGATTCGCTTTCTGCTTCCTGCCTCATATTCATGTGCACACAACTCCTACACTGTTAACGAGAAAAGAAAAAGAAAAAAAAAATAAACATGGATGATTCTATTCACAGTGAAGTCCAGAGGAGCTAAAATAACGCTGCCACCCTGGGGCATCACTGTGGATGGGCTCTGCTGCTCAGCCCTGCCGACGCCCCTTCACATTTGTCAGCACCTGGCACGGCCTGGGAGACGGTGCATGGCAAGATGGGGACGCCTGAAGAGTCACAGTCAACCCTTGTTCTCACTGCCACCACCCAGGTCAAGAATGTATCGCCCAGCCTGGGAATACAACGGCCTCCTGCCTTGGGCTCTCCCAGCTCTCGCAGCTGCCACCCCGTGTTTCCTCTTACCGGCCCTCCATCTGCCTGGGTCCCTGTAAGTCTTCCAGTGGTGACCTGGTGGCTTCCTACAGCCTCCCCCAGGGAGAGCACACATTTCTTATCCGGGCAGCTGAGGCCTCGCCAAGCCCTCTTCCACACCGACTGTGCCTCAGCTGTACCGCCCCAGCCAGCTCCAAATTCAGTTCTCCTCTTCTCCTTCCTGGTTTCCATCATGTTGTTTCCATCCCAGTTTCCACAGGTCAAAAATCCCACGGCCCCCAGTGTGAGCACTCATGTGAACCATGGACTCAGGTGACCACGCTGCATCTGTGGTCAGGGACTGAACTAAATGCATCCTGGGGGTGTTGATGGAGGAGCTGGGTATGTGTGGGGCTGGGGGCAGAGAACTCTCTGTGGCTTCCACTCAGTTTTCCTGTGCATCTAAGAATACCAAGTATGTATATATGGACTGAAAAAGTGAGTCTTCAGCAAACTTCATTCCCTCACATTTTACAGAAAAGGGAACTGAAGCTCAGAGAGGTGGTGTTACTTACCCAAAGTCACACAGCTTGGAGATGCACACTCACACTCTTTGCACCTGGGCAGACTCACCATTTTCACGCTATTCCTTCCAGCTGGGTTTTAAAAGAGTGGTGAGGATTCATCAGATGCCTGTGATAAGCTTTGAAATCCTCCTTGAACTTGACCGGGAATAGTTACAGCAGGTTTACGCATTTTTTTATCCGACCAAGTAGGGAACCAGCAAGTGCGGTGAAAGGTAACGTTGGGAGCCACGAAAACGGAGGTGACTGATTTCAAGGTGTGAGAAAAGAAACCTGATGCCGGGACAGGGCTCCCGCATCCTCAGACCAACCCAAATGTGAATGTAAAATACACTGTTCACAGTGTGTGCTCATTATGTTGATAACGGACACTTTGGGTCATGTTGGAAAACATTCCCTTGGCACCTGGGAACCAACCAGTTTCTTCTGAAGTTAACTTACTGCCTTTTTAAATACAGAGCAGGAAGCTAGCGGACCCCAATTTTAAGTGCCAAAGAGAAAGCAGCAAAGCCCTACTCTTTTCTTTACTATTCTTGTTTTTAAGACGGAGTCTCACTGTCACCCACGCTGGAGCGCAGTGATGTGATCTCGGCTCACTGCAACCTCTGCCTCCTGGGCTCAAGCAATTCTGCCTCAGCCTCCTGAGTAGTTGGGATTACAAGCACCCACAACCATATCTGGCTATTTTTTTTGTATTTTTTGGTAGAGACAGTTTTCACCATGTTGGCCAAGCTGGCCTCAAACTCCTGACCTCAGGTCATCCGCCCACCTTAGCCTCCCAAAGTGCTGGGACTACAGGTGTGAGCCACTGCACCTGGCCTCGGGTCTACTCTTCTCTTTTTGCTTGTTTGTTTTTTAACTTTTCTTTTTCTTATATTTTCTTTCTTCCTCTCTCTTTTTTCTCTTTCTTTCTTTCTCCCTTTCTTTCTCTCTCCTTCTTCCTTCCTTCCTTTCTTTCTTTTTCTTTCTTTCTCTCTCTCTCTCCCCTTCCTTCCTTCCTTCTCTCCTCCCTTCCTTCCTTCCCTCCTTCCCTCCTTCCTTCCTCCCTTCCTTCCCTCCCCCTTCCCTCCCCCCTTCCTTCCTTCCCTCTCTCCCTCCCTCCCTCCCTCCCTCCTTCCTTCCTTCCTTCCTTCCCTCCCTCCTTCCTTCCTTCCTTCCCTCCCCCCTTCCTTCCTTCCTTCCTTCCTTCCCTCCTTCCTTCCTTCATTGTAACTGCCAGAAGACATCATGAAAGTTGAGTCAATGGTCTAGAAAGCACTCTTTGCATTTAACGTCTTCTGTAAGAAGGGATTTTTAGCCGTGTAATTCACATGTGGTGCTCATGCTTTGTGGCCATCAGTACAAAGTGAGCAACCCTTGCCATTTCCTATATCTGACGACCATCAGTACAAACTGAGCAACCCCTTGCCATCTTCTATATCTGACACTGCACGAGACAGAGGGAAGTCAGGGCATTCTCCTTCTGTGTTCATAGTTCTTCAAAGCTATATCCAGTAGCTTTAATTATACTTTTTATCTACCTTCAAAGTAATGGCAAAAACCCCAATTACCTTTGCACCAACCAACTTAATGAAATGCGAGATTGTTTAGGAAGCTAATAACTGAAAAGGCATTTCAGGAAGTGTTTTCCCTCAAATGAGGGGTTGCCAGATTCAATACAGGGTTTCCCAGGTGAACTTCAGATACGTCGATTTTCTTTTCATGTTTAGTATAAGCATGTCCCATGCAGTCTGTGGACATTGTTATTTTCCTTTGCTCAAGCTGGCAACCCAAAAAGGCCAAGGAGAAAGGACACCGCAGCATAAACCTGTTCCTCTCCCAGCTTTCAAGTCCCCCAGTCTGTTGCCACGTTCTCCAAGAAACTCGCGCAGCCTCTTCCTTCCCTCTCTGATTCTTCTGGGCCTGCTCAGCCTGGCCGCTCCCTCCCTCCCTACACCGCCCTGTGGCAGGGACAGCACCACGGTAGAGGCTTGAGCCTGCCACGTGGCTGGTTCAAATCCTAGGCCTGCAGCTCCCGAGCTGTGTGAGGCTGGGGGAGTCACTGAACGTCTCTGCGTCTTGCTTTTCAATTGCAGAGTGAGAATAGAAGCACCATTGGCATCTGCCTCCCTGTGCCGGGAGCGTGAAGTGCTGAATGTGTGCACAGCCTTGCGAACAGCACCTGGAACACAGCGAGAGCTCTTGAGAGGCAATGACCTCAAAACAAACAAAATAAATAAATAAATTAAATTAAATTAAATAGAGGCAATGGCCTTAAAGAAAGTCTCAGTGGGTCATTACCTGTGTGCCTGCCACACCGTGGGAACCAGAGAGCACTCGATGATGAGTGCCCATTTCTTATGCAGTATCTGCCTAAAATAAGTGCCGGTAAATGTCTGAAGCAAATCTTGGGTTGAACCACAAATGGGAGACAAGGCCTGTGTGTTATGGTTGGGGAGGCAGTGAATTAGGGGTGTATCTCGGAAGCCCCTTCCTTCCATGTATCATTAAGAGCATGGGGTCTGTGTCAAGACAGCCGTGCACAGGGCAGCCCGGGTTCCTGCCTGTCTTCTTGGTATGGGGTGGGGGTGATGGAAACAACAGACAGAAGAACACAGGAGATCACACCAGGCAGGGTGGCCTGTGCCACTGAGAACAGGAGTGAGAAGCGGGGAGGCAGTGGGAGGGAGGTGGGCAGGTGGCTGGGGGCAGTCTCAGGGGTGGGGCATGGGAGTAAAGAACAGGGACGAGGGGTCAGGCCCAGGACAGCAGGTGCAAGCACCCTGCAGTGGGTCAGGCTGGGCTGGCCATGGAAGGCCCCCGTTTGGATGTGCACAGGCAAAGGTGGGGGCCCAGGTGCGGGAGGGTCTTGGCTTTCACTGGCTCCTAAAGGTGGACAGCACCCAGTGGCAGTGGTGGTCGGATTCCCCTGGGGGAGCGCCCTACACTCTTGGCTTTGTTCAGTCCTTCCCGGGTCCCGCCGGGGTCTCAGTTGTGCCACTGTGGGCCCCAGCCCTAGTCCCAGGGGTTACTGGAGGCACTGGCTGAAGCTGCCTCCAGACTGCGGCTTTTGAGCCTGGCTTATCCCCTGGGGCTCAGAACGCCCATCCTACAGGCTGCAGATTTGGTGAAAATCAAATTGCCCCCTCACCTCTTCCTCACCCTGTCCTTGCCTAAACACCGAAGTCCTGTCTCACCTCCTCCGGGCAGCCTGCTTTCCGCGGGCTTTTTCAGTGAGTCCATACCCCACAGGGTCAGCCACAGAGGTTCAAGTTAGCGATATGGAAACTAAAACCCATCCACATTAAGTTGTGTGGGGTCGGAAGTCACGACCTCAGGCGTACACCACTGACTCTGTCTATCTAGTTACAGTTTCCGTATAGATTGTGTTTCTTCATGTAGAAGTTTTTCTTTTAAGTTCAAATCTCCTCTAATTTCCAAGTTTCTAACTCTTAATCTCATAGAGGCAGCTGTGAGACCTGGTTTAGTTATTTAAGATCTCAGCTTCTTCAACTGCAAAATGATGGTCTTAATAGCACCTACCCTAAAAGAGGAGTAAGTGAGAGGTCGTGGCCAAAATGCTTAGCACCGTGCCTGGCACACGGTATGTACACATTACTTTCCCCCTTCTCTATTACGGAGAGCAGTCTTGGAAACAGCCATACACTCACTCAGTAAGCACATCTTGTGCACACATCTTGTGCAGAGGCACTGGGCAGTGCGCTGGGGCTGCAGAGAACAGAGGACACCTGTTACCCGCCTGGAAGGACAGGGTATGAGGCTGCTGAGCAGATGCTGGGGACCAAGAGAGGTGGATCTTCCTGTCCCCTGGGCTTGTTGGGGATGTATGAACAGCTCTAGCCTATGAGCTGTGAATAGAGGTGACACATGTCACTTCCAGGGTGGGAGATTTAATTCCCAGGACTGGATCTCCTTCCTCTCCTGCCAAGGTGACAGGAACAGATACGAAGAGAGGTAGTCTTTGAAAACTCCGACTCCTGAGTGACTTTGATGAGCAGAGCCCTCTGCCAGGCTGGGGTGGCTCAGGATGAAGTCACTGAGACTAGCTTTCTTTAACGAGAAACGTGTATGTATCTTTAATGTTATGATTACTTGAGGCTAAGAGTTCCAGGCCACTGTGAGCCATGAGCCACTGCACTCCAGCCTGGGCGACACGGTGAGGCTCTGTCTCAAAACAACAACAGCAACAAAACCCCGCAACATCCGTAATACTGAACGCCTGTCGACTTGGCTGAATTGTGGCAATGCCTGAATTGTAAACCAGATAAGCTCCTCAAAGAATGTATTTAAAAAAAAAATGTAACCACGAATTATTTTAATAAACTCCATAGCTGTTGATGGTAGTTTTCCATAAACTTCCAGAAAAGTAGAGCAGATGCTGGCCAAGTTAGGCCCTCACTAAACGTTCCACAAATTCCTTCCATGGAAAGACCTTCCTTTTCTGTCACATTTCTTTTCAAATTTTCACAGTAGCAAAGGTGTTTTTACTCCCATCTTTTTATTTTGAAAAAGTTTAAATTTACAGAATTGCAAGAACAATACAATAAACACCCAGGGACCATGGGTTCCACAACTGTTCTCTTCTTACTGCCTTTGTCTGGCCTTCTGCTCTCCTCCCATCTGACCCCACCTTGGTTGAGTCTACTTCTTCTCCTTCTCCTCCTCCTTCTTCCTCTCCTCCTCCTCCTCCTCTGCCTCCTTCCTCTCCTCCTCCTCCTCCTCCCCCTCCTTCCTCTCCTCCTCCTCCTCCCCCTCCTTCCTCTCCTCCTCCCCCTCCTTCCTCTCCTCCTCCTCCTTCCTCTCCTCCTCCTCCTTCCTCTCCTCCTCCTCCTCCCCCTCCTTCCACTCCTCCTCCTCCCCCTCCTTCCTCTCCTCCTCCTCCTCCTCCGCCTCCTTCCTCTCCTCCTCCTCCTTCCCCTCCTTCCACTCCTCCTCCTCCCCCTCCTTCCTTTCCTCCTCCCCCTCCTTCCTCTCCTCCTCCTCCTCCCCCCTCCTCCCTCTCCTCCTCCTCCCCCCTCCTTCCTCTCCTCCTCCTCCCCCTCCTTCCACTCCTCCTCCTCCCCCTCCTTCCTTTCCTCCTCCTCCTCCTCCGCCTCCTTCCTCTCCTCCTCCTCCTCCCCCTCCTTCTACTCCTCCTCCTCCCCCTCCTTCCTTTCCTCCTCCTCCTCCTCCCCTCCTTCCTCTCCTCCTCCTCCTCCCCCTCCTTCCTTTCCTCCTCCTCCTCCCCCCTCCTTCCTCTCCTCCTCCTCCCCCTCCTTCCTCTCCTCCTCCTCCTCCCCCTCCTTCTACTCCTCCTCCCCCTCCTTCCTTTCCTCCTCCTCCTCCTCCCCTCCTTCCTCTCCTCCTCCTCCTCCCCCCTCCTTCCTCTCCTCCTCCTCCTCCCCCCTCCTTCCTCTCCTCCTCCTCCCCCTCCTTCCTCTCCTCCTCCTCCTTCCTCTCCTCCTCCTCCCCCTCCTTCCTCTCCTCCTCCCCCTCCTTCCTCTCCTCCTCCTCCTCCCCCTCCTCCCTCTCCTCCTCCTCCCCCTCCTTCCTCTCCTCCTCCTCCTCCTCCTCCTCCCCCTCCTTCCTCTCCTCCTCCTCCTCCTCCCCCTCCTTCCTCTCCTCCTCCTCCTCCTCCCCCTCCTTCCTCTCCTCCTCCCCCTCCTTCCTCTCCTCCTCCCCCTCCTTCCTCTCCTCCTCCCCCTCCTTCCTCTCCTCCTCCTCCCCCTCCTTCCTCTCCTCCTCCTCCTCCCCCTCCTTCCTCTCCTCCTCCTCCTTCCTCTCCTCCTCCTCCCCCTCCTTTCTCTCCTCCTCCTCCTCCCCCTCCTTCCTCTCCTCCTCCTCCTTCCTCTCCTCCTCCTCCTCCCCCTCCTTTCTCTCCTCCTCCTCCTTCCTCTCCCCCTCCCCCTCCTTTCTCTCCTCCTCCTCCTCCCCCTCCTTCCTCTCCTCCTCCTCCTTCCTCTCCTCCTCCTCCTCCCCCTCCTTTCTCTCCTCCTCCTCCTTCCTCTCCCCCTCCCCCTCCTTTCTCTCCTCCTTCTTCTCCTTCCTCTCCTCCTCCTCCTCCTCTTCTTTTTGGGACACGGTCTTGTTCTGTAACCCAGGCAGGAATGTAGGGGTGTGATCATGGCTCACTGCAGCCTCAACCTCCTGGACTCCAATAATTCTCTGCCTCAGCCTCCCACATAGCTGGCACTACAGGTTCTCACCACCATGCCCAGCTGTTTTAAAAATTATTATTATTTGTAGAAACAGGGTCTTACCATGTTGACCAGGCTGACCTTGAACCCCTGAGCTCAAGCGATCCTCCCACCTCAGCCTCCCAAAGTGCTGGGATTACAGGCATGAGCCAGTATGCCCAGCAGGTTGAATATTTAAAGGTTTCAGAGACGATGAATATCAGCCCCAAATATTTTGAACACACACCTTCTAAAAACAAGGACATGCCCTTACCTGACAGTGTATAATTATCACACTGAAGTATCTTACCCTAATACAAGATTATGATCTCATACACACCCCAGATGTAAATTTCACGATGTATCCTCAAACCTGTCCTTGACCAGGGTTTAACATTTTTGTCCACTAGGATTGAGTATTGCGTTCAGTTGTTGAATATCTTTAGTCCTTTTAACTGAGAGCAGCTCTCACTACCATCCCCCTCCTCTTTTTTTTTTTAATGGAGTTTTGCTCTGTCGCCCAGGCTGGAGGGCAGTGGCACAATCTAAGCTCACAGCAACCTCTGCTTCCCAGGCTCGAGAGATTCTCCTGCCTCAGCCTCCGAAGCAGTTGGGACCACAGGCACACACCATCACACTTGGCTAATTTTTGTAGTTTTAGTAGAGATGGGGTTTTACCATATTGGTCAGGCTGGTCTTGAACTCCTGACCTCGTGATCCACCCACCTCGGCCTCCCAAAGTGCTGGGATTACAGGCCTGAGCCAGCACGCCTGGCCACTACCCACCCCCTTTTGTTGTCCTTCCTGGCCCTGCCATTTGTTGATGGCACTGCACTGCTTTGAATCCCCAGAAAGCTGGCACAGTCAAATGAGCTTAAACTAAGTTTTAGAAAAGACACTTTTTCTTTGGTCCCACGAAAGATAATTTCCAGAAGCTGTATTGCAATGATTTTTAGGAGGTGGTGCTGACTTTGTGTAACCCAAGAACTCTTCAGTTCCCAAGCAGTTTCTGGAAGCCTGGGACTCCTCTGCTACCCGATCCCCTTCCCTAAAACCAAGGCACCGCGTGACCCCAGAAAAGAAATGTTGGAAGGATATTGAAATGAATGAATGGGAAATAGTGAGAGAAAAAGCAAAACGCCTTTCAACTTGTCCCTTCTTTGGATTCTCTGTTGTGCCTCAAAAGCAGAGTGGCTTCAGCCCAGCTTCAAAGTCTTCCTCTTGTTCAGGACAACCCTCTAAACACACGCCCAGCACAAACAGCTTTCTGATGAATTCCCTGACGCTCGCGCCACACCTCGGGCAGAAAGACAGCTGCAGCAGGAAAACATGGACGAGGAAATTTGTTCAACAACTCTGGGGGAAAAGAAAAAATCTAGACTTCTAGCTATCCAAGCAGCGTAGATTTTATTTGCTGAAAACCTCAGCAAGTTTTCCTAGAGAAAATATTTTGCTCCCCAAGTAGTTTCAAAGACATTTTTGTTTCCCAACAGATCATGTTCTTGAGACATTACAAAGCTATGGGATATGTGGGGTTTTTTTTTTTTTTTTTTTTTGAGACGGAGTTTCGCTCTTGTTACCCAGGCTGGAGTGCAATGGCGCGATCTCGGCTCACCGCAACCTCCGCCTCCTGGGTTCAGGCAATTCTCCTGCCTCAGCCTCCTGAGTAGCTGGGATTACAGGCACGGTCCACCATGCCCAGCTAATTTTTTGTATTTTTAGTAGAGACGGGGTTTCGCCATGTTGACCAGGATGGTCTGGATCTCTTGACCTTGTGATCCACCCGCCTCGGCCTCCCAAAGTGCTGGGATTACAAGCTTGAGCCACCGTGCCCGGCCCGAGACGGTGTTTCACCATGTTGACCAGGATGGTCTCGATCTCTTGACCTTGTGATCCACCTGCCTCGGCCTCCCAAAGTGCTGGGATTACAGGCTTGAGTCACCGCGCCCGGCCGGGATATGTTGTTTTTAATCGATGCGGCTCAGTTTATCTACTTTCCCTGTTTTTTTACCGATTTTTGAAGGCTCTATTCCTGCCCGTGCAATGCCCAGGCGTATCCACAAGGTGTCAGCACCTTCATGATAAGCAGAGCGGGCCGGGCGGTCTTTTTCCTTTTTTCTGTAGCAGTTCCTGGGTTGGCCACAAGACGGCGCCAACACCCATGGAGTCCGCCCAGCCGCTCCAGGTGCAGCAGCCTCCGGCCGGGAGGAGCGGGGCGCGGGGCGCGGGGCGCGGGGCGGTGCGGGAGGAGCGCGGCGCGGGGCGCGGGGCGCGGGGCGGTGCGGGAGGAGCGCGGCTTCAATACCTTCAGGCTTCACCGCCGCTTATTATTTCAGGAACACGCCGGGCCCTCTGGGACCCGATTCCGCTTTCGGCTCACTGACTTACAGGGTCAAGAAGGGGGAAAATCGGCCAGAAAGTGGCAGCCCCCCCTCCCACATACCCTGGCGGGTTCAGGAAAAGCTCGGAAACACGGTTTTTGCGAAGTCCAGGTGTGTGGAAGGCGTTGTTTTAACAACCTGAACAAACATCTCTCCCGCAGTCCCACTGAGCAGAGAAGAAACCTAATTCCAGGGCAAAGGGAAACGTCTCTCTCACCTTTTCTGCCTGGATTATCCGAATTTCTTTCCTCTCCTCTCTTCATTTCTTCGGGGCAGGGGAGGATGGTTAATATATAAGCGACTCCATCCGCCCCCCAGATGACATTGGTTTAAACCTGGACACCCTTGTAAATGCAAAGGCAGGCAGCCACTGCCAGTTTGGAATTTATTTTTTCATAGTCCTTAGCTATTTTAGGTTTTGCTCTGATAAAGCTGTTTCTCTCTCTCTCTCTCTCTCTCTCTCTCTCTCTCTCTTTCATTCTCTCTTTTTCACACACGCACGCAGCCTCGTAAACGCAAAGTAAAAAGCAGAATAAATAACATTCCTTCAGGAAGCCCACAGGCTGAGTGTTTCTTGATCAATAGTTTGCATTTCCAGTAAAATCGTGACACGAACTCACTGTGCCTGTCATGCGTTGCGGGAAAAGGGCACTTTTTGCTAGAGTTCTTTTAAAAAAACAATAACAAAAAGCTAGATGTGGAAATATCCGAAGCATTAAAAAAGTAATAAAGTCATGGTAGCAGTTCAGGGTTGGGACAGAAAGCTCAAATCATTCGCCTGTGAGCTGAGAACTGGGCAGCTTTGCTTTGTTTCGAAGAAAGAAAGAAAGAAAGAAAGAAAGAAAGAAAGAAAGAAAGAAAGAAAGAGAGAGAGAGAGAGAGAAAGAAAAAAGAAGAGAGAGAGATCCGGTTAGAAAAAGACCCCAGAATACTCACAAAAACAGTCTTTTAGAAGTGAAATATTCAAGGTAAAGAAACCTGATTTGTTTTCCTTTGACTTTGAATAGATCAGGAAAAGAAGATAATGCACATAGATTTCCGTGTTCTGTTCTTTGATTGGAAACGAGTAGATGCCCCATTACCTTCTAGTCACCTCCCTAAAGCGAGGAGGCCTGGTGCGTTCTCTTGACATCCTTCTGCTGAGAATCTAATACCAGCCGAGGAGCAGGCAAGAAGGACAAGCAATCCTGAAATACACATGTTCTCCCTGAAGCCCTCTTCCCTACCCAACCAGACGAGCAACTTCCACAATTCTACACCGTGTTTAGCCTTTTTTAGGGGGTGTCTCACTCCTTCAGGGGAAGTGGGAAAAGGGGATCTGATTATTGAGGTGTGAAAGAAATAATCAGTCCACAAATAAACAAACTGTCCGGAATTCCTAGAGGGAAGGAGAGGTCTTTGCAGGAGATCCAAGTCGCTCCAGGTCCGCCTCCCGAATAATACCATCTCCAAGGGGTCTTGAACCGTCTGCGAGCAACCCTCGCCCAGTCTCCCCTAGGAGCCCGCTCCCCAACTCACCCTACCCAAACCCGACAAAACAAAAAAGAAGAAAATATAGAAAATCAACTTGGAGACTCCCAAGGGGACTTTGCGAGGAGCAGGAGGCAGGGACAGCGCCCTGGGGTCGGTCTTAGCCGCCGGCGCCGGCTGGGCCAGGGGAGCTTCCACGCTTGGTGGCCGCGGCGCGTGCCGCTCATTGCGCGCATCTTCGAGCGAAGCCCCCGCGGAAAATAGGCTCGGGTTTCTACTCGCAGGGCCCAGGAAGTCGGCTCTGCCTGGCCCCGGCGGGTCGCGGCATTGTCCGGGTCTTCTGGGAGCGCGGGGTCAGCTCTTCAGAGGGAATTTCTATCTGGGAAAAGGGAGAGGAGCTTCGAAGCTGAAGTCGGTGGGCTGCGAGTGTCCACAGGGAGACAAAAGGGGGAAATAGCAGAGTCACTTCATCCCTTTCCCCAAACCCCACAAAACTGCTCGCAGTGACTTCACGGCGAATTCGGAGGATTAAATTGTCAGAAGTCGCTACCTTCCCCTCTATCGGCAGCACGGCCTGGCTCCTCCGCTGGGGGCGAGGGAAACTCGGTTTCTAGGGTTTGCCTCTAAAACCTTGATAGGTTCTCCTCGGCGACCCTAAGACTGGAAACTCCCTGTTGATGATTAATTATTGGCTTAAATAAGTATCACATCTAGGGGAGGCCTGCCATTCCAATCCAGCGCGTTTGCTTTGAATCCATTACACCTTGGCCCCCATAATTAGGAAATCTAATTATTCGCTTCATCACTCATTAATAAGAAAAATGTCCCAGGATCGTTGCTACTTACGAGGTCTTTGGGGGAGCTATTTTACTCCATTAATTCATTCTATTTTGTATTTCAAACTGATTTTTTTTTTCTTACAGAGGAAAGTGGCTATTTTTTGTTCTGGGCATGTGGGCCCATTCACCAAAATGTGATCATAAAATAAATTTTAATAAGATATAACTCTTTTTAAAAAATCTTTTCAAGGGAAGGCGGAGTCGTAGCAGAGGCGCCGGGTCTTAGAGCCGACGGATTACTGCGCTCCTCGCCCTGATTGGTGCCGACTCCCCTCAGCTGCCTGGTGATTGGCCGAAAGTTCCGGGAGGGGGCGTGGCCCTAGGAAAGTAAAAACTCGCTTTGAGCAAGACTTTTGAAACTTTTCCCAATCCCTAAAAGGGACTTGGCCTCTTTTTCCGGGCTCGGCCGGGCAGCCGCTGGAACCCCGGCGCGCTGACCCTCGGGGCTGCGGGGCTGCTGGGGGCTTGGAGAGCCTCCTGAGCCCTTCCTCGCGCCGGCCGAGGGTCCACCCGGCTCCCCCGGCCGCTGCGTCTCCGCCGGGTCGCGGCCACCCGCCTGCTCGCGCTGCCGCCGCCGGGTCCTGGAGCGAGCGAGGAGCGGGGCCGGCGCTGCGCTCGCCCGGGGCGCGCCCTCCAGGATGCCGATCAGACCGGTCCGCTGAAAGCGCGCGCCCCTGCTCGGCCCGGGCCCCGCCGCCTGCGACCCCCTTGCACCGGAGGCTGCCAGGAGCCCAGGGCTGCCCCTCCCGCCCCCCTTCTCTCCCCCTCTGGCTCTCTCGCTCTCTCTCGCTCTCGGGGCCCCCCTCGCTCCCCTGGCCGCAGTCCGCGCGCGCGGGCGCCGGCGAGCCGTCTCGGACGCAGCATGCAGGCGCGCTACTCCGTGTCCGACCCCAACGCCCTGGGAGTAGTGCCCTACCTGAGCGAGCAGAATTACTACCGGGCTGCGGGCAGCTACGGCGGCATGGCCAGCCCCATGGGCGTCTACTCGGGCCATCCGGAGCAGTACGGCGCGGGGATGGGCCGCTCCTACGCGCCCTACCACCACCACCAGCCCGCGGCGCCCAAGGACCTGGTGAAGCCGCCCTACAGCTACATCGCGCTTATCACCATGGCCATCCAGAACGCGCCGGAGAAGAAGATCACCCTGAATGGCATCTACCAGTTCATCATGGACCGCTTCCCCTTCTACCGGGAGAACAAGCAGGGCTGGCAGAACAGCATCCGCCACAACCTCTCCCTAAACGAGTGCTTCGTCAAGGTGCCCCGCGACGACAAGAAGCCCGGCAAGGGCAGCTACTGGACGCTGGACCCGGACTCCTATAACATGTTTGAGAACGGAAGCTTCCTGCGGCGCCGGCGGCGCTTCAAAAAGAAGGACGTGTCCAAGGAGAAGGAGGAGCGGGCCCACCTCAAGGAGCCGCCCCCGGCCGCGTCCAAGGGCGCCCCGGCCGCCCCCCACCTCGCGGACGCCCCCAAGGAGGCCGAGAAGAAGGTGGTGATCAAGAGCGAGGCGGCGTCCCCGGCGCTGCCGGTCATCACCAAGGTGGAGACGCTGAGCCCCGAGAGCGCGCTGCAGGGCAGCCCCCGCAGCGCGGCCTCCACGCCCGCAGGCTCCCCCGACGGTTCGCTGCCAGAGCACCACACCGCGGCGCCCAACGGGCTGCCGGGCTTCAGCGTGGAGAACATCATGACCCTGCGAACGTCGCCGCCAGGCGGAGAGCTGAGCCCGGGGACCGGACGCGCGGGCCTAGTGGTGCCGCCACTGGCGCTGCCCTACGCCGCCGCGCCGCCCGCTGCCTACGGCCAGCCGTGCGCGCAGGGCCTGGAGGCCGGGGCTGCCGGGGGCTACCAGTGCAGCATGCGGGCCATGAGCCTGTACACCGGGGCCGAGCGGCCGGCGCACATGTGCGTCCCGCCCGCCCTGGACGAGGCCCTCTCGGACCACCCGAGCGGCCCCGCGTCGCCACTGAGCGCCCTCAACCTCGTCGCCGGCCAGGAGGGCGCGCTCGCGGCCACGGGCCACCACCACCAGCACCACGGTCACCACCACCCGCAGGCGCCGCCGCCTCCGCCGGCTCCCCAGCCTCAGCCGACGCCGCAGCCCGGGGCCGCCGCAGCCCAGGCGGCCTCCTGGTATCTCAACCACAGCGGGGACCTGAACCACCTCCCCGGCCACACGTTCGCGGCCCAGCAGCAAACTTTCCCCAACGTGCGGGAGATGTTCAACTCCCACCGGCTGGGGATTGAGAACTCTAGCCTCGCGGAGTCCCAGGTGAGCGGCACTGCCAGTTGTCAGCTGCCCTACAGATCCACGCCGTCCCTCTACCGCCACGCCGCCCCCTACTCCTACGACTGCACGAAATACTGACCTCCCCGGCCGGCTCCGGCTTCGTTTCCCAGCCCCGACCCAACCAGACAGTTAAGGCTGCAGAGACGCAAACAAAAACAAAAACAAAACGTGTCCACCAACCTTTTTTCAGACCCGGGAGCAGAGAGCTGGCACGCCAGCCCCCAGCCGTCTGTGAAGCGCGCAGGTAACTTTAATTCGCCGCCCTCTTTCTGGGATCCCAGGAAACTCCCTTTAAAGGGACTCAGCCCAACAAAATGAGTATTGGTCTTAAAATCCCCCTCTCCTACCAGGACGGCTGTGCTGTGCTCGACTTGAGCTTTCCAAAGTTAAGTTATGGACCAAATCCCATAGCGACCCCCTACTGACATTCTGTAGAGGTGCCCCTGTGTGTATGGGGGGGGGGTCTCTACAGATAATGTATGTGCTGTCTGTAATTTTAAATTTCTCCAACCGTGCTGTACAAATGTGTGGATTTGTAATCAGGCTATTTTGTTGTTGTTGTTGTTCAGAGCCATTAATATAATATTTAAAGTTGAGTTCACTGGATAATTTTTTCATCTTGCCCAACCATTTCTAACTGCCAAATTGAATTCAAGAAACCGATGTGGGTTTTGCTTCCTGTACAATTCTGAGATATAATTCCTTTTCCCCTTGTAGGTCTTTTACAAAACAAGAAAATAATTTATTTTTTTGTTGGTGGATAAAGACGTCAAGTATCTGATACTTTTTATTTACAAAGTGTGATGGTTTTGTATAGTCGGTTCCACCCTGAGTATTCCTAAAAGAAAAAAAAAAAAAAACCTTAAAAAATCTAACTTCATCTACGTTTGTTTTATGCAGTCTTAATAGTTGTACTTACCTTAAAATAAACCCATGTTGTTTTTCTGCCCACAGTTTGGACAGTGTTTGTGTTCTTGCATTTTTTAAAAATGAGGTTTGTTTGCAAACCCACCTGTTTTAATTATTTTTTTGCACAGGTGGGTATACATGTAGACGCATAAATACGATCAGAGAATAGGAGTACATGCCTACTGTCTTGTTTAGTGACAGAGAAGTCTTTTTATTTATTTTTAAATCCCAGTCTAGGATTTTTTTCTTTTGGAGAGACTGCCCAGTTGGAGAGGGCTGCCCGAAGGACTGGACCATGAGCTTGCTGTAATGCATTTTGTTAAATGCAGGAAAAACATGCCAGATGTCAAACAAACAGTGCCACTGCATCTCAGTGTCCAGCCGTCCCCAATTTAGTAGGTGAAGGAAGGGAAGGGTAAACATTTCCCGTTTGCTAACTGCAGCCCAGGCTAAGTCGTGCTTTCCCCCGATTTTCTAAAATTCAAGCTTCTAAGCCTGCTCTGACGGTTTTCCTGAGAGTTTCAACTGAGCCAAGGAAGGGCTGAAGGGGACAGATTTTCTAACGTTTAATATCCATACCCTCTTAGCGGCCAGATCAGAGGGGAATTTCAGACTTCTTTACTTCTGGGTGTCATATCTAAATCTGTACCGTCATCGCAGTGAAAAATTTTAAACCTCATTACCCTTCAAAAATAAGTTACGATGCTTTTAGAGTTCTAAATTCATCGTTTGTCAATATGTTAAATAATAGAGATTATTTTTCTTTTCAATGTTAATATCTTGTCTTTTACGTTTTTAATAGCAACATAGTTTTCTTGAAATGTAGCTGGGGAAATGGCTTTGTTACCTATTTCAATGGCTGAAACCCACGATTACCCTGCTGGTCTCTTTGTGTGAATTTCGGGACCAAAGCTTCCTCAGTTCCCACCCCAGCAGGTGAGCGGTGAGCTGTGCCTTGGCAATGGTGAAGTTCTTTTTGAGCTTAATGTTTCAAGAGCTGATGATTTTGCTAAAGGTGATTTTACTTGAGGTCCTGGCACTGAACGTCACCTGGGCATTGTTCTTGTTGCTTTAAACAAGGCACTTTATCTCTACACTGTGTTGAAAGAGAATTCGGGGAAGCTTAAACTCTGATAATTTTCCCATATGTGCAACACAGACTCTTTTAATCTGTGGCCCCAGAGGTGGCACACAGTTAAGATGCAGAGGCTGTTTCATTCCTTTTCATAATGTGCGGGTGCCCGGGTGCTAGGCTTTCCTCAGGCCTCAGGCCAGGCGGGCTTTGGTTGAGTGAACAGGAGGAAGTTAAGGACGTAGGGGTGGTGAGAGACCCTCTCCAAGCTGCGGAATACGGTGGCCCAAGCTCCTTGCCCGCGTCTGCCGAGATAGTTTCATTTTACTTCTGCTCCCTTCATGCTCTTTGCCCCAGGAGAAGAGGAGAGGATTGCAGACCCTAAGTGAGCTGGCTTTTTTCCTTCCCTCGATGTTTTAAAGAAGTCTTTCTGAAAGCCTGCCCTCATCGTCAGATTTGAAACTATCAGTGTCCTGTTAATGGCAAAGCCTGAGAAACACACGGAAAATAAATGAGTGCAGCGGTGTGGCTGAGAGTCCCCAGCCCTGCTGTTGAAACCACGCTGGGCTTTCACACCTTTAGGAGGCCTTTTTAAAAACGTCCTGCTGTGTGGGGGCTGGAAACCCAAGCCAGTGGCCCTTGTGGAGGTTATCGGGTGGGAGTATTTCCATTCCCCAGGAACTCCGGCAACTGCAGGTTGTATTTGGGGCTTTATTCGGGTCTTCGGAGGCAGCAGCGTGGAGAACCAGACCCTAAACGTGTATCAGCCTGGGCATTTTGGGACTCATCTAAGGACCCTCTCACTCAAGGCTTCCTCTGTCTGAGTGGACAGGGAGAGGTGCGGTAAGTGCTAGAAGGCCCATGGCCCCTTGTGCTGTGAACTGGCTCAGAGTTCTGTGCAGCCCCGCTCTCCGCTCTCCTGCAGTCCAGGCCTCCTGCCGCGCCTGTGTGGACCTCAGGCCCGAAAGCTTAGTGGCCTC
This sequence comes from Saguinus oedipus, assembly GCA_031835075.1. NCBI lineage: Eukaryota > Metazoa > Chordata > Mammalia > Primates > Cebidae > Saguinus > Saguinus oedipus. The sequence continues at coordinate 45,530,906 of CM063189.1, forward strand.
TGGGACATCTGTTGCTCTCCCAGCGGAGTGGGAAGATTCTGCAGCACGTGCTGTGAGCAGCCAACGCTCTCATCAACAGTCGCACGTCTTGGCAGCCACCCTGCTTGTCTGCTGCCCACTGCACAAAAAGCACGTGCCTAGGGCATTGACTGCTCTTGATCCCCTCGTCCACCACGTTTTTCTATGGCCTTTTGGTCCTTGGGAGGTTCTGGGCCTTTCAAGGAAAGGGGAAAGGAGGTTAGGGATGGAAGGGCCATACTCTCTATCATAGGCTGTAGAGACTGGGCTTGGGGCAACTCTGAGGACCACACAAATGCAGTTTGCATGAAGTCTGTCTGATCACCCTGTGCCTTCCTAAGCCAGTAAGAAGATATCCCAGAGCGCATGGCAAATGAGATGAAAGCGCCCGAACACCATGGCAGAGACCTTCCCATTGAATTCACTCTGTGTCCCTGGTGGGTTTTGGCTGGGTGGCCTCTGACTCTAAGCATAGTCTGGCTATGACAGATATGGGCCACTCGAAGACACCCCATGGCCTCTGAGCATCCCATACATTCTCAGCTCCAGAGAGGCTGCAGCCAGAGTAGCCTCCTCCAATGGGCCTCTGAGGCTCCACCCCACATTCCCGGCTTTCAGGAAGAGGGACTGCCTGCCTCCTGCCGGCCGTGCCCAGGCCTCTTGAAGGCTGGGCTTGGGTCTGTGGTCGAAAGGCCATCACTGCCATGGAACAGGTGGCCTATCCATGAAGATGCAAATCTTGCTGTGACTTTTGTCCAGGAATTGCTGGAGCACTGGGCTAGAAATGAGAAGACCACATCTCTCTGTGTGAACAAAACTCTTCCCCTCTCTGGCCTTTTTATCTGTAAAATGATCCAGTGGCCAGGGCTGCACTGCACTGTCCTTCTGGGCATAGCCAGGGCTGCTTACTCTGCCAACCCTTCTGCCAGCAAGACATGAAGATCAGAAGCCAGAGGCAGAAGAAAACACAGAGTCCTGGGAACTTCTGCGCTTGGCTCATAAGTCTTTTGAGGTCCATCTCCTCCCTTTTACTTGGTGCTGCTGGAGCAGGGAGAGGCTTGTGAACAGAGCTCCCAGCTCACTGGTGAAAATGAACCCTGTGTGCTTGGGAGGGTCTCCTCACTCCTCCCCACCCCCATCCAGAAAAGGGGGAAAGGGTGTTGGGTGCAAGGTTGACTGATGGGAACTTATTGTTAACTGAAAACTTGATCTGGGTGTAGATAGAGACACCAAGAAGAGACACCCATGGAAGGGTGGCCGAGTCCTGTGCCTTGAGAAGGTGTGGGTCTCTGAGCCTGTGGCTGGACTTTGGGAATGTGTGCTTGCTTGCCCTGGGCCCTGTCTGACTCTCTCAGTGGGATGAAGGTGGGTAAGTTAAGACCTGAGGTTTTATGCCTTAGGTGCCAGTAGGCTGAGGCCACCTGGGGTCTGGAGTCTGATGCCTTTGTTCCAGGTGAGTGGGAATGGCCGGGTCAGAGCCTCTGAAGAGCCCGCCCCTCGCCTCCCAGTGGGCGCCTTCTTCCATCGCATATTTGAAATGCTTTCCCAAACTTTGAGATGTGTTCACTGCCTGCCTCTTTCATGGCCTCATCTCACCAAGGCATTTGAAATGTTTGCTTTTTGACATAGGCATGTAAGGAAGTGGGTGGACAGTTTCAGCGGAGGTTGGAAGGCTGGCAGCCGTTCGTCAGGGACAGCCATTTGGTCTAGGAAGACACCACCCAACTGTAATTTGTGCCAGGCTTTCTCTTCCCTTTTCAACCTTCCTGCTGGAGAAAAGCGGAGGGCTGGGATTGAGTGTCAGCCTTGTGGGGTTGCGGGTGTGTGAAGAGGGAAAGGGGATGGTTGGTAAAGCTGCTGGCATACCCAACCCATTTAGGGGATGGACTTGGGAGGCTTTTACCCACTTCATATCCTGAGATGCAGCTTCATGCTCTGGAACCTCAGTCGTTGCCCATCCAGGCTTCCAGGTCATGGAGACACTGAGCTTTGCCAGTCTCAGCCTGGTGGCCCTTCTGTCCTAGATCCTCTGGCCCTAGGTCTCCATCTGTCTTGTGTTATTTTCATAGGTGACCTCCCCAGTGGAGTCCCTCTCTCTAAGTCTGAATCCATGTGCACCTGCTTTGGCCCTTACAAAGTATTCAGGTGACATCAGACAGGTCACCTTGAGCTCTCTGGGGCAGCCTCTCAGCTGAAAGAAAAAAATAGGCTTGAGAGGGTTATCTCCAGGATTCACAAACCTCACACAGGTTGGCAAGGTGCGTCCATAGTGCCCTACTCATAGTAAACACTCGTGACCAGCCGTTAAGGTTTACCTGGAGCACAGGAGAGAAAAAGACAAAGGAACCTTTGGTCTGAATGACATGCATTTGTCACACTGTGCTGTATGGCCCCAGCAGGGAAAGCCACCGTGTCTGGGACGATGCCACTCACCTTCAATTCTGCCAGGCCTTCCTTCCTTTTTCAACCTTCCAGCTCTGCAGAGAAAGCAGAGGGTTGGGCTTTTCAAAAACCCAGTCAGTGCACATGTCCCAACTGCCTCCGCTTACAGCCTTTCCGTCATTTCTGGGAACAAGGTGTGCTATAAATAAGGGGATCATTTGGGAACTCCCACCCTGCCTTTTGGGTCTCCTGCATTCGCTGACTCAGACCGCCATCACCTTCATGGCCTGCTCACTGCCCCGCAAGAGAAGGGAGGACCTAGGCCCTGCTCCCCCAGCTCTGGAACTCTCCCACTCTTTTCAAAGTGGGAAGGGAGGGAAGGAGGAAGAGGTCTTCTGGGTTTTGGTGGAAGGTAAGTAGGGACTCTGTGATTTTCTACTTATACTGTCCCAAATCTCCCAGCTCCAGGGGTGCTGCACAGCCTCTCTTTTCTAGAGGGGCCCCTCCCACTGTCTACTCCAGACATTCTCTGCCTCTGAGCCCTTCTGGATATCTGGGCATGTCAGACCCCAGAGCACCCACTATTGGAGGACAATCACATGGGCTGTGAGCCCTGTGCCTCCATTTCCTATTTTCAGGGTCTTGGGGTGTGCTATGCTAAGCCTCAGTTTCATCGTCTGTCAAATGGGTGGATCTGCCACCCCTGCCTTTCACAGACGTTGTAAGGGTTGGCAAGAGAACTTCCACTGGGTCCCGAGTGTCCACAGCGGGTGCTATTATAAGATGATTGTTTTTCTGTCTTTTGGAGCACTTCCTCCTGGAACACCTGAGGCAGGTTAACTTACAGGGTTTCAGTTTCCTGGTTTACAAAATGAGAACAACAAAGCTCTCTATTTCTTAGGGCTGCTGTGAGGACGAAATGCCTCAATACATTTTAGTTATTAATATTATTATCATCTTTGTCTCCAATGTTTTCAGGTTGTCAGTAAGGTGACGGGCTGAGTCCTTCATCTTTTCACCAGGGCTCTTCTCAAACATGCTACAGACGCGGTTGAATCATATATATGTATGTAACACACACACATTATATATATATATATATGTTAACTGTCTTGGAAAAGTGATGCAGACATTTGGAAAGGTGACTCAGATTACTGTTAACTCTGGTTTCTACTTTTTACTTTCAGTGGGAAAGGTTGAGTGGACGGCTTGGGGGGCAGTGGGAGGAACTCTTGTCTCTCACCCCTCAGCCTTTTTATCTGAGGCTGTTTTTATCACTAGTGCCTGGGCTCCCATCTGCCTTCCTGAGGAGCACACATGTGCTTTGTCCCAGGACTGGGAGCGGAGCTGTCTGCCCTCATCTCACCGGGAACCCCTTTTCTGCTAGAGCCTGAGAGTTGGAAACTCCAGTCCTCCTGGAGCATCCGGGCAGGCCAGATATCAGGCTTTTCCTGCAGGCTGGGAGGTGAGCACTCACCAAGTGACTTCTCAGATGACGAACTTGCCTGGATCTGAGGCTTATGAATCTGTAGGGAACGTTCAGTGTCCCCCTCTGGCTCTCTGGGACACTGGTTCTAGAGGCCCAGCCGGCCGTCTCCCAGGCTCCGCTGCCCTCCGCAGGGCCTTCGCTCCGTCCTCAGCCAACAGAGCTTCCGCACGAGGGCGCATCCGCTCTCGGACGCCGAGGGCTACGGCGCGCACGCCCCGGAAATATGGAAATTGCCCCAGCGCGGGGTTCCTTCTAACACAGGCCCCTCCTAGGCTCAGGTTACAAATTCATCAATCACCCGGGAGCCTGGGTTCAAACCCGCGCCGAGCCGGGCTGGGGCGCAATGCCGGAGTTCTACAGCTGAAACGTCCCAGAGACTTTGCACATTTCTGCAAACGCGCGGGGCGGGGTGTGCGTCTCCAAACCAAGCTAGGATGTGGGCATTTGTGTTGTTTTGTTGTTTCTCTCTCTCTCTCTCTCTGTCTGTCTGTCTGTCTGTCTCTCTCTCTCTCTCTCTCGCCCCCCCATCTTTCTTTTTTTTTTTAACTATCGGTGCCCCGCCCACCAGCCGCGAGAGTCTCCGCCCGCGTCCCGCCCATTACCAAATCGGTCTGTGTTTATCATTGTACAAATTCAAGCTCAGATTTGCCTTAGAGTTTAGAAGACGCGCCGGGACCGCGGGCATTTCGGTAGAGGCAGGGATGTATGCGCTGGTCTTCGGGTGCCGCGCGGGGAGCTCCAGGAGGGTCTGTGGGGTACGAAGGTGGGGAAGGGGTTGCATAGTGTGACATCGGTTTATCTCTTGGTCTGGATTTGTTGGATACAGAGCCAAGGCTGGAAACGGAACTGGATCCAAACTTGAGCTTGCTAGAGGCGATCAGCCCCGAAGAGGTTGGATGACCCCAGAGACTCTGGGGCCCGCGGGTTGCAAAGGCGCGGACATTGAGGTTTCCTCACCCCAAGGTTGAAAGGGGTGCGCGGGTGACAGCGAGTAGTCACGAAAGGGCAACGCCCCGCCCCTCCTGGCAGAGTCCGCCTCCAGGATCTAGGCGGGCCCGGCCGTGCTGCCCGCGGGCCCCAAGTTAGAGGAGCTGGGCCGCGGAGAGGGCCGGGGTGCCCAAGGGACTGGCCTGTCGCTCCCACAGGCAGTGCCGATACCCAGACCGGTTTTTCCACCCGTACTGCGACTTCCTTTTTGGTATTTTAAATTTACCTGTTTCCCTGCGGTCTCCTTATTCCATGGGTTGGGTAGCCGGGACCACCAAACACACGGATTATTTCTGGTTTTCTCATTTTGAAGTGGGATTCCCGCCACGTTTCTGTGTTCAGAGGCTATCTGGGCACTCACATACCCAGCCGGGTCCCCAGCCGGGTGTGGCAGCGACAGACACTCCCCCCACCCCTGTGAGTGCACTTGGTGCCTCTCCTTCTTGCTGGCCCACCGGAATTGGGCCATTTGTACACCCACCTGCCATCTTCACCCTTCCCTCCTCTCTTTGGCATGCACACGCGATTTACTCAATGAGACGCCAGTTACCCCAAGTGTGCGTGCGCGCGTGTGTGTGTGTGTGTGTGTGTGTGCGAGAGAGAGAGAGAGAGAGAGAGAGAGAGAGAGAGAGAGAGTTTGTGTGTTTTAATATTCCGGGGGAGATCATAAACAGGAATTAGTCGCACTAGGTACCCTCTACCCCTACCCTAACGGGTAGAGTGGGAAAGAGAAGCTTCCTTCGAAATCAGCATGATTCAGGATTTTTTATTCAAACAGTGACGTGGGAAATTGTAAAATGTGATGGGGTGGGAGGCCACATACACCCTAGGGTGGGTGGATGCGGGGAGAGCAAGCAGGCTTCCCAAATGCCTAATGTAATCACGGGCCAGCTGCATGCACTTGTAAAGTTGTTATAACCCCCTCCTTGTTATAAACAGGAAAGCCCAGAATATAAAGCTGGAGACCCACATTCACAAATACCAGGCCTCCCTCCCGCGCCAGCTGCCACGGCCTCCTTTTATGGTGTTCCTCCCTTGCAAACTTGGCCCCATCAGGAGGACCTTAGTTTTACCCCCATTCTCCAAACGGGTTTATTTTGAAATCATCTTCACTGGAGCTGTAGACCAGGTGCTCTCCCCCAGGTCCCCAGTGCCCTAGGCCTTCCCTTGAAGAGAGGCTGGGCTCCCAAAGTCCATTTCCCTTCGATTTTCAAGGAGCCCTGGAAGGGAGGGTGTGGCAGAGCAGGTCCCTAGAGAGTGCAGCCTCCTACTGACTCTGCCACCTGTTTTTCCAAGGAGGGCTGCATTCCCTTCTCAGCTGACACTCAGACTTCTTAGACACCCTCCTGCCGCAATCTAAAAGGTTCCTAGGACCTCGGAAAGCATTTTCCTAGACTGTGGCATCTCCGCATCTCCAGTTAAGCCTGGGAGAAGAAAAGGCCTTTTGTGGGAGGCCCTGGGGTTATGGGGCTCCCCCAGGCCAGCATAAAACTCATCCCTGCATACCCACCCCCATCCCCGTCTCTCCTTCCTGCCTCAGCAGCCCCTGCTCCAGCCACCCCGGTCTACATCCTGCCTCACTGACTGTGTGTGCTTACAGCGTCAAGGGGTGGACGTGATATTTCAAACATCAGATCAGTGCGTTTATATATTGGGTGCCCGGAAATTTTTCCAAATAAACACAGCTTGATTCAACTTGGGTGGGCGGACTTATCAACAGACTAATTCTATAAACAAATGAAGGAATAGCCCCAAAACCGATTGGCTGGTATCAGAAAGACACGTGGAGGGAAAAGCTTGGAGTTTTTCAGCAATGAAATTTTAATTAATGTGGGTGGGCTGAGAACACAAGGACTGTTTATCATAGACAATTTATTTTCCAGCGCTAAGTCAACATATAACAGCAAACTTACAACAATTATTTAACATTTTTAAAGCCATGAAGAAGGGACAGAGCTCGGAGCGGCCGAGGAGAGCGGCGGAGCCAGAGGCAGAGGCACGGCGGGCTCCCCAGGAGGGCCCTTGCGGCGCAGGGCGCTGTGCCTAGGCCGCCGGGGTCGCCTGCCTCGCGGGGAGCACAGTGCAGGCTCTCGCTTGCCATGAGCCACCTCTTCGATCCCCGGCTGCCTGCCCTGGCCGCCTCGCCCATGCTCTATCTGTACGGCGCGGAGAGACCCCGGCTGCCTCTGGCCTTCGCCCCTGCGGCGGCTCTGGCTGCCTCGGGCCGGGCCGAGACCCCGCAGAAGCCTCCCTACAGCTACATCGCGCTCATCGCGATGGCGATCCAAGACGCGCCGGAGCAGAGGGTCACGCTCAACGGCATCTACCAGTTCATCATGGACCGCTTCCCATTCTACCACGACAACCGGCAGGGCTGGCAGAACAGCATCCGCCACAATCTCTCGCTCAACGACTGCTTCGTCAAGGTGCCCCGCGAGAAAGGGCGACCGGGCAAGGGTAGCTACTGGACGCTGGACCCCCGCTGCCTGGACATGTTCGAGAACGGCAACTACCGGCGCCGGAAGAGGAAGCCCAAGCCGGCCCCCGGGGCCCCGGAGGCCAAGAGGCCCCGCGCGGAGACTCACGAGCGCGGCGCGGAGGTGCAACCGGAGACGCGGGGCGGGGAAGGGGGCTCCGGCCCAGCGATCCCCCGCCTGGAGGGAGCGCCCGCCGGCCCCTCGCCTCACCTGGATGGCCCCTCTCCGCCGGCGCCCCTCCACTGGCCGGGGACCGCGTCCCCAGACGAGGACCCCGGTGACGCTGTCCAGGGCGCAGCGGTCGTGGCCGTCGGCCAGCCAGCGCGCACGGGGGACTGCCCGGAGTCCCCTGTGCGCCCCGCCTCCCGAAGCTCTCCGAAGAGCTCCGACAAGTCCAAGAGCTTCAGCATAGACAGCATCCTGGCGGGAAGGCAGGGCCAGAAGCCGGCTGCAGGGGACGAGCTCCTGGGGGGCGCCAAGCCGGGGCCCAGCGGCCGTCTGGGCGCCTCGCTCCTGGCCGCCTCCTCCAGCCTCCGTCCTCCTTTCAACGCTTCCTTGATGCTAGACCCGCACGTCCAGGGCGGCTTTTACCAGCTCGGGATCCCCTTCCTCTCCTATTTCCCCTTGCAGCTCGCCGACGCGGCGCTCCACTTCCAGTAAAGCAAACAATGACGCTGTTCTTCTCCCTGGCCAGGCCTGAGCCTCCGCTGTGCGAAAGGCCTCAGCTCCCAACGGCCAGGGATTTTAAAATGATCTTTGCCTGGGTCGGCCTGTGGCTTCAGGAAAGTGTTACCAACCATTGCGCGCAGGTGGGCGCGCTCGCCTGACTTCTTCGAAGCAAACTTTTCCCAGCAACCCGGCGCGGCTGCGGAGACTTAAAAGACCCGGTCCCCGCGGGGTCGTGGGCACTGCACGTGGGCACCGTAGGGACCTCTACCACAGGAGATTCCTTGACCTTTGGCCTGCCTAAGGAGTGGTCTTGAGCCGCCCACCACAGGTCCTGTGCGTCCCCGGCCTGCGAGGGCCCGCAGACCACCCAAGGCAGGCCTTAGAGGCTCAATGGGGTCCTTTCGACAGGGGACCCCCGTATGACTTTCGACTGCTTCGCTGTTGCCATGTGGCTCAGGTCTGGGTTTTGAGCCCATCTGTGTGGTGGGTGAACACAGCTGGATTTGTCCCTGACTTGAAGTTGTGGGGGTGCTGGGGGTGACCCAGGGTTTTCAGGTTTTCTGGGAAGTGTAGGGCCTGGTGAGGATTTGTGACTAATGTCAGAAATAGAAGCCGATAAACGACCCAGAGCAGTAACACTTTCATTTTAAACAGAATTTTTCTCTTAATTTCTTTCCGGGTAGTAAAAAAAAAAAACAAAACATGTTTTATTCTTTGCATTAATACTTGACTCTAAGCATTGACCTTTGAAAACGCCTGTGTTAACAACTTTGATTAAGAAAGTGCACTCTATATAATACACTCTTGCATTATGATAGCTCATTAGCCAATACACGTACAGCAATGTAACCGAGACAACAGATGTCCTATCTTTTTGCTTTTGTTTTTAAGCGATCAAAATATTTCAAGGGATACCATGGGGAAGGGTGTGAGTGGGAGGGGATATGTCTCAGACAGTGTCAGAGTTTTGATTTCCATGTTGTTTTTTTAAGAGCCAGTCTTGCTTGTTGCTATATTTTTCAGAATCAGATAATGAAGGACTACATTTCTAAAAAGTTAGATGAAACAACCAAAAAGCAGATGCAGAGAGAGAGAGAGATGAATGTGGGGGACAGAATAAGGGCACCTGCTGCTGTCCGCTGGAAGGGGCTTCTCTGGGCCCCAGAAGACCTGACTCTTGATGGCAGTAATCTCCCAGACACTCCCAGTCTCTGTACCCCTTCTGCTGTACGCTCCTCCCTCCAGCCCTGCCTGGCAGTCCAGGAGGCTGATGCTAAATCAACACCCTAAAGAGGTAACTGGCAGTCAGGGGAGGGGAGCAGAGGGCTGCAACAAAAATCTAATGAAGCACATTGAGGTGTTCACAGCCAAGTTCAGCTTGCAACTTTGGGGAGAGGCACCCAGCCTCTGCGGCATCTCCAGCTGGGTTACCTTCGAGGTCCCGAAATGCAATTTTCTGAACATCCAGGTAACTTTGATTTTATGTCATGTGAGAAAGACACACGTAGTCGCACATTCTTGGAAGTAGGCTGGGAGGGAGGTCTTTCAGATAGCCTTTAAAATGGTTTCCAGACTTATCTAAAAATGATGACAAACTTTGAGTCCAGCGGGCCTGTTGGTCAGTGTGTTGAAAAGGACATTGCAGGCTGGCAGAGTCACTGAATAATTCATAGACACAGAGGTGACTTTTGGAAAATTCATTCTTATCGCCATGCTGAAGCAGGCTTCCACAGCCAGGTTCCACCCAGGCCAGTGGGAAGACTCTGGGAAACAGCAGCCTAGCCTTGATTGGAAGAACTTCCAGGAGATGTCATTGCTGAGATCCAGGCTCACTGATTAACCGAAAATGTGGTGGAAGGGCTGTCACTGGATATTTTGTTTTCCCAAACTCTCAGCCTCTGTGAATAAAGTTGTTTTTTCATTAACCTCTCAGTGACTGGTTCAGTGGATTACTGGAGGGAAATAAACAAACAGTGTAATAAGAAAGAGGAGACTGGGATTATATCTGGGAGTCGTGTTAGCATCTCAGGAGGCTCTGGCTTCCGAGGGGTAAACACACAGATGGAGGGGAAGGAGTGGAGAGGATGCCGGCTCTCGAAGCTGCCTGGATATCCAAGCATGATGAGTAAATCTGCTGTATTGAATCAGTTTTTAATCTTTTCTTTTTTCTGTTTGATATGCTATCTTGGGGGATTTTAATTTGTGGTGGCTAAGTTTTGAAGAAGCCAATAATTTGATACTGCAATTTTAAAAGGATCATATTTTAAAGTTACCATTCTAAAAAGGATTGTACAAACATTATTTTTATGTCACAGAAAAATGCAGATGTATCCACTTTTGTGTTTATATATGTATAAAGAGAAATTCTACTTAATCTCCACTTTCATCTGGTTTAGGAAAGCCAAGAGAAATGGATAGTGAGGTCATTTTCATATAACCTGTATAATTTCATGTGTACTCCTTCCTCCCAAACCCAAAAAGAGGAACTTTGGCTCTTAGCAATCTGAATAGCTATTCTATTGGTCCAGATTTAATCGTTGGCTCAAAATTATGGCTTAATAAGGTCAATAGTTTCTGCTCTTAATTAAAACAAAATCTCAGCTATGATTAGGGTGAGCCAGCAGCAAGTTTATCACTGGACTCTTACGAAATCTGAAGGAATACCTCTCTGCTCTCATCTAAACAAAGGAAACAGATCTGTCTTCTGTAAATGATTTTTGGTTCAAGCCCTGATTACACACACACACACACACACACACACACACACACACACACACACACGCACTGATCATAATGAGGATATGGCAGGTACATGTATCATAACTGTGTATACATATGTATATATTTATATGTGTATATGCATATATACGTATACATGAATGTGTAGGGGTGTGTGTGTATTTGTTCTGTGTACATGAATGCTTACAGACTCAGATCAGGTACTGAGAACTTTCACATTAATGCAAGTATTGTTACTATTTGAAAGATTTTGTTTTTCTATATAGTTTTTAAAAATAGATATAATTCCTATATTGCTTTAATAGTTTTCTTTCTCTATGTAGTAATAGAGAAACCAGGGGTAACTTCATTGTTCTGTGTTATTGTAGTGAAACAAAAAGATTTTATTTAAAAATCATGGAAGACATACCAGCTTTGAGAACTTTTCCCTCTGTTCACAAGGACAGAGAACTTTACAAAGGACTCTTGCTCTGCCTGGCCTCATATAGTTGCTAGCTCTTCTAGAAGCCAATGGCCTCCTGTGTTTCCAATGAACCATAAGATTTTTGAAACAGGTCCCTGGAAAGGACCTGTTTAGCCATTTTCAGATTTAATCATGCCTGTTTGAATGGTGGTCTTTACCATTTCACTCAAAGTGTTGAGCCCATTCCTGTGTGTGTGTTAAAGAATCAGCCACATATAATCGTTGTTACCACTGAAAGTCAGAGCCAGCCTGCCCATGCACTGGCAGGTTAATGTTAATGCCACAAAAGTGGGTGACATTTCCAGTAACCAGCTGCACCCGGGAATGAGAAAATTGGGGGAGAGCCACAATTTTGTGCCCTTGCTGTCTTCATGGTGGCTGAAGCTTTGCTTCCACAAAATAAAGGTTGTTTCATGGAATGAAAAACATAAATGATAAAAAGCAAAGTTTGTCATTAAAAATAAAGAGCATGAGTTTGTTGTAAAAATAAGATTATTTTGACCTACATTTAAAGCAGTGTTTAAAATATGCCTGGATAGCCACACGGCAAGCTCTCTCCTCTGCTGGTCCTTATCCAAAGGTCCCAATGCTGAGTTCTCCACTCCAGGGTTCAGGCAGGGGCCATAAGTGTTTATAGTGACCTAGAGTGGGGCCTGATCACTGGAGTGGGCACTAGTGGGGCTTGAGCTGAGCTGGGGTGGAAGAAGTTATGTCCCTTCAAATTGGCATCCGAATGCCAATTGCACTGGTCAAATCAAATGTGTGGCTCATAGGCCAGATGTGGAGTCAAGCTCAGGCTCTCCACCTTGGGGTGCAAATGAAATCTGGGGGGACACAGTCAACTCAGGTGTCTTTACACATGCAGTAAGGGAGGAGGGAGGCAATGAGACAAAGATTTGGCCCCAACTTGTTTTTTCCATTAGGTACAAGAATCGGGGTCCTGGCAGGAAATAGAAATCCACTTAAATGAGTCCATGGAAAGGATGGGGTGGAAGGACTATTTATGGAGGCGTGGGCTGGGTGAAGGAAACCACCAGTGATTAGCAAGGGTGAGAACAGCTCCATCCTGGCTCCAACCCCCTCATGCTGCAGCAGGTGCCACCTTCAGAGCTGGAGTGGGAAGGAGCCACAGTGCTGGAGCAGACAGGAGGAAAGGGAAATAGCCCACCTCTCCTCATTGGATACCTCCGATGGGCTGAAATCTGCTGGAAGCCAAGCCTACAAGGGAGCCCAGCTAATGCCGTCCATAGGGGTCAACCTGCAGAGGAGGTGAAGAGGGCTGAGAGTGGACCAGCGAGCGGCTGGCAAGCTGACTGTGAGAGCCCAGTGGGGGTCTTTCCGCTGGGGCCAGGAAGTTGCCACTCTCCTGACCACACCTTGATGTACAAGAGCCAAGGATGGGATGTCTCAGACAATGCTGACAGCTGCCTCTGGAGTTCCAGAAGATTGGAATCTCCCATCTGGCAGGCTTCCAAGAGAAGCAGGCTATAGGCCTTAATCTGGGACACTCTTATGTGGTCAGGGCCTGGGCCTGATCTGAGCTCCAGAGAGGGCCTGCTCTGGCCATGCATCTTTGCCCAGATGCCTGGAGCCTGAGAAGTTGCTGGACTGCCTGTGATTATGCACAGTAGTAGTGTTTCTTTTTTTTCTTAATTTGTTTTTGTTTTGAGGCTGAATCTCACTCTGTTGCCCAGGCTGGATTGCAGAGCAGTGGTGTCGTCATAGCTCACTAGCCTCAAAATCCTGTGCTCAAGCCAGCCTCCTGCCTTGGCCTTCTGAGCAGATGGAACTATACACGCACACTATTACTCTTGGCTTATTTTATAATTTTTATGTTTGTAGAGAGGGGTCTGGCATGTTGCTCAGGCTGGTCTCAAACTCTTGACCTCAAGTTACTCTCCCATCTCAGCCTTGCAAAGCACTGGGATTACAGGCATGAGCCACTGCACCCAGACTTCATTGGGATGTATGGCTGATGCTGTCCTGCCCTTCTAGAATGTGTGGACCACATGTTGGCAAGGGCATCCTCAAGCCCAATGCAGAGGAAGATGGGACGAAGGAAGGTGTCTCCACCCCGGGACAGTATCCATGTTTAGCCTACTTGGAAGGGTGAGGAAAAAACCCTGGAGTTCACAAGGTCATGTGGACTTCAACAGCATGAACTCTAAGGAATAGCTCATGCCTTCACAATGTGCAGCAGGAAGTATTATGAGTCTCAAGCCACCCAGGGCTCTTGACTCCTCACCTCTCCCAGGCTGCTGCTTACTATCTCCTATCCACCTCTTCCAGGTTCGTCCCAACACACCCAACAATGGGAACAATTGCTGTAATTGCATCTTATTTATTCCTTACTACTCAGTAATTGATCTAGTCCGGGTGGGGCGGCCCCGGAAGAGGGTTCCTTAACCTGGATAAGAATGTGGCCTCAGAGCCCATGAGACAGAGGCGAATAACGCAGCCGAGCTCTCGCTTGCTGTGAACATTGGCACCGTGACCTAACTCTTCTGTCCCTTAACTTCTGGCATGGGTACAAATAACATTAGTAACTGCACCATAGAGCTGTCATGACGCATAAGTTAAATGATGGTTATACATTCATGACAACAGCCCGCCCTGGTTCTTGTCTGTAAAATAGGAATAATAATCTCTTCTCCTGCATGGGACCTCGCCAGAGTTAAATTAGTTGATATCTGTAAAATATCTGGCACACAGAAAACACTCAATACACGCTAGGTCTTATGGCTATATACAGATGTGGCCTCTAGTCTCCACTCGTGAATTCTCTGTTCAGTAACAAAATCACAGACCAACAGCGGTGCTCATGTTAGAGAATTCTGTCGAGAAAAGGAGGCTCCTGGGGCTGATTTCTCCAGTCCTCCTGCCCGGGCAGGCTGGGATCTATTTCATCTTTTTGTTGCAATGTTTCCTCTCTTGAGGAAACATTGAACCGTTTGAACATGAAACCAAAAGCAAAATAAGCTGCTACACACGGCAGGGGATCTTAGGGAAACCTAGGAGAGCTGATTTTCACAGGCTGGAGGAGAGCAACACGCCTCTGGTGCTTCTTTGCTTTGCCCAGGGGTAGAAGGAGCCTAGAGGAGACTTCCCAGGGCTGGCTGTCTAGCCATTGTGAACTCAAGGGCCTTGGGAATGAATGCAACTCTTTATTTCTGCCCCCCAGCACTGAGACCCTTCCTATAAGCCAAAACAGAGGCTCCACCTCTCTCCTGGGGAGAAAGGGTCTAGCCTGGTGGAACAGTTTTCCCTAAACACATGCGTTTCATAGCCCGCCTTATAAAGTGCAAAGAGCATTTCTTTTCAATGCTGTAGCTAAATATAGCAGGGCTTGGTCGGCTAGAACATTTTTAGAAGGCACATTACAAATCAGGAATGTTTTGAAGAAATAAATAAACTTTCCCACATTTTTGGACTTGGAGTCGGTACTGCGGCCTCCATCTTGAGAGCGCGATGGGTGGGTAAATGATGAATAATTCATCACTGGCACTGCCCAGGGCCCTGTTGGAACCCTGAGTGCACTGGACATTCTTCATGGACTGAAGTTGTGGTGCAGGGATGGATGTGGGGGGAGACACCGTCACGGGGAGGGCAGCCTCGTGTCGCCATCACAGCCGCTGTGTCTGAAGAAGAGAAACAAATGTATCTCCAGAGTGTTGCATTTCTGACTCAGCCATTTTGGGAGGTGTTCACTGCAGCATCCGTATGTGGTGAGAAGACACCCATAAGGCTGTGGTTCCCACCTGCTCTGCACCAAGAAGGACCTGGGAGTTTTGGATCCGCCCAGCACCTGTGTCGTGACCTCAGACCCCGATTCACTTGGCCTGTGGTGAAACCAGACAAGTGTGTTTTTAAAAGTTCCTTAAGCAACTCTACTGATTCTGCAACCAGAGTTGAGCGTCACTGCAGTGAGGTATAAATGCCATCAGGTGCATTTGTGGGGATAGCGGGAAGACGCACTCAGCGTTAGTCACCACTTCTTTCTCTCCCTCTATGTATATCTATATACAAGTTTCATTTGTGCAGATTAGACTCTCGGCATCTCTCTGTGACCCTCAACTACACTTTTTCTTTATTCTATGTAGTTGTCTTTCAATAAAATACGACTGTAGAAGTTTTATGTGTTCATACAGGATATGT
This sequence comes from Saguinus oedipus, assembly GCA_031835075.1. Classification (NCBI taxonomy): domain Eukaryota; kingdom Metazoa; phylum Chordata; class Mammalia; order Primates; family Cebidae; genus Saguinus; species Saguinus oedipus. Next base: position 45,546,285 of record CM063189.1, read on the forward strand.
GTAACATTCAGACAGGTGGTAAAAAGGGAATAAACCTGTAGCCCCACAATTACTTGTAATAATATTACCTCCAAGAGAGTATGCTTGGTATTTCCAATGTATTTTTGTACTTCTTTTGGTATATCACCTTTCTCTAAGTTGTCTTTACTTCATTAATGCTACCACGATTACCAACACCACCACCACAGTCATCACCATCATCACCACCACCACCATCATCATCGCCATCATCATCACCCTCATCATTACCATTACCACCACCATCACCATCATCATCACTATTAACATTATCATCAACACCATCATCACAATAATCACCATCATCGTCATCACCATCATCATCATCATCATTACCATTACCACCACCATCATCATCACCATCATCACCCTCACCATTACCATTACCATCACTATCATCATCACCACCACCACCATCACCGTCATCATCACCCTCACCATTACCATTGCCACCACCACCATCATCATCATCACCCTCACCATCACCATCACCATCATCATCACCCTCACCATTACCATTACCACCACCATCACCATCATCATCACCATCACCACCCTCACCATTACCATTACCATCACTATCATCATCACCACCACCACCATTACCATCATCATCACCATCACCCTCACCATCACCACCACCATCACTATCATCATCACCATCACCACCCTCACCATTACCATTACCATCACTATCATCATCACCACCACCACCACCACCATCATTATCACCCTCACCATCACCACCACCATCACCATCATCATCACCATCACCACCCTCACCATTACCATTACCATCACTATCGTCATCACCACCACCACCATCACCGTCATCATCACCCTCACCATTACCATTACCATCACTATCATCACCACCACCACCATCACCGTCATCACCCTCACCATTACCATTGCCACCACCACCATCATCATCATCACCCTCACCATTACCACCACCATCACCATCATCATCACCATCATCACCCTCACCATTACCATCACTATCGTCATCACCACCACCACCATCACCATCATCATCACCCTCACCATTACTGTTGCCACCACCACCATCATCACCATCACCCTCACCATCACCACCACCATCACCATCATCATCACCATCACCACCCTCACCATTACCATTACCATCACTATCGTCATCACCACCACCACCATCACCGTCATCATCACCCTCACCATTACCATTGCCACCACCACCATCATCATCATCACCACCCTTTCCAGCATTGTCATCATGACTGTCACCAAGCTGCATTTTCAACATTGCCTGTGCAGTGCACATGCAGAGTACTGGGGACAGAGAACTCCGCATTGACACTTCTTTCACTTTAATTTCTGACAGCTTGGTAATGGAGAGAGGTGAGTGAAAAAGGTTTACTTACTAAAAGTTTTAATTTTGATATAATTGATAAGATTCACAGGAAGGTGCAAAGAAATGCATGGGGAGGTGAGAGACTTGTTTTGTCCCAGAATTTTCATATCCACGTTCTCATTCTATTTTAACCACCTTCATGCAAGCAAGGCGGGCACTACCATTTTCTCCACTTACACACACACACACTCACATGGGGACACTGAGAGACGGTTAGGCAGCTTTTCTTTTTTTTTTTTTTTTTTTTTTTTTTTTTTTTTTTTTAATTTATTTATTTATTTATTTTTATTGCATTATAGGTTTGGGGGTACATGTGCAGAACGAGCAAGATAGTTGCATAGGTACACACATGGCAGTGTGCTTTGCTGCTTTCCTCCCCTTCACCCACACTTGGTATTCATCCCCAGGCTATCCCCCCCAGCCCCCCCCTGCTGTCCCTCCCCCATTCCCCCCAACAGTCCCCAGTGTATAGTAGACTGCCTCTCTGTGTCCACATGTTCTCATTTTTCTCACCCACCTATGAGCGAGTATATGAGGTATTTCTTTTTCTGTTCTTGTGTCAGTTTGCTGAGAATGATGTTCTCCAGATTCATCCATGTCCCTACAAAGGACACAAACTCATCATTTTTGATTGCTGCATAATATTCCATGGTGTATATGTGCCACATTTTCCCAGTCCAGTCTATCATCGTTGGGCATTTGGGTTGGTTCCAGGTCTTTGCTATTGTAAACAGTGCTGCAATGAACATTCGTGTGCATGTGTCCTTATAGTAGAACGATTTATAATCCTTTGGATAGATACCCAGTAATGGGATTGCTGGGTCAAATGGAATTTCTATTTCTAGGTCCCTGAGGAATCGCCACACTGTCTTCCACAATGGTTGAACTAATTTACACTCCCACCAACAGTGTAAGAGTGTTCCTATTTCTCCACATCCTCTCCAGCATCTGCTGTCTCCAGATTTTTTAATGATCGCCATTCTAACTGGTGTGAGATGGTATCTCAATGTGGTTTTGATTTGCATCTCTCTAATGACCAATGACGATGAGCACTTTTTCATATGTTTGCTGGCCTCATGTATGTCTGCTTTCGTAAAGTTTCTATTCATATCCTTTGCCCATTTTTGAATGGGCTTGTTTGTTTTTTTCCTGTAAATCTGTTTGAGTTCTTTGTAAATTCTGGATATCAGCCCTTTGTCGGATGCGTAAACTGCAAAGATTTTTTCCCATTCTGATGGTTGCCGATTCACTCTAGTGACTGTTTGTTTTGCTGTGCAGAAGCTGTGGAGTTTGAAAAGAACACAGCGGGAGGCATCACGCTACCAGACTTCAAACTATACTACAAGGCTACAGTAATCAAAACAGCATGGTACTGGTACCAAAACAGAGATATAGACCAATGGAACAGAACAGAGGCATCGGAGGCAACACAACACATCTACAACCATATTATCTTTGATAAACCAGACAAAAACAGGCAATGGGGAAAGGATTCCCTATTTAATAAATGGTGTTGGGAAAACTGGCTAGCCATGTGCAGAAAGCAGAAATTGGACCCCTTCCTGACACCTTACACTAAAATTAACTCCAGATGGATTAAAGACTTAAACGTAAGACCCGACACCATAAAAACCCTAGAAGAAAATCTAGGCAAAACCATTCAGGACATAGGAGTAGGCAAGGACTTCATGAACAAAACTCCCAAAGCATTGGCAACAAAAGCCAAAATAGGCAGCTTTTCTTAAGGCACATAGCTAGACAGTTTCAGAATTAGTCCTGAAATTGAGGGTGCAGCACTCCCAGTCCTCTGGTTCATTCTGACCTCCTGCTGTGACGTCTGGCACCAGGGATTGGGAACAAAGGCTTCTGCCAAGTGACCCCTGGCTGGCAGGTTCGGTCAATGACCTTGCTGTCCCCTCCATCACTCTCATGGGGGAAACCACACTGGCTTCTCTCTCTAAGCCCTGCCAGAATCTACTTTCTGTTTTCAGGTTGACTTTTATGCTTCCTGAAATTACAGAATTAGCTATCGGTTAGAAGGGTGACTTCTGTTGTCTGTGTAGACCCGTGAGTCTCAATGTGGGCTAAGCACTGAAATCACTCTGTGTGTGTGTGTGTGTGTGTGTGTGTGTGTGTGTGTGTGTGTGTCAGGGGGAGTAGCTTTAAAAAGTGTTGGCAGCAGTGTTGCAACCCCAGATGGTGTTTCAGAAACCTCCCGAAATGATTCTAGTGTAATTGATTTTGGGAACCAGTGGTTTTGACATCATTAAGGGATGGCTTGAGGTCAAGTGCCCGGATTGTTCACAAAAACCACTTGGCATGAAGGAACAAAAAGTGGGTTCAGGGCTGAAAGAAACAGCTCAGCTGTTTGACATGACCCAAGCACTGTACCCTCACCTCCTCATCCATACTCTTGGGAGAAGGATTGAGCACACAGTCTTTGCCATCCATCATATCCTTTAATAATTTCAACAACTCCAGGAGGTTGGCTAGAATCTCTCCATTTGACAGATAAGAAATTGAGGCTGGGGCACAGGATTTCATGAGTAGCACACAGCAAGAGGCTGAGTCAAAAATCGATGTCCATTTCTTCTACAACCCTTGCTCTCCTTCACACCGTCTTCCATGCTGCACATGCTACATCACAAATGTTAAAACATATTCCAGTGCAGGGCAAAGGAAGTGCGTGCATTTAGGAATGTCCATAGAGGAGGAGGGTGGCTTACATTTTTCCACGACGAGGAACATGCCTTGGACCCAGTGGTCTTTGTAATCAGCAGAGTTTGTCATTTCTCACCTAACGAATAGTGATTGCCATTAACTGCCAGGCCGTGATGTGTCTTAGGAATATGTCAATGAACCAGATCAAGGTCTCATATTCTGGTGGGAAAAATGAGACAAGTAAATTGACATGCAACATCTAAGGCAATTTGGACATTTATGGGTACTCAAAATCTTTTAAACACCCTTCACTTTCTAACAGATTCACATACTTTAAATCCTACCTTCCTAATAGATAGGATTGAAAGTATGTGAATCCATTAGAAACTGGCAGGAAGCACAGACAATTAGGCAGGAAGAAAGCCCTGACTGTCATCTGGAGTCAACCACTCAGACACGCAGGAGTGAGCTTTGGATTTCTCAGGGAGACAGGTGAGCAAAGAGGAAGGTATTCTGTGCTGGTTTTGCTGCTGTGGACCGTGGAGGTGGCCCAGGGGCCAATGGTTGCGGCAGCTACTTTGTGTGTGATTTGAAGGCTTCTGATCTTAGAAGAGCCAGAAGTTTCCTTGGTCCTTATTTCTGCAATAGAATGCAGGGAATTGCCCCTGGAAGCTCAGCCTCAAATCTGTTTTGTAAGTTTTGCAAAGATTCTGTAAGCTGTGTGCATCCCTTAATATAAACACCTTCTGTGTAAATGAAGGAGCGTTTGCAGTAAAACTAAAGCCAATAAGAATGAAAAGATATATGAGGGCCTAATAGTAATTTTAATGTTTTCTAATTACTTGGCCTCTGCTTGGATTGTTCTAAGCACTTTACATGTACACGGCATTAACTCATTTACTTTTCCCTGTCAGGAACTATTGTTTTCCCTTACTTATAGATGGATGAGGTAACAGAGGTTTAAAGAGCTTAGGCATTTGCCCAAGTTCCCATAGCTAGTAAGTCCTTGGTCTGCCCAGCACATCACAGCCATCTAGGGAACTAGCAAGATGTGATATGTGGACCGTGCCCTCAGAGATCCTGATGTATTTGGCCTGAGGTTGGGTGCACGCTTGCCTGGTGATCCTGGTGTCCAGTCATGGGTGGGAGCCATTAATCTCACAGACTCCAGCACTGCTCTAGTACAGCGGTCCTCAACTGAGGGCAGTTGGCAACGTCTGAAGCCAGTTTCAGTTGTCCTGACTGTCAGAGGGATGCCACTGTCACCCTACAAAGCACAGGACAGCTCCTCACAGCAGAAAATTATCTGGCTCAAAATGTAACCAGTATTGAGGTTTGAGAAACCTGGTATAATCCCGATTTGTGAGGTCTTGACTCCAAAGAATGGAGTAATGGCATAAGTCATGTTTCTATTACCTTCTCAGCTCTCTGTGAGAAGTTCACAGAACTCTGGGATTTTCAATCTGAAGGGCATAGAATACCTCTTGAGCAGGGATGCCTCTTATGACCTTCTAGACCAGTGAGCCAAAAAGAGTAATTTAATTTCAGTGGCCACATTAAAAAAAACAAGTGAATAAATTTTAGTAATATGTTTTATTTAACCCCACATATCCAAAATACTATCAGCCAGGCATGGTGGCTCACACTGTAATCCCAGCACTTTGGGAGGCTGAGGTGGGTAGGTCTAAGGCCAGGAGTTCGAGACCAGCCTGACCAATATGGTGAAACCCTGTCTCTACTGAAAATACAACATTAGCTGGGCATGGCGGTGGGAGCATGTAGTCCCAGCTACATGGGAAGCTGAGAAAGGAGAATTGTTTGAACCCCGAAGTCAGAGGTGGCAGTGAGCCAATATTGTACCACTACACTCCAGCCTGGACGACAGAACAAGATTCCGTCTCAAACAAACAAACAAGCAAAAAACGAAAATGCTATCGTTTCATCATGTAACTTAATTTAATAAATAATGGCGACTTCACTTTTTTTGGTATTAAGTCTTCAAAATCCGGGTCATGATTTGTGCTCACAGTACATCTCGGCTTAGACTGGCCGCAGGTCATGCGCTCAAGAAACACGTCCAGCAGTTCCTGCATCAGACAGCCAGGCTTCCGCCTCCCTTGGGATGCCCTTTCATGAGCTGTTAGAGAATTCTGCAGCTCTTTATGGACATGTCACAATGGAAATAAGATAATCATTTGCTCATTAATATGTTTTGCATCTGTCTACCCCCTCCCCTTCCCGCTACTCTTGAGCTCTATGGAGGCAGAGGTTTATTCTGTTTGCTGCTCCCATTTTTTTCTACAGCATCTAGCCTAGTGCCTGCCACACAGTGGCACCCCAAAACTACTTGCTAAAGGATGAATTTTTCCCTTATTGCTGACTCTCTTGGTGGACTGAAAGTCCCTAGCTGATTACAACCAAGCGCTTGGAGCATAATAGACAATAAATGCTTGTGGAATGGACGTGAAATCTTGTGAAGGCGCCCTCTTCGTCTCCATGTTTTCTTCCTGCTCCTGAAGGCTTCTTCCCTGCAGAGGTGCCCCCACCCCTTTACTCACTCAGCTCTGGCGGGGAGGGTGTGCTGAGGCTGATGGGATTCATAAATGAGAGTAGAATTAATGGGAAATTGGGACCCAGCCTGCTCTTCTGGCAATGGGGAAATTCTATGTTGCTCTTTGTGCACTGGGTTTTAGAAGGAGCTGTCCACATCCACCCTAATAGTGGGGTGGGGGCTTCATGGTCCCAGGCTGCTGTGGCTGCACGCTGGAGTCTGTCGCTCACCCTGAGTCTCAGCTACCGGCTCCCAACTGAGCTTTCATAACAAAAGTTTTCGCTTCTCTTTGCCCAAGTCTGTCATTTCTCAAGTGGTTCCGAATTCAGAAAACCTCCTAGTTTCACTGGAGAGAACCTCACTGAGGGACAGTGGGGAGAAATGAACTCCCCCAAGACACAAAATCAGTGGGTTTAGCCTGAAGCTCCTATGAAAATGCTAACTGGGTGAGTCTGGAGGACCTCCCCGAAGAATCAAAGACTAGGGCAGTATTCACACCACCATGTACGAGACTCAGGACCTTGGTTTTTTATCTCCACAACTTCCTGGAGGGACAGGGAAAACTTTCAAACTGCACATCCAACCTCTGGATTTACAGGATTTCCGGAGAGTTGTGTCCCCTTCCCCTTAGGCAAGAGGATGCCCTCAAGAGGCTGAGGTTGTGACGAGGAGGGAACAAGGAGGGGAGGTGTCCTCTGGGGACTGTGAGGAATAGCAAAAGTCCTTCAAGCTCCATTAAGAGCAAGTGGCTGTCTTTCCCGGCAACAGAAATTCTCCATGGGGCCCATAATTTATATCACAGAGCTGAGCTTGAAGTCAGGCCAGAGACGCTGCACTCTGCCTGGCCACATGATTATGACATGTGTGGTTTGTGTGTTTGAGTGTGTGTGTGTGTGTGTGTGTGTGTGTGTCCGTGTGTGGCAAAACTAGGGGGCAGAAAGAGACTTTTAGGGGGATTTATCTTTGAGTCTATCTTTGACTCAATCTATCCTCAAATGGAGGGAGTTTCCTGCCAGCCTCCTGGCACCCTCCCCTCCCCTCCTCTCTGTTTTAAAACCATCCTCTAAGATCTTGAGTCAGTGTCTCTGAGTGCTTCCCAAGCCTTTGTTTTCATTAGCAAAGCAATATGTAATAATAGTTGTTAAAATAATTGTATTTCTGTTTTTACATCTGTAAAGATTAAGTTAAACAGTATGAAGCCCATTAAACTATTTCATGACATGCTGCTGTAAATTGCCCTTCATTCCCACTGCTACTATTATTCCAGAGTAAACTTCAGAGATCGGGTGGCTGCCATGAAGGGTTATTTATAGCGGCTCATTCATCAATAAAAAACTTCAAAAGGAATCTGTTATTCTTCTATTGAGAAGCCAAAGAAAACTCACATAAAGAGAACCCCGTTAAGAAACAAAGTGAAGGCAACCGCAAGACATTTAGTTAAGTAAAATCCTGATTTCTAACAAATACCATGTTGCAAAAAGAGATTGCCGGCAACGTGAATCCATTTAAACAACTCGGTTCCCATTGGGTAGTTAAAAGAAGCTGTTAAGCAGTTGTATTTACGTTGGCTTCAAAGGGCCCAGGCCCCCCTCTTTGGGTTTAAACATGTAATAGGTTTGTGATCCTGACATAGCAAAGCCATTTTTTCATCTTCAGAGATCCCAGGGGATGGACTCATCCCAGTGCCTACTGCTCATGGTCTGAACCTGCAGTGTTCTTGGCTTTTCATGGGAGGCTGCACTGAGGATTGAGGGCGTCCAACTGTGGGAACAGAAGGGATTGGGTGCTTGCTAGATTTTTGATGCCACCCTTTAGAAGTAGGTATTATTGGCTCCACTTTGCAGATGGAAAAACTGAAGTGGAGGTGGGCTTAGTCTGTATCCATCAGACTGGACAGAAAACGTGACCCATCTATGTGACCCCATCCTTGGTGACAATGATTCGTTTGGTCTCAGATCTCGAAATGTGACTAGATGCAGTCACCTGCACATTCCCAGACATAACAACTGCCAGACACCTGGCACGCCCATGAAGATACACCCAAAGATGTCTGTGGAGATGCCCAGGGAACAGGAACACTGGTCTCCATGCCCCAGTCCTGGACTGGTTGTGCTGCACAGGGAGCTGGTTATGAAGGCATGCAGTGGACATGCTTCGCAGAAAGAACACCGAGCTTGCAGGACTCCACGTTATGGAGAAATTTTGTACTTCTGGGGGTGGAGGCTGGAGGCTGGAGCATGCCCAAGAGACCATATAGTCATGAGCATTTACAATTACCCAGCAATTAGCATGTGCTGGGAACCCTGCCAAGTGAGAGCTGACAGGTCTTCTGTCATTTATTTCCTTCAAATCGGTGAGGTAAGCGCTAACTTTAGGCCCATTCTGCAGACGAGGGAACTGAAGCTCGGTGAAGTCACTGGATCAAGACTACATAGTTGGGAGGACACAGAAACAGGGCTCTCACCTGCGTGCTGGGTGGGGACTCTCCCCTCCCCTCACCCCTGTGCCGTGTTTAGCTAAGGGGAGCACAAAGTTCTGGACTGGAGCAGGGGATACTGTTTGGCTGTGTGGCTTGCTCACTGCTCTGAGAGCCAGTAGAGGGGCTGAGCTGGAAGCATGGCTCCTCCTTACCGAGTGTGTGCTGTGAAGGAGCTATGCCTTTGAGGTCTGAAGCAGCCCTGGAGCCAGCCCGATCTGAACCTGCAATCCGGCATTGCTACTTGCTAGTAAGTTATTCAGCCTCTTGGAGCCTCTGATTTCTCATCCCTTAAAGGAGCTAATGACATTGAGGTGGTGATGAGGGTTAAATGGGATGGAGTCATGTTCCTGCAGTGCCTGGCACATCATTGGAAAAACAGCAAGCACCAATTGAGTGCTCAGAGCCTGACACGTACAAACTCTGGCAATTTTTCCTGCGAGTGTCTGGCGGGTACTGCCACTATCCTCATTTTACAGATGGGGCGACTGGACCACAGAGAGGTGGAGTTGTTTGTCACACCTCACACACGCTCTAAGTGGTAGAGCTGGGGGGCAGGCCCAGGCAGTTTGGCACCAGAGTGCATTCTCAAGGAATGTCTCAGTGGCATGTTCTCAGCACAGAGGGTTAGAATGCTGCTGCCATTCAGATAGCACAGACAAAGACAGAGGTGAAAGCTGGCATTGATTCTAGAAAAGCGTTGGCCACAAGTGCATTTTTTTTTTGAGACAGAGTCTAGCTCTGTCACCCAGGCTGGAGTGCAATGGTGCGATCTCCACTCACTGTAACCTCTGCCTCCTGGGTTCAAATGATTCTCCTGCCTCAGCCTCCCGAATAGCTGGGATTACAGGTGCCTGACACCATGCCCAGCTAATTTTTGTATTTTTAATAGAGTCAAAGTTTCACCAGGTTGGCCAGGCTGGTCTCAGACTCCTGACCTCAGGTGATCCACCCACCTCGGCCTCCCAAAGTGCTGGGATTACAGGCATGAGCCACCACACCTGGCCCTACCAGGTGCACCATCCATAGAGATTTTTTTTTCCCTCCACAACCCCAGGTGCACCATCCACAGAGATTCTCGAAGTCGGGCTCTAGAATGTTGCACTGGAGTTGTGCAGCATGTGCTCCTGAGATCTAGCCTATGTGTGGCCTGGGAATCATGAATCCGGTCACCCACATGGCCGCTGTTCATCTCACTGGGTGACCCCAGCAGGCCCCCGTGCTCTCTGGGCCTTATTTCCTCACCTACTAAATGGGAGTTGGCTTCAGTGATGGCCAAAAGCTGTTCAGTCATGACATGCTGTGGATCTCTGCCATTTGAACTTAGAGACGCTACCATTGAAACATGCCTGACCACACATACCCCTTCAAGAGTCCAAACTTTGATTCTAAAAGGGCACACGCTTTGCTTTGTTCAGAGGCTGAGTTGGGCCCTCATCTCTGGTGTACAGAGCAAGAAGATGTTACTTTCTCTTGCAGGAAGAATTTTGGAGGGAGTCTCTAATTGCAGGTGGAGGCCAGACTCACATGGAAATGCTGCCTTTTGCAATTTCCTGTAATGCAGTTACATGTCTCCAGGAAGAACAATGGTGGCTACAAAGACCAGAACCACGTCATGGCACCATTAGCTGTGGTTTCCAGTTCGCAGATTTTGGCATGTTGGAAGGAGACCTGTGCTTGTTGGATAGAGTGAGAAACTAATACCCATCCAGGCGTGGCGTTCCGAACTTGTTCAGTTGGATCTTTTCCTTAGCCCTGCGATTAGCACTGGATGAATTCATCTGCTTTTTGGACTCACTGACCATCTTACACTGTTTTTAACATGCTTGGGATTTGATAAAACTGGAAAGACGTTTGCCAAGCCCCTTTCCCCTTTGTTTTGAAACTCGTGGATTTTCAGGGGAATTTAATCCATATGTTTCTGATCCATGTGCTCTTAGCTCGTCAGAACATTGTTTCAAAAGGTATTTGATGTCCAAGGAGTTTAAAGTCTTTCCTTCCCAGCTTTGAAATGAGATGGTGCTTTTTGCCAAGCATAAATGAGCTCCCCAGTCGAAAAAAGGTTCATGTTTGGTTCACAATTAGAGAACTGTGAATTCTCAGTGGACTGTGATATACGAAGACCCACTCTCTTTTGAAGACCTGTCAGAGCACTCCTCCAATTCAGGACCACAGCCTTTGCAGCCAGGAGCCATCTCATTGGCTGGGTGAACAGCCTTTGGGGCCAGGAGCAGTCTCATTGGCTGGGTGAACAGCCTTTGGGGCCAGGAGCCATCTCATTGGCTGGGTGAACAGCCTTTGGGGCCAGGAGCCACCTCATTGGCTGGGTGAACAGCCTTCCAGCCAGGAGTCCTCTCATTGGCTGGGTGAGACAAGACTCTGCAAGCTCCTGTCCGTGGAACCAATGAATGTCCAGAGAATTGGAACCTGGAAAACATTTTTGAGGACTAGACTCCCCACATTTTAGAGGAATATAACTTACCCAGGACATCTAATAAAACAGATTTTATTTGTTCATAAAATCTGAGTTATTTTGAACTTTTTACGATGAAAAGTTTAAAACACAAGAGTAGAGAGTGCCTCCCTGACCTCACAGAGCTTCAGCAAGTATCAGTGCAGTGCTAATCCTGCTGATTTCAGAATGAATTTGGACCCAGATCATCCTCCTTACAATATTTTAGGGCATACCTCTAAGACATAAAGAAAGATTCTGAAAATTTCCACAATACCCTTATCACAAACTGACAAGACCTCTCCAGTGTCACACACTACCCTGCCAGATATTAAATTTCCTCTATTTTCTCACAATTTTTTTGTTTAACAATTGGCTATTTGAGTCAAGGGCTGTATATTGCATTTTGTTGTGGTCTCACTGAGATTACTTTTATGGTTTGTTTGGCAGGAATACATTTTATTCCGAGTTTATTAAATATAACTTCTAATCTTACTCACCAAGGTGATAAGTCTTCAGCATTATCCATGCCTGCTAGTCCCAATTCGTATGGCAACCCAAGGTCTTGCGCCAGCCAAACATATGGGCAGTCCTCTGATCATCTGTTCACATAGGGCATGGCTGATGGGCTCACTGTCCAGTGAGGCAGGATTCTGTGGCTGCCACTGGGGCCAAGGTTGGATTCTGGGATTGTGTTCAGAGCTTAGTGATAGGGTCATTCTTTTGAGATCCATTCTCTTCCAGGTCTTCCCCTTTCCCTTCCTCATGATCACGAGGTTCCACAATAGGCCGCTTGCAGGCTGAGAAGCTAGGAAGCCAGCCCAACTCCCAAAGCTGAAGAACTTGGAGTCCAATGTTCAAGGGCAGGAAGCATCAGCACGGGAGAAAGACGTAGGCTGGGAGGAGATTGATTTTAACCCACGGTTCCTCTCTTCTCCTTCCTTCCTTCTCCTCCCCATCCTTCTCCTTCCTCTTTTTTCTTCTTCACACCCTCCCCAACCCCCCCTCACTGCAATTTATTTATTAAGGAAACAAGCCATTTATCACTTGGCATAGCCCATACTTTGGATTTTTCTGACTGCATTCTTGCATTTAACAAGTTCTTCCCTTATAAAACATGATTATCTCAATTGACGCAGAGAAGGCATTTGACAAAATTCATCAGCCCTTTATGCTAAAAACCTGCAATAAACTTGGTATTGATGGAACATATCTCAAAGTAATAAAAGCTATTTACGACAAACCAACAGCCAATATCATACTTAATGGGCAAAAACTGGAAGCATTCCCTTTGAAATCCAGCACTAGATGAGGATGCCCTCTCTCACCACTCCTATTCAACATAGTACTGGAAGTTCTAGCCAGAGCCATCAGGCAAGAAAAAGAAATAAAGGGTTTTCAAATAGGAAAGGTGGAAGCCAAATTGTCTCTATTTGCAGACGACATGATAGTATACCTAGAAGACCCCATCACCTCAGCCCAAAAGCTCCTGAAACTGATAAGCAACTTCAGCAAAGTCTCAGGATATAAAATCAATGTGCAAAAATCACAAGCATTCCTATACACCAATAACAGACTTAAAGAGAACCAAATCAAGAACGAACTGCCATTCACAATTGCTACAAAGAAAATAAAATACCTAGGAATACAACTCACAAGGAACGTAAGGGACCTCTTTAAGGAAAACTACAAACCACTGCTCAACGAAATAAGAGAGGACACAAACAGATGGAGAAACATTCCATGTTCGTGGTTAGGAAGAATCAATATCGTGAAAATGGCTATACTGCCCAAAGTAATTTACACAATCAATGCTATCCCCATCAAACTACCATTGAATTTCTTCACAGAACTGGAAAAAACCACCATGAATTTCATATGGAACCAAAAAAGAGCCCGCATAGCCAAGTCAATTCTAAGCAAAAAGAACACAGCGGGAGGCATCACACTACCAGACTTCAAACTATACTACAAGGCTACAGTAATTAAAACAGCATGGTACTGGTACCAAAACAGAGATATAGACCAATGGAACAGAACAGAAGCATCGGAGGCAACACAACATATCTACAACCATATTATCTTTGATAAACCAGACAAAAACAAGCAATGGGGAAAGGATTCCCTATTTAATAAATGGTGTTGGGAAAACTGGCTAGCCATGTGCAGAAAACAGAAACTGGACCCCTTCCTGACACCTTACACTAAAATTAACTCCAGATGGATTAAAGACTTAAACATAAGACCTGATACCATAAAAACCCTAGAAGAAAATCTAGGCAAAACCATTCAGGACATAGGAGTAGGCGAGGACTTCATGAACAAAACACTAAAAGCATTGGCAACAAAAGCCAAAATAGACAAATGGGACCTAATCAAACTCCACAGCTTCTGCATGGCAAAAGAAACAGTCACTAGAGTGAATCGGCAACCATCAGAATGGGAAAAAATCTTTGCAGTTTACGCATATGGCAAAGGGCTGATATCCAGAATTTACAAATAACTCAAACAGATTTACAGGAAAAAAACAAACAAGCCCATTCAAAAATGGGCAAAGGATACGAACAGACACTTTACAAAAGAAGACATACATGAGGCCAACAAACACATGAAAAAATGCTCATCATCACTGGTCATTAGAGAGATGCAAATCAAAACCACATTGAGATACCATCTCACACCAGTTAGAATGGCGATCATTAAAAAATCTGGAGACAGCAGATGCTGGAGAGGATGTGGAGAAATAGGAACACTCCTACACTGTTGGTGGGAGTGTAAATTAGTTCAACCATTGTGGAAGACAGTGTGGCGATTCCTCCAGGACCTAGAAATAGAAATTCCATTTGACCCAGCAATCCCATTACTGGGTATATATCCAAAGGACTATAAATCATTCTACTATAAGGACACATGCACACGAATGTTCATTGCAGCACTGTTTATAATAGCAAAGACCTGGAACCAACCCAAATGCCCAACGATGATAGACTGGACTGGGAAAATGTGGCATATATACACCATGGAATATTATGCAGCAATCAAAAATGACGAGTTTATGTCCTTTGTAAGGACATGGATGAATCTGGAGAACATCATTCTCAGCAAACTGACACAAGAACAGAAAAAGAAATACCGCATATACTCACTCATAGGCGGGTGAGAAAAATGAGAACACATGGACACAGGGAGGGGGTCTACTACACACTGGGGTCTATTGGGGGGAATGGGGGAGGGACAGTGGGGGGGGGCTGGGGAGGGATAGCCTGGGGATAAATGCCAAGTGTGGGTGAAGGGGAGGAAGGCAGCAAAACACACTGCCATGTGTGTACCTATGCAACTATCTTGCACGTTCTGCACATGTACCCCAAAACCTATAATGCAATAAAAATTAAAAAAAAAAAAGATTTCATATGCCATTTTCAGCCCAAAATAAATTTTCATGAACAAGTTAAAAAATATATATATGAATTCTCAAGGATTATGTAGGAAAAATATTTTATGCAATCAAGTCTGTTAGAATAATTTATTTTAAATTTTGATAGGCTTAATATCTCCCTTTTTCCTACCTTGGAATAAATCCTCTCACCCCTGCACATAACTCCATTCTCTGGGCATACCTGATACCCACATGCATTTTCTGTCTGGATCCACAGTTACAAGGCACAGAAGTTGCAGGGCTGGAAGCCAGTTTCATCGTGACCGAGCCTTGGCAGGAAGGAGGGGCAGGAACAGACAGGGAGGGAAATGCTTTTCCAGGGACACTCTTGTTCCAGGTCAGAAGGGAAGCCTGGTCAGCTTTCCCTCTTATCCAGCTCCCTCCTGTGAGTCAGAAGCCAGAATGTCTCTTTTCTTCACTCACGAGGTGCATTGGTTGCCAGGGTATAAGCCAGGGAACCCATTTCCAGGTGAGAGGTGCTTGCTTCTCCCTGCCCCCACCTGCTTTTGAGAAATGTAAGTCACCTTACTGACCTTCATTCAGCTCCTCACACTTGTTGGTCCTGCCCTAAACTCTAAGACCTTGCACAGCTCGCCCCTTTGCCCGGAACACCCCCTGCCATCACCACCACCCTTTTTTTCCCGCATATTTATCTCTCATGTAGGACTTTCCCCAAACTTTCCCATGTGGTCATTCATATGGCTTGGCTGTGTGTCCCCACCGTAATCTCATCTCAAGCTGTAATCCTCATGTGTCAAGGTGGGTATCTCATAGGAGGTGATGGATCATGGGGATGGTTTCCCCATGCTCTTCTCGGGGTAGTGAGTGAGTTCTCATGAGATCCAGTGGTTTAAAAGTGTTTGTCAGTTCCCCACTCACTGTCTCCCTCTCCCTCCTGCCGCCCAGTGAAGAAGGTCCTTGCTTCCTTGCCTTCTGCCATGATTGAAGTTTCCTGAGTCCGCCCCAGCATGTGGAACTGTGAGTCAATTAAAACTTTGTCTTCAAAACTTACCCAGTCTCTGACTGTATTATTTTCTCCCAGTGCTCTGGATTTTCTCCCTTTGTGAGGATTTTTAAATGTTAGCTTGTGTTCTCTGACTTTTGCATTGCAGACCCCTGAATGGACAGTCATGTTTTGAAGCTGAGCACCCAGAGTCATATGGAAGGCTTATGATCACAGAGCAGGTGTGCACATGGGTGGGCTTCCCTTTAGGGGATGGAAGGTTTCACAGTCCTCCAAAAGTTCTCTCCCCATACATCCTGTTTCTCCTGGCATGGGTCTGCTGCCTCCTGTCTGGGAATACAAGCCTGGGTGACTGGCACACAGCGGGTAAACGGGGCAGGAGGTATTGGGATCTTACATATTAGGATGCTGATTTTGTGATTATGTTTGCAGTCCAGCATTGCTCAAGATCTCTGGAGACCCTGTGCTGGGCTCTCCAGTGTAACATATCCAGAGAATACAATTGTGACCCCTGAAAAGGGATGGGGTGGACAGATACCCTGTCTCCATGATGTGGGACTGAGGTCTGCTTCAGGGACCTGTAGCCTAATTGCCCCCATGCTGCCTCTTCGTTAAGCCCTGTCTCAGCTCACCTTCCAAAGTACAGGGTGCTTCCAACTCCCAAGCATTCCCAGGGGTCTGCAGGAGTATAGTAAACCAATAGTGGGGCTTTGGGCTTGTGGGGATCCCCTCCTCAACACATAGTTTTGGAGGTCTCTTCCAGCTGCTTCCCAGCTTCATGTACAGCACCTTAGAGATACTGAGGGTCACAGGTGTCTTCTCATTTCGTTGAAAGGAGCTTTGGGTTTGCTTTTTCCATGTTTTTTCTTGCAGGGGGAGCTGATTATTTATTTCAAGCATAGAGGGATAATAATTTTATTCTGCTTTCTTAAAACTGCAAATACAAACACATTTATTTCAAAAAGCAACTTTACGTCCTTAAGGAGGAGGAAAAACAGACATCTGTACCATCAGTAAAGGACCGCCCTGAAAATAAGCACTAACTACAATGAACATGCTTTTCCTATTTGATTTTTTACGTGACATACAGATGCAGTGTTGCTTATCTTTGAGGCACCCAATGGGAACGCTCTTCCCTTTCCCTCTCTCTTCCTCACCTGATTGTATCAAGGAGAGTCTCCGTTTGGTGTGGGCCTGTCCAGCACCTGCTAATCTTCTCATTTAACAGACAGATCCAGGCCTGCAGCACCGAGCCCTGGGCAGGTAGTGATGTCTAGCTAGAGTTTAATCACGCTGCTTTGTTTTTATTGTGTTTATTTTTTAGTTACATTCTCCTCATCAAGAGATACTATCCATTTATAGCAGTGCTGTAGAGTTGACTTTTAAAAAACTATTGAAGTAAAAATGTGAGTCAACTTAAAGGAAAATATTAAAGAACTAGTGGAACAGTGTCATGTGCTCCAGGAAGCACCATGCTTACCGGAGTGGCTGACGTTCGGGAAGCAGCACTGGGCAGGATGGGGTTCTGCAGGAGGCAGTGAGAAAGTCTGGGGCTTTTCTCTTTTCTCCATAATCTAACAAGGCGCATGACCACAGGCAAGCCACCTCACCTCTCTGAAATCTGTGCGTCTCATCTGCAGAGCAGAGACAACAATCTTGGCCCCGAACCCCAGTCCCACCTTGCAGTTGTGGTTGAGGAGCAGAAAGATGATGAATGTGAAAGTGCCTTGTAAACAATAATTATTATGCACAATTTAATGGTTGTTTCTGTACTTGTCTAGCTTCTATTTCTCTCTCCTCTTTCTTTTTCTCCTCCTTTCTCTTCCTCCTCCCTTCTTCCTCCCCTCTTCTCCCCCCTTCTTCCTCCTCCTTCCTCCTCCCCCTCTTAACTCTTCTCCTTTCTTCTCCTTGTTCCCCCTCCTCCTTCTTCCTCCTTCTTCATCTTCCTATTCTTTCCTTCTCTTCCTTCCACCCCATCCACATGCCTCTCCTCTTCCTCTTCTTCCTTCTCCCTCCTCCTCCTTCTCATCTTCTTTCCTCCTGCCCCTCACTCGTTTTTCTTCTCCTTTCCCTCTCCTCCTCCTTCTTCCCCCTCTTCCTCCTTCCTCCTCTTTTCCCTCCTCCTCCTTTCTCATCCTCCTTCTGCTTTCTTCTTGATTCCCCATTTACTCATCTTTCTGAACTAGGGGGTAGTGATATGGTTTGGATATTTGTCCCCACCCAAATCTCATTCCCACCCAATAATGGGGATTGCTATCCAACAAGAGATGGGGCCTAGTTGGAGGTGTTTGCATCTTGCGGGAGGATCCATCATGGCTTGGTGAGTGAGTTCTTGTGAGATCTGGTTAAGTGTGTGGCACCTCCTGTCCCTTCCTGCTCCTACTCCCACCATGTGACACACCTTCTCCTGCTTCACCTGATTGGAAGCTTCCTGAGGCCTCCCCCGAAACTGAGCAGATGCCAGTGCCACACTTACTGTACAGCCTGCAGAACATTGAGCCAATTAAGCATCTTTTCTTTACAAATTACTCAGCCTCTGGTATTTCTTTGTAGCAATGCAAGAATGGCCCAACACAGGTAGAAACTAAAACGAAAGCCATGAGTCCTTGCTGGAGGTACTAGAAATAATTTGGGCTGGCAGCTCAGGGATTCCTCTCATAGGGTGTCTGTGTCAGACTCCACATTTGGGCCACAGCGATTGGCCCTGTGTCAGGCACATGCCTCATACTGGGACAATCAGAGTCCAGCCCCAGCTATTTCCCATGGGCTGGATCTTCCCCAGGAGGGGGCCTGGGGGCTGTGATTGAGGTGCCTGGAAGTTGGAGGCGATGGAGCTGACTGAGAGACCGCTGTGAGAAACATTTTCCCCTTTCCCACTCTCTCCACTGGAGTCTGATTATAGAAGAAGGGGCTCAGTTTGGTGGTTCCTTTTTTGTTTCTTGGAGAGGAAAAAAACAGAGGGGAGAGAGGGAGAGAGAGAGTACAACATTTGAATCCCTAAGGCCCACTCTGCTCCTGATAAATTCTTTAATCCTGAAATTTGATTAAAGAAGTTGATAAATTCTTAAGCAGACTCGATTAAGCTAGTTTCTGTTTCATTTTTGTCACCTTCAACCCAAAGAGTCCTGACTAAATACATCTGTTTACATTACACTTAAAAGCACATGTTGAACAATTCATTTGGTGGCTAGAAAATAGGGCATCTGTGGACAGATGTTGGGCGGGTCTGGCTGCTTCGTGCTGGCCTCCTGCAGTGCCCTGGAGAGAGAAGCCGCATTCTTGTTCAGGTGTTTGACTCTTAAGTGTCTTCAGCGTCGTTGCCAGCAGCTGGTTCCTGCGATAGCCTGTTCCAGCTACTATGTTTTCATCACCTCACTACGTGTTTTCATGTTTGTGCCATGTCTTTCTCACAGTGTACCTCTCATATGGTCAAGAATGATGGGTGGATGGATTAATTAATTTGACCAAGCAACATTCGTGGAGCCATATGTTTCCATACACGTTGGGAAACCTTGGGGGATAAGGATGTAAGATGGAATTTCTGTAGCCAAGTAGGTAACAGTTCAAGTTTCAGGTTGGTGCAAACGTAATTGTGGTTTTTGCCATTATTGCAATTATGTTTGCACCAAAGTGACATCATTATGCATGTCATAAACGAAAAGCTGGGGCAGTGAGTGCGGTTAAGGGACACGCCTGGGAAGTCTTGGGGATTTCACATGGAACCAGGAGTGAGTGGCGCCACATCGCTTAACCTCCCTACTGGAGTCTTTCCGCTTCAGCCTGCTTGCCAATTTACAGTGTCTGCAAGACGCCCCCTCTCAGACACTTCTCTGGATCTAAAGCGGGGTCTGTATCAGACTCCACCCCTGGGCCACAGCGACTGGCTCTGCATCAGGCACATGACTCATTTTGGGCCAATCAGAGTCCAGCTCCGGCTTGTTCCCACTGGTGCAGGTGGGTGACCCTGCTTGGCTGTGCCGATTTAGTCAGATATGTGGATGTCTCTGGACCCCAGCACTCTCCTCTGTGAAACAAAGCGTTGGATACGGAGGACCCAAGACTTACAGCCTGTGAGTGTGAGCACCCAAGCTCTGGCAGTTTTATCTGATTCAACCATACTTGTAAATACACTGTATCTGGGCAGATCTCATAGGTGGTAGCCGCTTGCACAACTTAGCATCTGTTGCCTTGGGTTAGGCCTACGTGGACCATTTTTATGATCTTCCTGGCCCTTGCAGACTTTTGAGTTTTCAACCTTTGGATCACCAGGTAGTCTCGGACATGCGTTCTAGTCTTGACATTTCTGTGATTAAACCTTAGCGTTTTTTAAAAATATAGGTACAACATACGCAACATTTTACATTTGTATACACTTCTATGATCCCTGCTCAGGTCATGGGATGGAATATATTCATTCTCCGAAAGTTCCCTTGTGTCCTTTTTCCAGTTGATATCCACCCCTGCCCCAACCTAGAGATAGCCGTTCTTTTGACTTCTGGCACCATAGATTGTTTTTCTCCATTCTTGACTGCCAGAGAACACTGTGTGCTCCTTTGCATCTGTCTTCTGTCCTTCAACATTATGATTGTGAAACTCATCTATGTGGTGTGTCTGGCAGTGGTTTTTCCTTTTTCATTGCAGTGCAGTATTCCCCTGTATGAACAGACCACAATCTGTTTCTCCGTTTACTCTTCATTTGTTTTGGGACAAGGTCTCAGTCTGTCACCCAGGCTAGAGTGCAGTTATGTGATCTTGGCTGACTGCAACTTCTGCCTCCCAGGCTCAAGCCATCCTCCTACCTCAGCCTCCCCAGTAGCTGGGACTACAGGTGCATGCTGCCACACCTGGTTAGTTTTTGTATTGTTTTGTGCGGATCCGGGTTGCACCATGTTGCCAAGGCTGGTCTTGAACTTTTGAGCTCAAGAGATTCACCCACCTTGGTGAGTCTCAAGACAGATACAAAGGAGCACACACATTCACAAAGTGCTGGGATTACAGGTGTGAGCCGCTGCACCTGGCACTGTACCTACTATTGATAGATGCTTGGGCTGTTCAAAGTTCTTGTCTGTTATGAGTGAAGAACTTTCTGGCCGGGCGTGGTGGCTCACACCTGTAATCCCAGCACTTTGGGAGGCCGAGGTGGGCGGATCACAAGGTCAGGAGATCGAGACCATCCTGGCCAACATGGTGAAACCCCGTCTCTACTAAAAATACAAAAAAAAAAAAAAAAATTAGCCAGGCATGGTGGCACGTTCCTGTAATCCCAGCTACTCAGGAGGCTGAGGCAGGAGAATTGCTTGAACCCAGGAGGCGGAGGTTGCAGTGAGCTGAGATTGTGCCACTGCACTCCAGCCTGGTGCCTGGCAACAGAGCGAGACTCTGTCTCCAAAAAAAAAAAAAAAAAAAAAGAACTTTCTTACATATGCCCTCTTGGAGAACACAAGCCGTCACTTCTCTTGGGTATATATTTGAAGAATTTGCTGGGTCGGGTGGTGTGTGCACTTTTAGCTTTGGTAGGTTCTGCCCGATCGCATTCTTGTGAGGCCAACGTCCTGTTCCTCTATTTCTTACTCTTCAGGGGCCTACATAAGCACATGCTTCACCCCCCGTCTCTCCCAACACAGAGCAAAGTGCCTGGCACATAGTACGTGTTCAGCAAACACAGCTAATGGTTGGGGTAAGGAATACAGAAGAGATCTCCCTTCTAATCTCCCCATCATGACAGTCACTGCCGGCAGTCTCATTGCCATCACAGAGGACACTCGAGGAGAGCTCCCTGGGGACATTTACCAGTCTGTTCGCACACTGCTAATAAAGACATACCCAAGACTGGGTAATTTATAAAGAAAAGAGGTTTAATTTACTCACGGTTCTGCAGGGCTAGGGAAGAAACTTACAATCACAACAGAAGCGGAAACAAACATGTCCTCCTTCACAGGGTGGTAGCAGGAAGAGTCCAGCAAAGAGGCGAGGTGGTGGGCGGGGGGGTGCCCCTTATAAAATGAACAGATCTTGTGAAAACTCACGATGGTGAGAACAGCATGGAGGTAACTGCCCCCATGATTCAATCGCCTTCCACTAGGTCCCTCCCATAACACATGGGGATTATGGGAACTATCATTCAAGATGAGATTTGGGTGGGAGCACAGCCAAACCATATCCATCACCTTCTCTCATCCTTCACAGAGGCTGCTAAGGCAGGTAATCACTTAACCCATTTCACAGTTGAGGAGGCTGTGAGGAGGCTCAGCACAGGTGAGGACGCTCAGCCCAGGTGAGGACGCTTAGCACAGGTGAGGTCACTTAGCACAGATGAGGACGCTCAGCACAGATGAGGATGCTCAGCACAGATGCCCTCCTGCCAGCACATTTCTAGTGGGGTCATACATCTGCCCGAGGCCGTGCACTCAGCCACAATGCTGTCTGCTTCTGGGCACCCCAAGCCTTTAGGCTCATCCTGACAACCCATTTTCCAGACAGCTCTTGGCAGCCTGTCTGCTCTGTGGCATTGCTTGCAGAAACAAGAGCATTGCTAGACAGTTTGGCTTCCCCTGGGCTGTCTCCAGGGGCTATAGTCTGTTTATAAATGGACTCTGGGCCTTTTCCTTTACTGGCCTCTATTGACAAATAAACGACTGACTCACCAGAGTAAAAATACACTTCTGGTTGGAGCTGTGTAGAGTTATTAAAAGTTTGTTGTGTCTACTCTGATGGTACAGCCACTGTCCTGGGAGAGGGCAGCCCACTGGACTGTAGGACAAATACAAGTCAACATCTTTTCTCCTGACTCAGCCATACATTTTAGGTCATGGGGACAAGGCTCACGTGGTTCCAGGGATCAGTTCCCCCTCTGGTGGCTTGGCAGGGAGGCAGTCGTTGGGTCTCAAGTCAAGAGACCTGGGCAGGGCGGCAGCTTTGTCATTTCTGAGCAGAATGACCCTGGGCAAGTCACCTAACCTCTCTGGGCCCTGCCCACCTTCCACTGCAAATTGAGCATCGCATATCTTGCCTCCCAGGGTTTTGAGAAGGCGCCTATAAGGGTGGATGCAAAGATAATTTGAAACAAGATGCCTTAGTGAACGTTTTGGGATAGGGAGGGTTGGTCAGATGTGGGCTGGGAGAGGAGGGCTGTCAGATCACGGAAATCTTTTGGGAGTTGGGATGCTGTAGTTTGGAGATCTCTGTGTGTGGCAGATGCTGTCCAGCCCCCATCCTGTTTGTGGCAGACATCAGTAATCGACTGAGGCCCCAGGAAGTCACCACCAATTGGCCAGAGTTGGCAGGGAAGTTGAAACCTATTTGCAATTCTTGCTAAAGTTCAGTGTGTCCCAAATTCTGAGGCACATTCTACTGGGCATTCCTAAGATGGTTTAGGTGGGATGTCAGGGTTATGTTAAACGGAATTGAGTTAAAAATGCAGAAAGTTATTTCCTTTCACTCCTTCTTCAAGATTTCTGCCGATTGCCCTGCTATGCCTTCACCTCCTCTCTTACCACTTGTTCATCTGTGTTTTTCACAAGTGGAGATGAGTCTCAGCCCAGAGCTGAGGGCAGCCAGAGTGCCTGGCTAGATGCTCATAAACCTTGTTTTGTTTCGGTGGCATTTATTTATATACATTATGACTTTCTCTTGGTGGCCCCCGGTGTTGCTTTTCCATTTATACTAGCAATGTGAAGGTTTCTTCTAAAGTGAGCTTGATTGGATGAAAGTGAGTCAATTTAGGGAAAGATGTCAGTGACCAGGAGTTCCGGTAGTGGTGGCTATGTCAAGTGTCCTGAAGGATCTGCCGCCACGCTGGCCGTGGCTGAAATTCTGAAGGTCACACGTGAATTCCTGATGTTTGTAAAATCCAGCCCTGAGCACGGTGGACCCGGGGTAGAGCATTAGCATCACAGGAATGGACTTCAATACCATCCCTGGGCAGAGAGTGGGAGGAATGGGGCTGCTGGGAGGGCCAGGGAGGGTGAGGTGGCTCTCCAGGGACCAAGGGCTGCCAGGGTGGCCATAAGGGTGGGAGGACGCTGGGTCTTGTTATTGCTGGGTTTAGGGGTTAAGGAAGAGTGGGAAGTCTGGGATGTCCCCAGGATTGGTGCCTTGGTGACGCGTTTCCCGGATGTGCCACTGGTTTTGTTTCCTGGGAAGCAAGGAGGCAGCAGTAATGTGCCGCCTCCTGTGAGGTTTTGCTATTTCGAGACTTAAACTCCTTTTTTTTTTTTTTAGATTTTCATTTTTAATTGTGGTAAAATACACATAACAAAATTTTCCATCTTAACTTGTTTTGAAGTGTACAGCTCAGGAGCATGAAGTACATTCACACTGTTGTGTAACTATTACCCATCATCGCTAGGACTTCTTCAGCGTTCCACATAGAAACTCTGGGTCAGGCGTGGTGGCTCAAGCCTGTAATCCCAGCACTTTGGGAGGCCGAGGCGGGTGGATCACGAGGTCAAGAGATCGAAACCATCCTGGTCAACATGGTGAAACCCTGTCTCTACTAAAAATACAAAAAATTAGCTGGGCACGGTGGTGCGTGCCTGTAATCCCAGCTACTCAGGAGGCTGAGGCAGGAGAATTGCCTGAACCCAGGAGGCGGAGGTTGCGGTGAGCCGAGATCGCGCCATTGCACTCCAGCCTGGGTAACAAGAGCAAAACTCCGTCTCAAAAAAAAAAAAAAGAAACTCTGCACCGGGGAACCTCCCACTCCCGTGACTCCCCTGACCCCGCACTGCTCCTCTTTCTGTCTCTGTGACTGTGACCACTTTAGACAACTCAAAAAATGAAATCATGTAGTATTTGTCTTTTTGTGTCTGGCTTGCTTTACTCAGCATCATGTCCTCAAGGTTCATCCATGCTGTGGCCTGTGTCAGGATCTTCTTCCTTTTCAAAGGCTGGATAACATTCCATGGTAAGTACACGCCACACTTTACGCCGTCCGTCTGCGGGCATGCGGGCTGCTTCCCCCTTCTGACTAATCCCACTGCTGTGGACAGGGGTGTCCAAATATCTGTTTGAGTCTCTGCTTTCAGTTCTTTCTGGTCTAGGAATTGCTGGATCCTAGGACCCGACTTCAGTCTTTAAACCCCACAGGATGAATATCTAATGACGAAACTCGGGATTGTGACTGGCCTCAGACGGCAGATGTCACGGGAGAAAGTGCTTGCCCAGCAGCCCTTCAGTTTCCAGATGTGCATCTCAGCTCAGCTTCCCCAGGAGCAGAGCCTGAGGCACGGATTCGGGTGCAAGGTGTTTATCTGCAAGGTGGTCCCAGGAAGTGCCCATATGGGAGTGGGGAAGGGAGGCAGGGAAGGGATGGAGCCAAAAAGGGTGCATTATTGAGGAGGCTGCTGTGAGGGCACCCGGGCTCGGCCCTACTGGGGACCTCAGGAGGTCACAGCACAGGCCTCAGCATTGTCCCACATGCAGGGTGCAGGAGCATGGGCTACTTCCAGCTTGGCGGTGGCAGAGAGCTGCTCTGGGGTGGGGTTGTGCTTCCCAGCCCTTCCTGGCAGGAACGAAGCCTGAGCACCTGTGGCCAGGAGCATCCTCAGTAGGTCTCAGGAGCTTGTGGTGGGAAGCTGTTGTCATGAACAGGCAGTGGCAGCCTGAGCCGGGCCTCTGGAACCAGAGAGGTGGCCGGCCACCAAGTCCTGCCAGAGGCTCCCTGACTGGAGGCTCCAGCTGGAGTTGAGCTGTGTTGAAAGTTCAGCAAAGTCAAGGGCCTTCTGCTCTCGGCTCTCCCTCCACAGGCCAGAGTCCAGCACAGGGACCTCCTTCTGATGACCGGAAGAGACAAAATTTACCCTGAGACAAAGGGGTGGGAAGCCAACATTCTGGAAAGACCACGGATTGCATTCATTCTGGGGCCAGGAGGAGGGGCTGTGTGGTCCTCTGCTCCTGTCATAGCCTCCCAGCACCCAGAGCCTGGGCTCAGCCTCAGTCTGTCTCACAGGGCACAGCCAGCTGCCACTCCATGCCAGAGTGGGTACAGATGAGCAAACTGTATCTACCTTCTTCACTTCACAGCTGAGTCATCTGCGACCACAGCAGACAGGTGGGTCAGCTGGGGCCACACTGCTCTCGGGAAGCAAGGACGCCTCTTGAACCCAGCCCTCCTGCCTCCTAAGCATGGCCCTTTCTTGCAGTGCTCGGGCAGCAGCACGGCCCTTCCGTTGGCCCCAGGAGAAGCTTGGTGGTTGTTTAGTCTCCTGTAATCCCCAGTGCCTGGAGACCAAGAGATTAGGGCTTACCCTCCAGGCTGTGTGTGAGGATTTTGCAACTGTGGTGAGACACGATTCGACATTGTAGAGACAGAAATGGCTGAAAAGGCTAAAATCACACGTTTTGGCCCCTTCTGTGACCTTTGGAAAGGGGCCCAGCTTCTGACAGTCTCCGATGCTGCTCTGGGGAGGAAATCTTACGTTGAAGGAAAGCATGCTGCTTCCATTCCATGCTCTGGCGTCTGTTTTTGCATCTTTCATTTCAGAGCCCACGGTTTTTTTCAAAACCTTTTTCGCTACCTCTAAGAGGGGCAGCCATGGACACCCAGGTAGAATAAACCCATACATTCTTCCAGAAGGACATAAAGAGGAAAACATTATTATGTCTACCTCCAAAATACCTCGCTTTCATGCAGTGATTTGAAAAATCCCCCCAGTTAAGTTCTTCTATCAGGAAGGGATAGTATCCCCTAGTAATCGGAGAACAGAGACAGGCGTGTCCTCGAATTTGCAGAAGAAACACTTCCAGGGATTTCTTGACTCTTAGAACACGTCACTGCAGACCCCATTGGAAGTTCTATTTACAATCTTGGAATCTGAGCCAGACGCAAGCATCTTTTCCTTTGGGAATTAAAACAAAAGCAACATCAAAGCCCTAAATACCGTACTTTTAAAAACGTAGTTGAATTCATCGAAACATTGTTAGTGGGTTACTTGTAAGAATAACTGGGATACTGACTGCCTCTGCTTTTTCTTTACCATTCTTTTGAAGATTCGTGTTATGCCAGACATGAATACAGACACTCGTGGTTTGAACCACTGGGTGACGCAAATCAGTGGAGGGAAATGAGGCTTGGTCTCATGGAGCCACTGGGTGACCTTGATTCACATTGTATTCTGGATCTGAGCCTCCTCACTGAAAACACATGATTTGAATTAACTGATCCTTCTAGTTCCTATTCAATAAGGAGAAATTAAATGTCAATGGAGCAGAGATTTATCCTATGATCGCTTAGTGATACATTGACTCAGTATCATTTCTCTGTCTTCTGGCATCGGCACTGTCGATGGGGGTCACCCCCCATGGGGGTCACTGCTCCCCGACATTCAGTCCCTTTGGTTTGGGTGGGTTACTTCACTTCTTTTTTTGAGATGGTGTTTCGTTCTTGTTGCCCAGGCTGGAGTGCAGTGGCACGAACTCGGCTTACTGCAACCTCTACCTCCCGGATTCAAGCCACTCTTTTGCCTCAGCCTCCCAAGTAGCTGGGATTACAGGCACCTACCACCACGCCTGGCTAATTGTTTTTGTATTTTCAGTAGAGACAGGGTTTTACTATGTTGGCTAGGCTGGTCTCCAACTCCTGACCTCAGATGATCCACCTGCCTTGGCCTCCAAAAGTGCTGGGATTACAGGAATGAGCCACCATGCCTGTCCAGGTTACTTTACTTCTGTGTCTAGAAGTGGTTGAGGGATTCAAATTGGCCAATCAGACAACTACCCCACATGCCCCCTGTACAGTGCTGGGGCCAGGGGTACATGTGGGACCCATATAAGCCACAGTGACCCAGTGGTCCATGAAAAAATTTTCCTCTTTGGCTGGGTAGCTCAGAAAGACAGGACACAAGTCTAAAGCTACAGGGGCCATCCCGCCATCCCAGAGGGAAGCCACACAAGCACACACAACACAAACACAATCTCACACACAGAATCTCTCTCACACAATCACACACACACACAGACACACAGAATCTCTCTCACACACACACCCACACAGAATCACACACACACACACACACACACACACACACACACACATATAATCCGTTTAAGCAAGTTTGAGTTAGGTTTTTTCTCTTGCAAACAAAAGGGTCTTGGCAATTACTGAACTCATATTTTATCTACCAAAACTCATGCAAATGTTGCATTCTCTAATAACAGCTACATTTTCCGGTTACCATAAAAATAATCTCCATATATGATAGAAGTGGTAGGGTTTATTGAGTATGTGAGCTGGTAAAATTGGTTATCCACATAGATTAAAAGCAAAATTCCATCTCTACTCTCACCACACAAACACACACAGGCACACACAACCCAGATGGATTAAGAACTAAAATGTAGAAAGCAAAACTTTAAAACTTTTAGTAGAAAATACAGGTGACTATATTGCTGACTTTGATACGTAAAAGGATTCCTTAAACAAGAATTAAAAATGCACCCTGAAAGAGACGGACGGAAGGTAGACCAAACTCCTTGAGTAAAAGCGATGGTCCAGGCAGATGGGCTGCCTTCCTTTTTAACTCCAAGTCCAGGCTTGCATGTCTTGGTTTAGAGGCACAAAGCCACAGTACCTGTCAGATTCTCTTTGTGTATGTAGAAATCCAGCTTTGGAAGTTTTTTCCCTGCGTCGATGCTTTTGAATTTTTTTTAAATGCACAGAAATGTGTAACCTGTTCTTTAGAATTTCAAAAGCTGCTGATTCTGGGTTGGCTCTGGGAGGCAAATCCATACAAGATGTCAAGGATCATCACAGCCTTAGTACAAATGCATTAGTGTGACTTTAAGGAACTTTAAAAAGTGCCTCTTCTTTTCCTTTTTGTGAGACGGAGTTTCGCTCTTGTTACCCAGGCTGGAGTGCAATGGTGTGATCTCGGCTCACCGCAACCTCCGCCTCCTGGGTTCAGGCAATTCTCCTGCCTCAGCCTCCTGAGTAGCTGGGATTACAGGCACGCGCCACCATGCCCAGCTAACTTTTTGTACTTTTAGTAGAGACGGGTTTCACCTTGTTGACCAGGATGGTCTTGATCTCTTGACCTCATGATCCACCCACCTCAGCCTCCCAAAGTGCTGGGATTACAGGCGTGAGCCGCCGCGCCCAGCCCCAAATGCCTCTTCTTTTCTAAAAGCTTACACGTTTGCACCAAGCACACCCTCTGAGATCTTGAGATCTGTATGCTTGCTCCAATCACCCCCACAACCATGTCCATTTAAGCAGCTGCCAGGGCGGGCTAGGTTATGTGGCAGTAGCAAATCCCCTGGGTCTCAGTGGCTTTCTGTTTCTGGCTAATACTGAGGGTCTTGGGTCAGCATGGCTGTGTTCCATGTTTTCTTCAGATGTTCAGCCTGGAACCCAGGAGGAGGGGGCAGCTTCTATTTGAAACATTGTTATCTGGAGCAGAGGGAAAACGGCTTGGTGAACTATGGCTGGTTCTTAAAGTGACAAGCATTTCCACTCATATTTCACTGGGCCAAACCAGTCATGTGGCCAAGATGGACTTAAATGGGGCAGAGGTGTATAATTCTGCAGGAGGGAAACTAGGTGCACTACGCTAAACTCTACAGTGCATTTCTACTTGTTTGTGAAATGGATACCTGGGCTCTGATAGCAAATAGACAACATTCTTTGAGCGCCACATAGTTTACAAGGTCTCATGTCTTTTCTTCATGCTCCCCGAGGCATGCTCTGTATGGCTTTTCTCTGTACCCCCAGGGCTCAGCATGCCTGCCGACACATGGCAGGGGTTTAGCCTGCGTTCCTTGTTAGGCAGGTGTAGCTGACCCCACTTTCCAGACAAAAATTAAGACCCAGAGAAACTCAAAGATAACACAGGTGACACAGAATGGTTTAGATTTTTTTTCTGCTGCTTGGCACAGCTTCCCAGACATGTCTGCAGAGACACTTATTTTATTTGGGGAACACTCTAAGGCCACGTAGATGTATGCATCAGCCTCCCCGGCCTCCTGCTGTTTACAGCAGCCACATGTGCTGAATTTGATGAGCGCTGGCTACTGTGGGCTTCTGTGTTTGTGTGTGTGTGCATCTGTGTATTTATGTCTAGTGGAGTTTTCAGTTTGGTTTCTTTGTATATTTGATGCTGTCCGACATGTTGGTGTGAGGTCTTTCTTGGATTGGGGTGTGGACGTACATGATATGTTATTATTATTCAGAATCATTTAGTTGGCATGCTTCTGAATAATAGTAATAGTTGAGGCATGCTGGTTTCAGAAGGAATCCATTCATTCACAAAATAAGACCCAGGAATCTTCAAAAGTACAAATGGGGTGGGAGGGTATATGAAGGTACCTTAGTATCTAATCAACAAAAGTCCAAAGGATGATTTTTTGGTTGTTTGCTTTCTACTATTTGTTCCTCACAGGTTTTGCTTATATTGAGGCACACAGTCTTTTCTCTCATGAAAGTTATTAGAAAGGAAACCAGCGCACCAGTGATCAACTCTGGAAATATTTGGTGCACTTCTTAACTGTTGCATTCAAAGCACTTAGAGAGTCCCTGGGAGATTCTTTTTGCTTCCTTCAATGTGAAGTGAATACAAATATTTACTATCCCTTATTGTTAGCAGAGACAGAAACTATATCCAGGAGAATTAATAATTATAATAATAATAACCAACTTCTCTGAAGGTTTACAAAGTCCCAAGCAGATGAGTTTCAAAGACTCTTTTGGTCACTTACTGACAGTAAAATTAGTAAGTGTTTGTAAAAAAATTCAAACATTACAGACGTAGAAAAGATTTTATTTTTAAAACATTTTATTTAACTCACTTTCTGGGATTTTAATCTGTAATTTTATCCTGATTATTTTTGCCCAGTTGTATGTAATATGTTTACTGATAAGCAAGTGACATCCAGTTATTTTAATTTAATTTAGTTTTATTTTATTTTTGAGACAGGGTCTTACTCTTTCACTCATGCTGGAGTGCAGTGGTGCCATCTCAGCTCACTGCAGCCTCGACTTCCTGGGCTCAAGCAATTCTCCTGCCTCAGCTTCCCGAGTAGCTGGGACTACAGGCACACACCACCACTCCTGGCCAATTTTTTGTATTTTTTTTTTTTTTTTTGGTAGAGATGGGGCTTTGCTGTGTTGCCCAGGCTGATCTTGAACTCCTTGGCTCACACAATTCACCCTCCTCAGCCTCCCAATGTGCTGGGATTACAGTCCACTCATTACTCCCAATAAGTGGGATTATTATCACTGTGCCTGGCAACATAAATTTTTAAAAATTCAAATAACAATTAAATAAACCTGTCATGTAGTGGGTATCAGTTCTCACTCTCGGGGTAACCACAGTAACACACATTTGGAACATATTTGCATGAAAAATACAGCATCTATTATTTGTATTTCTTTTGGATAAAAAATGGGAAATGACCTTACTTCCTGCTTTATTGCTTCTTTTCACTTAACGATAGACTTTGGGCATTTTCCATGATTACACACACGGATCTGTTGCTCTTCAATGGCTGGATGTTTTTCTCTGGATTGTGGTTTGTTTAGCCAATCCTCATTAGTGAACACTTGGTCTGCTTCCAGTTACTTGCTACGACAAAGGATGCTAACTGTGAAAATCTTTGATCAGTTCCTTGGCACATTCATGAGAGTGCCTCTCAGGACACATTTCTCAAAGAAGAACTCTAAGTCAAAGGAGAGGTGATTCTTTTTTTTATTTTTTGTTTTTTTGAGACAGATTTTCCCTCTGTCACCCAGGCTGGAGTGCAGGGGAACAATCTTGGATCACTGCAACCTCCACTCCCGGGTTCAAGCGATTCTTCTGCCTCAGCCTCCCAGGTAGCTGGGACTCCAGGCGTACACCACCACGCCCAGCTAATTTTGTATTTTTAGTAGAGATGGGGTTTTACCATATTGGCCAGGCTGGTCTCGAACTCATGATGTCGTGATTCACCCACCTGGGATTACAAGCGTGAGCCACTGTGCCTGGCTGAAGAGGTGATTCTTTAAAGAAAACTTACTACATACAAGCATCTTATCTTTCACACAGGCTGTTTGAATCAGTTCGTGCTCCTACATGGATTTTCTTATTCCATACCCTGTTTAACATCCTGAACTTTTACCAGTGCCTTGAATGATGGCTTGCTTTTTCAAAAGTACCTAGAACTATTGTTAAAACCAATTCTTTTTTCCCCAAGAGAATCTTGGCTGTCTGGTTAACATTAGCTGCCGTTGTCACTATTAAAGAGATACAGCCACACTCTGTGATGAGCACCCACCCTGCTCCAGTGCTCGCTGTACCATACTGCATGAGACACCTCCTTCAGGGGCTCTTGGTCTCGTCATTCATCAGGATTAATCTTACAAGCAGAACGTACAATGCTGGCAACTCAGTCTTGTTTTGCAGTGCCTTTCACACGCTAGCGTTATGACCAGAGGGCCTGCCCCAGTCCAAGGGATGGGAAGTTACTCCACCTGTATGTGCCCTTCGAGAACTTGGTAGCCCCCTTTCCCGTTTAACTTTTGGGGCAAAGACAGTCTCATTTAAAAACAATGGAATGATAGACTCTAGAGAAGGGCCTTCTTCTCCTGGAGGATGAGAAGGTGTTCTTGTAAAATCTCTGCAAAATCTGTCTGGGGTCGCCATATTGTTTTTTCAAATGCAAAGAAGCAGAATCATCTTTTTATTCTTCCTGTGGCTTCAGTTGTTCTAGGAGGCCATCCACACTCCTCCCTCCTTGCCTTTGTTCAAGGTGTCTGTGCTTCTCTGTCTACCTCCGTCATATTGCCCCTCCATTCTTCCTTCCCTTCCTGCCCCAATCCCAACTGCCTGCAGGTGGAGTAACTTCCCATCCCTTGGACTAGGGCAGAAGTGGTGTGCGTGTTTCCCAGCCGAGTATTTAGCTGGGCATGGTGGTGCATACCTGTAGTCCCTGCTGCTTGGGAGGCTGAGGTGGGAGGATCACTTGAGCCCAGGAGGTCAAGGCTGCAGTGTGCTCTGACTGGACCGCTGCAGTCCAACATGGGCAACAGAGCAAGACCTTGTCTCAAAAGAAAGGCAGGAAGGCAGGAAGGAGGGAAGGAAGGGAGGGAAGGAAGAAAGGGAAGGATGGAAGGAAGGGAAGGAAAGAAGGAACAGAGAAAAAGGAAAAAGAAACCCATCTGGAATTCCGAAAGGTCTGGGGTTGATCTGAAGCCCGAGACGTGGGCACTGAGGCCTGATGGAGGGAGGAGCTCCCGTCCTCATGGAGAGAGCTGGTCTTGGTGCCCATCATGCTGTCTCAGCTTAAAGGTCACAGAGGCTCAAGGCAGAAAGGCCACCCGTGGTTTTCTCTGTCACCAACAGATACTGAAAGGACTAATGATATGGTTTAGTTCTAGGTCATTTAGAAATTGGTGACATCGGCAGAAAAGAGACGGTTGGGGTGTTGGGGCCCAGGTCCAGGCAGGGTGGGTGGACGGGCCTCAGTTGTTAGTGGTGAACCATGATTGGGCTGCTGGCGCGGGCTATTTCTGGGGCTCACCCACCAGAGGGGAGCCAGTGGCGTCGCTGGCCTGCTTTGTGTGCTGGGCGCCACTGGATGGGAATCTGGGAATGGAAACTTGGGGACAGACAATGGGCCCCACAGTCAAACTTGGATTTCAGAAGACACACCAGACATAGTCCCAGAGCCTCCCTGTGACATCTGGGCCCTCACTTGGGAAGTTAGTGAACAGGGGAGGCCGTGGCGGGTGAACAAGCAGCCTTCATGGATAAATGAATACACTGGATAGGTTGACTAATGCCTTCTCTCTGCACTTGAAGGTACGTTCTGTGAGCACAGAGGGGAATGGGGAGGAGGGTCCCGGAAGGAAGGGCTGCTAGGTGGACCCAGTCATTTCTTCATTCCTCCTTCGGGACGCATGCTGCTCTCTGTCCTCACGCCTTGTGCCTTGAAGCACCTCTCTGCTCATTGCCTTAATAGGAGCTGCATCCATTCTCAGACCTAGACTCCCCCGGCAGGGATGTCTTTCTGTGGTGATGGAATGTTCTAGAACTGCACAGTTCCATACAGTTGCTGCTGGCCGCATGCAGCTATTACAGCACTTGAGCTGTGTGGCTGGTGTGACTGAGAAACTGGTTTTAAAATTTCATCTAGACTTAAAGATTTAAATTTAAATAGCTGCATATGGCTAGAGGGCCCAGCATGGGACAGGGTACCCTGAAAACATACGCCCAGCCGTGTTCACCTTCACCTCCTCCACACCACTGGGAGGGTCTGAGAGTGTCTGGGACCTTATCTGATTCCTCTCTTTTATACTAACCTTGTTGGGCCTGAGAGGTGAAGAGGTGAGTGGAAGCCTCTGTCCCCTTCGTGTGGACACATGAAGGTCATGGAAGGATGGGCTGGGCCTGGCCATGCACCTGCTGTCTGTACAGTGACATCAGCACACCTGACAGTGACTGTAATTCTTCCATATAATCAAACATGCCATCATTGCTCAAATTTTCCCATGTTGGCATACAGCCCAATCCCTACCTATATCTTTTGAAATATATATTCATTCATCTATATTATCTGTTCTCTATCCTCCATTTGTCTATCATCTTTCCATCTACTTATCCATCCACTTATCATCTCTCTCCATCTATCAACTATTGATCCATCCATCCATCCATCCATCCATCCATCCATCCATCCATCCATTCATCCAATCATCCATCCATCCATTCATCCATTCATCCATCCAATCATCCATCCATCCATCCATCCATTCATCCATCCATCCATTCATCTCTCCCTTTCTTCCATCTTTAATACATCCACCTATCTTCCATCTATCTAGCTTTCCCTCTCCACCTATCCATGCATCTTATCTATCCATCTTTCTATATATATTTCCACCTATTTATCCACTTATCATCTCTCTCTTCATCTATCAATCATGTTTCTATCTATCATCTATTCATCTCTTTCTCTCCACCTATTCATCCATCCACCTATTTCCCATCTATCTAGCTTTCTTTTTCTCTCCATCTAGCCATCTATTTCTCCATCTCTCTGTCATCTATCTTTACACCCATTTATCCACCCACCTATCCTGTGTCTAACTCTATCCAACTACCTATGCATATCTATTCAAATCAGGCTGCAAAAGAGACCTACACATTGCATGCAACATAAGGGTCTTCACTTTTCATTATTTGGCAGTTTCATCTCTCATCCCTGGCCCTTGCTGTGTCTACCACCCATGCTGACTCCTTGGGGAAGGACGACTGCCCCCAGCGAGTCCTTGAACTCGCCTGGCCAGCTCCCCTGGCTGGCGGCTGTCATGTCTACTCCCTATCTCTCCATCGGGGGCTGAGGATGCGCCTGCCATGCCTGGAAGCCCTGCACTGGCAGCCGCACAATCTGATATGACGCCTGTCTCAGGGAGGTTTCAGCACTTTGTCATCCTCACGGTCGCGGCGCCAATCACTTGGCCCAGGCTGCTGCCAAGTGGAGCCATCAGGCCCCACAACTACGTTTCACATGCTTGGACATGGCCAGGCCACGTCTAGACAATCCTGAGCACTCAGAAAAACACGCCAGGTCTGGTCAGACCAGATTGCGCCGATGTCCCAGGGGCCGGGAGCCCAATCTGACACTGAACCTGGTGCTGTTTCTAGGGCTTCTTGCTGGAGAAAGCAGCCCTTTTCCAAACGAGGTCAGAAGCCTCAGGGGATAGGGACACGGCGCTGTGACAACTGGAAAATAGATTTTGACTTAGAGCATTGGTGCGTTTTTCTGAAAAGTTGAAATTGTCTTTTGTGATTTAATCTCTCCTTTTCCCAGCCTTCCCCTACAATACTACCCATTTCTTCACTTTGTTTCATTAAAATGCAATTCAAAAATAGTATTTGTTTGCATATAATACCTCCTTTTAGTCTCATAATGACCTTAGAGGCTCCATTATGATCTCTGTTTTACAGGGATGAAGAAGGGAGCCCAGAGAAGTTAAGTCACTTGCCTAGGGTCACACAGCAGGGCTGGGATATAGGCTTAGGTCTTTTGATTCCAAAGCATGGGATGTTTACTATCCCTCAGCCATCACATGGAGAAGAGAAATCTTTATCCAGAGTAGGGAAGGAGATATGACAATGGTGGGAATGTAGAAAAGAAGAAAATTCAGGTGAGTCACTTCTCCCAGACTTCAAAGTGGAGCTGTGAGACGGCCAGGCAGCCAAGTTCAGACGGAAGGGCATCCCGAGGCCCCGGCGTGGCTGCCCACACAAACCTCGTGTCTAGATTCCTGTCGTTACCCAGCTGTACACGTGGGACAAAATTAATCAAGCTGTATACTAAGATGGTTTGATTATATGTCAGTTACATCCAAAAAAGTGGATTTTTAAAAAGATGAGCCTTGGGGACAGAGAAAGTGGGGAGGAGATCCAAGTTCCCTCCAACGACAGTGACCTTCCTGGAGCAGTCGGGCTTAGCTTGCTTCTCTGGAGGACACAGGCATGCGTGCTTGCTCTGTAAGGGCACAGTGGGGATTTGGTGAGATGATTTACAGGACAGCCTGAGCGTGGAGTCAGCATGAGCCCTCCATGACAGCAGCCATTGATAACACAGGGAGTGCCGTCCCAGAAAGGCCACCCGCAGAGTCTGAGAAGTCCATTATGGAAAAAGAAAATTCCAGTTCCCAGGCTGCCCCCAGAAGCCCCAGTCACAGGCTTGTTCCAAGCTGGAGGAGTCCCAGAGGCCCCCGCCTGCATTCCCAGGCTGTGCTCCCGAGTCCCGGCCTCTTTTGATCTTGCCTCCACAGGCTGCCTCCTTTGGCTCTCCCGTTAAGAAACCAAATCACTCTTCTTCCTGGCAGCTCCCCTGCAGTGTGTCTTTCCACTCTGGGTTGAAATCCTGACTTTTGGCCTCTTTTAAAAGGGCAGGCCCCTTTCTCCCCACATCTGCGGCCCTTTCCACAGAGGCAGTGCTGCTGTGGAGGTACAGGCCGAGCTGGACCCCAGTCCACGATCTTGGCATTAGAGGTCATGGAAATTCCAAAGCCCAGATTCTATTACAGAATCATTTTTCCATGTGTGGTGTTGGGCAAATCCAGCTAAGAACTCAGAGACTCAGTTTTCTTGACCATGAAATGGTAACAATACTGCCTGTCTCTTGAGGAGACAGTTGAAAGAGCCATATCAAGGTACAGGGGTGTGAACAGTGAATTTCTCAGCCAGCTCTGTCCGCTAGAACTTTCTGTGATGATGGAAAGGTCTGAATTTGTCCTGTTCAATAGGGTTGCCAGCCACATGGAGATGTTGAGCCTTTGAACTGTGGCCACTACCACTGAGGAACAGAATTTAAGCATTTTATTTCAATTTTATTTATTTATTTATTTATTTATTTTTGAGACAGAGGCTTGCTCTGTCACCCAGCCTAGCTAGAGTGCAGTGGCACAATCTGGGTTCTCTGCAACCTCCCGGGTTCAACTGATTCTCCTGCCTCAGCTTGCTGAGTAGCTGGAATTACAGGCACCTGCCACCACACCCGGCTAATTTTTTTGTATTTTTAATAGAGACGGGGTTTCACCATCTTGGCCACAACTCCTGACCTCATGATCCACCCGCCTCGGCCTCCCAAAGTGCTGGGATTACAGGCGTGAGCCACTGCACTTGGCCTTAAGTTTATTTAGGATGTATATATATATTTTTGAGATGGAGTCTTGCTCTGTTGCCCAGGCTGAAGTGCAATGGCCTGATCTCAGCTCACTGCAACCTCTGCCTCCTGGGTTCAAGAAATTCTCCTGCCTCAGTCTCCCGAGTAGCTGGGACTACAGGTGTGTGCCACCAAGCCCTCCTAATTTTTGTCATTTTAGTAGAGACAGGGTTTCACTATATTGGGCAGGCTGGTCTTAAACTCCTGACCTTGGGTGATCTACCCACCCCGGCCTCCCAAAGTGCTGGGATTACAGGTGCGAGCCTCTGCGCCCAGCAGAAATTTATTTAGGGTGATTTTAAATAGCCACTTGCGGCTGCCATGTTGGACGGCACCTCTATGCAGAGTGAAGTGAGCTCCTTTTCACACATGGCAGCAGCCCCATTCCTAAGGCAGACCTGGTGTCTTTATGCCTCTGACCATCCTTTTTCTTTTTTTTTTCTCTTACGAGGAATCAGTAAAGGTTCAGAAGGCTCAAGAGTCCTAGGAGCAGACGCACAGTCACCGGCAGATTGGATTCGAACCTGGGTCTTTTAACGTGAAGCCTGGTGCTATTTCCACTACATCATGTTTGCTTTCCTTTCTGTCATTTGCTGTTCTACAAGTGCTACAGGTTCAAGGCAGGGGAGTTAGAAAATGTAGATAAGCTTTTCAAAATCGTTCAAACTTCCAAGACCCAGAATAAAAAAAAAACTGTATATGTATATACGCAATCATTTTAGGTCACCACAGGGATTATGAAAATTGCAGTTTTGTGACATATTCCTTTCCTGCGCCGGGCATCACGGATTTTTCCTTGTCATTCAGTAGCAGGAGTCAGCAAACATCTTCTGTAAAGTGCCAGATAGTAACTACGTTTGGCTTTGTGGGCCATATGGTAACTGCGGCAACTTCCTAACTGCCATTTGAGTGCTGAAGCAGCCATAGATGATATGTAAATTAATGGGTGTGGCTATGTCCAATAAAACTTTATTTTCAAAAACAGGAAGTGGGCTGGCTTTGACCCCAGGCTGTGACATTTCGTGAGGTCATCGTTGGCCTCCTGTTGCACAGATGTGTCATATTTAACAAACCCCTTTTTGTTGGACTTTTACTTGTTCCCAGTTTCTCCATCTATAAACAGGCTTGTGATGAACATCCTTGGAGCTAACTCTTGTACAATCACATCATTAGTTATTTCTTTAGCATAAATTCCTAAAAGCAGAATTGTTACCTAGTAGGGCAACCTCTGTTTTTATGGTTTTCGTATGTCATTTCTGAGCTTGCGGGGAATGCCTGGTTTGATGATGAGACAGAAGCTCTGCTCTCAGAAACGCCCTGGAGAACAGAGGCGAAAACCTCTGCAGATTCTCACCACCTCCCAGCATCTGAGCAACATGGCTGGAAACCATGGCTGGATTCCCCCTAAATCCAATCCGACACGATCAGCAGAACCTCCCAAACATTCAAGTGAGGTTTGCCATGGTGATTCAGATACTCACTGTGCCTTCACGGGAAAGCTAACTATTAGCACTTGGAACACATCGGATAAAAAAATGCATCAAAGCATTTTTTAGATTAGCGGCACAGCCACTCAGAGCCTGCAAGTTGCAGAGGACGTTTAACGTATGCATCAGGAATTCAAGATCGACCAGCCCTGCAATGCATCAGCCCGAATGGACACATGATCTGGCTATCAGAGGCTCAGCTGCAGAGGCTGGTTTGCACCTAGGAATTGCAGGGCTGAGTTATGCTTCAGGCCTGATGAGGTCATAGAAGAAGACTCAGCTCCTCTCATGCTATTCTTTTTTAAAAACAAAACAAAACATTTTACTGAGGTATAACTGGGATGTATGGTGAATGGATACAACTTGTTAGGCCTAGAGATAAGTACACAGGTGTGAAACCATCACCATCTATGCCATAAACATGGTGAAACCATCACCACCTATGACGAAACCATCACCACCTATGGTGAAACCATCACTGTGCCATAAACATATGAAACCATCACCACCTATGGTATAACCATCATCGTCTATGCCATAAACACATGAAACCACCACACCTGTGCTGTAAATAGATGAAGCCATCACTATCTATGCCATAAATATACAAAACCATCATCACCTATGGTGAAACCACCACGGTCTATGCCATAAACATATCCATCCCTTCCAGAAGCTTCCTCTCACCCTCTTTACTTACTATTAGTACTTGGTGATAAAAATACTCAACATAAGATCTGCCCTCTTGGCAAATGTTAAGTATACAATACGATACTGTTAACTGTCGGCACCTTCTCAGGCAGTTCTGAGGGTGGCAAACATGGTGGGGGAATGGTTCTCCCAGCAGGAAATCACTAATGTGCAGCACCCTGGAGAAATGTCCATTTTCAATACATTTCTTCCCAGATTCCATCTTCAGAGGCTTCCCATGGGGTATGGAATTACATTTATTCCACACATTTCACCAGTATTCACTGAGCAGCTACTATGTGCTAGGTACTGGGCTGGGTGTGGGGACCAGCCCTGAAGAGGAGAGGACCAACAGGAAATGGAAAAAGACACATTGGATCAAGTGGAAGGGAGGGTGGGGGACAAAGAATGATGGGGGAGAGAAGAATATTGGCGGCAGCCTCTCAAAGGAAGAGGCATTCCAGCAAGTTGGAAGGATGAGTGGGCGGGGGGTGTTGGGGTAGATCTTCCAGGCAGTGGGAATAAAACAGCCAGTGTGAAGGCCCTGAGCAGGTGTCTGCGTTCAAGAGTGAGCTGCTCAGTGTGGCAGCAGAAGGGGACA
Source organism: Saguinus oedipus (assembly GCA_031835075.1). Classification (NCBI taxonomy): domain Eukaryota; kingdom Metazoa; phylum Chordata; class Mammalia; order Primates; family Cebidae; genus Saguinus; species Saguinus oedipus. Next base: position 45,586,662 of record CM063189.1, read on the forward strand.
TCAGGGAGAGGAGGTTGGGGGCGGGAGGGAGAGCTGCCGGACCCCCAGGACTTTGTGTTAATAAAGTCTTTATGTTGATTCAGGGTGACATGAGAAGCCACTGGAAGGTTATGAGCAGAACAAAGTTAGGCACTGATTTAGGTCTTAAAGAATCACTCCAGCTCATGCGTGGGGAAGGAAGCGTCGAAGGGGAAGGGGTAGGCAGGGCGACCAGGCTGTGACATTTTCCAATTTCCTGGTGGGGAAGCTGCTTCTGAGAGAGCAGGCAGGTGCTTAAAGAAGATGAACCCACTATTGTGTCTCAGCTGGCAGCACCCAGCCCTCCCTTTGGCGGCTCCTTGCCCGCCAGGTCCTGGGGAAGCCTCACCTCGTGCTGTCGTGTCTTTCCTGCCCACTTTCTCCATCCCATGTCCAGCTCCATACCCATTGCCTCCTGGAGGTTCCTCCATGAATGGAGCAAAGGACCCCAGAAGCAATGGCCTAGAACCCAGAGGCCAGAGCCATGCACAGCGTCTCCGACCTCCAAGACAGGAGAACCTTAGGAGAGACATCAGCTGGGAGCCGGAGCACTGTGGAGAGGTGACCAAAACTCCCCACCCATGGGACAGATGAACCGGGGACTCCTCAGCTGGGAGGCCCCCCAGAGACGAAAGCAAGGGGTGGGCCGGTTAGATCATCCATCCTCATTCCTGACAAGAGCATGGGCCCATCCCAAAGCCAGCACCAGGCTGTGGCTCATGTCTGCCCTAGGAAGTGGGGCCGGAGGACAAAGGAGGTGGGTGCAGCCCCAGGGCCGCATGTGTTCAGCCTCCAGGCCCCGCTCCCCTCTCCCAAGAGGCCCTGGTAACCATGGTCAGCAGCTTGAGTGATGTTGAGCGCTGCTGCTCACTGCCACTCCTTCAAGAATCCGCTGTAAGCATTGCTCTTACAGATTTGAAAAATGCCTCTCCCGTAAAGGTGAGGACTCACACCAGGATAGACATCACCAACAGGTTGAGCTCTGATGCATCTTTATATCATGAGGAGAAGCGATAGCTGCCGGCTGTAACATTTGAGCTTTCAGTGAGTGGCTGGTTTCTGCTGCATGTGACATTGCCTTGCGCCCTCAGAGTTAGCAGAGGGGTGCCCCAGTACAGCGGGCAGAGCCCTGGTTGATCTCTGACCCTTCCGCCAAGTAGAACAAAGAGGGTCATGCTCTCCTTAATGGCTATGGAGGAGCAGTCAGCTTGTACTCCCCGCAGCCCCACGCATACTCTGGCCTCCAGCTGGGGTGGGGAAGGAAGATACGCCTGATGACACTTCAGGAGAAAAGTGGGAAGCAGGGGAGCAGGAAGCAGAAGGAGTGGCTCCAGGCACTGTGAGATTTGCGGTGCTTCCAGAATGTTCATCCTGGACAAACTGCCCTGTCTTCATCCTCTCTCCCAGGCCTCCCTGGTGATTTGGGGGACCCCACTTGCATGGTGACAGAAATCTGACCGATACAAGGAAGGAATAAGCCCATCTCACTTTCTGGGTAAGAGACCTTGTGAGGATGTTGAATTACGGGGCGAGGCTGTGAGCAGTCAGGGTGTCATTCTCCTCCCCAAACATTTACCGGCTGACCCTCAGCAACACCCTGAATAAAGATCAAGATCTAAGGGGACCTGAGACATGGGGCCTGGGTTTGTGACCCAGGAGATCAGATGTCCCTGAGGGAGGGCGTGTGCTCAGGAAGTCTGGCCATAGGAGGAAGTGGTTTTCAACCCTAAGACTAAAATGCCAGCATTTAACCCACACAATATTGAATAGATTTTTTTCTTCCTCTCTCTGTGACGGGAAAAGTTATTGATTGGGTAAACACAGATGTATTTAATGTTTTAAGTCAGTTCGCAGTGTATGTGGAGTTAACTAAATATCTCTGGGCAGTAATCAGCCCCGAGGTTTAGTTATAGCTGGAAACCAAAGGGGCCGATGAGAGAGATTTTTAACATTTGAATGTGGAGTTCGGTGTAATGGTACATTGAACACAGCAGAGAGCACAGATAATTGACATCTAGGTTCTTTGGTGAAAACCCAGAGACTGTCTCCATCATCAGTCCCAGACTACTGTGAGGTTTCCGGTTCTGCGTTATTAACTAGGCTTCTTCACAGAACTTTCTGTGTGAGCCCTTTCTATGCGAGAGTGTCCATATCTGTAACCGGATGGAAATGTGTGCATCCCAGCCTTCTGTTTTTCCTGCAATGAGACCAGGACCCCTGCCCCCTGTGCCTCTGCACAGGCCCATGACTGTGACGTAAGGCCTGCAGAGGCGACGGAGGCTAAGACATCAAAGGCGTCCAACTGGACAGGTTGGGATGCTCATCTTTGGAAAGCAGCCACTGTGCTGTGAGGACAAGCTGCCACATGGAGAGGCTGCATATAGGTGTACTGACAGCATGGGAGGTCCCAGCCAACATGAACCTACAGTAGCCAGGAGAATGAGGGGACCTTCAGATGATTCCAGCTTCCAGCCTTGAGGAGTCCTTGGGTGATACAGAGTCGGGCAGAGATGAGCTGTCCCTGCCCAGCCCTGTCTGATTTGCAAATTTGTGAGCGAAATAAACATGGTCTTTGTTTTACATGACTAAATGTTGGAGTGCGCTATGATGCAGCAGGAGGAGGCTGGAGGGCTGGAGATGCAGAATCGAAGTGCCGAGAACCTCCTTCTGACTCCCTCCGTCTCGCTTTGCTTTGTCTCAATGATGTCATTTTGTAGTTTTAGTATTTTGGGTCTATCTTGTATTTGAAAACAGCAAAGAAACATACTTTTCACTTGAGTATAAAAGTCACATGAAACTATTTTAAAGCCCGCCTCTCAGTGATATTTACGACCTTCACGATGTTGTACAGCTGTCTCCTCTATCAAGTTCCTAAATAGTCTCATCACTCCAGAAGGAAACCTGTATCCATAAAGCAGTTTCTTCACATTCCCCTTTTCCCAGCCCCAGGCAACCACCAATCTGCTTCCTGTCTCTATGTGTTCACCTTTTCTGGACATTTTTTTTTTTTATAAATGGGACTGTCGGCTATTTCTCCTTTCATAGCTGGCTTCATTCACTCAGCATAACATCTTCAAGGTTCATCCACATTGTAACATGTGTAAGGATTCCTTCCTTTTCATGACTGAGTAATATTCCATTACATGGATAGACCACATTTTGTTTAACCATTTGTCATTTGATAGGCATTTGGGTTGTTTCCACCTTTCAGCTGTTGTGAATAATGCCGCTATGAACACTCATGTGCACGTATTTGAGTCCCTGTTTTCAATTCTTTTGGGTAGATACCCAGGAGTGAAATTGCTGTGAAATAAGGTTTTGTTTCATATCATCAATGGTGTGTTTCTCAATGATATCTGATGCGTGCAGTAGTGAGAGGTGGGAGTCTCTTGAATTGAATCCACTAAATGCATAAGAAGACAGAAAATACAAGGGGAAACACAATATTTAAAATCTATTATTATGATTTTTCAGAGACCAAATCCTTGCTCCAGATAAAACTGTTGGTGAGTGGCCATTGTCACACCTCATTAGACTTACAGTTGATTAATATGATTTAATGACATCTAGAAAAAAAAAAAACTTAGCCATGGTAGGTCAAACCTTGTAAAACCCCATTTCTGTAGGTCAAAGCAGTCAAATATTGGCAACTTCACAGGGTTTCTTGACTGCATATCACAGGAGCTTGACCAAATGAGGTCTGATGTTCCCATGAGGTGAGAATTCCAAGGAGGACGGGGCCCAGGGTATCAGCTGGAATCCTACATGAGGTTTAGTCATCTCAGCTCCTTAGGCCCCACTGGGCTGTGAGAATGTCTCAGAGTTCCTCGTTTTTTATGACCTCGACAGTTTCAAAGAGGACTGGTCAGGTGTTCTGTAGAATGTCCCTCAACCTGGGCTTTTCTGATGCTTCTCTCTTGATTAGAGTGAAATTGATGGGAAGATAAAGGTTTATTTCATAACATCAATGGTGTGTTTCTCAATGACATCTGACGCATGCAATAGTGAGAGGTTGGGAATCTCTTTGAGTCAACTGAATTACTGAAGGGTTTTGAGGAAGAAGACCACAGAGATGAAGTATGAGTCTCATGGTATCATATCGGGGGGTGCATGATATCCCCACGACCTATCTATCGCTGCGGATGTCAACCTCGGTCACTTGGTTACCATCCTGTATGCCAGATTTCTCTCTGCAAAGCTCCTGTCACTCTCTGACTACTCTCTGGTCTTTGGAAGCAACTCACTAAGTTTAGTCCACCCTCAAAGGAGGGATTAAGCGCCACTTCCTGGAGGGAGAGTATTGACATACATGATTTAGAATTCTTCTGTAGAGAGGAATGATGCTATATCACGACCCAGGACAAAATTGGGGCCCTATGAGTAAGGAAATAGGGGAACACGAGATTACGAGATTACAACTCTCAATTGTAAATGGGGATACTAACATTTGCCTGACCTATGCCGACAAGAGAATGTCTACATCTAATGTTGGAACATGCAGAAGCTTGGAATAGTGGTGGGGTTCTTATCAGAGGTTGACAACCTTTGACAGGTGAGTTTGTTCATTCAAGACTTAAGGACTAGAGGCTGGGATAGAGGGTGGAGCACAGTGGTGAGTAAAGGTGTAGCAAACATACTTCATTGTTATCCAGTATCCACTTTGCCTTTTCCTTTAGTGGTACAAGCCTAATATCTTAGCTGGGTACGCAGCTGCCCAGCTAAGGACTACATTTCCCAGCCTCCCTGTGTTGCTATGTGTGGTCATGTGATGAATTGCTGGCCAATGGGATATGAATGGAAATAACGCATTCAACATCAAAATTAAGCCAAGGAACAGGGCTTTGCGATGGATAAGTGGGAAGAAGAAACTGGGTGCTGCCTCTTACTTTCCACTCAGCTGGAAGTATTTGGTATAGTGGTCCCTCGAGTCCACGCTCTGTCATCAGCATTGCATTAAAAAGCATCTCTAGATATAACCATAAATTCCATATTTACAGATGTGTCAGATTTTAGTGAATCTCAAACAAAGAGAACTTTGTCCTAGGGTCAACCTCTTATTGTCTGTGTAAACCTGAGCAAACTACATCCTTCCGTGCACCTCTGTGAACTTATTTTTGAGTGTTGATGCCTACCTCACCTAGATTTTCAGAAAAGCCAATGCATTCTGTATGGAAGATACGTGGCATGGGGCCTGACGGGCAAAAAAGTATCTCAGGAAACACTTCACTTTTGTAATCCTTCCCACGATCATTACCAAGATGTGTGTAGGATTTTTCCAAACATTTATAACCTGGTTAGAGTTTGTCATCTTCCTCTCCTTTTTTTTTTTTTTTTTTTTTTTTTTTTTTTTTTTTGGTCTGCTGGTGAAACAAACCTCTAAATTTCAGTCCTAGCAAGCCTGGTCTTAAATGTATGAAACACTTTTCAAATTTGAGAGACATGAACCAATTCAGGGCACAGGAATTAGTCTGCATTCCAGATCAATTAGGGAAATAGTTTGCAGTAACTACTGCATTTTGAAACACATCAAATAAGAAAGAGAAGTCACTGTTGTATGTCACTGTCAGAAAGCAAAAGTGAGGCTTTTTTTGTCTGATTTCAAGAACGGCTCACTCGCAGAGTCCCCGATGGAGAGGCAAGAAATAGCAGGCCTGCCAAAACCACTGTGAACTTTTCACTGACTAAAGAGACCGCCCACCCAATCCCAGGGGACTCGGTAATTCAATGGAGATTAAAGGCACACTGAAATCCTGGTAACCAGAGAAATGCTGGCTCTATTAGGTTACCATTTCCATTTTTCTGTGAAGCCAAGGCAGAGTATCCCCAGAGAAGACAGAATATTTGCTTTCAGCCAAAAGACCCCAAAGTAGCAGAACTCTTCAACCGAGATTACAAAAGACAAAAAAACGTGTTAAGTGCATAGCTGGGCCAAGCCCGTGCACTCCTGCCAGCCCCCCACTATGAACGAAGGCCCCTGGCACTGAAGTCAATGCAAAATGAATAATGTACTTAGTTAAATGTTTCCTCCCACGATGAAAGTCCTTGGCCACTCGAATTTCTTTTTCTACTTGACGTGTTCATTTCTTTTTCTGACCAGATATCCATAATAAAATCTGGCACTCTGAGGACAAGTGCTTTCTATACAAGCTTTCTCCAACTTTCTATTAGAAGTCTTTGAAACTGAACACCCCCTTTTTATCCTGTATTATTTCCTCCCCTGGAACCATTCAATCTGTACTCAGCAATCCCATTAGACTTTTAACTTTCATTTTTTAAATGCTGATAAAAATGTATAGATGTCTGAACCCCATCCAGGAAAGCCGACTTCCAAGCTATGCATAAAGGAGGCTGCGGTGGCTTTGGGAGGATGGGAAGTGGAGCTCGTGACGGGGCCACACTGTGGCTGCCAGCTCTGTCCCATGACTGCACGCTCGCCCACACGTTCTGGGGGGCTTGGTGGTCCATTTCTGGCATGTGCTAGGCCACTGCATCACGATGCATGGGTTGTGGGAATGCTATACAGATTTTTATACAGCTAAAGTACTCTTGTTCCTCTTTCTGGGACAAGGCTGAACTTCACGGAAGAAAGGACTGACTTAGTAGGAAATGATCAGACTAATCACATGGAAATAAAATAGCCTATTTTATCATGTTCCATGTGTTCATGCATTTCTCCTTCTTTTTCACAGAGAGGAAAGTTGCAAGCTGCCCCAAAGAAGAGCAAGGGGGCAGAAGGAGCCTTGGGATCCCCAGGGTGGCCCTTCTGAGAAAGGAAGAGGGAAGGGAGTAACTTCACTTGAAAGGAAGGTGCAGGTGAAGGCGGTGGTCCCCTTTGGAGGAAGGAACTTCTCCTTTAGCCGGAGGAAGGGCAGAGCATGGGATTGTCTTCAGATCCAGGCCCTGCTCTTCTCTGAAAACACTGCCAGTGTCCCTGCATTCCGGCTCCTGCACAGGTCTGGCTTGTGGGAAGCACTGGTTCAAGAGGAGGTGAGAGGCACATGGAAGAGCTCCTCGCTCCACTTCCTCCATCCCTCTGAGTCTCCTCTGTGCTTCCAGCTCTCTGGGGATCACCTCCCTGTCCTGTCTCTGCTGGGCAGCCCACCTGGCTCTGGACCAGAGGAATCCCCTGCCCTGGACTTGCTGTTCTTTTGGGTGTCTTTGTTGTCTCACAGGTACCTCTGTGGCCCCCCAGCTCTTCCATCGCCAGTGCAACCAACTCCCTGTATTCAATCCCTCTGGTGGAAGTGCCTAGAGTGCGTTTGCTTTCCAAATGGATGGACGGCACAGCCTGATGGTGGGGGCTCTGGGCCAGCAAGGCTCTTGCCGGAACTACCAGGTCTCTTGTGCTCCTGGGGCAGTCAATCCACTGAGGAATGTGTCTTTTCCGCAAACTGGACGTAACAGGACCTAGAGTAGGAACCCTGGTTTGGGCAGGATTTCTGGGCCCACGCTGCAGGGGGTGTGGCTTTACATCGTGAAACGTGCTCCTCTTTCCTGTAGCCTGTGACTCGAAGTGGAGTTGCTCCCCTGTCACCTCCTCTTAGTGTGGCCTCTGCCAAGGGGTGTCGTCCACTCTGCATCTGCAGCACCCCTGAAGAGCAGCCGTGGCCCACGGACCCCACCCACCGCAGCTCGGAGCTCTGGGACCAATGCCTGACAGGGAGCAGGCTATTCACAGAACTACAACCCAGGGGGCTCTGAGCAATTTGGCCATAGCCCCGCACTAATGGGGACACTTAGGAATGACAGCGACTCCAAAGACTCACTGCCCAAGCAGATGTGTGGAAAAGAGGAGCCAGAAAACGGGCAGTTTCTGGGCTTTGCCACGCTCACCTCGGCTCAGCTTCGTGGTGTTCTGGGCCAGGATTTGGTGTTCATTTAACACCAGCCTGACACAAGCATCTGTTCCTTGGGGATGTGGAGGGGCAGGGGCAGGAGCGACTCCGAACTGCTGGACCCGTGTAACGGATGCCCTGAGCACTAACCTGGAGTCACAGGTTGCAGGGAATCAGAATTAGCAGCTAAAAGGAGGGAGGAGAACCAGGCTACATTCCCTCCAAGCCTTGTGTCTCTGCCTCTGGTCCACATGACACTGCCCTCACGGGGATCGCCTGAATGGTTCTCCCACTGACCACCCAGTGGCCGTGGCGTCTCAGTGTCACTGAGGCAGAACAGTTGGAAGAAAAAGCAAAACATGACACTGAATTGGAAGATGCATATCGTGATCTCCAGCACAGTGAGTGTGATTTTAGCAGATCTTATCTTAGCAACATTCCCTCCCCGGCTCCTGAAGCGTGTTCCTTTGTTGAGGGTGAGGGATGATTCCGATATGGAATTGTGTCACTGGAGCATAATTTCACGGAAATGTTACTTCAGTGACTGACTCAGCCCACCCACCCACCCCCACCCCACAACTGCCCCTCCTAACTCCAACGTGGTCCAAGTGGCTTCTCTTCACTGTGATTCAATGATTGTTATTACTATCAATAAGGTTTCTTAGGACAGCCGCTATTTACTGAATTCCTCGAATGTTCAGCCTCTGGGCAAGTCTCCTATTGGCACTTGTCACTAGTTGTTCTCCCAGTTTTAAAGATGTGGAAACTGAGGTTTCAAATGGCTAAGAAACAGAGGTGCACAGTAGCAGCTGTTGCTGTGCATGTCCTGCTTGGTCCTGGAGGACGTGTGCTCTGGGCTCTTCCTCCACATGGAGTCAAGCCTGAGATCAATACCGGGAGAGATGTCCCCTTAAGATCATCGTGTGACAACTGAAGAATGGAGCAGTGAAGCAGTTCCACTACCCACAGCCACACAGCCCTAAACAGTGCGGGGGAATGTGAAACAGACCTTGTGGTCCAGAGCCTGTGCTCTGAGGCTACGGGCTCAGCTTTGCTGTTAGTCTAGGCTTCCTCAGAAGCAAAGCCTGAGACGGGGACCTGGCACAAGGGGTTTCTTGGGAGGTGAGGGGCTGGGGAGTGAGACCAGGAATGGAACCGGCAACAAAGGGTGCCTTTGTGAACACGTTACCCATGCTGGCTGTGAAGGCCAATCCCCGTACAACCCTCTGCAAGATGGGGCAGACGCACCTTAGGATCATCGCCCAGAAGCTGGCCCAGAAGCTGGAGACACATCCTACCGCTCTTGTTCCCCATTGGTTGGGGCTGTTCCTGGATGTGCCGGCTTTTTGGCCCTTCAGGCATGACCCATGGTCTGAGGACAGTCCTGTGGTCAGAGAATGTCCTCAGCCCAAGAAATGCAGGAAGTTGCTGGCATGGCAGCATCTGTCGGTAACCTGCTGCTGCGCCCAGGACACCTGAGCAGGTTCTAGTGAAACCTCTGCCCATTTAAACTCCCTTTTATACTTGTGGTTCTCCGGAATCTTCCCAAGTGCATCAGAAAGGAGTGGACAGTCACAACCCCAACCAATGGGGGGCAGGTCAGTCACAATGGACACGGTTCTTTCTGGTTAAACTCTGAGGGCATCACCTGCCACCTTTTACACTTTGGTATTCTGCCGACATCTGCTTTCCTTGTCTTTCTGGCAGAAGCAGGGACCAGTGCCAATGGATCAGCATGGACACTCTCAGCTAAGGTCCCAGAGGGTCACGCACTGTTCTCTCTGTTCTCAGAATCAGCCCAGACAGCAGGACTTTGGGAGGAAAGGTCAAACTTGTCCTGTTGCATGAAGTCCCCAGTGATGGGGGACTGGGCATACTGGAGCTCAGAAGCTTTGATGTAGCCATCTGAGGAATCCAGTGAGCAAAGATACCCCTACTTACTTGTGAGAGCCCCTGTGCAAGCTCCCTGCCCCTCCCAGAGCCTCGGCTGCTGATGACAGGCATGATGGATGGCTACTCCATCCTCTAGCAAGCATGGCCAAGGCCCAGGAGAAGTGTACCATGACTAGACCCTGGGGGAAATGCACCAGCAGTTCATCAGTGCATCTATCCCAAGCCCATCTTGGGCCAGCTTGGGGCTAATGCTTGGGTATAGAAGAGCAGAAGGGTGTAGTCGCTGGCCTCAGGGAGCTCCCATGGGAGCACCATTGACAGATCAGAGCCTCAGAGATATTCTACACAGCCTCCTGGTATGTTATGTTCGAACCATTATAGCAATACTTACTGAGCATAAACCTTGTGCTAGGCATTGGATAAGTGTGTCACAAATATTAACTCATTAATTTTAACAACAGCCCCGTGAACTAAGTGTGACTCTCATCCCTGTTCAATGTTTCAAGAAACTGAGGACTGGCCGGGCACAGTGGCTCACGCCTGTAATCCCAGCATTTTGGGAGGCCGAGGCAGGCGGATCATGAGGTCAGGAGTTCAAGACCAGTCTGGCCAACATGGCAAAACCCCATCTCTACTAAAGATACAAAAATTACCTGGGCATGGTAGTGGGTGCCTGTAATCCCAGGTACTCAGGAGGATGAGGCAGGAGAATCGCTTGAACCCAGAACATGGAGGTTATGATGAGCTGAGATCGTGCCACTCCAGCCTGGCAAAAAGAGCAAAACTCTATCTCAAAGAAAACCCACACACACAAAAAAAACCTGAGTCCCACAGAGTTTAATTTGCTGAAGGTTTCAAAGCAACTCAGTTGCAAACTCAAGACTTTAGCCCAGCTGGTTTGGTTCAGAAATCCACATATGAAACAAATGGGCCATTCAGCCCCAGCTGTATTCTTATCCACTATAAAATCATATAAAGAAAAAGTAACAATAATAGCTTACAGTCCTGTGTTTATTAAGTGCCAAGTGCTATGCAAAGGGCTTTTTGTGGATTTCCACATAATTCCTACAGCAACCTGTGAAATTGGTACTATTGGTATCTGCATTTTACAGATAAGGAAAGCAAAGCTCAGAGAGGTTAAGTAACTAGCCAACATCACTCAGCTAGAAGGAAGTAATGGAACTGGAATTCGAACCCAGGCTACAATCTGGGGTCTCTGCATTGATTTTTGAGTAGGTTTGGTTCGCAGATATAGGGAACAGGGGCCTGCTGGGAACGCGTCCTGGAAAGGGGTTTCCTGTATGGCTGCCTATGACCGGGAAAATCCCAGGACAGACAAGCCAGAGCCAGATTTGAGCCCTCACTGCTCTGGGCCTGTCTCTGGACCTGGGGTGCTGGGACTGAGGGCCTCCGGTGGCTTCCTGTGTTTCTGCTGCCCTGCTATTGTATTGCTGTGAGTATCTTTTCTTTGCCAGATGATTTCCTTATTTGTACCTTTAGCTTTTAAATACTCTTAGACACTTGGGAGGCTGAGGTGGGCAGATCACCTGGGGCTGTAAGTCGAGACCAGCCTGGCCAACATGGCAAAACTCCATCTCTTCTAAAAATATAAGAATTAGCTGCGTGTGGTGGCGCCCACCTGCAATCCCAGCTACTCAGGTAGGGAAGAGGCACAAGAATCGCTTGAACCCGGGAGACAGAGGTTGCAGTGAGCCGAGATTGCTCCACAGCACTCCAGCCTGGGTGATAGAGCGAGACTCTATCTCAAAAAATAAAATAAAATAAAATAAATCCTTGGGATTTCTAACATAAAAATCTAAACGAATCAGATGTGAACAAATGTGAATCCAAAAGAATCAGTCTTTCAAGATGGCTCCCAAGTGGCTAATTAGGCCTAAATTTAAAGCAGAGCCAAGTGGCCATTTGCTGACATACTACTGTGAATTCTGGGAAGACCTGCACCTTCTTATTTTTGAAACTTTCAGCTCTCACCAGAGCCAACCAATCAGAGCTCACCTGCTTTGGCCAATCAGAGGTCAGCTGCATCAACCAATCAAAGCTCAGCATCAATAGGCAATCAGAACTAAGTGAGTTTAAAGCCTTCATTTGCATACATGGACCTTATTGGGAACCTGGATGGGAAGCTTTGCTATAAAACAGAGCCTTCCCTTTGTTCTCTGGAAGACACCTTCATCTTGTACTGGGTGCTGCCTCTCCCAGGTTCGCAAACTGTTCACTGGACTAAAGTCTCTCTCCTTCAAAGTTCTTTTCGAAGAACTTTTGTTCAAATGGACAACCCCACATTAAGCAAAGGCAGTCCTGGCCCAGGTGACTCTGGGTCCAGGAGAAGATAACTTCGAGCCATGGTGCTTCCTGCATCCTGCTCTACCATCCCTGGCAGCCGAGGTGCCCTCACCTCACACCTCATTCAGGGGCATACCCTGGTCCAAATTTTTAAGCGAGGTCTTCTGATTGGCCCATCCATATGCATGCTGGAGGCACAATATTGGCTACTGGGAAGCCAGTGGACTGGCTGACCTTGGTCTAAGGGCCAGACATGGACCAATCAGATGTTGCCAGGGAGCCGTGCTACAGAGCAGAGCTGCCAGTCACTGGCAGAAGGGGGACTCAGGCCGGTCAGGATCATCACTTTGCTGGCTGACCCTAAGGACTTCGCCTTCTGTTCCTGGGTCTTTCTTTTCTTATATAGTTTATGCATTTAAAAAAGTTACTTGTCGCCTATAAAATCTATGTTTCTATAACGGTTTCACCGATAAATCCACAGTAGACAGCACTATGGGAAGAAATAGGTACATCAAGTCTTCAGTAGTTAGAAATTTTAGTGTACCTTTAAACATTGATAGGGCAAATAGACAGAATTAACACATATGTTGAAGTTTTGAATAACATATATGGAAGCTTTGAATAAGTTTTCTCTAGGAGATGTGTGTTAAATTTATGCACAGTTTTGATGCTATTTCTATCTCAGCTGTCAACATTCTCCTCTTTCCTTCCCCCATCTTTTTCTGCCCACTCCTTGAAACCCATTTCATTTCTTCTTCAGACATGCCCTCCATAAACTCTATGGTTTTAACATTGCTTGGCACTAAACAAGAAAAAGAAAAAGCAATGAATGGCACTTGCAAATTACTTTCAGTTTGGGGCTTTGAAAAGAAGGGTTATGAAAAGTATTGATAGCTACACGAATTTCTCAGGGAGTGGGTTTGAGAAAATGGCAGATCAAAAGCTTTTGAGAATTTGTGTGGGTATGTGCTGGGAGTCTGTTCTGTCCAAAGGAAATCACTGGCAGGTATTAATTTGAGGGAGAAAAAAGCAAAGTTTTAAGGCAAGTCAAAGGGAAAACGGAGAAAAAAATACAGCATGTTTTAATTGTGACTCGGAAATTTTATAAACACAGTTTACACATGTATCACTTATAATCACGGTCCTGGCCAGAGCAATAATTATGATAAATCCTTTGTCAACCCTACTTAGAAGTCCTTACGAGGTAGTCGGAAATTAGTTCACATTTTAGACAATAGTTCAGTAAAAACCCGATCCAACCCAGCCTCTCTGCATATGGAATTCCACACGGCCTGTAATCAGATGTTCACCAAATCACACTTTTTCCTTGCCAAACGCCTTGGCAGGTTAGCATAAACAAGTCTTGAATTCATTAAGTCGCATTTTTTAGCCTTCTAATTAGCTAAAAGTTGTGCGTTTCAAGCACAACATGTCAGGAGCTTGATTTCAAGGTATAATGATATGGTCCGAAAAGCGAAGCCGTTGCCTTTTGTGTAGAATGTTGGTTTCTGATGGCTCTTTGTAAACTGATCTTGGGCTGGCTTTGATGGGGACCTTGGAGATGGGTAGCAAGCAGCTGGAAAGGAAGCATTCTTAACACATGGTCATTCTGCCTAAAGAGCAACCCCAGTACAATCTCTGTCTTTTAAAACAGCATCTGAGCTGAGCACGGTGGCTCGTGCCTATAATCTCAGCACTTTGGAAGGCCAAGGTGGGCAGATCACCTGAGGTCAGGAGTTCAAGATCAGCCTGGTCAACATGGCAAAACCCCATCTCTACTGAAAATACAAAAATTAGCTGGGCATGGTAGGGTGCGCCTATAATCCCAGCTACTCAGGAGGCTGAGGCAGGAGAATCGGTGAACCCAGGGGGTGGAGGTTGCGGTGAGCTGAGATCGCGCCATCGCACTCCATCTCAAAAAGTGAAACTCCATCTCAAAGACACAAAACCAAACCAAACCCAAAAACAGTAACTGGGGCTTAGATGCTAGAAATCAGCTCCTCCAACACAGTCACCTAATGAGCAAGTTACTATTTTTTTTGATATTCCAGATTTTCCTTCAGTGATTCTCCATCTGCAAACTCAGTCACAAATCAGGCCTCATAATGATCATGTTGAAACACCAAAATATCACTGAAGAGATCATTTCATGGTCTCCCCTGAAGTGCATTCATGGTAACAACATTATGGTAATACTCCAGCTGATTTGGTTAAGATTACAGTCCATTCGCTTGGGACCAGGTAGAGAAGACTCTGTAGGGACAGGAAAGGGAGATGCTCAAATGTCAGACCTTAAAGACACCAAGTTTAACTCTTCTGTGTTACAAGTAAAAGTTGAGATCTGAAGAGAAAGGACTCCTCCAAGTCCATGTGACTAATTTACAGCACAGTGGGAGGAGGAAGAGGAGAATCCCGTCTTTCTCTCAGAGATGTCCCTCCCATTTCAGAAAGAATTCCCATCAAACTACCATTGAATTTCTTCACAGAACTGGAAAAAACCACCATGAATTTCATATGGAACCAAAAAAGAGCCCGCATAGCCAAGTCAATTCTAAGCAAAAAGAACACAGCGGGAGGCATCACACTACCAGACTTCAAACTATACTACAAGGCTACAGTAATCAAAACAGCATGGTACTGGTACCAAAACAGAGATATAGACCAATGGAACAGAACAGAAGCATCGGAGGCAACACAACATATCTACAACCATATTATCTTTGATAAACCAGACAAAAACAAGCAATGGGGAAAGGATTCCCTATTTAATAAATGGTGTTGGGAAAACTGGCTAGCCATGTGCAGAAAGCAGAAACTGGACCCCTTCCTGACACCTTACACTAAAATTAACTCCAGATGGATTAAAGACTTAAACATAAGACCTGACACCATAAAAACCCTAGAAGAAAATCTAGGCAAAACCATTCAGGACATAGGAGTAGGCAAGGACTTCATGAACAAAACACCAAAAGCATTGGCAACAAAAGCCAAAATAGACAAATGGAACCTAATCAAACTCCACAGCTTCTGCATGGCAAAAGAAACAGTCACTAGAGTGAATCGGCAACCATCAGAATGGGAAAAAATCTTTGCACTTTACACATCTGACAAAGGGCTGATATCCAGAATTTACAAAGAACTCAAATAGATTTACAGGAAAAAAAACAAAGAAGCCCATTCAAAAATGGGCAAAGGATATGAACAGACACTTTACAAAAGAAGACATACATGAGGCCAACAAACATATAAAAAAATGCTCATCATCACTGGTCATTAGAGAGATGCAAATCAAAACCACATTGAGATACCATCTCACGCCAGTTAGAATGGCGATCTTTAAAAAATCTGGAGACAGCAGATGCTGGAGAGGATGTGGAGAAATAGGAACACTCTTACACTGTTGGTGGGAGTGTAAATTAGTTCAACCATTGTGGAAGACAGTGTGGCGATTCCTCAAGGACCTAGAAATAGAAATTCCATTTGACCCAGCAATCCCATTACTGGGTATATATCCAAAGGACTATAAATCGTTCTACTATAAGGACACATGCACACGAATGTTCATTGCAGCACTGTTTACAATAGCAAAGACCTGGAACCAACCCAAATGCCCAACGATGATAGACTGGACTGGGAAAATGTGGCACATATACACCATAGAATATTATGCAGCAATCAAAAATGATGAGTTTGTGTCCTTTGTAAGGACATGGATGAATCTGGAGAACATCATTCTCAGCAAACTGACACAAGAACAGAAAAAGAAATACCGCATATACTCACTCATAGGTGGGTGAGAAAAATGAGAACACATGGACACAGAGAGGGGGTCTACTACACACTGGGGTCTATTGGGGGGAAAGGGGGAGGGACAGCGGTGGGGGCTGGGGAGGGATAGCCTGGGGATGAATGCCAAGTGTGGGTGAAGGGGAGGAAGGCAGCAAAACACACTGCCATGTGTGTACCTATGCAACTATCTTGCACGTTCTGCACATGTACCCCAAAACCTAAAATGCAATAAAAATTTAAAATAAAAAAATAAAAATAAATAAAAAAAATAAAAGAAAAAAAAAAAGAATTTGCATTCCCAATCTCATTTCAGACATCCAGGAATTTGGGAGCTGGGCCCCCCGCCTCTATTTTACTGCAGAGGAAACTGAGGCACAGGGTGATCCCATGTCTAATGTGTACATGGAAGGAGTCAACGCCAAGGGGGACTGCAGTTGTGCTTTTCTGAAGTTCACAAGATAGAGGATCTTTCCACAAGATAGAGGATCCTGGGTGTTTTCACAAAGGAAGCCAGTGGCATAAAGCAGTGATTTCTAAACTTTCCTGACATGATCCCACTGAGAAGTCATTTTTATCTGGTTACCCAGGGTGGCAGAGAACACTAACTGGCTTTCATTCTCTCTTGGTTGCATTTAGTAACAGAACCTCTTAAGTTTTAGAGGGTCTAGAAGGTGGGAAACCACCTCCCTGAGCCTTCTCCTGCTTCGAGTAGGTGTGGACACGAGACCGCGTTCTGGCCAATAGGATACAAGAAGTGTGTGCACCACAGATCTGGTCACGTCCTTCCACTTCCTCTCCGTCTCCCTCCTGTGGACCGCCCTGAGGGTGGAGCCAGCTCCTGCCATGCAGGTGAGGGTCATACCCAGGGGAAGGGGGACAGATAGGAGGGACCTGGTGTCTAGATAAGCCCATGAAACAGAGACACCTGTTAGCCCTGCCCACCTCTGGACTGTCACAGGAGAAAAAATAAACTCCCATCTGGTTCAGCCACTGTATTTTTTCTTTTTATTACAGTAGCATAGCATATGCCTGGACTGCTATGCAGAAGACACGCAAGCACAAACTTACACATGTGTGTGTGTGCACACCTGCACTCTCACAGACATGCCCAGACACAAAGGTTTCAAAACAATGTCTTTTCCTTCTTTTTTTGAGATGAAGTCTTGCTCTGTCATCCAGGCTGAAGTGCAGTGGTGCAATCTCGGTTCACTGCAACCTCCGCCTCCAGGGTTGACGCAATTCTCCTCCCTCAGCCTCCTGAGTACCTGGGTCTACAGGTGCCTGCCACCACACTGAGCTAATTTTTTGTACTTTTAGTAGAGACAGGGTTTCATCGTGTTAGCCAGGATGGTCTTGAACTCCTGACCTTGTGATCCACCCACCTCAGGCCTCCAAAGCGCCGGGATTATAGGCACGACCCACTGCGCCCTGACAAAAGGATGCCTTTTCTTAACCCGTGATGTATTGATGTATGCTCTGGTCTGTTCTACTCAGTCTTTTTTTTTTTTTTTGAGACGGAGTTTTGCTCTTGTTATCCAGGCTGGAGTGCAATGGCGCAATCTTGGCTCACCACAACCTCTGCCTCCTGGGTTCAGGCAATTCTCCTGCCTCAGCCTCCTGAGTAGCTGGGATTACAGGCACGCGCCACCATGCCCAGCTAATTTTTTGTATTTTTAGTAGAGACGGGGTTTCACCATGTTGACCAGGATGGTCTCGATCTCTTGACCTCGTGATCCACCCGCCTCGGCCTCCCAAAGTGCTGGGATTACAGGCTTGAGCCACCGCGCCCGGCCTTACTCAGCTCTTCCGTATTTGTTTTTCCAAGATGATGTGAGCCCGTTATGCTGATTTATGACCTCCTAGTGGTTTAGGACCTGCAGGGCTGGAGCACCTGAAGACAACTCACAAACCTTTGCCAAGTGACCCAAAGGCCAGGCACACTGAGAAAAGCGGGGGAAGAAAGCAAGCTGCCCTGACAGTTGAGACAGACACAGAGAAATACACAAGAACACAAGCCCAGTACCACAGGCGGGACACAGGCCTCCCCACGAGGGGTTTTTGGAGGTTGTGGGGCAAGGGAAGCCAGGTGACTCCAGGCCAGGAAGGCCCTGCTGAGGTGTTTACATCACAGGGGAGGCACTGACTTTGAACTCAGCGGCACTGAAGCATCCCAGAACATTCAGATGCATGCTCAGCCCTGTGGCTTTCACGGTAGGCACTGTGTCCCCAGCTCCCTTCTTTCCAGGCAGAACGCTATGTCCTGGTGTGTCCAAGAATGAATGAATGTTGTAAGGTTGCAGCAAACTGAATTTAGATGCTTCAGTCTCGGATGCGACTGCCCCTAGGAGCGTCACAGCTTTGTCTTCTTAGAGGAAGTGAACTGGCCCTCCATGATGTCTGTTCCTTCCTCCCCAGCCCCATTCTACCACTTGCATTCTCCTGGGAGGCAGGTGATTGGAATTCAGTGAGGCGTTTACTAGCTGGGATTGAAGGAAAAACTAGACTAGCCATATGGGTAGAGGCAGAGTCTTATGAGGAATGCCCGTAACTGTCTCCAAAAGCCAGTTGACTGGCCAAAGGCTAGGATCCCCCTCCTCCGACCCTCTGTTCCAGCCAGCCAGAATATTTCTTGATATTCCGAGAAAAGCCCAGCAGGTCCTGTCTCAGGTCTGTGTTGCTGTTCCCCTTGGCTGTGGGTCTTCCTCAGATGCACCAGGACCCATGGCTCCCCCAGGTACCATCTCATCAATGAGAACCCTTCTGCTGCTTGCATGGTTTACCCTCTTTTCTCAATTTGTTTTTCTCCATAGAACTACTATTGTCTGATGCAAGTGAATGCTACAGTTTGCTTATTTTACTTATTTGTACTGTTTTTTTTTCCCCCTTTCTGGCTGGAAGCACCTGAGGCAGGACCGTTGCCTATCTCTTGGTAGCATCTCCTGTGCTGCAGGGATGATCTGGATCCGTGCCTGGCTCATGGAAGACTCCTGCCCCATGCTTGTTCACTGAATGAATGCATTCCCAATGCTCTTTGACTCGGGCAAGTCATTCATTCATTTATGCCTTTAAAATGAGCTTTGAGGATATGGCAGCTTACAAAATGGATGTGTCCTGCCTTCAGGGAGCTTCTGGCCCACCCTTCTGGCCTGGAAAGAGATGTTACTGTGTTATTAGGAGGTAGTATGGTGTGGTAAGTGCTTTCTTGGGTGAAAGAAGAAGGGACTGTGGGAGCTCAGAGTGGGGTACCCAACTTGAATGGAAGGTCAGAGAATGCCACAGAATTTGTTTATTTGGCCTTCAATCACGAATCTATATATTTAGCAACATGGACAAGCTGGTCTTTAATGACTCATACCCCTTCATCTCTAATTTTCTGTCCTGTATTCTATGTGGTTCCTGAGGGAGATCTCCAACCAGGGAGACAAATGAAAGAATGAGGATTCAGCTTTAGGGAAAAAAACACCTAAAGGTGGTAAGTCTCCAGGTACAGAGGCTGCACCACAAGGTAGTTATCAGTGCAGCACAGTAAAATGTCTAGGAAATCAGTTTCTAAAACCACCAACTGTTTTGTTATTCTTTTGATTCTATGGTGTGACAGGGCTCAGCCGGGTGGTTCTGCTGCTTTTCATGATGTCACTGGCTACAGTCACCTGGGGTCTTCACGGGGCTGGTGTCTAAAGCAGCTCATTCCCCCTGCCAGCAGCGGGTGCTGGCTGTTGGCAGGAGCTCTTTTAGAATTGTCAACTGGGGCACCTTGGTTCTCCTCCATGTGCTTCTCCCTGGGGCTCAGGCTTCTCTGAGCATGTGACTGTGTCCCAAGTGGAAGGAAGAAGCAGCTGCTAATCTTGAATTTGAGCTTGGAAGTTCTGGAGTGTCACCTCTACTACATTCCACTCATCATACCATAAGGCCAGCCCAGATTCAAGAGGAGAGAATGTAACCCTTACCTCTTAATATGTCACCCACCCAGTGCATTCAGGGAGGAAAGACTCATTGGCAGCTGACTGAGAGACTCGCTTCCCATCACTGGGACTGTTTAAGCAAAGCCTCCACAGTCTGACTTGAAATTGGGCTCAGAACACATTAAGCAGCCCTGATCAGTGGCTCACCCACAAGTCAAGCTTATGACCAGAGCTTCTTCATGCCTCAAGTGATGATTGTGCTTTCTTGGTTGGTCATGGCTGCAGTGTGATGAGGTGGGGAGAGAGAACAACTGTGGGTCCTGTCTTGCTGTGTGATCTTAGGAAGGTTATTAGGTCTCTCTGTGCTTTCATTTTCCTCATTGGCAAAATGGGCTTAATAGTTGTCTCTGGGCCGGGCGCAGTGGCTCACGCCTGTCATCCCAGCACTTTGGGAGGCCGAGGCGGGTGGATCACGAGGTCGAGAGATCGAGACCATCCTGGTCAACAAGGTGAAACCCCGTCTCTACTAAAAATACAAAAATTAGCCTGGCATGGTGGTGTGCACCTGTAGTCCCAGCTACTCAGGAGGCTGAGGCAGGAGAATCGCTTGAACCCAGAAAGCGGAGGTTGCGGTGAGCCGAGATCGCGCCATTGCACTCCAGCCTGGTTAAAAACAGCGAAACTCTGTCTCAAAAAAAAAAAAAGTTGTCTCTACTTCATGGGGCAGTGGTGAAGATTTCATGAACAACCAGCAGTCCAGGGCCCTTCTGAGGGCAACGTTCTGTAAATGGAAGCTTCTAGAATTGCTCTTTGTGGAAAGAGCCTCATGTTGGCAGTCATACTGGGTTTTGAACTTTGGGACTTATTAGTTGTAACATCTTAGGAAGTTTTCTCAAACATTCATGAGTCTCTGTTTCTTCACCTTTGCCACTGTGGATTGCACTGTGTGTAGGACAAGGGTAGAGAAACATCTGAGCATAGAATGCCTCTCTTCTCATAGAACCTGCTCTTCACCTGAGCCACCAGGCTGCCTTCAGAACACTTGAGTGATCAACAAATAACCACCTCCTGACAAAATATTGCATTTGCTGCTACCTGTGTTTAGAGGCAGACGGTGATGTTCACATGAGCATCAGCATGTGAAAAGCCATGGTGTCTCCCAGTATTCTGTGCATCCCATTAGCGTGAGAATGCCTCATCACCTTCTAAATCACAATCAGATTCTCCATGCCCTGCCTCTAAGGTGAAGCTAAATGCAAATTAAGAAACCAAAATTGCCCTCAAAGCTGAGAGCCATCCACAGGGACTCTACAGGGTCTCAGTTCCCAGGAAACCACTTCCTCTGTCAGCCCAGAATGAGACTGCGAGTCCAGAGACCAGCGTTCCCCATCAATCTATCAGGCTCCGCTGCTGGAGAGAAAGGATATTTTAGGGCCTTGCCTGGCTGATAGGATGGAGGCATCAAAGGTCCCCGCAGAGACAAGATGATCTTTTTTTGCTTTCTCAAGCCTCTTACAATTACAAGGTCAACACGTGGGCTCTGGCATCCTCTTGGATGAGGAAGGGCAACAACATCTTCTGGAAATTGCAGGAGGCCCTCAGCAGATCCCTCAAATTCATTGCCAAGGTTCTTCTGTCTCATGCTTCTTCCCTTCAGCCTATGCGAAGCCCAGCAGGAGACCCCTGGGTAGGAGGAGAAAGGCAGGGGTGTCGCTTCCTGCTCCTCCATTGGTTGGCCACCTGCTGAGCACCTGATCCCTGCTTCTCTGGGACCACAGCCCTGGCTGCTCCCTCTGCAGCCTTGTCTCCTTCTCTGACCCTTTGGTCCTAGCTGGCTTCTCACTCTTCCCCCAGGTTTCATGTTTGTCCTGGAATCTGCCCTTTCCTCTGTTAAGGCCTCATCCTCACCATCTCTTCCTATGCACAGTCTGCACTGGGTCCTCTGTTCTGCCTGGGCCCTGACTGGTATACCTGCCTCCTAGGAGGGTATGAGGATGATTATCCCCCAGGACCCTCTCCCTGGGCCACTACCCTCACCAGTGTTTTCTGGGTTCTGCTGTCTGCAGTAGGACTAACAATGCATCTGCAGGCCTGAGGGCTCCTCTCTTAGAGACGTGA
The DNA here is from genome assembly GCA_031835075.1 of Saguinus oedipus. Classification (NCBI taxonomy): domain Eukaryota; kingdom Metazoa; phylum Chordata; class Mammalia; order Primates; family Cebidae; genus Saguinus; species Saguinus oedipus. The sequence continues at coordinate 45,608,521 of CM063189.1, forward strand.
CTTCCCTGATAATTGTGGATCCAGCTGGACCTAGCTCCATGTCCTAGCTGGACAGGGAGGTGGTGCTGGGGAACTGCTGGGTGGACACTTCACCAAAGTGTCCACTTCATTCGAAGATGAATGCACTTCGAGTGGACACTGACATTTTAGACAGATGTTTTGTAGCCTAGTCTCTAACTAAGCTGCCCCTTCACCTCCCATAGCTGCTGGGCTTTAGGGGTTCCTATTTGCAGATGTCCCAGAAGCATGTCCTGGGAGATGAAATCAGTCTCCCCCCAGTGACACCAAACCCCGGGAGGGCAGGGAGGCCCCAACTGCATCTCTCCGTGGAGAGAAGGGTCTCTCCACCTCCTTTTTTGGGCCTTCTCCAGCAGTGTAGCCCAATGTGGCGGCCACGTGTGGACATCAGGATTTAAATGAATGAAAATAATATAAAAATTATACAATTTAAAATTTAAATTAAAATTATACAAAATGAAAACTTTAGTTCCCCAGTTGCCCCTGCACTTTTTATGTGTTCTGCAGTGGCAGTTCGCTGGCTGCTTCCATCCCGGACAGTGTGGATGCAGGCCTGTGGTCCCTTCCAACCTCAAGCCCACCTGGCAGGTTTGATCTGTTCATGTGCACACGTACCGAAAGCGAAGGTCCTGGGGCTATCAATTTCCTCCACCTCCGGGCAACTTCTTAAGACCACCTGTTTTCCACTTTCCATTTTTCTTTCTTTCTTTTTTTTTTTTGAGATGGAGGCTTGCTCTGCCACTCAGGCTGGAGTGCAATGGCATTATCCCAGCTCACTGCAGCCTCCGCATCCTGGGTTCAAGCGATTCTCCTGCCTCAGCCTCCCGAGTAGCTGGAATTACAGGCATGCACCACCATACTCAGCTAATTTTTGTATTTTTGGTAGAGATGGGGTTTCACCATGTTAGCCAGGCTGGTCTTGAACTCCTGACATTCAGTGATCCACCTGCCTCTGTCTCCCAAAGTGCTGGGATTACAGGCTTGAGCCACCACACCCAGCCTCCATTTTCCATTTTTCTTCTGGCATTTACATCTTCCTCCCTCCCCAGCCCCACCTCTTTCCTAGCTTCACAAGCATAGATAGAATAAAGACCATGTCCTTGCATTTAAATACTGGCTGTGTGGTCCTGAGGGGGTGATGCAAACTTTCTATCCTCAGTTTGCTCACCTATAAAATGGGCGCAGGAGCACCTGTTGAGGGAGGATTGGACTCCAGAGAGGAGCAACTGCACCAGTATTTTCTGAGAATTTACCATGTGGCAAATACTAAGGTGGGTCCCGGGTCCTCAGAGGATACGGGAGGGAGGTGATGCAGGAAAGGTGCTGGGTGGCACCCAGCAGGTGTTCGGATTGTGACCTCATCTATCACCCTGTGTCACTGATCATCATCATTAGATCATTGCCTCCTTGATAATTTCAGAGGTAACTAACAAATAATTGACATCCGCGTTAGTATGCAGAGTCAGAAATAAAAGCGTCTTCCCAGTAAAAATAATCACCAGGATGTGAAGAGCTCAGTGACTGCAAAGGGCTCTTATTGACAGTCCCTTTTTATCGCAAATATCTAACTCAAAAATAAGAGACAAATGAAAAATCTTCCCCTCCTAGCTCCTGATATGACCACATGATGTTAATGTAAAATAGGTACTGGCTGGACGCGGTGGCTCACGCCTGTAAACCCAGCACTTTGGGAGGCCGAGGCGGGTGGATCACGAGGTCAAGAGATCGAGACCATCCTGGTCAACATGGTGAAACCCCGTCTCTACTAAAAATACAAAAAATTAGCTGGGCATGGTGGCGCGTGCCTGTAATCCCAGCTACTCAGGAGGCTGAGGCAGGAGAATTGCCTGAACCCAGGAGGCGGAAGTTGCAGTGAGCCGAGATTGTGCCACTGCACTCCAGCCTGGGTAACAACAGCGAAACTCCATCTCAAAAAAAAAAAAATAGGTTCAGACATAAAAGTGCTTAAACATTTTCTCATGATTTGCCAAAACAGCAGAATAATCCAACATAAAACGTACAAGATTTGTAGAAAGTGAGCAGTGCTTTACCTGACAGAGGAGACCACAGACATTTTAGGGAAAGAAAGCAACGAAAATGGCTTTTGAGGCTCTGCTGGGCCAAAACCCAGACAAGTCACAGGCGGCTCCCAGCCTCAGTATCTTCATTTGAAAAACAAAGTTTTCCTGATAGTCTGTGTGTACTCACAGGGTGGCTGGGATGATCAGCAGGGTCGTTTCTATTAAAAACCTCTTGGTGCCGTGTCATTTTCCAGGAATGCAGTTCTGTGTGGTAGGAGAGGGGATTGAGCAGGCCCCGTGTCAGCTTGCAGGGTTTCCAGGCTAGAGGACGCCAAGCGTTATTCTCAACAAGCGCACCTATTAGGGATTGCACCTGGGGAGAGAAGGCTCACATGCTGGTAGCCCGAGAGACCAGTTTCCCCATCTTAAAGGAGGCAGGGATGGACCCTTGCTGTGGGCTGGGGGTAGGTGATGGGCCAAGGGTGGTTTCAGGACCCTCACTGCTGGGTATAGGGGTGCGGTTGCTCCCCTTCTTTGAGAAGAGTTGTCTGGAGAACATGCTTAGTTTAGAAGTTTCCATCTCTTCCCCACCTCCTCTTTAAAATGAAGACATTTGACAGCACAGAAACGTCAGGGAGAAGAGCTTAGGGTTCATCTCTTCAGCCCTCTGAGCTGGAAAATAAGGCCATTGAACAGAAACATCTGCCAAGAAGCGTAGCTGGCAGGTAGCATTGGGAAAAGGGAAGCTTTTCACCTGCAGAGCTGACAGAAGAAAGCTTTCATGGAGATCATCATAGCTTCAGAGGGAAAATTTCAATTTCAGCCAGAAAATGCATTCATTTCTACATATTTACGTTGATGGATTTGCCCATTGAAACCTATTTGAAAAATATATATATTTTTAAATGACATTAAGATTATTTAGAGTTAAAATAAACCTTGGTAAATATTTTTGTGCTCTCCTTTTACCCTGCCGCAAATAAAATATAATGACCCCGACGTTTAGATATTCCTCTGATTTTTCTCAGTAGACATTTTAGATAAAAGACAAAGAGTTTCTTATTTTTGGGTTCATAAAACATTCTACATTTATGGCTTCATTTTTCTGAAATCCAGATCAAAGACTGGCTGTGAAATTTTACTGTCCCACTGCTCACGGCTCTGTTGATTTAGTGCATAGTTCAAAAATCCCTTCTTCCCTCCAGACCCTCTGACCACCTCGTTTGAAAAAAAGGATATTTGCATTTGATACTATTCAGGACCTCCGAGATGTCGGCTGACGGGGTGGGATAGGGGGAGCTGAAACAACATTTTCCTGGGCTCTAATTAGAAGAATTAACCTCATTCACGGCAGGCCCCTCCGCACATGCCCCTGCTCTGCAACATGCCTAATGCGTTTGTGCTGAACACAAAGGCAGTGGTTCCTTAATGGCCTTGTGATCCTGTCCCCTCCCCGCGTTCACTAGATGCCCGCACGATCTTTGTTTATATGAATCCCCAAAGAACTAAGCTTCATTTCATTTTATTTGGGAGAGAAACCCAGCAGAGAAAAGTTCAGGAGATCCAAATGTTTCCATAATTGCTTTGAGTTCTAAATGTATTTCAGGCTGACAGCTAAGATAAAAAGCCCCTTGTGGTCGAGCGTGGGGAATCGTTTTTCAGTGCTGTGTGTGGGAAATTGAGCATGGACCATCATCGGGTAGTTCAGGGAGCCTGGAGTCTTGCAGGCTGCAGTGAGGGGGCCCCGCCTGCCACTTTAAATCATCCCCGCATTGCCAGCCTGGGCATCGATCCCTCCCGACGAGCAGCACTAGCTTTGAAACAGATTCGGGGAGAAACAAATAGGAGGTGACTGGCCTATTGTTTCTAATTTTGCGTTTCTGAAATTGCCCTAATTTTCTTATTCCACCCACTTGGATAATTCCTGGTTTCAGTGGTGACGGAAATGAACAGGGGCCAGAACACGACAAGCTATTCCCATGATGATTCCAGCTGAGACCACAGGCCAAGCTGTGGATGTGTCATGAGAAAAGCCAGGTCTTGCCCCATCTTCCCGGCTGCGGCGGTTCCCGGGAAGCCTGGCCCTGCTGCTTTCCTCCAGGCCCCACGACAGGGTGGAGGTGCTCAGATGGGCTCTTGACACGTCTCAATTTCCTACCTCTGTTTGTTTCCTTTCTGAATAAAGGGCAAATTCTGCCTCATCCCGTCTTGTAATTCTAAAATTCTCTGCAATAATTTCAATATGGCCGTGAAACACCCTGGCACTGGAGAGCCTTAAAGCAGCAGGAACAGCCCAGCAGAAGGTCTTGGAATTCCCAGGAACTCCAAGGCCACCTGACTTTCTCTAGCTGCCTCGGAAGACATTCCCTGATGGAGTTTAATTTGGGGAACATTTCAGGAAGTACGCCGAGCAGCAGGCCTTTACAGTTTTAATTATTGGGAGCTTTTTCCTGTGTGGGCTATATCTATTGAGATTCGTGTCTTTTATTTTTTGAGACAGAAAGCTGGAGCGTAATGGTGCAATCCTGGCTTATGGCAACCTCTGCCTCCTGGTTCAAGCAATTCTCCTGCCTCAGCCTCCCAAGTAGCAAGGGTTACAGGCACGCACCACCGCACCCGGCTAATTTTTGTATTTTTAGTAGGGATGGGGTTTCACCATATTGGCCACACTGGTCTCAAACTCCTGACCTTGTGGATCTGTCCACCTTGGCCTCCCAAAGTGCTGGGGTTATTGGCATGAGCCACTGCGCCCGGCTTTTTTTTTTTTTTTTTTTCCAATGGAGTCTTGCTCTGTCCTCTAGGCTGGAGTGCACTGGCGCAATATCTGCTCACTGTAACCTCCACCTCAGGGGTTCAAGCGATTCTTCTGCCTCAGCCTCCCAAGTAGCTGAGACTTCAGGTGTGTGCCACCATGCCTGGCTAATTATTGTATTTTTACTAGAGATGTGGTTTCACCGTGTTGGCCAGGCTGGTCTCGAACTCCTGACCTGAAGTGATCTGCCCTCCTCTGCCTCCCAAAGTGCTGGGAGTACAAGCATGAGCCCCTGTACCTGGCCTTTTATAACCTAAATAATACTTTTAAAAATGAAAAATATGGGCCGGGCGCAGTGGCTCAAGCCTGTAATCCCAGCACTTTGGGAGGCCGAGGTGGGTGGATCACGAGGTCAAGATATCAAGACCATCCTGGTCAACATGGTGAAACTCTGTCTCTACTAAAGATACAAAAAATTAGCTGGGCACGGTGGCATGTGCCTGTAATTCCAGCTACTCAGGAGGCTGAGGCAAGAGAATTGCCTGAACCCAGGAGGCGGAGGTTGAGGTGAGCCGAGATCGCGCCACTGCACTCCCGCCTGGGTAACAAGAGCGAAACTCCGTCTCAAAAAAGAAAAAGAAAAAAAGAGAAAAGAAAAAAAAATGAAAAATATGTTCCAAAATAAACAAAAAATCAGCGAGAAGAATAACATTATTTTACATTTTGTTACATTATGCACCGGTCTTTTGGAAAATATTGGTTTGCTTAGTATTAAGGTCCTACAAATGTTGGCACATTTGACAATACAATATTTTAAAAATCATAAACCTGTCTTGCTTCCCAATTTATGAACAAACAGTATGCATTCCACTACTTATGTGAATGTGGAGCCAGGAACATTGAATTTATTCTAATCTGTGAGGTTTACTGAGCACCTACTATGTACCAGGAGCTAGCTGTTCTAGGCACATGGTAAACAGGTAAACAAAACAGACCGAAGGTGGGTGGGTTCACGTGATGGCTCTTCCTCTTGGCAACTGGAGACCCACAGGAAGGACCATTTTCACTAGTTAAAAAAAAATTCACAATTTTTAATTTTTAGACAGGGTCTCACTCTGTCACCAAGGCTGGACTGCAGCGACACAATCACTGGTCACTGAAGCCTTAACCTCCTGGGGCTCACTGAATCCTCCGTCAGCCTCCCAAGTAGCTGGGACTATGGGGGTACACCTGAGCTGGCATTCTCTGTGCTCCCTCTATGTGCTGCACATCATGCCAGGCGTCTTGTCCATTTATTAGTCCCTTCCTCCCTCCCGCCTTCATCTTTCCACCTGCCCATCTAGCACGTGTGTATCTGGCACCTACTATGCGAAGGCTGGGTCTGGGAGGCTGCCATAAGCCAGCCAGCCAGTCTCTGCCACAGAAGCTTCCAGTCCAGCAAAGGAGCTGGGCATCGATCAAGTCACCTCCTTTCTCACTGTGGTCAGATCCGTGCCAGGGAGTCAAGGGAAGTATGAGGCCTGTCAAGGGGGGCAGTTAGGGAAAGCAGAGGATGCTTCCCTGGGAGAGCCAGGTGAAGAACACTCTGGGCAAGGCGGGCAGGAGCCTGGTGCAGCTGAGTTTGAGCACAGTGGGCTTGGGTGGGCCACAGGGGACATCCACCCCTCACGTGTGGGTAGTGGCACTTGTTTCCTTTCTCCTCTTGGGAAGCCATGTGATGATCTCGGGTGGAACTCTGGTCCAGCCTGTAGCCACCCCTGCTGCTCTGTTGAGAAACAGCAGATTGGGATGGTGGCAGGGAGACGTCTTCAGCATTGTCTCAAGTGAATGTAGTCAGAAAGGTCTGCCATCAAGGAACAGAAGCAGTCTTTGTGGGGTGGGGGGGGGACTTTCTGAATGGGCCAATCAAAGGGCCATCCCTCTGGGGTTAATATCAAGTTTTCCTCTGGAGCTGGTTCCTGTGCCCCATCTCAAAGCCATAGGTCAGAAAGGCCTGTCCCTTCTAGGAAAAGGAGTGGACATCCATCCACTTCCCAGGGCATCGATTATGACCTGTATATATGCAGGTTCAGCCATTCTACTAGTATTCTGCCATGTTTACCCACCTTTATTGGCCATTATTACCTTGAGGGCAGAGTAAGGAACTTACCTGAGAATGTAACGAAAACCTTGAATACTATCCTCAGAAAAATGCATGCGACATACAAATCTTATCTATCTGTCTGTCTACCTAACCATACATCTGTCTGTCTATCCATCCAACTATTCATCCATCCATCCATTCATTCATCCATCCATCCATCCATCCATCCATTCATCCACTTATTTTATTTTTGGAGTGGGTGCCGAGCTGATGGTCCATGACTGCCAGGGTAAGGCAGTCTCACAGAGTCTCCCTTCCTAAATTAAAGAACGTCATTGAACTCAGCCTGAGTCTCTGTATTTGAAGTGCATTTTTGGTCCTTCTCTGCTGTTTGAAGGCTGGAAGGTGGCAAGGGTTTTCTATTGCACTATATTCTTTCTTGTGTGTAGAAAGAATTCTGCTCTCCCTCTTCCATGGAAATGACAGCTGGGTGTAAAGTTTCTACACCTGAAACTACAGATTTGAAAATTTCCTTTCCATTTCAGATTCGAGGTAGGCATAATCTCTGGCTCTTTTGCTGGATTGTCAATTCTTACTTGTATGTCATGACTGGTAGATTATTGAGAGGAATTTGCATTTAAAGAAGTGCATGAGCCTAGTGATCATAGCTTAAGTTCTGGGCTCTGTGTATGTTGTACAGTCTGTGCACCATCCTGGGCACCTGGTGAAGGCAGGAGCTAGACTTACCCTCCTCCTGCTTGCCATGCCTCGTGTCCACCCAGACAGGGCACTATTTTCTGATTCACATGAAAGTACCTGGCTTGGAGAGGGTGGTAGTGTCCTGTCCAACTGCCTAAAGAACTTCTGGAATGCCAGCAGGGCTTTGCCCCCTGTCACTTAAGCTAAGCTGCAACCATGTACCCCAAGTCCCCTCTCTTGTATAATTACAGGTTAGTGTGGTCCACAAGACACATTTTGTGAAAGATTTGAAAGGCAGAGGAGCAGCCACATTCTTCCTGCTTGGAAGGTCCACGCAGGGTGCCAGGTGCTACGTACGGCAGCTCACGGACGCCGCCTGCCTTGTAGACTCTGCGACGTAGTTCAGGACAGCCACTGCCCTAAGCCTCTTTTCTCACCTGACTCCAGGGGTTAGGGATCTGTCCCGTACAAGAAAGAATGGAATCATTGCTTACCAAGCACCCATTCTATGACAGTTCTGCGTCTATGCAGCCATAAGCCGCTGCACCTAAGTAATTTACTGCTTTTCAGCATTCCTCTGTTGATTAATCGATCACCTAAAATAACCAAATACCACACGAAGCACTGAGAAATTCTGAAGTTGACTAAGACCATTTCCTGACTCCAAGAGGATGCCTGGCATAGAAGGAGGCTGTAGTGCACAGGTCCTGGTGAGCACTCAGCTCAGCCCTTCACTGAGCGTGTTTCTGTGCAGTGGTAAGCCAGATTTGCTTATGAAGCACCTCTTGGCTGATGAAATTTTGAATACATGACAGTAAGTTAAAGGCTCGAACTCCTATCACAAAGAAACTTGTTCAATCTACTATTTTCAAAACTTATTTGACCACAAACTCTTTTTGTCATGAAATACCTATTAGCATCTCAGGTACCTGAATGAACACCACAGGGACTCAGACCTTGTTTTCTGGAGTTCTCCTTAATGGCCAGGTTATCCTGAAAAAACATCACCATCTATGGACAGTGGGGCCAATGGTACCTCCTCTTGCCCCAGGTCTTGCCCCAAAGATATACCACTTCCTTCTTATAGCAGTTTTGTGGGGTGAATATCATTGAGCCTGTTGTAGAGCTGAGGCGACTCAAGTTTAGAGAGGGTATGAAACTAACTCAGATGCTTTACAGTGGAGCCAAGACTCAAGTCAAGTCTGACTGATAGACACATGTCCACGGTCTTCTCCACACCATATTGCCTGATGGTCAAGGCCACCTGACCATCAGGGGTGGGGACCCTCTGATCAGCCTGTTCAGACCCCCTCCATCTTACCCAGACTGGCACTTTTTTTGGCCATTATGACATTGAGGGCAGAGTAAGGGAATCATTTGAGAATGTGATGAAAACCGTGAACACGATCCTCAGAAAATGTATACAACATACAAATCTCTATCTACCCATCGTCTATCTATCTGTGTATCTATGACGTGTATATCTATATATGTATCTATGTATCCATCTATCTATCTATCTATCTATCTAAACCCAGGGCCATCTTGTTTTGTTTTTATTTTTGCATTTACTCATGCTGCATTCTTATTTGCTCTTTATTTAATTTCTGACCTGCCGGTCCTGGCTCCTAGCTGGACTGTCAGCCCCCGGAGGGCAGAGATGACCTCTAGGCTACCTGATGTCTCCTCGGTACCCCGCTGCACCTAATCCGTGCTGTGTGCTCCACGTTCACTGATCGAATGAGCGAATCTATGTTGTTTTTATTTTCCAGCCAAATGTTCAACTCCTGGCTTTCCGAATATCCACGCTGAGCCTCAGGGGAGGGACAGTAGACCTGACATGCCAGTTGGTATTCTCATCTCCCGTAAGAATGCTGCCAGCCGGGTGCGGTGGCTCACGCCTGTAATCCCAGCACTTTGGGAGGCCGAGGCGGGTGGATCACGAGGTCGAGAGATCGAGACCATCCTGTTCAACGTGGTGAAACCCCGTCTCTACTAAAAATACAAAAAATTAGCCGGGCATTTGCGTGTGCCTGTAATCCCAGCTACTCAGGAGGCTGAGGCAGGAGAATTGCCTGAACCCAGGAGGCGGAGGTTGCGGTGAGCCGAGATCGCGCCATTGCACTCCAGCCTGGGTAATAAGAGCGAAACTCCATCTCAAAAAAAAAGAATGCTGCCTCACATTAAACCTGCCCTGTCTACACACTTAATGCTATGTATCCTTGGTGCAACCTATGCAGAAGACATAATCCAGAAGTCCTGCTGTTGTCTGATCCAGCAGAAAAGGAACATGTATTTCTCCTGCAGAGAGTTACAGCGGATCTGAATCATTTAGACAGGCAGGCTCCGTGGACGTAATGCTGAAGGAAAGGGTCAATGCCTTACTTGACTTCCTGAAGAACTCCTTGGAAATATGATTCTGTTCATTTGTTTGCACGTACTGATTGGGTGCCTGCCATGTACTCAGCATTGTGAGTCACTCCAGGGACGTTATGACCCCAGCCCTTGAGCACGCTTGAATCTACTGTGAATCTATTTAATCAAAGTTTCTCCGCTGCCAGGGTTTCCATAGCATCAAAAAAAGTCAGAGATCCGAATCACTATCACAATTATTTCACCCTGAATCTGCTTTCTATCAAATCATTTGTGTTTTCAAATCTACAAAAATATGTATGCAGATGCTTTTCTTTTTCAGAGGGCTTTTGTGAGCTTTCAAGAGGGTAAAAAAAAAAAAAAAAAAAAGAACTCAGCAAAATGAATAGTAATTTCAGGAATTTCCAGAGTAAATGAGGCTTTCAGCAGAGCCTATGATCTGTGTGCACAAGTCATTAAAAACAAATCACTCTGCAAAAACTGGGCAAACCAACATTTATCCCCAGACTGTCTCTGTACGCAACTGGCTGGCTGGGTCATCCGTGGAGGCTGCTAATGAAGCTCTTTATATTCATTTGAAAGTAAACAGATTTGGACAACTTTATTAGCTGGGAAAGCAGCAGCAACTATCCCAAATCACATAGGCTCTTACAGTTCAATTTGGAGAACATTCTTCTTCTAAAAATGTCGTGTGTGTATGTGTGTGTGTGTGTGTGTGTGTGTGTGTGTGTGTGTGTGTGGGGTGCGTATGTAGATCATGTACAGTTATTTTGCATGGTTACAAAGTTACAGAGACACAAACTCTATGTTGTAAATAACTCATGTGTTTTGAGTGAGGGACAAACTAAGTAAACAGACATAATCATACTTGGGCCAGGCATGGTGGCTCATGTCTATAATCCCAGCACTGGGGGAGGCTGAGGCGGGCAGATCACCTGAGGTCAGGGGTTTGAGACCAGCCTGGTCAACATGTTGAAATACCATCTCTACTAAAAATACAAAAAAAAAAAAAAAAAAAACCCAAACCCTGTCTCTACTAAAAATACAAAAATGAGCTGGGCATGGTGGCAGGTGTCTGTAATCCCAGCTACTCAGGAGGCAGGCATGAGAATCACTTGAACCCAGGAGATGGAGGTTGCAGTGAGCCGAGATGACACCACTGCACTCCAGCCTGGGAGACAGAGCGAGACCCTGCCTCAAAAAAAAAAAAAAAAAAGAAAGAAAGAAAGAATCATTATTGTCCTGCACTGGGCTTGCTCTATGGTTAAACTATAACACGGGAAGACCTTTTCTATGCCTGTGTCTTGTAACCTCCCCAGAAACCTTATAAGGCACTCACCTGAGGTTTAGAGAGAAGGGATTTGCACATTACTCGTTACTCATCTTGTAAATGGTGCACTGAGGACTTAAATTCATTTTTGAGTCCAACGTCTGTGCTCTCAACCACTGCGCATGGATTCAAGAATCTGGGAAACTCTTTGAGAGAAAATTAAAGTGGAAAGCATCCTTTTTCTACCAATTTGAATATAAAAGTATCAGATGATTGAAGAAAGAGAACACTGGACACACATGATGTAGATGAGACGCGGACAATGCCTGTATTCAGGAAAAAATGTCAGTCCTATGTTTTGGCTTTAGTAAGATAGACATGACATTTTTAAATTTCTTGTTTCTTTTTTCTTCTTGTGTGTTTGCTTGTTTTTGATTTAAAAAATTATTGTACTAGGAGACGACCAATTTAAATTCGGAATTCTGCCTGAAAATATCCTGGGTAACATGGTTCTGGATTGTTCATGTAGTTCTTCAGGAAGTAAAAGCACAGTCAGTTTATCTACACCAAGATCCTCTTCTGGCACTTGGTCAAGAGCATGGGGATGATTTCACGACTGGTGTCAAAGTGGCATCGAGCCTTAGTCATTTACAATGTGTTATTGCAAGCCCAGTGAAAAACAACAACTACATTTCACCCTAAAGCATGTGCTTTGCCTGCAGATTAACTATATGGAATTCAAGAAGTGATTTAGGGCCGCCCGGTTCCAGAGGCGGTGAGGATGATTTGTGTAAGTCAATGCCCGTGCAAGAGTTCAGTACAGCTCTTGGACAAATTTTCCCCACTTGTTTTTATTGCAGCCTGGGATCCTGTTATTCCTTCGTTGACTTAGTTCTGTGTTCCCTGGATTTTGAAAGTGGCCATGTTTTGGCAGCTCTTCACCTTCTACTCATTGTGGAAGCCAACTCCAGCTGCCAAGGTCAAGATATCAAGACCATCTTGGTCAACATGGTGAAACCCCGTCTCTACTAAAAATACAAAAAATTAGCTGAGCACGGTGGCTCGTGCCTGGAATCCCAGCTACTCAGGAGGCTGAGGCAGGAGAATTGCCTGAACCCAGGAGGTGGAGGTTGCGGTGAGCCGAGATTGCACCATTGCACTCCAGCCTGGGTAACAAGAGCGAAACTCCCTCTCAAAAAAAAAAAAAAAAAAAAAAAAGAAGAAGGAGACTTCCCTGTCAGGTTCATGGAGCAACTGATTACAGCGTCAGCCACATCCACTCGTCATTTTCTCTCTGTGGTCTGGATTCTGATGGAAACCTTTGACTTTCTCCTGATGCATTTCTACCCTATTGACTTGGGGAAACGGTACAGAGCATATGAGTATTCTGAATGTTTTCAGAGCGATTATGCTTGCTGGCGAGCAATCCCTTCGTGTTTCCACCACATGGAACGCCATCTGGTCCCCCGCCACGGCCTGTTTGGGGAAAACCAGGAAGGGAATGCAGACACGATGGACATTTCAACACAGCAAAGTCAATTTCAGGAGAAAAGGGCCAAGGACCTCCCATCCCTCCACGTTTGCCTCTATTTTTTTGAGCCATCTTGAAGACTGTCTGACCATGTTTCTGTTCTCTGGTGCTTATGGTATTGACTCTGGTCAGAAGAACAGAAAAATCCTCAGGGAAAGTACAGGATGTGACAGAAAACTGAGCTTGTGAATCAGGAGTGGGCTGGTCCCCGTTGTGTCAAAGTGCAAGGGTTCTAAAATGTTGTGGGCAGGAAATGGCATTGCTGAGTCAGTGGGGAGGACTCTGCTCCATGACTCATCCCCCACGACAGACACACCTTGGGGCACAGACACAGATGAAACCCAGAAAAGCTTATAGTGCAGTAAATGGGAAGGCTTGTTGAGAACTATTGAGTGAGAAACTCTCCCAAATTCCAGGGCATTTGAGGGAAAAGGATATCTAGAGATGCAGCTTTAGGTGGGTTCCCTAGAGGTAGACCCTGGAACAAGGATTGTGTGTAAAAAGAATTTACCAGGAAAGTTATCTCCAAAGACAGGGGGAGGAGGAACTGAGAGGAAGAAAGGCAGGAAGCCAAGCCAAGGTGAGGTTTCAGGCAAAGTCAGCTGAAGATGCCTTTGACTCAGCCCCTGGGCAAGAAGTCACATCCCAGAGCCAGCCAATCAGGGCCAAGAGTTGCAGTATTTCTACCCACGAGATGCCCCTGGGGGCTGTAAACTCCCAGGTACTGCTGGCTTTGCATACTCTCAGACAGACTGCCTTCTGAGGGCAGCACTTGGCAAAACACCCCAGCATTGGCTGCTGGGCAGCTGGTGTCCTAACGGGGTCAGGCCAGAGGGCACAGGGGGATGTGCAGGACCAGCTCCCACCGGGATATGAGCATTTCTTCCCAGCTACATGTGTGGAGACAACCGTTCTTTTAGTTTGATGTCAGCCACGTGGGAGTATTTACACCATGGAAATTGGCAAGTGCTGTAATTGAGGGTTTTCTTTCTGAGAGCTCATTGTTAAACATTTACCAGTTGGCCACAACACTGACAACGTCTGGTACAGACTCATACAACCAACATTTCCTGAGCATTTCCCAGGTGCCACACACTGTTTTAAGCATTTTTTACACGTTAGCTCATTTGATCCTCACCATAGCTCCACAGAGAGAGTCCCGCTTATCATCATTCACAAATGAGGAGACCAAGGCACAGAGATGCTAACGGTTTAAAGAGGCAGAGCTGCAGCCAAGGCTGTCTGGTTCCAGAGGCTGTGCTCTTCAATATGCAAACTTCAATGATGCAGAGTGTGCAGGCTTGCACTGTGTAGAAGTTGCATGCTTTAATGAGAGGAGAGTAAATGTGTACAGGTCATTCATTGCAGCACAACTTGTGACAAGTACTGGAAATCACCAAAATGTCCACATCTAGCATATTCAATTGAATAGACTATGGTGCCTCCATTCAATGGAGTACTATGCAGCTGTGAAAAAGAGTGAGACAGTGTGATATGAAGTGTGGTGGAGTGATAGCCAAGGTAAAACGAGTAAAATAACAAAGAAGAAAAAGACATAAGCATAAAACAGAATGCATATTATGCCATGTTTTGGCAAAATGTAGATAAATATGCCCCTCACAAAGAAATGAAGGAACAATAAATGAGGAATAATTCAGGGCTTCATTACCCACAGGGAGTGGGAATGGGTAGAAGTGATAGAGGAGCAGGTGAAGCTTCTGAGTAAACCTTTTTCATAGAGTTTTGATCATTGCAATTCTATTAATGCTAATATTTCACTTATTAAAAATTTAAATTCATAAGAATTTAAATGTTTTCAGGGGATGTATGCACATTTGCGAGTGTGAACACGTCTTCACAATAGTGGTCTTTCGCATGGGGAATTTTCACATTGTACTTTCACATGTCTATGGTCTGAAACTTATATATATAGGCACTGCTTTGAAGGAAAGCCCTATCACAAAGAACATGGCATGGTGTCTAATTGCAGAGGCTGTGAGTGTTGTGGTGTGGGTAATCAATGACTCCTGGGGTTGCTGTGTGTTCCTAGCAGGAAGATGTTCCTAGCACCCAGATTTGGGGAGTGCCTGGAAACAACAGGAAGCCACCCAGGAACTGCCGATTTCTGGATCATGATGGAGAGATGACTCCCTCTAGTTGCAGAAGAGAGCTCTCGGGAGATGACCGCAGCTGTATTCCTCCAGCAAGGCGTCTGATAGGGCCCCCAAAGGTGGTCTTCAGGCCACAGTGATGGGCTGTAGGTAAAGGCCTTGGAGTCTGGCTTCTGTTCATCCTCTATTGGATTGCTGTTTGATGTGTTCTCATATGTGCCAGATCCTCCCTTGTGGGACTAGGGACTGGCTGGAGACAGAAACAAACAAGCTAACAGATAAGAGAATGTGAATTTAGATGGAGCTTCCCTTCCCACTCTAAGCAGCCCAACCAGGCTGCAGATTTCATGAGAACAGACTCTCTCTGGAGGTTTGTGCTAATTTCTTTTTCCAATTGGGCTGGGAATACCATCAAACAGCTGCTCTGGTGCTGGTCCAGGGAATCTGCATCTGTTCGGAGAGCAACTGGGAAGCCTGGAAGTTCGTGGACACAGGGAAGGATGGTTTGGAAACCTGCACTTCTGTGCAATCAGCCTCTGTAGTTAAGAACAGTCACATTGCTTCGATTTCTGGCTCATTCTTTGGGCTGGTTCTGATTGCTTGACCATGATCACGCAGGATGTTTCCTCATCTCATCTCCTGCAGCAGGAAGCATGTCAGGGAGAGGAGACAGACGCCCTGCACTGGGTCCTGATTTCTCTTCTTCCAAGCTGTGTGACTTTGATAGGCCACTTTTCTTCTCTGAATCCTCATGTGTTACAATAGAAACACTAATATCCACCTGCATCTGGGGCTGGACCAAATTGTCATTTGAGAGCTTGTAACCACCTCTCTCTCTGATAAACAGAAACTGTGGGAACTGAACCCAGATTTGACTATTCAGAGCCAGCATTCTTTCCTCCCATCACCTGTAAGCCTGGAGATAAGTGGTTTCAGGTACAGACTCCTTGCTTCTCTCCACCCTTTACTGAGTAAGTGACTCAACCTCTTTTCTTCTAAGCTATATTATCTATAAAATGGGCTAATCATGGACCTCCTGGGGCTGATGAGGGGCTAAATTTGCTGAACTCTTAGAATAGTGAAATAAATGCTGGGTACTTTGGTTAAGGTGCTCTAGACACACAGTGTTTCCATTTCACGTCATACATGTTGAATTCTTCCCTCTGATTAGCCCAAGGTCTAGACAGTAGTAAATTCATGGCCTTTTTACCACCCCCACCACTGATGTCCAAGGCAGACATCACCAATCAATCCCCTCTCTCTCCACTGTCTTGGTAGAGTCTCAGAAACTTCAAGGCAGGCACTACTAGTTGATAGCAGTTGAAGCCACTGCCATCCCCTTGAAAAATATGTATGGAATCTGGCTTCCTATGATGAGCTGCTTTTCATGGCAGGTGACAATTGCCCACAAAACCTGAGGTCCCCAGTGCAATCTGGGAACTGTCTGATTGCCTTTCATGAGTTCAAAAACCATTGTCTCCCAAATGAGGAGGAAAGCTATTTTTGCCAGGAGAGAATGGAGATAGGATAAGATACTGTTCCTGTTTTCCTAGAGTCAGGAAGAGCCCTCTTGAGGGAAAGTGGGGGTGTCAGGGTATAACTGACAATATAATAGGCAGCCCCTCAGCCACTGGCTTCCTTTTGAATCTGCTTTTCTTTAGAGCCACTTTGGAAGGAATGGTGACTCTGAACCTCTGGGAGACGGAAGGAAAGGATGCTGCTTTGAGTGGACAGACCGGAGTTTGATTCCCAGCATTGTGTACCAGATGTGGGATCTGATGTTCTTCAAACTTCTCTGAGCTTCAGTTTCTTCATTAAAAAACGAGAAGAAATGCCAATTTTGAAGGGCATTCATTAATTCACCACCTATGATGAGCTGCACTCTCTCCAGGCCTGGAGGGAAGAGGACGTCCATCTCTGAGGACAGGGGATGACACGGAATCACCTCCCACAGTGCTTTAAGTGTTTGCCATTGGCCATTATTATCCTCAAAATACCATTTGCACAAATGTGTTTAGCACACCCACCCCAGAAACGCCTGCTTGAAAGAGACGAGCATTTTGCTCTCTTTCTGTAGACCAGCTTGCCCACACTTGGGGGCCTTCCCCCAAAGCCCATCCACCCTTGTCTTCTGGTTTGTTTTGGGGTCTGTGTATCTGGAGGATGCTGTCATAGAGGCAAGAATAATACACTTCGTCAACAGTCCTAGTCCACATTTTCCTGTTTCTCGGCTGCGTGATCTTGGGCAAGTCATTCCACGCTTCCTCTTTCAAAAAGGAATACGGACCTTTCCCAGCTGGGTCCTGTGGCGACTTGACGGCTGATGGAGTGAGAAGGAGCCTGCAGGTGCATTTCCCTGGAATCCTGCAGGGGTGTCCTGCAGTGGCATGCTTCCAGGCTGATGGCAGATCCTGCAGCCCCTAGGCATGCCCTCTGCCTTAGCACTGGCAAAAGCCCAGCTCGTGGGGCCCGTCCTGGCACAGTCCTCAGCCCTTTCTGAACACTGCCTCTTTTCCCTCCTCCTCACTAGGGAGTTCTTGTACAGCCCTTACAGGGTCAGCTCCTAAAACTGCCAGCTCTTCTCACCCATTACTTCCAGGAACCAGCCACCCCTTCGTCTCCCCAGGGCCTTTGAACATGCAGTGTTCCCTGCACTGGACAAGTCGTGCACCAGATGTCTGCTGCTGTGCCCTCTCCCATTTCAGATCTCGGCTCACGTGTGAGAGGCTTCCCTTTCAACCAGGAACGCCCCTGGCTGGAAGAATCTCTCGCAGTGTTAGCCACTTGTTCCACACTTGGTTTTATTTTCCTGTGGCGATCTCCCTGTCTCATGCATTCCTTGTGGACTATATTTCTCCACAACTGCAGTGTGAGCCCCCGGAGAGCCAAAGCCGGGCTGGGGTGGGATGTTCCCAGTACCACCACCACCACGCCTGCACAGGCATGCCACACCCTCTCTGGTGTCCATATAAGCGGCCCAGCCCAGCAGCTGCAGCTCTTCCTGTCTCACCCTTATCAATGTTTGGAGTTTGTAAAACCTGCTAATCCCCGACCCCGTGTCATCCACGGCGAGCTAATGGGCCTCTCTTCAGAGCTCAAAGCTGAGAGGTCTAGCTCTCCCGCTTTGCACACTTAGTCACTTAGTGTCCAAATGTCTGATTTACTGGGAGAGGCCCAGGGCATCCCCCTCGGTGCCTTGATGGCCAGGCCAGTGTAAAAGCGCCAGTGATAAAAACGTTTCCGGGGAGGGCGCATTTGGAGATGGAAGGCAAAGCGAAAAGCCCTTTTGGCTTCTCCCAGGAAAATCTCAGGAAAGAGTTTGTCTCTGCCCACTGCCCTAGTACCTGGAACGTCGTTAACTTCTGTCAGACAGACCCAGAATTCTAAAGCCCAGGCAGCCGGGGAGGGGCTTCCAGCTCCTGAACAGGAGGCACTGATGGGAAAAGAGCAAATGGCTGATCCTTGGGTCTTGCCTTAAATTCATGCAGAATGTTCGGAAGAGAAGCCAGTACGGAAGACAACCTCAGATAGGAAGTCTGGTTTGCTATGATCCTGGCAGACACTGGAAACGCCGGCAGCATGGCTGTGTCAGTGCGTGGGGGCCTGTCTGTGTGAAACTCACACCCGTCTGCTTGGCCAGGAGGCAGCGGTGATGAAATGCAACGGTGCTGGGCTCCCCAGGCTAGAATGTGAATCCCAATGTGGCTCTTGTGGCTGTGTGACTTGGCCCTCTTACCTCC
Organism: Saguinus oedipus; assembly: GCA_031835075.1. Classification (NCBI taxonomy): domain Eukaryota; kingdom Metazoa; phylum Chordata; class Mammalia; order Primates; family Cebidae; genus Saguinus; species Saguinus oedipus. The sequence goes on from CM063189.1 coordinate 45,627,119, forward strand.
CTGTCTGGGCTTCAGTTTTCTCATCTGGGAAATGGGCTTTCTCATGTCACAAGTCTCCCAATCATCCTTTCCAAAACCTTCTGAGAATGAAAGAGGGCAGAGCGAATGGCTGCACTGGGCATCTGTTTTGAACGAGGACTGTCCCCAGCAAATTCCAGGTCCTTTTGGGACACCTACTCACAATCATAAAGTTGTGTGTGCATATGTGTATGTGTGCCTATGTGTATATGCATGTGTGTTTATATGTGCATGTGTGCACTTGTGCATACGTGTGTGCATGTATGTGAACATGTTTGTGCCTGTATGTGTGCATGCTGTGCATGTGTGTGTGCGTGTGTGCATGTGCGTGCGTGTGCGTGCGTGTGCGTGCACGTGTGTGTGTGCATGTGTATATATGTGTGCGTGTGGGCATGCGTGTGTGCATGTGTGCCAAGTGGCACAAAGAGGGAGGATGCTATCATGATGTCTGGGAGCAAAGGTCAACCCTGGAGTCTAGAAAGATCCCAGTTTATTTCTGTGTTGTACACGTGAAACTGGATGCTCCCTTTGGATGACATCAAAAGGGAATTAGCTGACTGCAAGGATACCCCGGCCTTGCCCTGGTGTGCTGTGTGGAACCGGGATCCGTGGACACCTGAGGGAGGTCGTGAAGGGTGGGAGCCGGCCATCGTCTCTCCCAGGCTTGTTTCCGAAGGTCCTTCCATCACCGTCTTGAAAGCCACCATCCTTTTCAGGAAACAGAAAAAAGCATAGTCGTCTGGCATTCCAAGAAACCCACCAGGAGGAATGCAGAGAGTCAAATGCTGGTCTCCCTCCAGCATTTCCTCAGGGGACAGAAATGATTTTTGATGCTAATGGCCGGCCCCTCCGATGCTGACATTTTCTTACATTGTACTTAAGCCCGGTTTGTTTTGCTTTCTGTCTCCACAACAATTACAAAGATTTATTTTTTATTGCTCCAGTTAACTCTGCCAGGACCACACTTCCTATTTCTTTTTAAAGGAACAGCTCTACTGTCCGGCTGGGACTAGAAACTGAGCATTTTCAATCACAAAAAGGAAAATAAATAAGGCTGAACTCATCTTCTGGAGAAGGGCCGGCACTTTGTCCTGTGCCTGGTGCCAGAAGGGGCTTCTGGCTCTTTTCCTCCTGACAGGAGAGTTCACCCAGCCACCCTGCTGCGGTCCCTGCATGAGGTGGCGTTGTCACAGAGCCAGGGAATTAGAAGCTGTCCTCCCCAAATGGCTCCTCTGAGCACCCCCCGAGAGCTCAGAAAGCACTTTGTTCTCACCAGCGGGTGACCTGCTTTCATGTGAGGTGACAGGGCCGGGGTCCTGGGGTGCATCTTTTGCAGGTTCAGTGTGAAGTCCTTTCGCATCTTTCGCAGATTTGATGTGCTGTTCTCAATCACTGGCTTCAGGGGTGCGCGCAGAGGCCGGGCCATGCAAGGGAGCAACCAGCATGTTGCATCCCAGCTCCTCCAGGTTCCAGCTGTGTGAGCAGGGAAAGTGACTGAACCTCTCTGAGCCCCAGTTTCACCCCTGGAAAGTGAGAGCAACAATAGCGCCTGCACCCTGGACTGCTGGGAGGATTCAGTGACACCACCAGTGGCAATGAGCTTGCATAGCCTGGCTGCGGGAACTGTGGTTGATTGAATAACAGCCCCCCAAGGATGCCCACATACAAATCCCTGGAACTTGTGAATATGCAACCTAATGTTGCAAAAGGGACTTTGCAGAAGTGATTAGGTTAAGGGTACAGAGATGAGGAGATCATTCTGGATTATCTGAGGGTGCCCAATGTCATCACAAAGGTTCTTGCAGTGTGGTGGCAGGAGGGTCAGATTTAGAGATGGGTGAAGGTAGCGGTGGTTAGAGTGAGGTACTTTGAAGATGGATGGGGCCATGAGTCAAGGAATGTGGGCACCCCTAGAAGCTGGGAAAGTCAGGAAAGCAGACTCTCCCAGGAGCCTCCTGAAGGAACCAAGCCTGTCTACACCTCAGTTTTAGCCTAGTGAGAACTGTGTCAGACTTCTGGCCTCCAGAAATGTGAGAGAATGAAAGTGTGTTGTTTTAAGCCACTAAGTTTGTGGCCATTTGTTACCACAGCCACAGGAAATGAATACAATGCTATTATTACTATTACTAATAGAGGAAAGCAGAGAACTTCACACTGAGCCTCCTCCCCAGACTGTCCTCTCAGGCCCCAGTTGGCCCCCAGTGCTCTGAGGCTTCCTGTCCATCCATCCATCCATCTATCCATCCATCCACTCATTCATCCCTCCATCCTTCCATCCCTGCATCCCTTCATTCATCCTTCCCTCCAGCCCTTCATGTAGTCACCCATTCACCCATTCATCCATTCCTCCCACTCATCCTTCCATCCTTCCCGCCATCCTTCCATCCCTGCATCCCTTCATTCATCCTTCCCTCCAGCCCTTCATGTATTCACCCATTCACCCATTCATCCATTCCTCCCACTCATCCTTCCATCCTTCCCTCCATTCCTTCATCCCTTTATACATTCACCCATTTATCCTCCATCCCTTGATCCATTTGTCCATTCACCCATTCATACCTCCATCCTTCCCTCCATTCTTTTGTCCATTTATCCAACCACCCATTCATCCTCCATACCTCCCTCCATCCCTTCATCCATCTACCCATTTATCCCTCTATCCCTTCATCCATTAATCCAACCACATATCCATTTTCCATCCCTCCCTCCATCCCTTCAGCCATCTACTCATTCATTCATCCCTCCATCCAATCATTCATTCTTCCCTCCATCCCTCCATATATCTGTGTATCCCTCCTTCCATCCCTTCATTCATTCATCCATTCTCCTATCCATCCATTATCCCTCCAGCCCCCTCCATCCCTTCATTCATATACCATTCCACCCTCCCTCCATCCCTTATCCCTCTGCCCATTCATCTTTCCCTCCATCCCTTTATTCATCCACCCATCCATTTATCCATCCCTTCCTCCATTCATCCATCCTCCCATTCATTCCTCCAAACCCCTCTATTCCTTCATCCATTCATTCATACACCCATTCATTCCTTCATCCCTCACTCCATTCATTCATTCTTTGTTCATCTGCTCACCCATCCACCCTCCATCCCTTCCTCCATCTCTTCATCCCTCCTTCCATCCCTTCATCCATTCATCTAACTACTCATTCATTTATCCTTCCTTCCATCCCTCCCTTTATTCATTTACCCATCTATCCATTTATTTACTTATTTGTTTATTCAATTATTCATTCACTTACTCCCTCCCTCCTTCCTTCCTTCCTTCCTGAAGACCTGGCATCAGCATGGGACACTTTGCTGGGGGCTGACATCTCAGTCTCTCCCTGCTCCTGTCCACCTCTACCATGTTAGCAGCCAGAGTTATTCTTCCAAATGATGCCAGTCTACATGCCCTTGTGTTCATGACCCAGTGGCTCCCTCTGTCCTCAGTCCTGTGCCAAAGTCCTTGCTCTACCACTTGGAAATTGTCCCCTCTGCTCTCCCCTTTGCTGACTCTGTTGCAGCCACTTTAACCCCTGGCTTTGCCTCCTGCCCCAGCCTCCAGCACTTGCCGTGCTCCTGGGTGGGGCACCTTCCCCCAGGTGGCTGCATAATTGCTGCCTCACCTTCTCAGGTCACCTCCTCGGTGAGACTCTTCTTGAGTCTCACTTTTCCCCTTTCCCACTTTATTTTCCCATCCTACTCATCAACATCCATATCTTCCACTTCTAAACTTATATTTCTTGTCTGCCTCTCCTTCTAAAAATATGCTCCCTCAAGGCAGAGTTTTCCACTGTTTTGTTCTGAGCTATCTCCTCAGTGCCTGGCACATAGTAGGTGCGTAATACATATTTGTGGAATAGGTAAATGAGTATCAGGTTCTTTAAAGTTGAATTCCAACCTCGCTCCCCAGACTCATCTTGATTCTTAATCTAGTTCATGTTCTACTCAGTTGGCTGTCCCAGAAACATCTTTTTCTCTTAAGCTCTTCTGCTTTTGCACAGGTAAATGTCTTCTCTGCATGGTGAATGCCTATGCATCCTTTAAAACCCAACTCCTTCACAGATTTTTCTCTAATTCTTTAATCCCAGGTTGTTTGCCTCTCCTCTCCTGCATTTTAGAAGCACTTTGTACTTCCTCCTATTAAGGAATTTATCTTGTTGTTCAGCTTTTTTTCCCTTTAACATGTCTCTTTCCCTGATCAGAGACTGTTAATGTCCATCTTACTTTTTAGTTTTTTGCACCATCTAGCAACTCTCTGGCATAGAGCAGATGATTAGAGACAGTCAAAGAGTGAATGAATGAATGAGTGAATGAATGAATAAATGAGTGCCTCCCTGCAGGACAAGCAGGAACCTTGTCTTCTTTGACCTTGGATGTAGCCATCAAGCAGTTTTTGGCACATAGGAGGCACTTGGAAGAGTTTCTTGTCCAAAAGGACAAGGGTTTCAGGTCTATAGGGACAGGGGTTTCTTGTCCATAAGAACAGGAGTTTACATGTGTTTTGTTCACCCCTGCATTCCCAGTACATAGTAGGAGCTTAGAAATAATTGATGCGTGAATAAATTGTGAGAGACCTATTTTCATCTGCTCCCTCTCTCTCAAAGGCCTGCCATGGCTAGACAGGAGCTTGTGGCAGTTTCCAGGCTGCTGAGATCTCTTCCTCTTGTGTCATGTACTCACGTGTCTGTGCAAGTCAGAGTCACAGAGTGACAAGGAGAAAGAGAGGTGGTCATAGGGTATGATTCAGCCCATTTCTTGGCTTTTCTCAGACCAGGTGGCTCAAAATGTCTTCTGTGCAGGTCGGGTCTGCTTTTTTATTTTTTATTTTTGAGATGGAGTTTTGCTCTTGTTACCCAGGCTGGAGTGCAACAGCACGATCTCGGCTCACTGCAACCTCTGCCTCCTGGGTTCAGGCAATTCTCCTGCCTCAGCCTCCTGAGCAGCTGGGATTACAGGAACGTGCCACCATGCCCAGCTAATTTTTTGTATTTTTTTTTTTAATAGAGACGGGGTTTCACCATGTTGACCAGAATGGTCTCGATCTCTTGACCTTGTGATCCACCCGCCTCAGCCTCCCAAAGTGCTGGGATTACAGGTGTGAGCCACCGTGCCTGGCCGGGTCTGCTTTTTATAGACATCTGTGGACGAAAGTGAGGCCTGCAAATTGAGGGCGTGCAGGTCACTGTCTTACCTCTCCTGGGTACATGTGCCCAAGGCCTGCATGAGGCCCCTCTCCCAGGACTGTGTGGAGCTGGGCTGCTCGCTGGAGAGGTGCATGGTCATTTTCTGGGTGGGCTGTGCAATTCCTGCTGGCAACCACTCTCACGGTGGAAGCTCTGCCAGGAAAGCACAGAGCAGTGGGGCAGAGTGTTCACTGCACCGCCTCATGGGCATGAGCCCACCTCTCCCTGCCATAACCTGGCCAAGGAGAGGAGGGCTCAGTCCTTGGTAGCTTCCCCAGGGGGACCTGGCCCAACCATAGTCCCAGGATATGGCTTCTTATTGGGAACCTTTGCTCTTGGGGCCAGGGGGTGAGCTGCTGGCTGGTCTTACTCTGCTGGCACACACGCTTACATCACTGAACCCAGAAGGTTCCCTCCAAATGGGACTTTTGGCCACTGCTTGGAAGGAACTGGGGTGAGGGCCTGGGGCTGTTTCACTTTGGAGACAACGAATCCAAGCTGACCTGTCATCTAGGGTTTCCAGAATTAGAGAAAATGTCAGAGACAAACAAACAAACCAAAGCCAGAATTCCACTTACATTAAATTTTAGATAAACTACAAATATTTTTATTTCCATATGTAGGTCCCATGTAATATTTGAGCAGAAACTGTGGGATACCACACTCTCATGCCCAATTAAATGAGAGAGTCTCTTTCCCAAAGGCAAAGGAGACTCTATTAGTCCATTTTCATGCTGCTGATAAAGACATACCCAAGATTGGGCAATTTACAAAAAAAAAGAAAGAAATTTATCAGACTTACAGTTCCACACGGCCAGGGAGGCCTCACAATCATGGCAGAAGGCAAGGAGGTGCAAGTCACATCTTACGTGGATGGCAGCAGGCAAAGAGAGATGGTTGTGTAGGGAAACTCCTCTTTACAAACACCATCAGCTCTCACGAGACTTATTCACCGTCATGAGAACAGCACAGGAATGACCTGCCTCCAGGTCCCTCATACAACACGTGGCAATTCAAGATGAGATTTGGGTGTGGACACAGCCACACCACATCAGGGGTGGAGTACAGGGACACCTGTGGTCACTGGTGCACACCCCACCCCCTGCCATGAGGAGGTTCTGTGCACAAAGCATCTCTGCCCAGACTGAGCTGTAACAAGACTTGCCTCCCGTCCTGCCTCCTGTCTGGCCTCTTTTGTCTCTGCCTTTTGCCAAGCTTTGTTCCACAGCCTTCCGAGCAAGATGGGGGCTTCCCAGTCTTCTCCTCCTTCAGCAGAGAGTCCCTGTTGGCTGAAACGCATTCAGCCTCTTTCTGTCACTGCCAGCACTGTCCCCTGTTCTGTCGATGAACTCTGCCTACCTGTCTTTCAAAGCCACGTGCCCCTCTCTGGGGCCCTCTGGATTCATTTCCCTGAGCTTCTCTAACAAAGAACCCCAGACAGGGTGGCTTAAACAGCAGAAATGGATCCTCTCACAGTTCTGGGTGCCAGAAGTTCGAGATCAAGGTGTTGGCAGGGTGGGTTTCTTCGGAGGCTGTCAGGAACCATCTGCTCCAGGCCCCTCCCTCACCTTCTGGCAGCTGTGGGCAGCCTTTGGCCCTGTCTCTGCCTTCGTCATCACGTCATTTTCCCTCTATGCCCGCCTACCTCGTGTCCACATTCCGTTTTTATGAGGACACCAATTAGACTGGATTAGGGTCTGCCCGAAGGACTTCATCTTCACTCATGACACCTGCAGCGACCTTATTTCCAAGTATAGCCACATTCCGCTGCACTGAGGGCGGGACTTGCACATAAGAGTTCCTGGGGGTGCAGTTCACCTGTAGCCCCCTCCTCCCTCCCATCGTGGCTGCTTCCCCTGAGTTTTCTGAGTGTTTTGTGCCTTCCTCTTTGCTGTGGTTGGGGTGCGTTGTGTCCTCTCCTAACCTCAGGTTGAAATTCGATCCACAGTGTCGGGGGTGGGGCCCAGTCATAGGCATTTGGGTTCCGGAGGGGATCCCTCCTGGACAGATGAATGCCCTCCCTCAGGGGTGAGTGAGTTCTCACTCTACTGGTTCCCATGATAGCTGGTTGTTAGAGTCCTGGCACCTCCCCCACCACTCCGCTCCTCTCTTCCATGTGGTTGTTGCACACGTGGTCCCCTCCACCTTCTGCCATGACCAGAAGCAGCCTGAGGCAGAGGCCCAATCTTTTTTTTTCTTTTTGATACAGTCTCATTCTATCACCTGGCTAGAGTGCAGTGGCACGATCTTGGCTCACTGCAACCTCTGCCTCCTGGGTTCAAGTGATTATCCTGCCTCAACCTCCCGAGTAGCTGAGACTACAGGCACACACCACCACACCCAGCTCATTTTTTTTTTCCTTTTTAGTAGAGATGGGGTTTCACCATGTTGGCCAGGATGGTCTCGATCTCTTGACCTCGTGATCCACCCTCTCCAGCCTCCCAAAGTGCTGGGATTACAAGTGTGAGCCACCGCACCCGGCCCTAGATGCCTAATCTTGAACTTTCCAGCCACCGGAATTGTGAGCCAAATAAACGTTATTTTCTTTATAAATTACCCAGCCTCAGGTATGCCTTTATAGCAACAAGAAGCAGACTAAGACACTTTCTGCACATTTGCCATAGATGTAAGCTTCAGGAAGATGAGGAGTTTTGTCTCTATTGTAGGCTGCTATATTTCCAGCACCCCAAAAGAGTAGGAGCTCCATCTACGTTTGTTGAATGACTGAGGGAACTGGCTCCCAGGGCATCTACTAGACTGACGGTCTCCACCAGGGCAAGAACGGAGCAGCTTTATCAGTCCAGGGCCAGGCTTGGGGAAAACGCTCAGTAAATGCTTGGGAAACTGAATCACTTTTTGGTCCAGCAGTGAGATTTCCTGTGACTCAATAAATCACTCTAACTAATGAAGGAATAACAATCCCAGAGGAGCAGAAGTTTCAACTATGCAGATTATTTCTGAGATTTAAAAAGTGACTCTTCAAAGAAATAAGTCCCTGGAGGCCGCTGGCTCTCCATAAAGGCTGACTTTCCACTCTCAAGGAGCTCAGTTTGGCCTCAAGACAGGATTCAGTTGGTGGTTTTTTAATAAATAATGTTTTTGTGTTACAAAAGTAAAATTTAGAAAATATACAGAAGTAGAAGGAATTAAGAAGAAATAACTCATTAGCCGCAGACAATCAGAGTATTCATCATATGCTATTGTATTCATATTTCTTTCTGGTCATTTTCTGATATGTCTGTTTTTATGTCATGCTAAGCAAATTCAAAGGCCATTGTATTGCTGCTTCAGCGAAAACAACATCCATCTGTACAGTGTTCTCTGGCTTCTATGCAGCTTAAATGCTCCAGAGGTGGCTAGCTGGTGGGGGCTGGGGAGTCTGGACAGGTCTAGAAGGAGAGGGAACAGGAGGGGCTTAGAGTGGGGGGCTGGGAGGGATGCATCCATGCAGCCACTGAGGGGGGCGAGGGGACAGCTTGTTCTGGGCAAGGTCGTTCTGCACCCCCAGGACCCAAATGCCCATGTGAACGGTGCTCTAGAGACCGAGTGCAAAAGGAGGACAAAGCTCGCCGCCATAAACCCGTTTTCTGGCCTCGGCTCCCAGTTCATCTGCAACTTGCACTTTTCCAATTAGGAGCCCCTCTGCAGCCCGGGTGGGAAAGCGCACAGCGCCCACTGAGGGAGCAGCCTCCGAGCCGGCGGGGCTGGGGACGATGCCGCAGTGGGTGTTTTGGAGGGGAAATGATACATCCCGATGGCCTGAGTGCAGTAAGGCCGATTCGGGCTTTGTGGTGGCCGCTGATGTCATTTCAGAGAAAGAGCTTAAGGGTTGTTTTGTTTTTCAGGCTGTCTCTGAGATTGTTTCTCTCTCTCTTTTTAATAAAAAAACTTCTGATTTTATCTGAAAACGGATGTTCCAAACCCAAAACCACCAACCCAGGCTCACTCGAAGGTCCCTTCCCTGGTAGGGGCTGGCGCCGGGTGCTGGGTGCAGACTGGGAAAGGCCGGGTCGCCTGGTTCAATCCACCGCAGAGCTCCCAAACCTCGTTTGTGCTGGCCTGTTGGGGGGCCCAGGAGCTGGGCGGAGGGCGGGAAGGCCGGTGAGGGGCTGGCCCGGAAATGTCTGTGGAGGGGATTCATCTCATAGAAGGCAGCAATCGTTATCTAAGAATGCCACTGCGTGTGCTCCAAAATTCTATCTTCCGAGTGCGTGTGGGAGGCTCACCCTTGGCTGACATGCTGGGAACTCAGTGGATGATGTCGTCTGGGCTGGCACTCACAGTCTTGATAAACAGGAGAGAGGGAGGGAGAGATGGGAGAAAGGCCCACCTCCTGCCTGGCAGGGCGCAAAGGGTTAACCGTGGGCCATTTCCAGCCAGGAACCCCCTGGACTCTCCTCTGATCCACCCAGTCCTCCAACTTGGGGGTGCGTATTCAGAAAGGACCCTCACTGACTCTTTAGCATGCCTCTTCTGCCCTCCAAGTCCTCAGACTTCGCTGTCTGCTGCTTGGGTAGACTGCGGTCGGCCACTAATTGGTAGAGAAATATAATTCTGCATTGCCAGTTACTGAGGCCCTACTACGTGGCCAAGTTCAACACTGGTGGCTTTCTACTTGCCATCTCTGTTAATTCACACAACCATGGGGTGGGCTGATTCATTTTCCAGATGAAGAAACTGAGGCTCAGAGGTTCAGGTCACCCAGCCAGGAAGCAAGAGAGCTGGGATTCCAGCTGCCACCCGCTGGGCTTCCTTTTCCTGTTGTTTTCAGGGGAGGGTGACTGTCATGGGTTAAATGCTTCCTCCCAAAAAGATTTGCTCGCATCTGAACCCCAGGTACCCAGGAATGTAGCCCTATTTGGAGACAGGGCTTTGCAGATGTCATGAAGTGAAGATGAGATCATCCTGAATTGACAGTGGGCCCTAAATTCAATGCAAGATATCCCTACAAGAGTCAGAGGAGAGGGTGCAGAACTGGACACAGCAGGCCATGTGGAGACCGAGGGGGAGCCTGGAGTGACACAGCTACCAACCAGAGAGCACCAAGGTTGGCTGGGGCCACCAGCAGCCGGGACAGAGGCCCAGAACAGATGCAGATGCCCCCTGGAGCACCTGGAAGGGACCAAACACAGCGACACTTGAATTTAGACTTCTAGCCTCCAGAACTGTGAGAAAGTAAGATTCTGTGAGGCTCTGCCATGTACCCAGAACACCCATTAGTGGCCTAAGACTGAAGGCCACTCCACCTCTGATTCTCTTGTGCCGGTTCAGGCATGAGGCCTTCCAGCACCAAGCTGGCCCTGGCAACCAGAAGCCAGGTCAGTGGCTTCCAAACATCCCTGCCCTCCACCACGGGCAGGGGCCTTCCCAAAGGGAGAGCTGGCATTGTCCAAGTCTCCGCAGTGCCTGGACACATGTGTGTTCCTTCCTCCTGCCCATGCACGACCCAGGAGACATGGCTCATCTATCAACATATATGCATGGCACTTCCGTGGGGTGCCAGGCCCTGCTGTAGGCAGAGGGCAGTGAACAAAACCAAGGTCCTTTTCTTGAGTGAGTTATGTGGGAGGGTAAGAGACAGGGAACAAGCAATGAATGAAGAAAAAGAGGGAGGAGGAGGAGGGAAGGAAGGAAGGAAGGAGGAAGGGAAAAAGGGAGGAAGGAGGGAAGGAAGGAAAGAAGGAAGGAGGAAGGGAAAGAAGGAGGAAGGAGGGAAGGAAGGAAAGAAGGAAGGAGGGAAGGAAAAAAGAAGGAAGGAGGGAAAAAAGAAAGGAGGGAAGGAAGAGAGGTAGGGAGGGAGGAAGGGAAGACCTCCTCTCTCATTCCTCTCTTGATCTCTTTTTGTCTTTCTCTCCATTTCTCTCCATTCCGTTCTCTCTCTCTATGTCTCCTCCCCCTGCCCCCGCCACCCATCTATGTTGATTATAGGGTGATTGGAGGTCTATTGTGGCAGTGGGAGGCTCCCAGAGTGAGTGTTCCAAGAGACCTGGGCAGAGGTGGCCCGGCTTCTCCTAGCCTACCTGGGAGGTCACACAGCAGCCTGTCTGCCATGCCCCACTCAGGATGCAGCTGCAGAGCTCCGCCCTGCACAGTGGGGTGGATGGGGCAGGAAGGTCACGGAAGGTGGTATGGGTTTCAGGTTCTCCCCAGCTCAGCCCACCCCACACCACGCTCATCAGCCCGCCCCTTCCCGTGGCTTCTCAAACTTCCCACTCTCCCTGTCTCCTGCAGGGCTTCATGTCCAGCTGCTTCCCTGAGGGGCCCGTGAGATGCTCTTGAGTGGAACAGACCAGCTGGCATGGCCTCAGAGGTTACCTCACCACAACTGGGTCGGCTGGACCCCCGCCCCCTGGGCTGGTCCTCCCAGGCTATGTGAATAAAACTGCACACCCGGGAAGGCCAGTTTGGGCAAATTCCCGAGATCCATATTCTTTCCGAGACATGGCCGCAGAGTTGTCAAACTTCCTGAAGAAATACTTGTTATAACTGAAGTGTATTTTGGGTGCTGGAAATATAAACCTCGGTGCTTGACCAGGTGTGACTGTAGACTCATCCATAATGGGGTGAAATGCACAGTCTGTGGATTTCCACCACACGTTTATATTTTTAACATTTACAACCAATAAATGTTGGCTCCAACATCAACAGAAGAAAAGGAAGACCATAAATCCTTCCTTTCCGTAGTAAAGGGAGTGGAATCCCAGACCATAGCCCTTCCTGTCATATTTTAATAGCCGCTGCTAGGGGAACACTTCCCATGTCCAGATTCTGTGCTGAGTGTTGGCACTCAGCATTGCAATGCGTTCTTCAACAATGCTATTATTATTCCCAATTTGGAGAGAAGAAAACTGAGGCTATTATTATTCCCAATTTGGAGAGAAGAAAACAGGCTTACAGATGGTTAGTCACTTGTTCCAGCTGACATGTTAGCAAAAAGAAGAGCCGGGTCATGGATATCCCTGTCACTAAATGAGCAGCCCGTATTAACACATCCCTGTCACTGAAGCTTTTCTGTAAGGGGCAGAATATTTCAAAAGCTACACATGTGATTTCTCTGCAGTATGTCATCAGAACGCTGCACCTTCAAAAAAAGTATCTGTGACATGAAACTCTGGCACAGGACTGAGAGTTCTGAGAAGATCACGAGTTCGTAGGTGGATTTATTTTGAAGGTTAGCCTTGGACAAGGTTCAAGTGAGCTAATTCTCTTGGAGAATTTCTTAGGGAAGAGTAAAGGAGGAGGAGCAACTGTTCTTCATTTGTAGGAAGATTCTGACCAAGAACACACTAGAGAAAACCAATGGGCCAGGTGCAGAGGATCACACATGTAATCTCAGGATTTTGGGAGGCTTGGGCAGGTGGATCACTTGAGGTTAACAGTTCAAGACCAGCTTGGCCAACATGGTGAAACCCTGTCTCTACTAAAAATACAAAAAAATTAGCCAGATGTGGTGGTGGATGCCTGTAATTCCAGCTACTTGGGAGGCTAAGGCAGGAGAATCACTTGAATCCAGGAGGCAGAGATTGGAGTGAGCTGAGATTGAACCACTGCACTCTAGCCAAGGTGACAAGAGCAAAATTCTGTCTCAAAAAAAAAGAGAAAAGAAAAACCCCAAAGTTGCTTCTTTGAGAAGATCAATACAATGGATAAACATCTAACCAGGTTGATCAGGAAAGGGGAGAAAAGGCACAAATTACCAAATTATTAGGGATGAGATTGTTGGCATCGCTGCAGATCTTACAGACAAGTTGGGGAAAGAGGACAAATTGCTTGAAAGACACAAACTGTGAAAGCTAACTCATGAGAAAGTAGTAAACCTCAACAGTCCTCTCTAGGGAAGTAACTATATTTGTAGTTAGAAACCTTCTCACAAAGAACACTCCAGGCCTATATGGCTTCACTGATGAATTCCACCAAGTGTTTAAGGAGACTGATGATTCCAACTTTACATAAACTTTTCCAGAAACCTGAAAAGGAAGGAGCACTTTCCCATTCATTTAATGAAGGCAACACTATCCTGATACCAAAGTCAGACAAAGTAATTACAAGATAAGAAAACTACAGGATGATATTCCTCATAAACACAGAAGCAACAATTCTAAATAAAATTTTAGGAAATCAAACCCAACAAAATATAAAAAGGATATTACATCATGAATGAGTCCCCAGAATGCAAGATTAGTTGATTTGAAAATCAATCAATGTAACTCATCATAGTAACAAACTCAACAAGAAAATCACGGCTGGGTGCGGTGGCTCACGCCTGAATCCCAGTACTTTGGGAGGCCGAGGCAGGCAGATCACTTGAGGTCAGGAGTTTGAGACCAGCCTAGCCAACATGGCAAAACCCTATGTCTACTAAAAATACAAAAATTAGCCAGGCATGTTGGCACAGGCCTGTAATCCCAGCTACTCAGGAGGCTGATGCAGGAGGATCTCTTGAACCTGGGAGGTGGAGGTTGCAGTGAACCGAGATTTTGCCACTGTACCCCAGCCTAGGTGACAGAGTGACACTCTGACTCAAAAAAAAAAAAAAAAAAAGAAAAAGAAAATCATGATAATTTAATGGTGGCAGAAAAAGCATCTGACAAAACCCAACACTCATTCTTAATTTTAAAAAACTCTGATAAAACAAGAAATAGAAGGACATCCCCCTAATTTTGAAAAACACAATCGCAACTCACGCAGTATGAAATAGATAATTTGACTAGTCCTGTATTTTAAAAATTAAATTAACAATTTTTAAATTACCACAAAAGAAATCTCCTTGTTCATATGGCTTTACTGGAGAATTCTACCAAATATTTAAGCAAGAATTAACACCAATTTTATACAGTTTCTTCTGAGAAACACATGAGATGGAAACATTTTCCAGTTCATTCTGTTAAGCCAGTATCACCATAATATTAAAACCAAAGGCAATAAAACTGTAGTCTAATATTCCCCATGAATATAGATGCAAAATTTATTGAATATATATCAGCAAACAGAATTCAGTAGCATATAAGAAGAATTATATACCATAACCAAGTAGGGTTAATTCCAAGGATACAGGCATATTTTAATACTAAAAAATCAATCAACATAATCCACCTGATTGACAAGTTAAGGGAGAAAAATCCCATATGCACATTAATCAATGCAAAAAAGCATGGATGAAATTCAACACCCATTTGTGATTTAAAAAAAAAAAAAAAAAAAAACTCAGCAAAATAGAAAGAGGAGAGAAACTTCCCAAGTTGACAAAGTGCATCTACAAAAAGCTACAGATGACATTATAGTTAGTTGTGGAAGACCAAATGTTTTCACCCTAAAATTACAATTACAACACCATTTACAATTGCTTGAAATATGTATAAATGTAACGAAACATGAAACTTGTATGCTGAAAAATATGCAATGTTGATGAAGGAAATCAAAGATCTTAATGAATGGAGCGGTATACGGCATTCATGGATTGAAAGGCTCAGCATAGTAAAGATCTCGGTTCTCTTCAAACTGATATACAAGTTTAATGCAATTTCTATCAAAATGACAGCAGAATTTTTTTGACTGATAGGGTTATTCTAAAATTTATTTGAAAATGGAAAGAAACTAGGTAGGTTCAAATGATTTTGAAAAAAGAAGGATAAAGTGAGAAGAATCAGTCTCCCCTACGTCAAGGGTAGTTACGTAGCTACAGTAATCAAGTAGACTGATGGTGAAAGAGTAGATATATGTCAATAGAACAGAATAGAGGCTCAGACCCACACCAGGATACAGAGGCAAAGCAGGAAAATAATGAGCTAAGGACGGTTTACAAGGCTAGTAAGTGAATGTGCCATTTCTCACCCCAGAACCTGACAACTCCAACTCCAGGGCTCCAATCTGAACATATCTGCCCATTGGGAAGCTCTCCAGTCAATTCTGTTCTCTTTTAGTGCTCCCAGTGTAATCTCAATAACACGGAATTTTTTTTCCAATGAAAGTTGTAAATCTTTAAGCAAACATATCGATTAGAATAGCGTCATCAGGTTCTGTCATTACCGACTCCCAGTGCTAATTCAAACAATCTGCTCTCAATCTAGCAGAAGCCACGCCCCACCTGTGTCCTGCGTGATTGTAACTTTGTTTTCAAAGCATTACCCGCGGAAGCATTTCTTATAAAAATTGTAGAAACAACGTAACACTCACCCACATGTATTTCCTTTCAGTTTCAACCCATCCAGTCCTGGCAGCTCCTATAAGCATCTGCTGTGTTACTTTTTTCCTTCTTCTCCTTTAATGCTGGGGACCTCGGTAGACCAGAAGCCACAGTTGGGAATGCGTTCAGAGACCATTAGTTCAGGAAGCACAGTGAAATCCAAAGAAAACATGAACCAGCAAGTTGGAAAACACTCTATGAAAGACCTTTTCAGGCCGTTTCTTTCAGGAGGAGTTCGTTTTTGGATTAAAGGAGTTTATTCAGGTATTCACAAATACCCAGCTCTCGGCGGCAGCTGGAACGTGGAAAGCCCTCAGTCGTAATCAATGGCCATAGAGCAGACTGGCGTGCTCTCCCTGAGCAACACAAGGATGAAAGGGGCATAATTAGGTGACTCGCCTTCAGAGGAGATGAAAGGCCCAAAACATCCTCAAAAACGGAGGCCAAATATACCCTGAAATCACTACTTTCTTTATTTTGGAAGTAGCCGGTCCAATAAAAGCCTAGGTGTCAAAGGCATGGGATGCAGCCAAGCCTCAGACTGGGTTGCTTGCTTGCTTTCTTGCTGCTGCTGGCCTTTTCTTGCTTGGGGAAGAAAAATGATGGAAACGTCATTCCTGTATTTCCTGCACTCCTAGCAAATGGTGTAAATGCCTCGCTCCTTAACCAGGGACTCCAGGCTGAGCTGACACCTTGATGGGCTTCTGGGCAGTGTGGATGAGAGGACCACAGGGGTTAATGGCGCAGGTCAGATTTGAAATCTCCCCCTACATCAGATTCTTCTGCGTTTTCTCAGTGGCTCATTTGTACCTTGGAGTCAGCTGGTTACAAAACAGCGCCCTTCCTCTGCTTAGAGA
Source organism: Saguinus oedipus (assembly GCA_031835075.1). Lineage (NCBI taxonomy): Eukaryota > Metazoa > Chordata > Mammalia > Primates > Cebidae > Saguinus > Saguinus oedipus. The sequence goes on from CM063189.1 coordinate 45,643,361, forward strand.
TTTGAGAAAGCGTAAGACACTTCACAGTCCTTTTGCAAGCTCCTTGCCTTCGAAAGGTCTTGTTTCCTCATTCAATTCAAACAAGATGAGCAGGTTTTCAGGAACAAGGGTTTTATGCTGAGGACATTGATCCATCTACCCCAGCCACGGTTCCATTTCAGATGAGAAAGCGAAGCCCCACTGAGGATAGGTGACTTGCCCTGAGTGGCAGAACTACAGCCAACAGGAAATTTGAGAGAATTTTGACCTTCAAACGAGGGCTTTTTCTCCTGTTCGAGCTGTTCCTTTTCCACTTCCCTTTATTTTTAATCCTTTAATGGACATACTCTGACTGTTCTGAGCACTCATTAACACATATTTAAATAATTATGGAAAAATCCACATTTTATGCACCCTTAAGCACTCTGACCTCTGGGTTTCTGCAGCTGGGGCTTACGGAGCTTCAAATACTTGGCACCATTTAATCCGCGCTCTCACTGCTTCCTTTGCTCCTGTGGTCTTGAAGGAACCAGCACAACACACCTGCCTTGTTGAGCTCAGTCTCCAAAATGCTCACAGAAACACTCAGCTTTTTCTTTTTCTTCTCCCTGCTGCCCCCGCCACCCTTTCCTGGCTGAAATGGAGAGTGGAGAATGAATGCGCCATTGAAAAGCCACGTTGACAACACCACTAAATAAGGATTCCTCTCGGTTGGCAGAATTTTTCCAGTTTAGACCAGGGCTGCATGGAAGGGGATGGGAGGGTGTTCCTCAGCCAGCACAGTGACTGTGGCTTGAGGCAGCAGCTTCCACAAAAATGGAATTACATCGTCCTATGCAATGCTTTGCACGCAGTCTGTATTACGCTCCTTTTTCCTTGGGCTAGAGCTAATGGCATAATATTTCATTGTACAGATGGACCATCGACTTCAAAATCAAATGTCTACTGACGGGACAAACGGACATTTTGGTTGTCATCTATTTGTTTAATATACTTAATTTTGGTATTATTGACAGCATTTGATAAACATCTCTGCAAACAGGACTTTTCAATCAAATCTGAATATATTTACTCGCAACAAAGTCCTACACGTGCTGTTCCATAAAGGGTCTGCACGCTTTAAATTTGGACCTGTATTGCCAAGCTGCTCTTGAGAAAGGTGGGGATGATTTTGAACTCTGCCATCAGCTTTAGAGAATGCCCACCATGCCCCCTGCCATCACCAAGCCTGCAGTTTCTCATGAAAAACAGTCTTCATCCACATAGGGTTGTGGCGCCCCATCTGCTGAGGACGTGTTGCTCAAGACTCAAAGGCTGAAGAGGAGTGGTCCAGGCTGGGAAAGAGGGTTTCAGGTGGGGAGAGAGACTTTGGCAGAGGAGCAGCAGGCAGGAGGAGGATTTACCCCCATATCACTCCCCATGGGGCTGTCTTTGGCTGGCAACATCCCTCGACTGAGGGGACACGTTGGCTGGCCCTCTCCTGCAGGTGCAGCACCCTGTAACAGTGGCTCCCACTGGGCTAGCCTGGGCTGCTTCTCCCTTGTTATGGTTTCCTTGAGTCCCGGCTAAGCCTCTGTAAGTAGCTTGTTTATTAAACTCTGTCAATGGCCCTGTTTGAGAGCATGACTGTTTCTTCCTGAAACCCTGCCTGGCATAAAGGGATGATCACGTTATCCTTCATCATTCTACATGAGGAACAGATGTATAGTTCCACACAACGAGAGGACAAACGGACAAACACCTATGGATTCAGGATCTGCAGGCCGGCCACAGCCAGCAGGCCCGGGGTTGTTACCAGTGCTGCAGCCCACATTCTGCCTCCTCCCGAGTGAGTATCCAGGTGGCTTCCTGGAGAGGCCTGGGTTTCCATTTTTATCACAATGACAACAGCTAGTTTCTGGCACCCAAAGCAGGAACACACCTATATAAAATTACCTCCTCAATAATAAAGGAGGCACCCCCTCAATAATAGAGAGGAGAGAGGGATAAATACTTGAAAATAATGTTCCAGGACAGGATGAGCAGCAGTTTTAGAGAACGGAGGTTTTAGAAATGACCTGACCCAGGCACGATGGCTCACACTTATAAACTCAGCACTTCGGGAAGCTGAGGTGGGAAGTTCACTTGAGCCTAGGAGTTCAATATCACCCTGGGCAACAACAAGGCCTTGCTCTACTAAAAATTTAAAAAATATTACCCAGACATGGTGGCATGCACCTGCCATCTCAGCTACTCAGGGGGCTGAGGCAGGAGGATCACTTGAACCTGGAAGGTCGAGGTTGTAGTGAGCCGAGATTGCACCACTGCACTCCGGCCTGGGCAACAGAGTGAGACTTTGTCTCAGAAAATATAAACAACAAAAAGTCAAAACCATCTGACACAAAACTATGATGAGATTCTGTGTCACGCCCGTATGAATGGCTCTTCCAAAAGAGGCAGGGGAAAACACCCGTTGGCAAGGACGTGGAGAGAGCAGAATCCTTGTGCGCAGATAGTGGGACAGTAAAATGGTACGGCCACTGCAGTAAACAGTCTGGAGATTCCTCAGAAAAATTAGAGAGTTGCCATATGACCCAGCAATTCACTCCTGGAGGAGCTAAAAGCAGAGTTTTAGAGATTTTTCGTTCTTTCGTTTTGTTTGTTTGTTTGAATGAGAATTTTACTCTGTTGCCCAGGCTGGAATGCAATAGCACCATCTCAGCTTACTACAACCTCCACCTCCTTAATTCAAGCGATTCTCCTGCCTCAGCCTGCTGAGTAGCTGGGACTACAGGTGTGTGCCACTGTACCTGGCTAATTTTTTGTATTTTTAGTAGAGAGAGGGTTTCCCTGTATTTGCCAGACTAGTCTCGAACTCCTGACCTCAAGTGATCTACCTCCCTCACCCTCACAAAGTCCTGGGATTATAAGTGTGAGCCACCACAACTGGCCTTGGAGAGATTTTTGCACACCCATGTTCACAGCTGCATGATTCACAATAGCTAAAATGTGGAAGCAACCCACGTGTCCATTGACAGATAAACGAGTAAACGTGGTCCATCCATACAGTGGAATATTATGCAGCCTTAAAAAGGAAGGAAATCCTGACATGTGCTCCAACGTGGATGAGCCCTGAGGACATTATGCTCAGTGAAACAAGTCGGGCACAAAAATAAAATAAATACCGTACAACTGCATGGATACGAGATGCCTTGAGTAGTCAGATTGAAGGAGAGAGAAAGGAGAAGGTGGGTGCCAGGGCTGGGAGGATGAATTGAGTTTTGACTTAGTGTTTAATGGGGGCAGAATTTTAGTTTGGGAAGATAAACACAATCTGGAGATGGATGGTGGTGATGGTCACAAAATAAAATGAATGAAAATGGTTTAAAAGGTGATATCATGCATATTTTGCTGCAATGAAGCAAAAGTTTGGCAGCCACTAGCATCTGCGTAGGGTGTCACCCTCGCCACCCTCCACCCGCGTGGAGCCTGCCTTGCAGAGGGGGAGCTATGAAAAGAGACAGGTAGATGGGGCAGGTGCTGGGTGCAGGGCCGGGCTGGGCTAGGCCCTGCCTGTGATCCATCCGTCTGCAGCCCAGGTGCTATGTTCAGAAAGCCCAAGGTCACCCCGGGGACAGGCTCCTCCACACAGAGGCCTGCAGCTGCCGAGGCCTGCAGCTGCCAAGGCCTCACCCCTCAGATACCTGGGGCGATAAGAAGAGGTGTACCTCCACCTGAAAGCTGCCAGGGCTCAGATGCACTTCAAAGGCCAGACTCCGGGAGGGCAGGGGCGTGAAGGGGATGATCATGTTCCACCAGAGTGAAAAGGGCACTGTAGGGAGAATCTGATGGGTTTATGGGGATGGTAACTGTCTCCCTGGAAGTTTCAGGAGGGTGAGGTGAGTCCTCAGAGCCCAGGGGAGGTGAGTGAGGGCTCTCCAAACCTCAAAATGCAACAGCAGAAGCAGCAAGGCAGCAATATGAGAACCCCAAGTGGAGATCAAGCAGGCTGCCTTCCTGGAGAGGGCATGAGGGCTCCTGGAATTCCATGCACATTCCAGGCATAAAGAATGAGAATAAGAATCAAAATCTGCCCACCCCACCCCCCCGACAACAATCGCTCTTCCTCCAAAGAAGTAAAGCCCCCAACTCCCTGAAGGTGCACCTCTGCTGCCAAACTCAATGCCTTCTCTCTAAATGGCAAAGGAAGGTAGGATTTATTCCCTCAGGTTGGGTCTTTGTTTTTTAAAAATGTACCTTTGGAAACAAACTCTAAAAGCATCTCAGGTGGGCCCACTCCTCCCAGGAAGCAATCCTGAGGTTGCCAGGAATGCTCACAAGATTGCAAGGCCTTGTTGCTCCTCCCGCCCTAACCACCAGGGACAGAAACTAGAGGGCACCTTTGGGATGTCCGGGTAGGTGAGCCTGAGGTGCTAGGATGTGAGACAATCACTGCCCTCATGGAGCTGTTCACCAGGGGACGAGGTTGACACAGTCCAGAGGGAGCACCCAGTAACGGGGGTCCTGTACGGCCCAGACCTCACCAGCCAGCTGCAGGTACAGATGCTCCTGCATCCTCTGAGCGCGGACGCCCCTGGTGGAATCCTGGCCCAGGGAGCACCGGGCTGACCTACCAGATAAGCCGTCCCTCCTTCCCCATGGGAAGAAGCCTGTGAAGAGTGTGGGTGGCAGGAGGACAGTGCTGCAACCTTAGCGTGCGTGCTCAGGAGAAAAAAGCGGACATCCCTACATGGGAGAACAGGTGGAGTGGCAGGGTCCCCAAACAGATATGCCTTACCTTGGCAATTCTGATTTGACATCTGTGTGTAGCAGACTCCAAGGGGCATTCTGGGGGCACAGCACAGCCAGGTTGGTATGAATGGGGTGGTGAAGAGCACCGTGGCTACAGCAGGAGCCTGTACCGGGGAAGCTCATCCCCCTTCCCATCCTGTGTCCTTAGGAAGAATGGATTTTGACCTTCCCATTATGAAGGCCAAGGTCGGTTTGTAACTTATTGAGTCTGAGGCAGCAGTGGGGTCTAAGCAGACCCGTGGGAGGCAGTGGGAGAAGTAGGGGCTGCGCTCCAGAGCCAAGCTGCGGCTGGAGATGACTCCAGCTCCTCAGTGTCAGCTGACGGCTTCCGGATGGAGAGAGAGCCTGGGCCAGGAGTTGGGCGGCCTGGATTCACATCCTGACTTCGCCTAATACGGGAACCACCATAGGACCTGGAGGTGGGTGATTTCACTTTGCTTGCCTCAGTTTGCCCAACTGTAAGTGAGGAATAAGAGGAATATCCACATCCTGGAGTTGTGAGAAGCACGTGAGCTGCATGCTATGGACCCTGTAGTTCCCCTTATTGTTCAGCACTGTGCAGAATATCCTGGAATCAAGAGATAATCAGAGTGCAGGATGAATTGTGCAGCCCAGCATGGCCTCGTCAAACTTGAGCAGAGTGCAAAAAGCACCTCTGATTTAACTCTGCGAAACACTGAGTGGTTCATCCTTTCTTTAAATAAACTCTACTCCACTGCGGTGTGCTCCTGAATGCCGGCCTGGCTTGGAGCGGGACCAAGTGAGCGCCGTTCATTCATGCCCCTTGCGGAGTGCGTGCCTGCAGTGACATCTCAAAGTGTCAGACGTGAACGAGGGCTTCGAGAGAGAGCCGCTGACATCCTGGTTCCATAAAGACGCTGCCTTTTGAGTTACTCAGTTACTGGAATTTTCCACCTCCTGCCAAAGCCTGTCAAGTCGGGGCACATCTCATTTTGAAGAAAACAAGAGTTTTACAGGAAGACGCCAACGCAGCCTCTCATGGGCATAAACAAGGGCAACTGTGCTCTGGCACATCTGTGGACCAGCGAGATGGCCTGAGAGCTGTGTGTGTTCACAGCGCTCCATCTTTTCACCCACAGGAACTTACTGGAAATCCAGATCTGAAACAGTGCAATCCCAAGGAGAGGCTCATGGATCGCAGGCCGTCTACACCAAATGTGCCCTCCAGGCCCCGTGATGGAAGCCCAGGCTGCTGAGCCGGACGGGACCAGGGAAGACCGCCAGCGTTCAGACACCCAACGTGCAGGGAGCTGTGGGCTCTGAGGCTAGTTCTCCTGGGTAGGAGGGTTCTCTCTCCCGACCAACGTCTCTCGGATTTCCTGTGTCTTTTGTCTGACCTCATACTTTACTTTCCCTCATTAGATTCTTATCCCACGACTGAATGAGGCACTTCAGTGTATGGACTCTGATTTCAAAAGGCCAAGTGCAAAGCAGACAGGCTTTATGTGAGGGACGTAAACACTGATGTTTGTCAGGGTCGCGTTTTCACTGACGCTCACCCTGCTCCTCCCAGCCCCCTCTGTTTTCTGCACGCTCGGAAGGCGGGGACTGCAAACTCGCAGCCACTACCAAGGAGAAATGTTTCACTTCTAATGTCTCAGCGACGAGTGATGAGCAAGCTAGCTGTAGTGTAAACACGACTTTATTTTATTTTATTTTTCCCATTTTCAAATATTTGTATGTATTTTTTATTGCACTTTAGGTTCTGGGGTACATGTGCCGAACACACAGGATTACTGCATTACCTGCATGCAATGTGGTTTGCTTCCTCTATCCCCCCATCACCTATGTCTGGCATTTCTCCCCATGCTATCCCTCCCCAACCTCCCTCCCCCCCGCTGTCCCTCCCCTATTCCCCTCCAACAGACCCCAGTGTGTGATGCTCCCCTCCCTGTGACTTCTCATTGTTCAATACCTGTCTATGAGAACATGCAGTATTTGATTTTCTGTTCTTGTGTCAGTTTGCTGAGAATGATGTTCTCCAGATTCATCCATGTCCCCACAAAGGACAAGAACTCATCGTTTTTTATGGCTGCATAGTATTCCATGGTGTATATGTGCCACATTTTCCCTGTCCAGTCTATCATTGATGGGCATTTGGGTTGGTTCCAGGTCTTTGCTATTGTAAACAGTGCCACAATGAACATTCGTGTGCCTGTGTCCTTATAGTAGAACGACTTATAATCCTTTGGATATATACCCAGTAATGGGATTGCTGGGTCAAAAGGAATTTCTATTTCTAGGTCCTGGAGGAATCGCCACAATGTCTTCCACGATGGTTGAACTAATTTACACTCCCACCAACAGTGTAAAAGTGTTCCTATTTCTCCACATCCTCTCCAGCATCTGTTCTCCAGAATTTTTAATGATCACCATTCTAATTGGCATGAGATGGTATCTCAATGTGGTTTTGATTTGCATTTCTCTCTCATGTGAAGCACAGATACAGTGAGCCCAGCTGTGTTCAAGGCCCTAATGATGTCACCAAGGGCCAGGTATGTCCAGCCTCGGCACGATGGCATCTCGTCCTTAGGGTATAGGAAGGGACTGCAGATTTGAGTATCTCAGCCTCTGAAGACAGCATCCAAAGCCAGCATGGGGCAAGGGGTCTGTCTCTGCATTTTCCAGAAGCAGACTTCCCTTTAAGGTAACTTTTGTCGAAAGTCCCTTTCTCATTGGACCCCTGGACCCCACTGTAGGTGCTGTGGTGGCTCCCCTGCGGTGCCCCTGGACTCCCAAGGCAGATGCGTTTGTTACCTGGCCTCATGCCACAGGTGCTGTGGAGGCTCCTGGAAAAGGAGTATGTTGCATTTGGAGCCTGTGTCACCAGAGGCCGACTGTCTGTGTGCAAGAAGGGAAGGGCTGCTGTGGGAAGCTCCTGGGTGGGGCTTCTGAGTGGGAAGCCGGGAAGCCGTGGCTAGACCCCAGGGCCATCTGAGGACGGGGGCAGTAGCGCTGGTCTGAGATAGGCTGTCTCTGTTTCTCACAGTGCTCTATCAGGTCCAGACCAGATCTGGAACCCAGGTCTCCCATTGGCTGACTTCTTGGTTGCAATTCCCATGAAACCTACAATTTAATCACAGTGGAGCATTGTGAAAAGCGATTAAGGGGAAAAATGTTCTTCCTCTCCTTTCTTTCTAGATACTTGTCTGAATTTTAAGGTCTGTTTTCATTTAATTGCTCCTTCCAAAAAGTGTGAAGTTAAAGGTCTGATGCAATGATATTTCGTTTGAAAAATCCCGAAAGGCTAATGATATGGTTTCCCTCTGAGTCTCCACCCAAATCTCACCTTGAATTGTAATAATCCTGTGTCAAGGGTGGAGTCAGGTGGAGATAATTGAATCCTGGGGGTGGTTTCAGCCATGCTGTTCTCATGGTAGTGAGTGCTCAGATAATCAGATGGTATTATAAGCACCTGACATTTCCCCTGCTGGCACCTCTTTTCTTGCCTACTGCCATGTAAAATGTACCTTCCACCTTCCGGCACGATTGTGAGGCCTCCCCAGCCACGTGGAACTGTGAGCCCATTAAAACTCCTTTTCTTTATGAATTACCCAGTCTTGGTTATGTGCTTATCTGCACCGTGAAAATGGACTAATACAGCTTTATCCACATGCACTCCCAGGCAGGCACCCAAGAGGTCCTGGCAGAGTCCGAGGTGGCCTTTTTGCCTGCGCCTCCCCACCGGGGCCCTCTGTAAGCACTGAGTGGGGTTGTGCAGAGGCAGCTCGGGCCTCGCTCCTCACCCATGGTGAGCAGAGCCTCCTGGCATCCGATAGTGGGTCTGCACTCCTGCTTCCTGCTCTCCATGGCCTGGGGGTGACCACAGGAGGATGACAAGCTTCTCCCTGGCCGCCCCTCCTGGCCTCTCCCTTGCTAAGGAAGGTTAGGCCGTCCAAGGGTGGTGGGGAGATGCATCAGAACTCATGAGCCCTTGCGGGAGCTGCCAGAGCCATCGCTCTTGGAGGCAGCTGATGATCCGGGCAGCCCTGTGCCACAACTGTGCCATGCTCAGCACTCCTATGGCTACCAACAAACAAGGCTCATGGGAGAAAAACTCCCAGAACATACTGTTGACAGCTAGTAAAGAAAATGCCTGGAAGAGCAATGGTCATGAAAAGGGCCAGGGACCAGGTCCCCAAACATTTCTCCTGTGCCAAGGTGGGATGGAGGAGGCTGGAGGGGCGCTCAGAGCTGTCCAAAGGAACTAAGGGATGAGGACAGCTTGTCAGAGTCCCCTCCCACATGGCGTTATCTGCTGCCCCTTCCTTCACATGGAACAGGAAGGGAGAAGCGAAGGATGTGGAAATGGCCCACCACACACCAGGTGAGGTTTTTGCTGCTTGGAGCTCAGTTTTTGCTAACTTTCGGTAACCCAGAAGAGAGGGGTGTTTTGTCAAGACATTAAAGAAATTATTTTTGAAGGGAAACAAGACGGGCTATTCATGAGCAGCAGGGAAGCAGCCTGTTTCGGGGCTGGCACTCCCGCCGTGCCCATTAATTTGATTTAATGAGATGATGAGGCTGATTTGGAGTATCCATTCCCGGCCACAGGGCCCCACCTTGGAGCTCTGGACAGGGCGTTCACGCGAAGAACAGCCGAACTTTGAAGCTTTATTTTGTTTTCCTCTCTCCCCACTCCCACCCTCTGCCAGTTAACACCAGGGAGAAATTACATCCAGGTGCAGCCTGACGCTGGCCACTGGCAGTTACAGCCTTCTTCATCCCTAAGGGTGAGGGGAAGCAGTGAGGCTGGAGATGGTGGCTTCAGGGCCCAGAAAGGTGCCAGGTGTGTCACTAACCTGAGTACCCAATGTCTGAGCCATGTGCCCTGGCCATCTGGCATGTTTTGGGGCCACAGGAATGCTTCACTTAAGGGCCTTTGTATCTGCTGGCCCAGCAGTAGGAATGCTCTCCCTCCAGAACTCTGTGTGGCTGCCTACTTCCTGTCATTCAGATCTGGGGTCAGATGGTACCAGTTTCCAGAAGCCTCCCCCGACCATCCACATCTAAACAGAGTCTCCCCAAAGTGAATCACCTTCCACCCCTCACCTGGGATTTATTTGCCTGTACATTTTTCTCTATGGCACTTGTCATGACCGAACACACAGTATTTGCTTGTCTGTTTCCTCGCTTGTTTCCTGACTCACGCGCTAGACTCTGACTACGCGCCAGCTGAGAAAGTGCACATTCATTTGCTTCTGTATGCCCAGTACCTGCAGCATCACCAAGCACATAGTAGGAGCTTAATAAGCCTGCACTGGGAAAATACAGCAGCGAGCAACACTGATTGCACTTGTGCCTGCTACACGCCAGCCTCCGTGTTAGATTGCACATGTGCACATGTGCACACATGCACAGGCACACACACGTGTCTGCCATGGACTTACCCGGCTATTTGCTCAAAGAGCAGACATACAGCAGCTCTTTGAAGAAAAGATCATAAACTCTCTTTTACAGATAATGCCACATTGGAGGGGGCTCTGCCAAGCTGTCCCCATCCCTTTGTTCTTTGGACAGATGGGAGAGCTGAGACTCAGAGAGGTTATGTGACTTTTTAGTGTCACACAGCAGGAGGTTCAGGTCTGGGCCAGGGCTTCCCGGTGCCAGCATTCCCCCTCCTCCCTCCCGAGCACCCCGCTTTACTACTGTGAGTGCTGTGGTAGCTCACCTCCTCTGACCCTGGACCCCTGCAGCTGGGTGCATTACCTGGGCTTACATCCGTGTTGCCCTGGGCAAGAGTTTCCTTGGTGGAGGCAGGTCTCTTCGGGGAGTGACCATGGAGTGCCCGCTGGCCCCGAGGGCACCTGGCAGCTGGTCTCCTGCTGTAAGAGCCATCTCATTGGTCACTTATTCCATGTGTTTGTGCAACACAGTGGCCGCTGTACCACATGGCTCTGGGCACTGGTCCGTGAGGAAAACCCTGGACAAGCCCCGCTGCACAGCAAGAGCAGACGTACATCACATGCATCTTATCCCCTTGTTGTCTTGGTGACAACCCCTTGACCCACTTTACACACATGTACAGGCACATACACATATACCCTCACATGCATGTACAATGTACACACATGTACACACATGCTCCACACACAGAACACATATACACATGTGTGCACACACAACACACACATGCAGATATACACATATACACATACGCATGTATACATGCTTACACACATTCACACATATACCACACACATACATAAAATGCACATGCATGTATATACACACTTACACATATACACACACATATGCCTCAGGGCTCACTAAACAACAAGTGTATCCCCTGTGGAGCCAAAACCCCCAGAGTCTGGCTCTGATGCCTGCCATCTGGGCTGGGGAACCTTGGTCATTCACTGCGACCATGAACTTTCGGCACTTGTGGCTGGACCCGCAGTCACGATCCTGAAGGGAAGAATGAAGGTTGAGGACACCGGTGCCTCCCAGAGAGGTTGGTTGAGGTGCTGGCGTGGCTGGACTGGGATGCCTGCTGATGAGATCTCCCACCTCAGAGGCAGGTCCTGACAGCAGTGCTTGTGGGTTTCCCATGAGGCCACATGTAGAGGTCCAGGGAGGGTCCAGATCTCCCCTCCTTATGAGCTGTAGGGACCATGGCTGGGCACCCCAGGGCTGGCATCACGAAAGGTGAGTGGCAGCAGGACCTGCTTGGGGGGTGCTGGGAGGATCCACTGAAATGGCTCCTAAGGGGCCTGCTGGCAGCAACTGCTCTGTTGGCGCTAGCTGTTATTCCCACGACTTCCTTCAGGGGAATCTCTGAGCCCCCAAGCCAGCCCCACCCTGCTGGCCTCAGTCCCGAGCATACTCTATAGACAGGTCATGCCCAAAAGCCAAGGAAGCTCTGGGCAGCCCCATTGCCCTGGGGAACGCTGAGCAACAATGAGCCTGAGGTCCCATGGACTTGGGAATACCCAGCTTTGAGGTGCCAAAGGACAGGACAGTCCTGTTTCTCCCCTTTCCATGGTGCAGGTCCCAGTGGACACAGGATTTAGACAGGGCCCTTTTCTGTGTGCTTATTAGATCACAGCTCAACTTACCCCCTCAGCCTGTCCAAAGGGTGGGCTTTGGTCCCCACCCTCTCTGGTATGGCTGAGAAAGCACCTCAGCTCCTGGCATCTTCAGAGAGGCATGGCCGACAGTGCTGGGCCTTCTAGTACTGAAGGGACCTAACACTTCACTGTAAGAGAACGAAGCTGGTGAAAAGTCATGCCTCCAGCGGCTCTGCTCCTATAACTTCCGTCTCTTGGAGCTGTATGTAGGTCTGCTCAGAATTTAAGTCACAGAAGGGTCATTGTCTCCCTGGATTTAGAAAATCATCTGTTGCATTATTGTTTTCTTTTTTCTGTCTTTTTTTTTCTTTTTGTGGAATATGTTGCACAGGCTGGTCTTGAACTCTGGGATCAAGTGATCCCCCTGCCTCTGCCTCCCTAAGTGCTGGGATTACAGGCATGAACCACCAACGCCTCACTATGCTTTCTTTTTTGGTCAATATTTGAGCAGGACGAGGCCTCCCAGTTCAACTGGCTAGCCTTGCCGGGCACCCAGAAGATGCTGGCAGGGCTGTGGGCACCTCCCCTTTCACTGCTGTGCTTGGGGCCTGGCTCTGTGTCTGGGGCCTTTGAGGAACCTCCTTCCCTCTTGTTTTTTGGGGAATTAATGAATTTCCAGTGGACAGCGACAGGTCCTGAAACTAAGTCTAGCCTGTGTGTCACGTCCCATGGGAGAACTGGGTGATGGTTAGAATGGTGCTGATGGAGAGTAATGGGTGAGCAGGGATGGAGATGCCCATGCTGGGCCTTCAGACTGGGGCTAGGGGGTGAATGATGAGTCAAGGGGGCCATGGAAAGCCAGCCCAGGGCAGGGAGGGTCATGGACTCAGTGTGGGTGCACCGTGGGGCCCTGGGCACATCACTCAGCCTCTTTGGGTGTGTAAAGTTAGAGTCATCCCAGGGTTGCCATGAGAACATGTTGTCTTAGATACCATGGGGGATGGGGTCAAGTGCACAGGCCCTGCTGAAAGGCACTTTCACTTTCACAGCACTGCAACTCACGCACCACGTACGTCCAGCCTGCACTTGCTGAGCCTCCTGAAGACCAGTGTGGGGGCTTCCATGTCTGACTTCTTTTACTCAGCACCATGTTTTCGAGACGTGGGTGTCCGCCGTTCCTTCCTTCTGTGGCTGAGGAGCGTTCTGTTGTGTGGAAAGACCACACTTTGTTCATTGTCGATGGATATTTAGGCTGTCCTCACTTGTGGCTATTGTGAACAAGCTGCTGTGGACATTTGTTTACAAGTTTGCAAAACATTATTTATTTTTATTTTTGCATGGAAGTTCGTTTTTATTTCTCCTGAGTAGACAGGTGGGAGTGACTCGTTGGGTCCAGGGTGGCCCCAGGTGTTGCGTTGTGAGGACCTGCCAGCTCTTTCCCAAAGTGGCTGCACCAAATCATATGCCCAAGTGCTTAACTTCTGGTGAGTATTCTTTCCTCTTTTCTCCTTATTTGTATCTTCTAAAATGTCTGCAGTGCTTATGTCCTACTTAGAATTTTGTTTTTTCTCTCTGAAGTTCAGGTTTTCTCACACAGCCGTGGCATGGGAGAAGAGGCACAGCTGGTCACACCACCTGGGAGGTTCTAAGACTTCAGAAGTGGCGTGATGGGGACACTTCTGAGGGGGGACAGTGTGAAAGAGGGGGGCTCCGGTAGGTGGAGAGTGAAGGCACATGTGGGGGTTCACGGGCTCAGTGGGGGTGTCAACCTCAGGCTCTGGACCCATTAGACACTTTCACACTCCACTTGAATGGCTGCTGTAAAGTGAGGCTCACTCCATTTTAAAATTTGTTTTATTTTATTTTAATGGTTTCAGCTTTTACTTTAGATTCAGGGAGTACATGTGCAGTTTAGTTACATGGGAATATGGCATGATGGTGTGATTTGGGGTACAGATGGCCCCATTACTCAGGCAGTGAACACAGCACCCAATAGATGGTTTTTCAGCCCTTGCCTCCCTCCTTCCCTCCCATCTCTATTAGTCCCAGTATTTATTTTTCCCATTTTTATGTCCATGTGTGCTCAGTGCTCAGCTCCCGCTTATAAGTGAGAACACGCAGTATCTGGTTTCCTGTTCCTGTGTTAGTTCGCTCAGTGTAATGGCTCTAGCTGCATCCATGATGCTGTAAAGCACATGACTTCATTCTTTTTCATGGCTACGTAGTAGTCCATGACATGTGTGGACCACATTTCCCTCATCCAATCCGCCACTGACGGGCGCCTTCATTGATTCCATGCCTCTGCTATTGGCTCACTCCATTTAAAAGTGAAGAAAGGGATTCCCCTCATCCTTGCCACATCTGGAGTCCTGTCTCCAGCCACTGGGAATCTTGATCATATGGGACACCACTGCTAATCACATCAATGTCTTTAAAATTAATAATGTGAATTCACAGCTAAGGGCCTGGGCCAAAGACCAAAGGTAGATGGCAGATTCTGGGCTTCATGCTTCAGGTGGGGGAGAGTAAACCTCAGGACAGGTGGGAGCCCAGGTGGCCACCCATAGCTGGGGCCAGACTCACCAAAGCTGATCTGGGGACAGGCTCGCAGAGCTCGAGAGTGCTCATGTTATCCACACATAGCAGACGTTCCTGACTAACATTAAAACTAGACTCTCTCCACACTCCCCGAATGCACATCTCCCTTGCATTTTGGGTTTAAAAGGATCCAGGGCTTTTATTCGAAGGGCGTCCTATGATTCAGATTTTGTAGAAATCAGAATTCTCAGATTCTAGAGCTTTGAAGACTTCAGAAGATCATCCAGTTCGGACTGGTCCCTCCCTCTATCCAAATAGATCATTAGACTGATGGGAAGATCAGGGCAGACCCTCCAGGCAGTTACTAACGCTCTTCCTCTAAGCTTCCTTACCAGAAAAGTCGGGCAAAATAATAAGACCCACCTCCGAAGGTCATATGTGTGTGATGTTCTCAGCGGCAGGCCAGACACTGCAAACATCCGACCAATGGCAGTGTTCTCATCATCTTTACCATCTTCAGCATACAGTGTTTTCTTTGTTTCCACACTGCCCTTTTGAGTTCACTTTTGGCTCACAAGTGAAAGCTTCCTTCCCGAGCTCTGTTACAACATAGGAGACAGAGCTTAAGTCTCCTTCCAGATTGGCGGGAACCAGCTCTTACCTCTGACAGGGGTGAGGCCAGAGGCGTGGGAGAGCCAGGTGGAGCTGCGGATGCCACGATGCCACGCCCTCTAGTGGAAGGAAGAGGTTTCAACCCTCAGGTGTGCAAGGATGCAGATGACCTGGGACAGTCTGCAAAACAGGTAGGTTTCATGCCATTGGTTTGATTCTCCTGAAACCTAGCCAGTACATTTTTAAAAACAAATCAGAATCACAGACAATGCAAACAAAAATATGTCCTGGGATTTACATTCATAGTGGACTTTTCCTGCCTTGAGCTTTAAATGTAGACTCAAAACAAGATAAGGAAGGGTGACTGTAAACGGGGACACAGGTTCTTTCTGAACTGATAAACATATTCCAAAATTCACTGTATTGAAATTTTTCCAATTCTGCGAATATACTAAAACCCACTGAATTGTGCACTTTTAATGGGTGAATTTAGGGTGCTTGAGTTATATCTCAATAAAGCTTGTTTTAAAAAGTTTTTTTACTAGTTTAAGACATTTTCCAAAACACTCACTTATTACCAAAACTGGAAGAGACATAAAGAAACAGACTGTTTTCCAACCGTTTTTGAGTTAATTGCGTTTCGGATGGAGTTTGTGGTTTTCCTCATTGGAGAAAGTTTACTCGAGAGTGAATCGAAGCTTCTTGTCATGTCGAGGGGACCAGACCGACTCTCGGAGGCAGCTAAGGAGAAAGAAAGAAGATAGCTCAAAATAAGCCAAATTATTCACTGAATGCATTCAAAAAAGAAAGATATTAAGGAAGGTCACGCTAAGCCAAGCAGGCTTCATGGAGGAGGACACTGAGCCAAAGCCTCCAGATTTAATAAAAGTAACAAAGAGTTCTAACAAATAATAGCAGCAGCCTCCTTTACCAGGCACTGGCCCTTCGTCATGCTCCCTGCCTCCTGCCCATCAGAGTTCTCCAAAAGACACGAGAACCATTTGGGGAGGGGGATGTCCCTGCCTGCCTTGCCTTGCCGACCCCCTGCCAGAAGACAGAGCAGGAGTCACTGAGAGTCCACATGGGCAGCTCCTAGGGTACCGAAAAAGAAGAGAGACAACCCAAGCTTGAGACGTCCGGCACCTCCCAGGGGATTTTGGGCTGAAGAGTAACAGGCGCAAAGGCGTGAGAGGGATAGAGGGGTTTCATCAAAGACAGCAGGCCCTGGCCTGAGAGTTGGGGCTGACTGAGGATGGCCATGAGGTCCCCAGCTGTCCTAAGCTGGTGAATGATAGAAGGGCGAGTGGTGTCACCTTCCTCATTAGAATGTGCTGGGCTTGTGTGTAAATTCTCTTCATTCACTCACTCTAGGTCCTCACTACCCAAGGCATGGTCCTCAGACACATCCTGGGAGCCGGTTATAAATGCAGTCTGAGGCCCCACCCTAATTCAGAACCTACATTTCAGCAAGAGCTCAAGTGATTCAGGCAGGTCACTGCACTGCTTTAAGTCGCCCCTCTGGTTTGGGGATGTGGGAGTGGTTGGTGGCCAGGAACAAGTCAGTTTAGGGTTAAACGTGGGAGTGTCCACCTTGCAGCAGGATAACGTTGTACCAAGAACAGGAAACACTGGCTACTTCTTGCCTTCCTTCCTCCCAGGACAAACGCCACTCATCAATTGCCGCCTGCGTCCCTGCAGACTCCAGGGATGGCCCCACCATGGCTCTCAACACAAGATGCCTTGTGTCCATTCATGCTGGCAGATGTATATATAAGATTGCCCGCTTAACATTTTTGGTACAAATATAAAACCCATGGATTATCGGAAAATGAACCCTATAACCTGTCGTATACACAATCACTTATACCATGCAATGCCCCGGTCAGCAAGGAAGGAGGGAACTCATCGTGGAGGTCAGGGGACAGGGAAAAGACACGACACCCTCAAAGCGTAGCTCTGAATGGTCACTCTGTATGCTGGGGTCTCATGGACACATTTGTCCCTGAGCATCCCTCTAAAGATGAAGGCTGAATATAGCCCTTGAGTTGGGTGTGGAAGGATGGACCGAAGAGGCTGAGGACACACAGCACAGAGACAAAGTCCCTCCAGACAGAGAACAAAGTCTGTGCACACAGCACAGAGAACAAAGCCCCTGTGCAGAAAGGTGAACTGTGACCTCAGTAAGTGGTGTTCATCTGTCATAGGTGCTTGTTTTCAAGCTTCCTCTGTGATAATTTTGGTGTCTGGTTATGCCCAGAAATGGAATAGAAAGACCTAAGGTTCTCCCTTCACCCCTAAAGGAAATCTTTGCTTTGCTGAAAATGGATGAAGCTCTGGGCTGAAAAAATACATGTTCCTTCTTCATTTGGCTTCTCTTCCACTCAGCTTCTCTGTTCAGTCCCTGCATTGTTCATTTTTGGTGCGCTTTCAATGATGTCTTACTCCAGAATCAGCAGTAACACTAATAATCACAGGAAATTTTGTATGGGCTGCTTCTTCTGCAACAAATCTCTATTTCAAGCAATGATCCAGTGACTAGCTCACAGGCCATCTGTTTCACAGCTATGAAGGATAACTGAGGGTTACTTTGAGGTTTAAGCCCTGTACCTAATTGTGTGTATGCATGCACGCAGGTGCGTGCATATGTGTGTGTGCTGGGGAGCTTGTGCACCCATGTGTGTGAACCCAGCATCATACAGGCAACTGAATTGGTTGGCATTTTTTTAATTGCCTTTTAGGTTTTGGGGTACATGTGCAGAACATGCAAGATAGTTGCATAGGTACACACGTGGCAGTGTGATTTGCTGTCTTCCTCCTTTTCACCCACATCTGGCATTTCTCCCCATGCTATCCCTCCCCAGCTCCCCCCCTGCTGTCTCTCCCCTATTCCCCCCAATAGACCCCAGCATGTAGTGCTCCCCTCCCTATGTCCATGTGTTCTCATTGTTCATCACCCACCTATGAGTGAGAATATGCGGTATTTCATTTTCTGTTCCTGTGTCAGTTTGCTGAGAATGATGTTCTCCAGATTCATCCATGTCCCTACAAAGGACAAGAACTCATCGTTTTTGATGGCTGCATAATATTCCATGGTGTATATGTGCCACATTTTTCCAATCCAGTGGTCATCAGAGAAATGCAAATCAAAACCACATTGAGATACCATCTCACGCCAGTTAGAATGGTGATCATTAAAAAATCTGGAGACAACAGATGCTGGAGAGAATGTGGAGAAATAGGAACACTTCTACACTGCTGGTGGGAGTGTAAATTAGTTCAACCATTGTGGAAGACAGTGTGGCGATTCCTCAGGGACCTAGAAATAGAAATTCCATTCGACCCAGCAATCCCATTACTGGGTATATATCCAAAGGACTATAAATCGTTCTACTATAAGGACACATGCACACGAATGTTCATTGCAGCACTGTTTACAATAGCAAAGACCTGGTTGGCATTTTTGAGTGGTGGGCTTGAAGGCACACAGCCTTCCTGGTTGACCTTTGACCGGTAAATTCAGTTCTTCGGGTCCTGTGAAATTTCAGGTAAGGTCACTGCCATTTAAAGAGATGTTTTGCTTGAATATTCTGATTCTCAGTCCACAGACAGAGACAATGTGTGAGTGTGAGTGTGCACCCAGCTGGGGCGGATAATCAGGCCCAGCTCCATCTTTGTGACCCTTTTAGGACTGCCTTTCCTCTCTGCCTGGGCTTCGTTCTCATGCTCCTTCCCTCGTGGTTGCAGGATGGCGGCCATAAGCAGCTTCAGACTCTTGTTCATTTCCCAGCTCCGGGGAGTATAGTTTCTCCAATGTGGAGTAAAAGCCCATCCTCTACCTGATTGGGCGGCTCAGATCAAGGTCCTAACACAAGCAACACTTGCGAAGGGACTGCCAGGAACCGATTGGCTGAAGCCTGTGAGCCTGAATCAATCATTGGCAAGGGGGCGGGGCTTGCCTGCTGACTTCACTGGGGGCTCCATCCCTGGAACTCAGCCCCTTGAGATCACCTGGGAGTGGGAGACCGTACTTAGGAAGTAGGAGGTGGTGTAGATGCTGGGACAGCCACCAGTCCTGTCTACTGTAATTCCCACTGTGCTGATGAGCAGCATGAGACTCAGGAGGATTAAACTAGCCTAAAGTTTCAGCTGGCCAGTCAGGCATTGGAAACCAGATTGATTTTGGCTCCAAAGGCCTGTGGGTTTTCTGTGAACCCACAACGACTCCCTATAGATTAGAGACAGCTGTGCCAAGCAGTTTCTTGGACTACCAATTCCTCATCCAGCCTGGGAATTGCTGCAGCGTTATTGACGACAGCCAAAAGGTGTAAACAACCCACGTGTCCATCGATGAATGAACGAATAAAGAAGATGGTGCCTCCGTGCAATGGAAGATTATTCAGCTTTAACAAGGAATGAAGTGCAGACACCTGCTACAATATGGATGAACCTTGGGGACGTTCTGCAAAAAAAAGAAGCGAGTCACCAAAGGCAAATCCTGTATGATTCCGCTTTTATGAAGTATCTAGAGTAGTCAGAATCAAGTAGAAGGGACTGAGTGCAGTGGCTCACTCCAGTAATCCGAGCACTTTGAGAGGCCAAGGCAGGTGGATCACCTATGGTCAGGAATTTGAGACCAGCCAGGCCAACATGGTGAAACATTGTCTCCACTAAAAATACAAAAATTAACTAGGTGTGGTGTAGGCGCCTGTAATCCCAGCTCCTCGGGAGGCTGAGGCAGGAGAACTGCTTGAATCTGGGAGGTGGAGGTTGCAGTGAGCCACGATTGTGCCATTGCACTCAAGCCTGGGCAACAAGAGCAAAACTTAGTCAAAGAAAGAAGGACGGAAGGAAGGAGAAAAGAGAAAGAGAGAGAAAGAGAATGAAACAGAAGAGTTTACAAGAAAAGAAAGAAAGAAGAAAGAAAGAAAGAAAGAAAGAGAAAGAAAGAAAGAAAGAAAGAAAAAGAAAGAAGGAAAGAAAGAAAGAAAGAGAAAAAGAAAGGAAGGAAGGAAAAGAAAAAGAAAGAGAGAGAAGGGTAATTGACAGGGCCTTGGGGGAGGGAGATGGGGAGTTACCATTTAGTGGGGGCAGTGTTTCAGCTTGGGAAGATGAAAGAGTTCTGGAGGTGGATGGTGGTGATGGTTGTGCAACAGTATGACTATAGCTAACCCCAGAGACCTATATACTTAAAATAGTTATGATGGTAAATTTTATGTTATGTATATTTTACCACAATTTTTGAAAAACAGATAATTTTTTAAAAGGTTGTGCTCCACAAGAACAGAAAAAGAAATACCACATATTCTCACTCATAGGCGGGTGAGAAAAATGAGGACACATGGACACAGGGAGGGGGTCTACTACACACTGGGGTCTATTGGGGGGAATGGGGGAGGGACAGCGGGGGGGGGGCTGGGGAGGGATAGCCTGGGGATAAATGCCAAGTGTGGGTGAAAGGGAGGAAGGCAGCAAAACACACTGCCATGTGTGTACCTATGCAACTACCTTGCATGTTCTGCACATGTACCCCAAAACCTAAAATGCAATTAAAATTTAAAAAATTTGAAAAAAAAAAAAAAAAAAAAAAAAAGGTTGTGCTCCAGAGAAAGTGGGCATTTTAGGCTCTGCATGGAGGGGTTTGGGTTCGATGTTCAAAACATGTGTCATGACTCTGGAGCCTCCAAAGCCCTCCTGACTTCACTGGCCACAGTGATGTCCGCTGTCTTCCCCTCTCAAATGTCATCTGGAAAGTGAGTGGTGATATATGGAAAAGTTTCTCAATGTTCCTCCTGACAGCAATAATTGGCCTGACACTCAAATTCTTCTCCACTATACCCTGACCCCTGTCGTGTGTCTGTTATCACCGTGTTCCACTCCTCCATTTTTAGCAATGTGTGACCTTGCACATTTTCTGCTGCTCTCCGCCCCTGACATGAGTGGTCTTGCATCTCTCTCCCCAGCCAGACAGCATGCATGGGCCAGAGTCATGTGCTCAGGGAAAGGTGGGTTGTATCAACTCGACCAGTCAGAGTGCAGTGGGCTCATGTTTTGTAAAACATGTTTGGCAAATGAGTCCCTGTGGGTTGCAGAAATCCAGATGGGGGAAGTTTTCTAAGTGTGATGTCAGAATGTTACATCTGCTGTGATCCCACGGGTGCATGGGGCCAATAAGAAGACGTGAGTTGGTTTGTCTTAGAAGTTGTACGGCATGGAGATGTGGAGGGCACATTCAAATTTGGAAAACAAATGCCATCATGTCTGCAGCCCCTTTGGGCATGGGTATTGTTAGAGCTGGGAGAAGTTGTAACATTGCTTGAAAGTGCTCCCAATTTTACACGTGAGGAAACTGAGGCATGGGGTGGTGGGTAAGGTGAGTTGCTTGAAGCTGCCTAAGGCTGGAACTTGAATCTGGGGCTCTGTAGTCTCAGCACAGCACCCTCCGCCCCATCACGCTGGACCAAGGCAGAGATTAAGGTTCTGGGTGTAACATCAGACTGCCTGGAGGGCTAAGGCTCTGTTCCATCTGCTGAAAAGCTGTGCCACCCTGGGCAAGTTCATTCCTTTCTCTGAGCCTCAGTTTCCTCATCTGAAAGTAGGGATTACAACAGGGGTTGTAGGTAAGGGTGTGTGTGCTGGGGGAAGCTAAGTGGTAATGAGGATGATGAGTGTGAACAGACTACGGACAGCAGCATGTACCCAACAGTGAGCTCAGCATTTATGTCCAAATTCTCACTCCCACTCAGCCTCCACTCAGCTCCACAAAATGGGTACCACTGGCCTCCTATCCTCCCCCACTTAATAGTGAGGTGGCCAAGCCTACCTATGAAAAGAAAGAGGAGGTGCCTGTTGCATACAAAGATCCCAAAGCCTAAAGCTCTTTTACACATAGCTAGGAAGAAACGCATTTCCTTTCCCTGGTGTTGGGCCAGTGGGTTGTTTAGAAGCCTTCAGGGGAGCAGGAAGACACAGCCCGCAGCACGGAGTCGGCCTCCCCGACCCTGGAGAAGCCAGTATTTCACACTGCGCTGGCACACAAGCTCTGGCCAACAATCCCTGTGCTTGTCTGCCTGGAGTGTTGGGTAATTTTACAAATTGGCTTTTACTGGCAGGGGAGGTGGGCAGATGTGGGTAGCGGAATATTCCAGTAGGTCACAGGTTCAGATCCAGCCTGGTGGCTGGTGACTTCTGTGGTCATCTGCTCTCGAGAAGCTGTTTGCTCATATGGATTGGAACCCGGATCGATGCATTCAGCGAAGCCTATTCACCTACCTGATTCCAGGTCTTGTGCTACCTGCTGAAGACATAGTGGTCCACAAGACTGATAGAAATCGTGTACTGATGAAAGGTTAAGTCCAGTCAAAAGGAGAGGTAATTATCCAAGCTTTAACAAAGACTGAGGGTGCCAAAGTCACCCCTCCTCCTGTTTTGTTTCTCATGGCTGAGAAATAAGTCAGTAAATAAGCAAATTTTAAAAATACTTATGTGTATCTCAAGATGTGGATGGAAGCCTCATTCATGAGTGGGGTTATTGATGCGTCCAAGGTAAGTCCTCTGGGAAAGACAGTGTTCTGGGATAGCCTGTGCTTCCCTCGCCTTCTCCCTGTGTCTGCCAGAACAGAAGGTGGCTGAACCCTCATGAGGAAGGACAGACACAGCTTACCTGTCCAGGTGCAGGCTGAGATGCTGAACATCCAGCAGTGAAGATGGGAGCTGCTCCAAGAAGAGGCAGAGAACGGATCTCACCTCTAGGACATCGAGCCAAGTGGTCCTGCCCTTGTGCCAGCTGTCACTGCTCAAAACAGCTGCATGAGAGGCTGCTGTGAGCCAAGATCGCGCCACTGCACTCCCGTCTGGGCGACAGAGTCAGACTCCATTTCAAAAAAAAATTTATAAAAAAACAAAATAGCTGTACGATTTCTCCCCCTTTTTACTGGGGGAGAGAGAGTTTGAGGCAGAGAGAGGAGAGACAGGTAGGAAGGACTGGGTTCTCACCACACTTTCCCACTGGGTCGAGAACAGGTATGTGTCATCCCCTTGGGGAAAAGAAAGGGTAAATACAGGGCACCAAGAGAGTGAATTTCAGGGACTCCTCATTGTCCTGAAGGACGAGACCATGGATTCCAGACCCAGAGGACGGTGAGATGTTGGCCTGGCAGAGGTGGGGTTGGGGAGGAGGTTTTAGCTAGCGATTCCTACAGGTAAAAGACCCCAAGGAGAAAGAAAATATGACAGACCTGGAAACTGAAAGAAGCTTGGCGTGTTCAGCCTAAAATGAGACATTCTATGTAAATTCGTGGGCACGATTCCTGCTATATCGTATGTGCCTGGTGGCTTATGGTTATTTCGCGGAAGTTTACGGCTTACTGGGTGAAGACATGTAGCATTTGTAAATGAGAATGCCAATTTGAAGGAAGATAAGAGAAAGAACAAAACCTCCTAGCACAAACAGGTATTCCTGTATTAAACATCTCTGAGTGAGTTCCTAAGAGCTGAGAGGCCGTGGGATGGGGTGTGGGAGAGGAATACTGGAGAGGAAAGCAGGCGCTTGACAAATCTTTGCGCTTTCTCTTGAGGGAAATGGAGAGCCTCTTAAGGGGGACATGGCTGTGATCAGGGGTGGGTTGGAGGACATCGCAACTTGCAGGGGATGAGTGGGAGCAGCTACCAGCTTCCAGGTAGGGAGTGCAGGAGCAGGGTGGTGGTGATAAGGTGCTTCCGGCATCCAAGAGACATTTGGGAGTGTGATTGTCAGGTCCCTTTGCTGGACGGGATGGAAAGAAGAATGAGTTGGAAATGACTCCTGGGGACTGCCAGGCAGGAGAGGGATTAAAAGGAGGAATGAGATGGTGCCGGGAGTCCAAGCAGGGACATCAGGACTCAGGAGAGAGCAGCAGGCTGGGGAGAGAGGCATGGTGGGTGCAGGTGCAGTGGTGGAAGACAAGATTTCCAGGGCAGGAGGAGTGTGTGAAGACCTGGAGTAGAAGCTTAGGAAGCCAGCCTAAGAGGAGCGAACAGGGGACAGCGGTGGTGGGGTCTGTTTCTTGGACAGAAGCCTCCATGGATCAGAGGCCTCAGCTGGAGTGGACAGAGAACTCAGCTCAGATGCTAATGCGACCTCAGTCAATGGATGCTCTATTAAGCACCAACTGTATGCAGAACCCAACACTAGGAGCTTTGTGAGTCCTGAGGAGGCATAAGACACAGAACGTGGAGGCTTCTTATTTAATGCTCTCGTTTCTCACATACACCACTTAAGATGCTCCTTCCAGAACTTTCTGTGCCCCTCAAAAATGGGGATGTGAGCAGCCTGAGTCTGTTGTCCTTGAGTTTGGCTGATCTCAGGACCAGTTTAAGAAGTGAATGGAGATGGATGTTGGGACCCTCCCCTAAGCAGAGAAGACTTCTGTCTGGGCATCACCCGAAAGCCTCCATTGATAGCGTGTACCTGTTTCCTGTTGCTGCTGTAACACACTGTCATTAAGTCAGGGACTCAAACCAACAAATGTATTTTCTCATAGTGATGAAAGTTTGAAGTCCAAACTGAGACTTACGGGGCTCAAATCAAGGCATCCACAGTGCTGGTTCCTTCTGCAGGCTCTGGGGGAGGACCCACCTTTGTCCCTTCAGCCTCCAGAGGTTGCCTGCACCCCTTGGCTTGTGGCCACATCACTCCAATCTCGGCTCCTGTCACCCCTTCACCTTCTCCTGTCTGACCTTTCCGCATTCTTCTCACAGGGAACCCTGTGAGTCTAATATAGGATGAGCTTCACATCACAAGGTCCTTAGTCCTGTGTGCAAAGTCCCTTTGCCAGGTAATGTCACATTCATAGATTCCAGGAATTAGGACGTGGACATCCTTTGGGGACCATTATTTTGTTTATGTCACAGGGGACAGACATGCATCTGTAGGCTGTCCTGCACCATGGCCATTGGCTCACCTAACCAGCCAGGCTCCCCCACGCTCTGGCCACTGCTGGACGCACCCTGCACCCTGGCCGCCCCGCACACTGCTGGAGAGCACCTCTGCTTCGCCGGGGCTCCTCAGATCTTCCTTCCTAGATCTTCTCTTCATGCCTAGTGCAATGCTCCTCAAACCTTATGACCCATGCAAATGGACTGGGGCATCTTGTTAAAGTCCAGCTTCAGCTCTGCAGTCTGGGGTGGTGCCTGAGATTGTATTTCTAGAGGCTTCTGCGGATGCAGACGCTGCCAGTCACGGACCGCATTTTGAAAGGTGAGGCTCGAAAGGGCACATTTCATTGTGCTTCCATTCACTGCAGACCCCCTCTGCCTAGAAGAGAGCGTAGCACATAGTAAGTGCTTGATGGATGCTCATGAATGAATGGTGTCTCCATGGCAACACCCTGTTTCTCGGGACCAGGATCTCAGCATCTTTTTCCAAATCTTGTCAACAGGCCTTGGCTAACTTTGGAGCTATGAACAGAGATGGACAAGCCACAGAAGGCACCACACTGGCTTGATGAATAACAGGCCAGACAGGCAGGCAGGCAGACACTGGCCCCTTTTCCCCTGTAACACGCTACCTCTATTATTTATGTGCTATTTGACTTGCTTATGTGTAACTCAAAACCTTAGGTTGCCACACCAACTCCACTGCACCCCCACTAAATTAGGGCCAACTGGGCTGGAGCAGCCCCCTGAACCCTCCCCAGTGCACGTGTGCATCCCTGACTACTGTTAGGCCTCCCAGAACTTCCTGGGAATGGCCCCCAGCCCCGCCCAGCCTTGGGAGCCTGCTGCAGACTCACTGCAGGTTCTGTTTATTATTGTAGAGAAGCAATTTTCCAGGAGGTTGAGATACTTGTTAAAATTAAGGTTAAGAATGTAAACCACAGCCAGACCCTGTCACCTGACGCTTCCAAAGCCTCTCGTTTCTCCAGGCACCCCCTCCTCCAGGTCTCAGCTCCAGGAAGAAGGCGGCCAGCTGCCCAGCAGACAGGGACACAGCAGGGACAAGAAGGGTGCCCACATCTCTGGGGCAGGCACAGCTGTCCTGGGGACTGCAGGCACCTGCTGAGCTCATACAGAAAAGACTGCCTGGGAAGGCTGAAGAAATCCAGTTGCGTCAACCTGACAAATGATTACAGGAGAAAGAAAAAGAGCCCGCAAAACCCACAGGCATTTTAGGGACCGGCCATCCACGTGGAATCCTCTATTTCATAATGAAGAAGTAAATATTCCACCCCAGCCCAAGGACTCTTGGCATCTTGGGATCTGTGTTACATCAAAGGGAAAGGACAAAGCATTTTGACAACTTAAATACCAATGGCAGCGCCTATTCGAAGAGAATCACAGAGAGGCTGCCTCCCGCACCCAGAAGGCCGATTCTGTTTCCAAGGAATTGGTTCTTCGAAGCAGCTTTTTATTTTGTGCAGGCACCCTCCCTCACTTTTTTTTTTAAAGATGGGAAAGGAAGGCGAATTAGGGAACCTTAGCCTTAAAGCTTGTTAAAATGGTGCTGGTCACAGCGGGAGGATGGAGCTGGAAGTGCCGTGCACTGTGGAGGGGCTGACACCTCGGGGCTCTGCAGGAAATGGCGTTCTCCCAATTAGATCCAAGGACTCAGGCACCTTCAGAGAGGCCCTTCTCAACTTCCTCCAGAGATCAGATGAGCAAACGGGGAAAATGGCAGATTTTTATTAAACATTAATGAGTCTGAACTTTCTTCCAAAACAGGTTCAAGTTCAGGATACCCCTTTGACAACTTTTAACAGCCAGTTCAGTGCTGGAAGGAGCCCGGCACACACATCTTGTAGGTGTTGTATCGTTTCTGATATAGAAGATGATGGAATTTCAGGATCTAGGTTCAAAGCCTAGCTCTTCAGCTGTTTGGAGCTGAGTGATGTCAGGGAAACCCTAGTCTGTGGGAATCTCTCCATCTGCAAGGGTGCCTTCCTTTTCACAGAGATGTTAGGAGGCTGAAATCAAGAGGAGACCCTACTGATTCTCACAGGTGTCATGTGAGAAGGCAGGGATGGGATGCTAGGAACTGTGATGGAGGAGAGCTGTCAGAGCCAGGCAGGTGGGCTGTGATGAACCTTCCTCTGTCACAGACTCTGCTGCTATGCCGGGCAACTGGGACACCTGCAAGTGTGTCATAAACAGTCCTAGGGAGCTGTTTATGTTCGTGACACTGAGATCATTAAAGTCCCAACAATCCCAGATTAGAAATAGGGTGATACCTCTAAGAAGCTAAGACTTAGGAGGGCAAATGGTACCTCTCCGCCTGGAGTTGTCCACGGATTGGCTCATCAGGAGATGATCTGTGGGAACTGCCAGTGTGGGTACTTCCTTCAAAGATGCTGAAAGGACTCAGAGACCTGGTTGAGGTCTCAAGAGGAAATACCTTTGCGGGGGGCATCAAAAAGGAATTAGCCCAAGTCTCAGAGCTTATGGGACACCTGATTCAAGACATATCTAGTTATTCTGATGTGCACTGAAAAAGGAGTTATAGCGGGGATTTCTGCTGTTCAATGAGCTTTGGAAAAAAAGTGTTGATGGACATTAGTCTGTTTTTAAAATTATCATATGAAACCTCCACCTTGTAACTAATTTAAAATTACAGTAGAGACAAAGGTATTCTGGAGGGGGTGTCCCCAGTGAAGCTCACCAGAGCCAGGCGCTGGGCTGAGCACTGTCCACGCTTTCTCTCCCAGTTCTCAGCGCCAACTTGTAGAGGAGACCCTGCCATTGTGCCCATTTCATAGATATGAAAGCATGCACAGCACACCAAAAAGTGAGCAGAAATAGTGAGTTGGGGAGGAGGACCTTGAACCCAGGCAGGCAGACATCAGAGCCAGCATAGTTCTACCTGGTTTCAAATCAAGTCAGGGTGTGTGTGTGTGTGTGTGTGTGTGTGTGTGCACGTGTGCTAAACACGTATTCAGTTCTGCATTTTTTCACTTGCAAAAATGTGATGGAGTCTATTAATCTGCTGCTCATTTTTGAAAATGCCATCAGCATCTTTCCTGTAAGCACGCAGAGGGCCCCCTCCTTCGGAAACTGCAGCATAGGATTGGGAGACGCAATTGTTTGACCATTTCTGAGGAGCGCTTATTTCTGCAGGCTTCTGCCAGCTTGGAGCTGCCACAAGCCAGGCTGCAGGGGGCCTCTTTGCCCCTTTAAGTTTGGGCACCAATCGTTGCGTTGCTTTGCTGTTGGAAAGATTTCAGGGGAGGGTGCAGGCCCTGCTGGTGCTAAGGTGCAGCAGGAGCTCTGCTGGCTTGGTGCGAACTGTACATGTTGGGGGCGAACTGGGTGGATAGCCTCACAGCCTGCCAGGCCCTCATGCGAGTCCAGGACAGATGAGGACCCCAGGAATGTAATTCCGGATGATTAACCTCCTCCTTTTGAAAGCTTAATCTTGCAGGAGAGCTGCCAGGGCTCTTCACAAAACGAGGGCAATTCAGACGGTGGGTGGTCTCCTAATCACCAGGCAATTAGATGTGAGGAAGCATTCCCCCGCAGACGTGCGCATTTAGCATTTATTCAGCTGCTTGGTGAGCTCAGCGCCTGCGTCCTCCTGCCTCCTGACTGTGCGGGAAGCTGAGGGAGCCGCACGCAGGCCTCCGCGTTAGTGTCCGTGAACCACTTGAAGATTTCTCAGCAACCATGAGGCAGGGCAGCCACCATTCCAGGGACTGGCAAGAGGAGGTTCACATATCACTCCTGGAAGGAGGAAATGGAAAATGTTCTAGCAGGAGGCACAAATCACGCTGGTGTGTGCTTCAATATCTGCAGCAGGAAGAAGTTCAGCCCGTGACATGTGGGTGTAAGAGAAATTCTCTTTACTATCAGTTTCTCCTCAATCCAATGGCATCTCTCGCCTGTCCAGTCCCACGTGTCAGGGTTTTCGAGAGCTTTAATGTTGGTCCTTTTACCCACTTCAGGGGTGGAGCTGAGACCCTTAACATCCTCCAGAACATACTAAGGGTCTCAGGGGGTCTCAAGCCATCAGAAATATCTGAAGGAGGGGATCTGGTACTCCTTCCACCGGGGTCACTGTGGAGTCGCTGGCGGTGCAGCGTCACATCTGCTGTTGGCAGGAGCTGTTGACAACACAGGTGCGTGGAGGGGCAGCCAGAGCCTTCCGAGAGCTGCAGGGATGCCTGACCCACACTGTAGGGCAGGAGAAGCAGCACAGAGCCATGGGAGGCCAGCTGGCCATTTAGCTCCTCCCTGGGAGCCATTCTCCAGCAGAGCTGCCAGATTCATAAATAAAAATACACGATGCCCAATTAAATTTGCCTTTTACATAAGCAATTGTATTCACTCTCCCCGTGGCTGCAGAAGCAAATCATCTCAAACTGCGACACTTAAAATGACAGAAATGTATTATCGCAGTCTACAGGCCGGAAGGCCAACGTCAAGGTGTCAGGGCTGGGCTCCCTCTGAAAGGCTCTGGGACCCTTCCTGCCTCTCCCTGCTCCTGGGGGCTGTAGGCATCCCTTAGCCTGTGGCTGCACCACTCCATTCTCTGCCTCTGTCCTCACGGGGGCTCCTCCCTGTGTGTCTCTCCTTCTCTGTCTTCATGTCCTTCGTATGAGGATACCAGTCACTGGTCCTAGGGCCTGCCCTGCTCCAATATGACCTCGTCTTAACTAATTACCTCTGTGAAGAGCCTATTTCCAAATAGAGTCACCTTCTAAATTGCCAGGCAGGCATAAACTTCTTGGTGGACGCTGTTCAACCCATAATAGTAATGAAAAAGTTTGTTGTTGTTGTTGTTGTGTTTTGTTTTGTTTGCTTTGCTCCGTCTCCCAGGCTGGAGTGCAGTGGTGTCATCTCAGTTCACTGCAACCTCCGCCTCCCGGGTTCAAGCAATTATCCTGCCTAAGCCTCATGAGTAGCTGGGACTACAGGAACCTGCCATCTAATCCAGCTAGTTTTCTTGATGTTTGGTAGAGACCAGGTTTCACCATCTTGGCCAGGCTGATCTTGAACTCCTGACCTCATGATCCACCCGCCTCAGCCTCCCAAAGTGCTGGGATTACAGGGGTGAGCCACCGTGCCTGGCCCCAAAAAAGTTTTTTTAGTTACACCGGACCTATTCTATACTAAAATAGTTCTTTCTTTAATCTGAAATTCAAATATTGCAAGAGACATGCTTATACTAAAAACCATTTTTACCTGAAGTTCAAATATTGCATGAGACATAGATATTAAAATTACTTGTTGTTTATCTGAAATTCAAATATCACAGGGGATATACTTATACTAAAAAGCCATTCCTATTTTATCTGGTAGCTCTCTTCCTGCTTCCCCCAGCGTCCGTGTGTGTCATGCCCCTCTGCAGTTCTGCCATCTTGCAGGCCTCCGTGTTTTTGTGGGAGAGAGAGCACAGGTCGCCCTCTCCTGGGGCACTGCAAGTGTTAACCCCCCACTGGCTGCAGGTCCCAGGCCTGTGATGTGACGAGAGCCCAGACTCTGGAACTGAGTAATGCCGCTCTCGCCTTCCTGCATGGGGGCAGGGAAAGGAAATGCTTTAGTGAGATTGCAAAGCAGGAAAAAAAAGGTCAATTCGTAACTCTTTTATCTGTGTCCATTAGAGATTGCTGGTGAGACAGCAGCCACTGCTCCAAGGCCTGAGAACAGGACAGTGCCAAAGTTCATCAGTATTTCCTCCTTCCAGACATGGGAGGCAGGGAAGAGGAGAGAACTTGACAACCTTGCTTATTAATTCAGCAAAATTTATGAAGGTTGGGTGTCATGGGGGGGAGTGTGCAGTGAGCAGATACAAAATCCACAGGCTGTGACCCAGATCCTTGTTTGGGGCAGAGAGACCTGGGCACAGCCATGTAGCACATGCTGTGGAAGGGGGATGTAGCTGCTGTGCTAGGCTCTGTGCAGAGCCCTGCACAACACAGTTCTCACGACAGCCCAGCAGGCCCAGTGAATGTCCTGTGGGCACCCAAGGAATACTGAGAGGTAGACCATGGTCCTCAAGGTCACATAGTGAGTGAGGGAGTGGAAGTGACTGACTCCCCTTGGCCTGACTCAGAGCCCACACACGCAGAAACCCAAACTCCTGAGGCTGTTCCTTCACCTGGATGTATATGCATTTATTCCTTCCTTGAGTAATGATTGCATTTTACCCTGGGCTGGAGGCTGGCAGAGGCCCAAGGCCACGCAGACGGCAACATCACACGGCCTCGGACTCAACGGGCTTCCACTCTATTTGCAGGTGTGGATGATGTGATGAAATATGAAGTAGGGTAAAGTAGTGTGTGTGCACAAGTGAGTGAATGTGTGTACATGCATGTGTGCAGGGTGAGGATGTGTGTGCACGAGTGAATGTGTGTGTACATGCATGTGTGCAGGGTAAGGATGTGTGTGCACAAGTGAGTGAATGTGTGTGTACATGCATGTGTGCAGGGTGAGGATGTGTGTGCACACTTGTGTGTGCATGAGTATGTGAATGTGTGTACATGCATGCGCAGGGTGAGGATGTGTGTGCACAAGTGAGTGAATGTGTATGTATATGTACGTGTGTGGGGTGAGCCTGTGTGTGCACACTCGTGTGCATGCGTGCAATACTACATAGGGTGGTCAGAGCAGCTTTCTCTGACAAGCTGGCATTTTGGAAGTAATCTGGTGTCACTGACATAACTGATACATGAGGCACAGCACTGTAGGTGGTAGGGGCAGCACAGGCAGAGGTCCTGGGGCAGAGCCAGAACAGGAGTCAGAGACTCGACACAGAGGAAGTGTGGTTGAGACTGAGTCTTCCATCTCGCAGCCCCCACGTTTCTGGACATTGACTTGTGCTCTGTCTACCCTGTTAGAAAAGCTTGGGGAGACCACAGCATGGCCGGAGGGCCAAGCTGTCGGGTACTGGCCAGTGGACATTGCATTCCTAACCCACTGGCTGGGAGGAAGGTCGGTTTGTAGAGCAGAGATTCCGAGAGAAAAGCCCAGAGATATCCACTATACTAGCTAGGGGTTGCTCCATCTTTTCTTATAAATACAGATTTTTTTCATATAGATTTTTTTTCATAAAAGAATACATCTAGTATCAGGAAATCTAAAATGCAGTGACATTTTTCAGTCATGAGAAAAATTTCCCGTATTTGTGAGACACTTCCTTTAACTGTCTACAGTCATTCCATTCTTCAAAATCTGATAAAAAAAATCTTCAATTAAATACAGTTCAACTGGATCCAGTCCAAGAGATGATTTAAGTAGAGATGGTCTCCAGTTATGGCCACTAGAAGTGTGGACTCACAAAGGAACCGTTTGGAGGGGTGGAGAAGGGAGAAGGCAGATGTCAGAGAGCAGAAGCTGCAGGTTTTGGGTAAGTTTGCATTCTGGATGCAAGGCTGAACCCTCCATATTACACAAGTCTATAAACCAGAGGAATGTTACAACCTATTTTTAAAACTGTAAGTTAAAAAAAAAAAGGTAAGTATGTATATTATTTAAGAATCCAAATTTCAAAGCCGAGTAGTAGGTGGTGTATTTTATGAACCCAGGCACTGGAATCAGACAAACCAGGAATAGAAGCTCAACTCCCCCAGTTGGTCTTGGAAATCATTTTAGCTGTAAAAAAAAAAAAAAAAAAAAAAGAAAACCAATCAAATTCCACAGCTCCTAGTATCACTTTAAAACATCAAGGAATAGAGTAGCTACGCAGAGAAAATTAAGAGATGGAGGAAGGTCTTGGGATGGCTGCAGTAAACGGAGGCAAAAAGACAGAGGGGAGCTTCCAGGAAACAAGAGGAGGGCAGGCAGAGACTGCCTCGCACGGAGACACCGCGAGAAGAAACAGTGAAGGTGCCTGGAGATGCGGGAACATGTCCTTGAATGAGGATCTGAAGTCGTTAAGGGAAGCACGCTCCACACATCAGGAAATGACCAACAAGACAGTCCTATTGCACTTCCGCAAATTCAGCATCAAAAAATAACAATGTGGGGACTAGGGGAGAAAAAAATGACAAAGTACCCAGTGTAAATATTTATGCCCCAAATAAAATACCCAAATAACATGCTTTGCCATTTTTGTGAGAAGCAAAAATTGGTTAAAAGTACCAGAAGGAATAGTGGGAAACACCATGAAAAGGAATTCTCTAAACTTTTAAAAGACCAGGTGAACTGAAATTTGTGTATTAAGTTGACGTCTTGATCTGTTTCCTGTTGCCGTAACTCAACACCTGAAAGAGTCATTTACAATGGAAAGGAACTTGTTTCTTACAGTTCTGGAGGCTGGGGAGTCCAGAGTGAAGAGGTGGCATCTGGTGAGGGCCTTCCTGCTGGTGGGGACTCTCTGCACGGTCCCATGGGGGTGCAGGCATCTCAGAGCAAGGGGGCTGAAGTCAAGCCTTCCCTTTCTCTCCTTGGAAAGCCACTCATCCTCACCCTCACGTCCTCATCTAATCGTAATCACGTCCCAAAGCTTCCACCTCTCCAATACCAGAGACAGATTCCCATCCTCTTACTGTCTTCATAAGGGTTAGGTTTCAACATGAGTTTGGGAAAGGACAAACATTCACAGCATGGCAGCTGACCGAAGGGACACCAAACAGACGCATAACAAATGGAAATCCAAGGGTGGTGTCAACCCAGATGCCACCTCCTTCCCCTTGCTTTTAGGGACTAGACTTGGTTTCCAACCTCTACCTTCTTAGGGCGACTAGTTAAAGACCTGCCATCCTGTAGGGACCTGTCCAGCCCCAGCCCCAGCCCTGCCTGAGGTCCAGCTCTAGAGCTATCCCTCTGTTAGGTGGCCCTTTGCACCCTGCAGCCTTAAACCTCACCCACCACCATGATCCTACCAGACAGTGCCCTAAGATGCTCCCGGGTCATTTCGTACCCGGAAGGCAGGAGGAAGCTAAAATCCCAAATTGTTTTCTCCAGTTGTTGGACTGTCTGCCCCACGACGGAAGCAGAGCCCTGTCAATGAGCACAGATCCAGGAGTCTGGGAAATCAGGCTGGAGCCTTCCTGACTTCCACTGTCTTCAGTGACCACTCTGGATTTGGGATGCAGCCTCCCTGCGACCGTAAACATCCATCTGGGTGAGAGCCAGCCGTGGCTGAGCCTGTAATTACTGGCTGCAGCCTCCCTACAGAGGCACGGAGGAGGTGGGTGGAGAACCGTTAGCAGGGCCTGTGTGATATGAGTCCCTAAAAACACACTCGATCAATGGGCAGATTGAGCCTCCCCAAACCATGCCACATACCAGCATCTGCGACATGTGGTCCAAATCAAGCTGGCTTAGCCTTCCATCTGGAAAGATATCATTAGAGGTAGTTGAAACCAGGGAACTTCACACCACAGACACGAGGCCATAGTTTGAGACAATGTGGTGTTCACTTCCAACTCCATACGGCCCCTGGGTAAATGGGGCCTTGATGTTTGGCCTCAGAAGACTTTGCTCTTTTACTAGAAGCTAAATTTGTCCCCAAGTGCCCATGGCCCTGTGGAAAACTTGGGCTAAGACTTCAGATACGACTTAAGTCAAGATACAGACACGCATTCATGCAAGTAAACAGACACTGGCCTGTGTGTCCGCATGCGGGCGGTGGTGGGGACGGAGAAGGAAACCCACAGTTTTTCTGTTGTTTCAGGGACCTGTTTCAGGCCTAAAGTTTCCTAAAACAGTCCTGCACATGCTTGTTCTCCATCCTCACTTCGCTCTGGGCGTCGCGAGTCACAGCTTCACGGCAAAGCCCTTGCTTCTGGACGTGCAGGTCTCAATGTGCTGAGACCTCCTGCAGGGGAGGGTTCTCCCCAGAGAGCAGCCCTGCGACAGCCGGATGGAAGGACCCCTGAGTGTCTGAACTGAGAAGAACGAGGCTATTAGGAGGCCACAGAACGTGAACATCTCAACTAGACAAACAAAGCCATGGAAACTGCAGTAAATACCTTTGCTTCATTTTCCCCGTCTCTGCCCGGACCGAGGGTCCCCTCACCTCTCTTGGTGTCCAGAGTCTCCTTCAGGACAGATGTTTCAAACCCGAGTTCTCACAAACAACGGGGTCCAGTCCTTCTCAACATGGGAAAGCCCCTTGAGCCATCTTTGATTTGTGTGTTTTGATCTAATTGCACTACTGCTTGTGCTTGGTTTCAGTGGTGAGCGCTGGTTTCATTTGTTTCTTTCTGGTCTTCCGGCCCCACTCCAGAATTTTGGCTCCTGGAGAGGAGGGACCCCGAAATGGCATTCTCTTTTTTTTTTTTCTTTTTTTTTTTTTTTGAGACAGAGTTACACTCTTGTTACCCAGGCTGGAGTGCAATGGCGCGATCTTGGCTCACTGCATCCTCCACCTCCTGGGTTCAGGCAATTCTCCTGCCTCAGTCTCCTGAGTAGCTGGGATCACAGGCACGCGCCACCATGCCCAGCTGATTTTTTGTATTTTTAGTAGAGATGGGATTTCACCATGTTGACCAGGATGGTCTCGATCTCTTGACCTCGTGATCCATCCACCTCGGCCTCCCAAAGTACTGGGATTACAGGCTTGAGCCACCGTGCCCGGCCCGAAATGGCATTTTCAGTGGAGCATTCTAGTGCCTTGAATCCAGTAAGCAGCCAGGTGTCTGTTGGCCTCATGGTTTAATGACTTATTGTGGGAAATGTAAAAAAAGTTCCTCTTTAAAGTTTCCTTTCTTGTTAAAGAATAAGTTGCTGATAACTTTGTTAAGCCCTGTCCTATGGAGCTGTTAGACATGCCGTGCTTACAGGCACGTAGGACATTCTATGTCCTTGTACTTTAACCAAGATATCTGTGCTGGACGTGCCCACAGGCGTGTCCCAGCTCTCCATTGCTTTTACCTGTTTAGAAAAGCCTTAAGTTGTTATCCAATCGGGTTTTACTTTAGATTGTGAGGTCTGGCTCCAGCCAACGGAGATCAGACACAGTAGTAAGAACAACCCCAAATGCGTAAGGAATAAATACATCTGTTTTCCTTTGTTCATTGTACTCGCATGGCAAGATGGTTAGTGAGGGTCCCCTTCCTGCAGTCCAGGAAGTAAAAATTGCGTTGCTGAAAGATCCTTTGTCTCAGTGCTGATTTTTATTTGCGGCATCAAGCATCTATTTCCAACACCTACAATTTGAAGGATCACAGATATGAATTAGAAAGTTAGAGCCCCCAGGAGGCTCTCCAATCCAGCTGCACTTCCTGCTGGATCGTAGGAATGAAAACATAATCCGACAGGTTAATTCTGTGCTGGCCATTGATGAGGTTGCAGCCACCCCCTTAAGAAGCCCATAGACTGGGAAAATGTGGCACATATACACCATGGAATAGTATGCAGCAATCAAAAATGATGAGTTTATGTCCTTTGTAAGGACATGGATGAATCTGGAGAACATCATTCTCAGCAAACTGACACAAGAACAGAAAAAGAAATACCGCATATTCTCACTCATAGGTGGGTGAGAAAAATGAGAACACATGGACACAGAGAGGGGGTCTACTACACACTGGGGTCTATTGGGGGGAATGGGGGAGGGATAGTGGGGGGGGCTGGGGAGGGATAGCCTGGGGATGAATGCCAAGTGTGGGTGAAGGGGAGGAAGGCAGCAAAACACACTGCCATGTGTGTACCTATGCAACTATCTTGCACGTTCTGCACATGTACCCCAAAACCTATAATGCAATAAAAATTAAAAAAAAAAAAAGAAGCCCATACTATTAGAAAGACACGACAACAAGGACGATGAACCTCATTATCAGCTCCCGCCCGCCCGCAGCCCTGCACAGGTGCTCGGAAAACGCGTGATGGCCAGTTGAGATTCCTGAAGTCCTGATTAGGGAGGGGCTCAGGGAAAGCAAAAAGTGAAGGTAGATAAGCTGCAAGTCTGCCTGTCTTCATGGTCCGACACACACAGTCCTCCTGCACAGGCAACTCACAATCCTCCTGTGCCCAGCTGTCATTAGACCCCTGGCTGATAGAAAAACGCAAGTGAACACACGGCAGCCTTGGTGTTAATGGTACCGCACGTCACTCTCCAACACCCAGCACAAGCACCATCCCGTGAAGTCCCTGGCAAGCCTTTGTCTCCCTGCAGTCAGCTCCTCTCTTGCTGGCCTGCCTGTTGCCTCCTTGCAATGTATTTTCCTACTTGCTCTAAAAAAATCTGCCTTTCTTTACCTACCACTGTCTTTACCCCAAGCCACTGGCCCCAGATAGTCGCTGCTCACTTGGGACAATATTTCACCACTAAGACATTTATCCTTGAAAAAATGGGTAAAGTGGCTACAGAATTGTGTCCAAAGAATGAAGGAGCAAAACAGGTTTGGAGAACATCTGTTACTAAGAAGCTCCCGAGTCCACCAAACCTCAGCCAGGAACGGTTCCCCACTTGTGAAGTACCTGACAAGTCCTTCCTTCCCTCCTTCCTTCCTTCCTTCCTTCCTTCCTTCCTTCCTTCCTTCCCTCCCTCCCTCCCTCCCTCCCTCCCTCCCTCCCTCCCTCCTTCCTTCCTTCCTTCCTTCCTTCCTTTCCTTCCCTCCCTCCCTCCCTCCCTCCCTCCCTCCCTCCCTCCCTCCCTCCCTCCCTCCCTCCCTCCCTCCCTCCCTCCCTCCCTTCCTTTCCTTCCTTCCTTCCTTCCTTCCTTCCTTCCTTCCTTCCTTCCTTCCTTCCTTCCTTCCTTCCTTCCTTCCTTCCTTCCTTCCTTCCTTCCTTCCTTCCTTCCTTCCTTCCTTCCTTCCTTCCTTCCTTCCTTCCTTCCTTCCTTCCTTCCTTCCTTCCTTCCTTCCTTCCTTCCTTCCTTCCTTCCTTCCTTCCTTCCTTCCTTCCTTCCTTCCTTCCTTCCTTCCTTCCTTCCTTCCTTCCTTCCTTCCTTCCTTCCTTCCTTCCTTCCTTCCTCTTTCTTTCTTGTCTCACTCTGTTGCCCAGGCTGGAGTGCAGTGCTACAATCTTGGCTCACTGCAACCTCTGCCTCCCAGGTTCAAGCAATTCTCCTGCCTCAGCCTCCTTAGTAGCTGGGATTACAGGCACTTGCCACCATGCCCAGCTGATTTTTGTATTTTTTAATAGCGATGAGGTTTTGCCATGTTGGTCAGGCTAGTCTTGAACTCCTGACCTCAGGCAATTTGCCCACCTCAGCCTCCCAAAGTTCTGGGATTAGAGACACAAACCACCCACCGTGCCCAGCTCATTCATTCATTTGTTCATCTGATAAGTGTTTATTGAACACTGTATTCATTAGCTGGGGCTGCCATCACAAAGTACCACTGATTGGGTGACTTAAATGACATATTTATTTTTCTCACAGTTCTGGAAGCTGAAAGTCTGAGATCAAGGTGCTGGCAGGACTGCTTCCTCCAAGGCCTCCCTTTTTGGCTTGTAGGAGCCGTCTTCTCTGTGTCTTCACAAGGTCGCCCTGCATGTCTGTCTCTGTCCTCATCTCCTCTTATTACGGGGACACCTGTCCTACTGATTAGGGCCCACGCTGGTGACCTCATTCTACCCTAATTACCTCCATAAATGCCCTGTCTCCAGATAGTCACATTATGACATCCTAGGGGCTGGGCTTCGACATGTGACTTTGGGGGGAATTTAACCCATCCCGTAATAAACAGCAAATATGACTGGAGCTTTTTACAGATAAAAAGCCACTGTTGTGCAGCTCCTGCCCTCACCTCGGGAAGGAGCCAGTAAGTCACACAAATCAGTAATGCAGATGCGGACGAAGGTGCAGAGGAGAGCCAGGCAGGGAGGCCTGTGGGAGTGCAGGTGCTTTGCAATTTTAGAGGCCAAGGTCCAGGGGAGGCCAGACTTCAGAGATGATATCTGGGCCAAGGGCAGAGAAAGGTGATGCGTGAGCTAGAAAGAAGCCTGGAAAAAGACACCTCAGATGTAGGGTTTTGAGGCACAACTGTGTCCTGCCCGTGGCACAAGAGCACTGGGGCCGCGTGGCCCTTGTGGCCTAGGTGGAGGGGAAAGGAGAGGAGGGAGAAGGGAGAAGGGGTGACCCCGAGATCTCGGGAGACACTGGCTACAGCGAGTCCTCAGGCTGTTACTTCTACTTTTGTGTTTCAGCAATTAAAAGCATCCTCCCGAGCAAAGGCTTAAGGAGGATACAATGGACTTTGCGGACTCGGGGGAAAGGGTGGGAAGCGGGTGAGGGATAAGACTACAAATTGGGTTCCGTGTATCCTGCTCTGGTGACAGGTGCACCAAAAGCTCACAAATCACCACCCAAGAACTTACTCACGTAACCAAACACCACCTGTTCCCCCAAAAACCTATGCAAATAAAAAATTTTAAAAATAAAAACAAGGCCGGGTGCGATGCCTCACACCTGTAATCCCATCTCTTTGGGAGACCAAGGTGGGTGGATCACTAGGCCAGGAGTTCAAGACCAGCCTGGTCAAGATGGTGAAACCCCGTCTCTACTAAAAATACAAAAGTTAGCCAGATGTGGTGGCGGGCACCTGTAGTCCCAGCTACTCGGGAGGCTGAGGCAGAACTGCTTGAACCCAGGAGGCAGTGGTTGCAGCGAGCCAAGTCATGACACTGCATTCCAACCTGGGCGACAGGGCAAGACTCCGTCTCAAAAAGCAAAAACAAAACAATGATAGAAACAAAAAGCATCCTCTCCTCAGCGATGTGTCCTCAGAAAAGGAGTGGCAGCTGCGAGGGCCTCGCTGTGTGTCACGCTTGGAAGCAGCGCCACTCATCTGGGGCCTTGGTCTGGCATCAGCCTTCGCAACCGCAGGATGAGCGGCAGGCAGAGGGGCCGACCCGGCTGCCTGGCATCCCCGCGGTTCCTGTAATAAAGAACAAGTCTCGCTGACAAATCCACTGTTTTCTTATACAACTGCCACGCACACTACACAACGTGAGGCAAATCACACGTCAGTGTCGCAGCAAAACAGAAACAGACGCGCGACAGAAGAAACCGCGCTGGTGAGGTCAGCAGGGTCC
Source organism: Saguinus oedipus (assembly GCA_031835075.1). Classification (NCBI taxonomy): domain Eukaryota; kingdom Metazoa; phylum Chordata; class Mammalia; order Primates; family Cebidae; genus Saguinus; species Saguinus oedipus. Next base: position 45,683,206 of record CM063189.1, read on the forward strand.
GTTCTGCCCTGTAGGGTTTGCTGGAAAAAAAAGAAAAAAAGGGAATAAGGAGATGTGGGGGCAGGGAAGCCTGAGGTCAGAGCCAATACTGAAAGACATCTATTTGTGGCTGCGGGTGGGATGGGGACCGCGGCAGGAATTTAAAGAGGCAGAAGTTCATTTCCTGCGATTTATGGACTCTGCTGACTTTCACGCTCCGGTTCTAGGGTCGGGGAGACCCTCCCTGCAGGAGCCGCTGCTAGAGGGAAAGGCAGGGTTGGATCTGAAGCCGGCCCCACCCTGGGAGACTTGTGTTCAGGAGTAATGTGTAGAGACCAGAATCGTTCAGATGTGGGGCTGCTCCCTGTTCATTTATGACTCAGGCGAACAGTCCATTCGTCCATCAGTGGCTCTAACACCAGCTTACTGGAGGCAGAAGAATGCCCCTGGAAGTGGTCTGAGCTGCTTCCTGTGGTGGCCCCATTCCTTGGGGTGGGGGATCCTATTTTTAGAGAGCCACCACTGCCATGACAGTCCAGCCGGTCCACCAGCACCGTGCGGCATGGTGGGACACAGCACCGAAATGAGAGGGGGGCTGGGCGTTAAGAGCTGCTTCTTACGGATGAGAAAGGCACTGTTTCTAAGGCTCCATTTCCGCCTCTGTCAGTGTAAGATAGAGGACGCTATGCAGAGAGGCTCGGCTGCGTCTGACACACAACAGATATTCTCCAGGAGCAGGAGATGAATGAGTACAAAATCAAATCGGTGATTTCCCTCTTCCTCTGACAGACAGACCCAGAATAGCACTAATGGGACAGTATCAGGCAAATTGCACCCCCCTTTCTGTCTTTCATTCTCCCTCAGGCACATCTGCCAGCTTCCTCTTTCTCCATCCTCCTGGGCACACCCAGCCATTTCATCATGAAGTCTTACCTATTTTCCACATGCACGCTTCCCTGGAAGACTCTTGGACAGTGTACCAGGATCTCTTATTTTCTTGCTTGCACTCACTGAAGACTTACCCTGTGGCAAGGTTCACCACCCAAGTGGGTCTTTGTCAGTGCCCTGGGGCAGCATGGATGGGCTGCCATGCTTTCAACTAACAGACGGCAGCAAAGGCCATCATCGCCTCCTTCTGAAGGAATCAGAGGGCGGAACCAGGCCAGTGTAGTGTGGGGCTAGACTGATGCTTGGACACATGACCACAGACTGTCCTTGCCATTGGAGAGCTGGGGACTGCACCATAGGAGGCAGCATGGCCACTGTCTGTGAGCCACCAAGACCTTCATCTCCTCATCTACGTTCACTTTGCGTCTTTGTGTCTCCTCTGAATGTGATCCTATGTTCTGGATTTTCCTTTTTTCAAAATGGCTGCATTTAAAATATGCTGTTCTTTTCCCATCAATAGTTTCTTGCTGACTGGGTGCAGTGGCTCACACCTGTAATCTCAGCACTTTGGGAGGCCAAGGTGGGAGGATCTTGAGTTCAGGAGCTCAAGACCATTCTGGTCAACATGGTGAAAGCCCCTCCCTACTAAAAATACAAAAATCAGCCAGGCATGGTGGCCTGTGCCTGTAGTCCCAGCTACGAGGGAGGCTGAGACTTGAATTGCTTGAACCCAGGAGGTAGAGTTTGCTGCGCTGAGTTGAGGTTGTGCCAACGTACTCCAGCCTGGGTGAGAGAACGAGAATCTACCTTAAAAAAAAAAAAAAACTTATCTTGTCTTGGTTTGAGTTTCCCCAGAAGCAAACTCTAATATTCACATATTTGGGAGGCGATCCCTGGCCACAGCTGCAGGAGAGTGGGAGGGGAGGCAGGGAAGAGAAGGGCCCGTCGAGGGTATGTGACCCCACATGGCATCACTCAGGACTTTTGGACCCAAATCCCGCTGGAGGCCCTGGACAACGGTGTAGACCCCAGCTCCCTTCAGTCAGTGGCTAAGAGATATCCAGGAACAGCTGTGGCTGGGACCTGAAGCACCACCAGCCCTGGGGCAAGGCACAGTCAGGCACATGGATGCCACATTTTGACTCTGGCAACTGGGGGATGTTGGTGCTAGAAGCAGAGAACATAGGCAAGCAGGAATTCCTGCATAGGAGTATCATCAGGCGATAGCAGACCTTTCTCATCTGTAAGTAAAAGCTGTTAATGCCTACCCCGCCCCCTGTCATCTAATGTCAGTGCTTTATAACCTAGCCTGTCCTCTAACTTACAACTCCTGCTGTATGCTTACGCAAAGGCCATGAGCTATTTAAACCTGGCTAACACCACTGTGTCATCCCTGGTCATGGCAGGCTGGGTGTGCCCAGGAGGACTTAGAAGAAGCTGTCAAGTGAGCCTGGGGAGAACAAAGGACAGAAAAGGGGGTGTAATTCGCCTGATCTGGTTGCATTAATTCATGGGGCGATCTTTGCTATTCTGGTTTGTCTGTGGAGGAAAAGGGAAATTACCTATTTGATTGTTTACTCCTTTAACTCCTGTTCCCGGAGAACCTATGTTGTGTGTCAGGCACAGCTGAGCCTCTCTGCGAAGCCTCCTCTATCTTCCACCTGCAGAGGAGGAAATGGAGCCTTAGAATCATTGATGGCCTCACTCCTGTAGGGCCAGCCTGTGATGGATCCCACGTGTCAGCCCCAGGCTGCCTGATGCTGACATGTCTACTCTCTCCGCCCCAGGCTTATTCAAGAGATTTTCAAACATAAATGAGACTACCATTTGCATGCAGTCAGTTCAAGCAAGACATTAAGAGATCCTGGTACACTGTCCGAAAGACTTCCCAGGAAGTGTGCAAGTGGAAACAGAGAGAAAAGACTTCATGATGGACGCAGTAGCAAAGGATTCACAGAGGAGAGTTATGTTGGGTTTTGCAGGATGGATATGAGTTTTCCAGGAAACAGAAAATGGACAGATGCACACTGGAGTAAAACACATGACAAGGGGCTGATGCTGCTGCTGTGTGGTGTTGATGGAGCGCCTGTGCCATGCGATGACTTTCCCTCACACACGCCAGCTTTGCAAAGCTAGGTAAGAAACCGGAAGCCTCTCGATGGCTCACATGAATTTAGCCCTGGCTGCATGCCCATTGCTTTGCATGCTTCTCAAACACAGTTCTCCCACAACGCAGGGTGCACTGTCTCCTCCATGTTACAGGTGAGGAGATGTGGGGAGAGCTCGGTGCAAACCCAGGCAGCAGCATGCTGGAGCCAGTGCTCCTGCCCTCAGCTCCATTCGTGGTGTGGGACTTGCTGAGTGGGGACACAGACAGAGTCAGGTCTCCTCACCCGGATTCCATCTGGGAGGCAGGAAACTGGGAGTGGGTTACACAAGTGGTGATCTTAGTGCATTGACAGAACTTCTCCTCCCCACCATCCCTTCCTCTCTGCGTGAATATGACAGCCAGCGGGTCTCAGTGGAGGCCCCTGCCCAGTGTTTCCATTTGACCAAGGAACCAGCCACAGAGGGTGCTGTGGCCCTCCTGGCCCAGAGGGGCCCGCTGGGGCTTTGCTGCTTTTCCCCCTTCCTCTTGGTCTCATCCCTCAGGAGTTCGAAGGCAGCTTTAGAACTCCTTTAGGTGATTTCAAAGCGTTTGAAGAATTCGTTGTGAAAGTGACTTGCGTAGTTTCCAGTTTAATAAAAGACAACTCAGGGCTAACAGTCCACCTCCTCCCTGGGGACACGTGGCTTTGGTCTATCCTCTCAGTTAGAGCTCCCTGGCTGGTGCCCGCACAGCAAGTGCTCCTGAGAGGCCGTGCCTGGGAACGCCCCACCTCCTGGGCTCTGAGAGGCACCATAGGAATCTCAGGTGGTCAGGACTGCTCCCAGGAGCACAGAGCGGGATGCGTTTCAGGTCTGGGGTGGGACTTTGAAAGTTAGGCCAAGAATCTGGGCAGGGATCCTGTACGCCAAGGTGAGAGAGACCAGAGCAGCACCAGGACCCAAGCCTTGTCTGGTGCCAGGCCCTGGCTGCACTGCTCCTGTTTCTGCTCCTGTGCCCCTGAGGAGACTGCCTGCTGTTCACTGCTTCTTGAGGCTCAAAGAGGGTACTTATGACCTGTCCGTGAATGCACCAGAGTGTGGGGAAGTGGATGTGAGAGGGGCTGCAGGGGCAGGGCAGCTGCTGAGGGGCCTTGCATGCCATAGTAAGTGCCACCACGTGATGGTGGGTCCTGGATTCTGAAAGCCAGGGGGAAACACTTGCCTGGACTTCACCCTGTATGTGAGCGGTATCCACCAAGAGCTTTGTTCAGTGCATGGAGTGGTGACAGCTGGGCTTCGGGCCAGCAGAAGCCTGTGAATAAGGTTCACATCACCGGTGCCCTTCCTGGCTTCGGCTGTCCACTGGTCAATCGCCTCCTGGGGCTGTTCCCACAGAACTCTGCCAGCATCCCTGGCAAGCACATGCTTGGCATGGGCTTGCGGCCAGGTGTGCTCATGCACATGTGCGTGAGCAGCGATGTGTATCAGAGCCCCCTGAAATGCCTATTTTCTTCAAGATCAGATACAGAGATGTGGACCCACAGAGCCCCACGGTGGGGCGGGGGAGCGACGGCACGTGAGTTACATTAGCCAAACCCAACCCCTGCTTTATTTTTCCATGCCTGAAAATAATAATACCTTTCTAGTCCTGTGAACCTCGTACTCCAGGAGAAAGGCACAGAGACCTCAGAAAAGCTGAGTGCGGTTTTGGCCGAGCACCCCCTTCTAGATTCCTCTCCAGCACTCTGAGACTTGGAGAGAAGACGGGGAGAAAACCCCAGCTGTCATTCTCTGCATTGTTCACTTCTCCTCCCTGGTTCCATATTCCCCAACGTCCCTGTGCAAGCTGCTTTTCACTGAAACACTGCAAGTAAAAGCACAATGTCTGGTTTCGGTAGATCAGGCCATCGACTGCAAAAGGATATCCAAGAGGGATGGCTCTACTGTGCTTCGAGGAAGTTTCCAAGGGGGCTTGAAACCAAGGAACAGATACAAAGCCTTGGGACCTGTGCAGCCCCAAGCTGGAAGATTTCCAGATTAGTAACAGCAGTAAGGAGAGAAAGATCTTTGATATATTTCAATCAGACCAAGTCAAGATGAGCTCAGAGTCACTTCTTGATAAAAGTCTCAAACGAAAAAAGTCTTTAGTTCTGTATCTTCCTCTGTTTAAACTTTTCTCATTTATTTATACACTTATTTTTGAGACAAAGTCTTGCTTTGTCGCCCAGGCTGGAGTTCAGTGGCAGGATCTCGGCTCACTGCAACCTCCAACTCCCGGGTTCAAGCGATTCCCCTGCCTCGGCCTCCTGAGTAGCTGGGACTACAGGTGTGTGCCACCACGCTGGGCTAATTTTGTTTGTTTGTTGTTTTTTTTAGCAGAGGCAGGTTTTCGCCATGTTGGCCAGGCTGGTCTCAAACTCCTGACCTCAAGTGATTTGCCCACCTCGGCTTCCCAAAGTGCTGGGATTACAGGCGTGAGCCATCATGCCATGCCCAGCCTTCTCCTTTATTTTAATGCAACTCCTTTCCACTACACCTTTGGTCTTTTCCACAACGCACCCATCTGTGAACTTGTGGGCCCTCAGCCCCCCTGCCCCACCAAAGCTTATTCAAAGGAAAAACAAAGTAAAAGAAAAAACTGCTGTCAGTCATTTACATGTTAGTATAAATGAGCTATGGGAGCTATGGAAGGATTCCATTTCTGGGCTGAGCCTGGCCTTTTGGTCCCAGTCATTTCAGAGCTTGACCCAGCAGGTGAGCTACGGCTGAGTCTATCTAGAGCTGCAGTGGCTCCTGCCTGGAGTGGCTGCAAACACTTTTCCAGCTGCAAAGCGGGTGTTTGTGCACATGTGTGTGCATGTGCATTGTGTAGGCACATGTGCCTGAAATACAGCCTGGGTTGCCCTCCAGAAAGGACGCAGGTGTGCATTCACACGCTGGGACAAGCCAGCCATGGCTGTCCGTAACAACGGAGGAAGCAGGGACTCCAGCATTCTTTAAAAATGATATTGGGCATTGACTCAAAGATGCCTGTTTTAAAAAAAAAAAAAAAACAAAACCCTCCACGTTCCTCTCTCTGCTGACTCACTTGGTGAGAATTATAACCCAGATGCCAACATGTGGCCAACCGCATGACTCTGCCCTGAGAAATTTCAGTTCTCAGGGTCATTTCAGTTCTCATGTGGACAAGCAACAGAGATTCACTCACATTCGCTCTCCGTCTTTTGTTTTTAATGTCAGGAATTTCAGCAGCTCCGCATTAGGCATTCTATGTGACCCCCTGTGTCAGCAGCTCCAGCTTGGAAGGAAGAGGCCACGCACTGGCACCTCTGTGTTATTTCGTAAGGAGGAGAGAGAGTCTTGCTATGTAATGGGGAAAGGAAATCTAAAACCCCCAATTGTCTGATTCTCCAGCTGAGTCCTAGAAGTAACAACATGGCCCAAGCGGGGAGGAGGCTGGCCTGGGCGTGGAAAGCCTGGCTCCCGCCTCACCCTTCACTGCTGGCTTGCACCCTCATTTTCCGATCAGCAAGTGGGAGTGTTGATGTGGGTCAGGGCAGGCAGCTCCAGGGCATGCACCCCCGGCCAGAGCCCTCCCCAGGCACCTGTTGGAGGCCATGTAGTCCCCCGTTGACCTTAGCATCTTCCTCAACCCAGCTCTCTGTGAATGATTAAGGATTTGGCAGAAACCTCTCTTCTCTGTGTGGTGGTCACTGGTGCTGTCTGCCAACCATTTCCTGCCATGCCCGTCTGCCAGTCCCCTTGGGGCCTGGTGGGACACCTGGCTAATTCAGGCCAATGCAGGATGAGCCTGTGAAGAACGGGCTAGGACAGTTAACTGCTTAATTGTGGCAGTGAGGCCTCCAAAGCCCCCTTTTGGGGGTGGGGGGAGCAGTGGAAATGACCACGATGGCAGCCACTGCATGGGCCATGTCCTTGGGGGCTTTTGTGAATAGCAGCCTCTGCCTTCCTAGGATGGGCCTGCAGCATGAACAGGGAATGGCCTTTTCTCTGTTTAAATGTAAACCTGGAGATGGAGGCTGTCTGTGACCTGGGTGAGGCCCAGCCCTCCTTGCTGATACATCCCCTACAGCCTCCTGCTTCCTTTTCTCTGTTTAAATGTAAACCTGGAGATGGAGGCTGTCTGTGACCTGGGTGAGGCCCACCCCTCCTTGCTGATACATCCCCTACAGCCCTCCTGCGCTGCAGTCTTTCAGGTCTGGATCTGGTCACTGGACCATTCCGCCCAACTCCAAGCATCCCTCGGGTTCATTACATCCTGACTCCCAACCAGAGAGTTCACTGAAGGGAGTTGTTGGACACACACGCTCGGTGCCACAAAGAAAAGTCAGCGCTGAGACAAAGGATCTTTCAGCAACACAATTTTTACTTTCTGGACTGCAGGAAGGGTACCCTCGCTAGCCATCTTGCCACGAAAGTACAAAGAACAAAGGAAATATATACAAATTAATTTCTTATGCATTTGGGGTCGTCCTTACGGCTGTGTTTGATCTCTGTTGGCTGGAGTTAGACCTCACAATCTAAACTAAAACCCGATTGGCTAACAACTTAAAACTTTTCTAAACAGGTAAAAGCAATGGAGAGCTGGGACATGCCTGTGAGCACGTCCAGCACAGATTTCTTGGTTAAAGTACAAGGACACAGAATGTACTACATGTCTGTAACCGTAGCATGTCTAACAGCTACATAGATAGGGCTTCACAAAGTTATTAGCACACTTATTCTTCAACAAGAAAGGAAACTTTAAAAGGAGCTTTTCTACTTCCCACGGGACTCCACAGAGTCCGCTCTCAGATCTGTCAATATATCCTTCAGACCAAGTTTCTCACATATCAAGAGGCACCCAAGCCCATGTCAGAAGCCCAAGCCCACGGCGCCCAGGGCAGGGGTGTTGAGAACGCAGGGGCCTGAAGTCACTCATGGATCTTAGCGAACAGCAGCTCTGTGTCCAGCTCTGTCTGCACAACACTTTCCAGTTTGAAAAATCATGTTCCTCCCATTTTTCCTTAAGGTTTCTAACCCTGAGGGGTCCAGGGCTGCTCAAGACTGCGTGTTTTATGCCTAATCCTTTCCTCTAGACAAGCAGGAAGCACGAAACCTCTTCTGGCACTTAAGCAACGTCTAAGGAGATGGAAGGAGCACTGTGTGGGCTGCTGGCTGATGCAATCCTACTCACCCACAGGACCGGAGCATCACTCAGCACTGAGTGTGCACAGAGGGAGGTGCTCCTTCCCTCGAGGGCTTCACAGACCGGGGATGGCGGAGTGGGGAGCATAGAGGAGCCGCCTGAGTGAGGCTTGGGGAGGAATCTGTCAGCCTCGAGGGCCCCAGGGAGAAGGCTGGCTTCCCACAGTGAAGTTTTGGAAGAGGACGGACGTCCCGTGACAGTTTACCCCTTTGGGGTCTGGCGGTTGGCCTTCACAGCTGGCTTTTCCACTTCAATTGTGTGTGCTTTTTTTTTAAAAAAAAAGACACCTTGAAAAATCATCTGTAAAGTAGGCAGCATAGTCCATCACCTCGTAGAAGGAGGGACGGAGACCGAGCTTGCTGAGGGCCTGAGCCTGGGGCCTGCTGACTTCCGAGAACCCATCAAACACTAGCTGGTGTTCCCCTATCTCCAGCAGGAAAGGGGCGGCCGGACAATCTAGTGCGTCCCGCACACACTTTCTGTCACTGCCACGGCTTGCCAGAAGCCAAAGGACTCGCTTCAGACACAGAAGGAGGCTTTTAGAAACCCGACAAGGTTTTTTTTTCCCCTTCAATTTTTAGTTTGAGTTCCGGGGTACATGTGCAGGGTGTGCCGGCCTGTTACACAGGTAAACGTGTGCCATGGTGGTTTGCGGCACAGATCAACCCGGCACGTGGGTATTACGCCCCACACGCATTAGCTGTTTATCCCGATGCTCTCCCTCCCCTGCTGCCCCCAACAGGCCCGGCGTGTGTGTCGTTCCCCGGCAGGTGTCCGTGTGTTCTCATCGCTCAGCTCCCGCTTATCAGCGACGACACGCGGTGTTTGGTTTTTCCGTTCCTGCATTAGTTTGCCGAGGATGACGGCTTCCAGCTCCATCCACGTCCCTGCAAAGAGGCTGGAAGGTCTTAAAGGTGCAGCAGCTCCATCCGGCCAGCTTCCCGGCCCTCGAGATGAGCCCTTCTGTGGAATATGCTGGAGAGGTTGAGGAGAAGAAACATCAACGGTGCTCTATGCTTGTTTGTTTTTTGCCGTTTACGAAATTTTTATTCAAAAGTTAGTTTTCCAAATCTTGCTTTGTAATGATGAAATCATTCACCGTACAGTGGGGACTCGGCACCACACGGCGCTCCCTGGAGCATCAGTGCACACCCGCGGGCACACACAGATCGAAACACGCACGGTGCAGAGTGAGGTCAGCTGGACCGGGCTGCACGGCCTGCGCCCCTCTGCCTGCCTCACAGAGTCCCATTCTGTTTTAACAGTGGAATGGGATTCCTGGCAATTCTCCTTCCCTTCTTTGCACTGTGCTGTCTTGTTTTTTTCCAAATTCTGTATATGGAACATGTATTATCTTTGTAATCACAGTTTGTGGCGAAAACAATAATGCATCTTCAACCGTTTTTAGGAAGTTTCACAAGCATTATCTCACTGCGTTTCCACCACCCTTCTGTGAGGCACTTGCAGTTAGTGCCCATGGGGACATGGGCTCAGAGAGGTGCCGTGACTTGCCCAGCAGCACACAGCTCACAAGAGGCTGAGCTGGACTTTGGAACATGTGTTTTTTGTTTTGTTTTTTTTAGATTTTTTTTAATTGCATTTTAGGTTTAGTTTTAGATTTTTTTAATTGCATTTTAGGTTTAGGGGTACATGTGAAGAACATGCAAGATAGTTGCATAGGTACACACGTGGCAGCGTGATTTGCTGCCTTCCTCCCCATCACCTATATGTGGCATTTCTCCCCATGCTATCCCTCCCCAGCTCCCCAACCCCCGCTGTCCCTCCCCTATTACCCCCAACAGACCCCAGTGTGTGATGCTCTCCTCCCTGTGTCCATGTGTTCTCATTGTTTTTCATCCACGACAGCTCTTTCCATGGAACCAGAGCTGCCTCCATTGACAGATTAAAAGTTGTTAGAGTAAATATCACTGTTAGGATGATAGGTTTTCAGTCTTAGTTGGAAGAACCATTTTCTTGAGCAGGCAAGAGGTACACTTCACTCTCCTTGAGAGAGGACCCTGAAAACATACTCTGAACCCTTTCTCCCTCTCCTCTCATGCCCAGCTTCAAAACAAATATATTTTGACTGTGCTTAGCTTAAAAGAAAGTAAAGAGAGAGACGTTTACTAGTGGTAGGTAATGTGTACACTCTGTAACTACAAAATAATTTCTATTTATTTATTTGGAAGGGTCTAACCTCCTTTCTCTCAAACAACCCCTGTGGTGGGCACAGAAAGGAAAACTCAGCAGCAACCGTGACCATTGGAAACCGAGAACGCAGAGGACGCGCCAGCCAGTACAGAGAACGCAGAGGACGCGCCAGCCAGTACAGAGAACGCAGAGGACGCGCCAGCCAGTACAGAGGACGCGCCAGCCAGTACAGAGAACGCAGAGGACGCGCCAGCCAGTACAGAGAACGCAGAGGACGCGCCAGCCAGTACAGAGAACGCAGAGGACACGCCAGCAAGTGTGGGGTTTATTTCGGTTTCTTGACATGTGAGGGGCTTGGCGATCATGGAAACTGGTGCTTTTCTAACTTCATGGTGCAGAAACTCTTCTGTTCCAAGAACACTTGACACTAATAAAAAATTACTGAGGATCCACAAACATTCCCTTCTGCAGGCCATAGCCATCAATATTTATCATACTAGAAAATAAAACAGTCATTTTTAGCACATTCCATGTGTTGATTCATTTTAAAATAATGGCCCATTTCACATTAACATAGAAAATATATTTTTGTAAGAAATAACTATCTTACAAAACCAAAATATGCAACGAGAAGAGTGGCCCTGGTCTGCATTTCTGCCTCTGTCTTTATTTGGCACCCCATTTAGCAGAGTGTGGCTGGGTCCCTGCCTTCACTGCACTGCTCTTCATCACAGCCGGGTTCCCAGAACTCACTGCTGCCAGCCAACAGAGAAAGAAACCAAGATCCAGAGGGTGGAAACCCAGGCCTGGAGTCACGCAGCTGTGAGCAGCCCAGGTCGGGCTGGAGCCAGATCCATCTGACTCTAAACCCCTTCACCACTGTGCAGGGTCCTCCCCCAGGTGAACGGAGGCCGCAGCAAGGAATTGGATGGCAGGATCTTTTTTAAAAAATCTCCACCTTGCTGGGCACAGTGGCTCACACCTATAATCTCAGCACTTTGGGAGGCCAAGGCTGGTGTATCGATCCCCTGACGTCGGGAGTTCAAGACCAGCTTGGTCAACATGGTGAAACCCCGTCTCTACTAAAAATACAAAAAATTAACCAGATGCGGTGTAATCCCACCAGTGCACACCTGTAATCCCAGTTACTCGGGAGGCCAAGACAGGAGAATTGCTTGAACCTGGGAGGCGGAGGTTGCAGTGAGCTGAGATCGTGCCATTGCACTTCAGCCTGGGCAACAAGAGAGAAACTCTGTCTCAAAAAAAAAAAAAAAAATCTTCACCTGAATACTACTTTGAAAGCTGCTTTATGACCCCAGAGTACCCATCCCATGCCTATTGTCTGGACTGAAACATGTACGGGCCCTGTCTCACTGTCAAGTTTTAGTTACCAATTCATTTCTTTTATTTATTTATTATTTTATTAAATCTATTATTATTATTATTATTTTGAGACAGAGTCTCACTCTGTTGCCCAGGCTGGAGTGCAATGGCTTAATCTCGGCTCACTGCAACTTCCACCTCCTGGGTTCAAGCGATTCTCATGCCTCAGCCTTTTGAGTAGCTGGGATTACAGGTACATGCCACCATTCCCAGCTAATTTTTTTGTGTCTTTTTTGGCAGAGATGGGGTTTTACCATGTTGGCCGGACTGGTCTTGATCACCTGACCTCAAGTGATCTACCCGCCTCGGCCTCTATTATTATTATTTTTTTGAGACAGGATCTCATTCGGTTGCCCAGGCTGGAGTGCAGTGGCATGATTACGGCTCGCTGCAACCTCAACCTCCCGGCCTCAAGCAATCCTCCCGCCTCAGCCTCCGGGGTAGCTGGGAACACAGGCATATGCCACCATACCCTATTAATTTCAATTTTTTTTTGTAGCAACAGGGTCCTCACTATGTTGCCCAGGCTGGTCTCAAACTCCTTGGCTGAAGCAATCCTCCTGCCTCAGCCTCCCAAGGTGCTAGGATTACAGGTGTGAACCGCTGCACCCAACCTCATTTTTATTTGATTCCATGAGATTTTACCAATGGTGGAGCCCTTCCTGTGGCCAGGCACTCATCTGAGCTTCTCATAAACATGTACACTATTCCCCCTCATGGTAACCCTGTAGTGGAGGTACAGTTTTCACTCCCATTTTATAGATGAGAAAACCGAGACTCAAGATCTGAGACAAAGCCAGGATTTGGAGCCAGGCCCTCTGGCTCCAGCAAAAGAATCTCTTGTTCTGGTCTAAGAGAAAGTTGCCTGGAAGCAATGAAGGGACTGCCTCTGCCCGGAATGCTTGGGATGGCTTCCTGTTTCAGCATCAGCTTACTGGTGAGTGCACGATTTGCCGAGATCATGAGAGTTGAGAAAGGGTCTACAAGACACCCATCACAGGAACATGCTCACCCATTAACACCGGCTTTTGGATCCAAAGAGAGAAGAGGCACCCCCTCTCTCCTTCCTGTCTCCGTGGAGCTCCCGTGGCCCACTCTCCTTCCCTCTTACCCTGAGGACAGGCTGGCAGGCATCAAGAGGTCCCCACACTGCCTCCATGGGCCAGGAAGGTGGAAGCCGGCAAAAAGCCCTTGCCGTGGTGAATGGGGGTTTTCAATCTTATCTCAGATTCTCTTGAATTTGGCTGGTACGTCTGCGTCTGCGGGTGTTTCTGAAAGGTTTTTTTGTGGTCAGAGTGTGGAAGAAAAATGAGAACCGGGAAGGAAACAGGCTTGACTTTGTGGAGCAGTGTTCCAGGTTTCAAAGGAAATTGAGGGTGAGTCTGGGGTAAGGGCCTGGCTATGGATTTGAAGCAGGTCCCGGGAATCTGGGCAGAGCTTGGAAGGAACCTGCCGCCACCACAACCTCCTGACCCCGCTGTGCTGTGTCTGCTTTCCCTCACTGACCTCACACACAGGCTTCTCTTATGACTGCCTCAGGAAGGTAACCCTGCTGAAAAAAGTGTCTCCAAAAAGTAGCAGGGTAGAACCTACTGTTAGCAACTTGCTCAAGCTGTGTGACCCTGAGCAAGTTACTTACCCTCTCTGGGCCCAGTTCCCACATCTATAATGTTAGGTTGAGGCAAAAGCAATTGAGGTTTTCACCATGAAAAGTGATGTCGGCTGGGCACAGTGGCTCATGCCTGTAATCCCAGCACTTTGGCAGGCCTCCGTGGGCGGATCACCTGAGGCCAGGAGTTCAAGACCAGCCTGGCCAACAAAGTGAAACCCCATCTCTACTAAAAATACAAAAATTAACCAGCCATGGTAATCCCAGCTACTTGGGAGGCTGAGACAGGAGAATCGTTTGAAGCCAGGAGACGGAGTTTGCAGTAAGCCAAGATTGGACCACTGCACTCTCCAGCCTGGGCAACAAGAAAGAAAAACTCTGTCTCAAAAAAAAAAAAAAAAAAAAAAAAGTGATGGCAAAACCACAACTACTTTTGCACCAACCTATGGTATTGTCAAGCTAATGTAAGGATAACACTAACTCCTATCTCGTAAGGTCACTGTGAGGGTAAAGGAAGGCCCCAAAGGTGTACTTGCTTCCGTACGCCTCACTTGGGCGTGGTGGCAGCTATTAGGACTACAGTCCTCACTTTTCTGTTTCAATATTCACAGATCTGTTCCACGTCTGTCCTTAACTCTGACTCACAGTGGCCTCCAGTAAACTGAAATGCCGTGTATTGATATTTCTCATCTGGAATTAAGATGTCACAAGTGATCTGTATGGACCAACAGAGAAAAATATTTTCCTTCCAAGAAGGAGGAACTTATTCCGAGGTACCAGGCAGTGTAATTTGGATAAATGGAATGAATGAACGAATGGAGCAAAGGAAGAGTCAAGCTGGGGATCGAGAAGTTTTGCCCCGGTAACAGCTATTAGGAGATTTGGTGACAGGTCCATGTGTTGAACCAGATGAAACCAGGCTGGGAAAAATACTGGCAATTTGTAATTTCACAGAGGAGTGCCGGGCCTCGGGAGACGTCCTGCCCCGTCCCCATATTGAAGGGAGCCAGGAAGTAGGCGCGAAGGAAGGCAGCCTGCACATGTGGTTGTTGTTACAACTGCTATTGATTATTACAACTAAGCTGGGTCACTTTATCCTGGTAAATCTCAGGATAATGCAATTATAGAAGATAATCTGGAATCAGGCACTGTAAAAAAAATTCATTCATTTAAAAGAGAAGCTTAAAAATAACCTGAAAGGCACAACATCTTCTTTATTTTCACATCAGCTAAGGTTTCATTTTCCAGCATAGGGCCCTTCCCGCCCCCGACTGTCTTTACCCAGACACATTAAGTGCTTCACCAAGGTGCAAATCTCAAAGTGCGCTAAGTCAGGCCTCCGTTTAAGTCTTGCACATGAGCTCACTTTAGTCTTCAATTTATTTCTTATTTTTCAGGAATCGTTATTTTTGGGTGTTCCGGAAATTTTGCATTCTGGAAGTTTCTTTTGCTTTTCCATTTTAAGAGTTTTTGAATAAGATAAGGAAGTCAGAGTCTGTTTGGGGAATATCAAGGGATGATGTCAATTAAAAAGAGAAAACAGAAAAACAGAGACTGAAAACCCCGTGTTTCCACATCCACAGGGTCCTAATCCACGTAAATGGTCTCCTCGTTCCTTTTTTGTTTTGAACACTGAGAAAATCCCTTAACAGGGCATTCTGCTGCCTGCAGTACTTTTCTGTGGCTCAGGATTATCTGTTTTAGTGCAAAAGGATGGGAGATAGGCCACCTCCTTGGGGCTCTGCTACACACCCAGCTGTCACAGTGGCTGAAAGCCAGCCCCCTGGGTCAGAAGAGCTCCAGAAACACAGCGCAGAACTCAAAGACTTAGGCTGATGGGTTCATTACAGCAAATGGAGATTTTTGTTCACCAAGTAAGTGCTGTGCAGCCAAAGGGAAACTGAGTCAAGGAATGTTAATTACTTCTGGCACTGTCCCATTTAGCCATGGATTAACCCTTATCAGCAAGTGGCTTCTTAAGTCTGATTCTCCCCGGAGAGGAGGCTCAGCATGTGCCCCTTCACTGAAGTCACCCCTCTCTTCTCGGGATTGCCTGAGTAGGTAAAATCCCCTCGTAATCCTCCACCTCATTTTAGTTAATTTCCACCTCCTGCACAAACCCGTTTCCTCAAAGCTACCAAAGCGAGACTTAAAAAGCTTCACTTCATCCTCTGCCCTTGCCCAGATTTCTGCAGAGATAAGAAAGACTACAGAAGGGCCACCCTGCAGTCTACACGGTTGTGGGGAAGGGGACAGAATCTTCCTAGTAAAGTGGATATTTTCTCAATTTTTCTTCCTGGCTATATAGAAATATCATTCTATTTTGTCACTGCACTTTTGATATTGTATATTGGCAATAAATGTCAATGGCATCCTGTTCTAACTGCTAGAGGTGGCCAAAGGGCGGAGGAAGAGAGGGTCACCAAATTGCATGTGGGCTCTTGTGGTCTGCCTGGCTAAGCTGCCCACGCTCCCAGGACCTCACGGTATAAGTGGGAAGCAAGACCCCTTTCACGGAGCTAATTCAGGCTTCAAGCCTCACTTGGCCTCCTCCACGGAACAACACCCTCGGTGTTCAGTGGCTGGCGCTGAGATTGCAAGGTGCCAGAAGGAGACCGTGGAGCATGGAGGGTTGCTGGGGGATCTGGCCATCCCCTTGAGGCTGAAGCTCTTTTTCTCTTCTTTCTGTCCCAGCCTGACAGGGAGAGTGGATTCAGCAGAAGTAACCAGGAAGGGCCTGTGAGTCCGGCCAGGGGCAGCCACACTGAACCTGCCCTCCATTGGGATTAGCAGGGACGGAGAAGAAAGCCTGTGGCTGCTTGAAGTCACCGAGGACTCGGAGGAGGACTGCGAAGGAACTACGCAGACAACGCTACAGAGATCAACTCCTGGTGGCCGGGGATGGAACTGCAGCCAGAACCCAGAACTGGAGGGAGCCCGCCAGGGAGGACAAAGAGCCCCCGACCTGGGAGATAAGTACTTTCCTTCCACTGGGCTGTTATTAATGTATTGGTCTCTATTTGAATTTCCTCATGTAAGCAAGTGAACAAGACAAAAATTCAAAACACCTGGTGGTTCCAAACTTACTCATTTTTTTAAAAACAATGCTACTAATAAAGATGAGAGCAGGAACGGTGGAGTCCAGATGAACCACAGCTGCCGGTTCAAGTGACAGGTTCGCATCCCTTTCTTCTCTTTGAGTGGGGAAAAGGAAAGGCATCAGCAGCTTCAATTCATTTAATACAGATTTCCATCATTGTTATCCTAAGCAGAATCACTGTTATCGCTGTAATAACATTTGCCTGGCATCCCCGCTCGCTGGGTGCCGTGCATGTGGTGACCACATTGTCTGCACCAGAAGCCTGGAGAGTCACCGGCTTTGACGAGGAGGGGGTGCTCTGTGGGGTGATTGGGTGCGGGCAGGCAAGACCGGTCGGCTTCTGTCCATTAGGCGGTGTTTCTCGGGGTGGCTCTGAGACTGGTTGCATCACAGTCACAAATACCTGTTACTTACATAAGAATGAAAGGAGACTTGCATTTTTTTAAGGCAAATTCTGCAGATTCTTCTTACACACATGGAAACCTGAGTGTCCCTGCTTTGAGCCAACACAGCATCTGCTTCACTAACATGGAAAAGCAGAATGAGGAAACGCATCCAGGAGAAGGTACTCACAGGGCTGCAGAAAGCTCTTTTTCCCCTTCTGCTCTTTTCTGGGGGACAGAACAAGAAGTAGGTCATGAAGACACAGGGGAACTGGGAGAAGTTTTCTATGCTGGGAGGTGAGAGGTTCTCAAGTCCTCAACTTGGTGGTTCTGAATTCATGATCTTTCTGAGGGGTTAGGAACCCTTCTGAGAATCTAGCACAATCTATGAACATGCAGAAATGCATGTGTCTATTAAGATTTCAGTCCATTTCAGAGGCTCACAGTCTGAAACCCACTGCCTAAGTCACTCCAGGTTGAGAAGCCCAGCTCCAGCTCAAATCCGGATTTCACAAGGGAGGCGGGATAGCTTTGTGGTGAAGAACATGGGCCTGGAGTTGAATTACCTGGTTCCAATCCCAGCTTTGTCACCCACATGGGCAAGTTACTTCATATCTCCACGCCTCAGTTTCCTCATCTGTAAAAATGGGGTCATGCTCATGTCTACCTCACAAGGTTATAATGGGCATATTTCTGCATAATGACATGGTCAAACGAGTGCTCTTGTGCAAACAGGGAGGGAGGACTATTCATATTCATATTGACCAATTATGATTGTTGCTGTCATTGCCGTTATTACCACTGACAAGCAAACCTAAACCAGAGAGGGAAAATAATTGGTCCAGGTCACAGAGTGTCCGGAGCATCGCATGGTGGCCCCCACTTTGGGGCTCTTCTCAGGCTCCCCCCACCTTGTTTCCTGCCATCTCCTCTTCATCATGGGGGACTTCCAGGGGGCAGAACTCCTTCCAGGCTGATAGGAAGGAGTGGAATACTTTGCTTTCACATCTAGGCTCCCTACACACCTTTCTCCAGAAGAGGTGTCCGTGGCTCCCAGCAAGCAGAGGACATTTCAGGGTTCTTTCCGTTCCAATTCCCATGAAATCTAGAACTCCAAAAGGCACTAGCATGAACCTTCTCAAATCACAAGGGACCGATGGAATAAGCTTCGGGCATTAGCTCAGGAAAATGGAAACCACTCAAGCCTTGTTTCTTCTGATCCCCACGGACCCCCTCCAGTTGAATGTGGAAGTCACTGAGCTGCTCCATTTTCTCAGCATCCAAAGTTTTCCTCCGTTCATCCCAGCATGTGTTCAGTATTCTCAGTCAGTGATGTGTGGGGGTTCCAGCATGGAGCCGTAGTCACAGCCTGCAAGCACATCGCCATGACACGGGCAATTTTGAGGTCGGCCAAGCAGAAGCAAGCTGCAAGTTCCAAAGAAAGCCAAGTTGTGTGAGCAAAATGCTTATAAAGATTCTCGAGTTCACACATTGCATTGAGATTGCCCCAGAAGCCTTCCTGGAAGGCAGTGGCCAGCTGGGCAGTCTACTTGGTGATTGGGAAATGATGATGAAAGGCTGGCCAGTGTGTTAGGCGGGCTCCAAGTGAACACGTTATCGGTTGATTACAGGGTCAGACAGTTTAAAAATGTACCACGTCGTGTTCTTCGTGTTCTTAACCAGCCGTGGTTGGAAAGATGTGGGTGAAATGAGAAGCAGCCTGAATGCACCCCTAAAAGATGCCAGGTGAGGTTTGCGATGTTAATTCCCACCCCCGATTCTGGGCTGCGAAATTTAGCAGGCACAAGGGGCAATGCTTATTACCTTCCATATCCGTGAGTTTTCTCTCTGGGATAAACTAGGAAATAGTGGAGAATGGGCAAGAAATCTCTCCAGATGTGTTTCTAGAGCAAAGAGGTTTGAACCAAGAGATCTCGAACCACTGACTAACCTCTGATAACTTCTGAGGTTAACCCACCTGTCCAATGAAGATGCAGGCTGGTAGCTGGTCTTTGGCTAGCTGTGTCTGAGGGTGCATCCAGAAGTGCTAGTGAAGAATGTACTCCCTCTGTTTGTCTGTGTTTTATTCTAGATCAGTTCTGGCTTGTATGCGCTCCAGAGTATGGGATCTGGAACCAGGCTGCCTGGGTATGAGTTCTGGCTCCTGCTTCCTTGCTGTGTGTCCTTGGGCAAGTCAGCTAACCTCTCTGTTTTGTTTCATCATATATAAAGCAGGGATATTAAAGCTACTGCATCATGTGGCCGTGAAGATAGGGTGCTTTGAAGATGTAAAGTGCTTTGTAGAGTGCCAGGCACAGGGAGCGCTCTTTAGGGACATGTTTTTGTCATTACTGCGATGATAATGGGCACTGCGACAGTGCCCATCAGTCAGCAATGTCAGAAGGCTGTGTTGGGTGACTCCAGCTTCTCCTTTGGGAAATAGAGCCTGAAAGGGAGCTGGCAAAACCAGGAAGAGAAATGGGTGTCCCTGTTTGTGAGAAAGTGTCACTAGTCCTTCGAGCCCATGTGCTCCATCTGTAAAACTGAAGGCATCTAATTCAATCAGGTGGTTGACATTTTAAAAGATTTCTTTCTCTTTTATCTTTCATTCCTTCTTTCCTTCCTTCCTGTCATTTAAAAAATTTCTTTCTTTTTTGACATTTAAAAAATTTATTCTCTTCCTTTCTCTTTCTTTTTTTCTTTTTAGAGACAAGATCTCACTCTGTCACCCAGCACCCAGGCTAAAGTACAGTGGTGCAATTATAGCTCACAGCAGCCTGAAACGCCAGGGCTCAAGCAATCCTCTTGAGTGGCTGGGACTACAGGAGGGCACCTTCATGCCCAGCTACTTTTCTGTATTTTTTGTAGAGATGGGATCTCACTATGTTGCCCAGGCTGGTCTTGAACTCCTGACTTCAAACAATCCTCCTGCCTCAGCTTCCCAAAGTACGGGGTCATTGAGTTTTTGAAAGGGGCAGGAATTAACCAAGGACTCTGCCTACCCAAAATGTGTTCTTCAAGCAAATTTCTGGGGTCTTTCCTAGACCTAGGTGTCCATCACTGGTATCCTCTTCTGACTTCAGAGTTGAGCTTTGCCAGTCCTTTGGAGTGCTGGTGCTTGTCTTGTTTGGGGCCCTCAGAAGCAACCTTGAGACAAGGATTCCAGCACAAATATGTATTTGGGAGGTGATCCCAGGAAACAGCAGTAGGGGAGTGGACAAGTGAGGACACGACCCAGGAAAGGGGAGGAGCCAGTGTGAGGGGGATGTCCTTAGGTCAGTGTCAAGCATTAGGAAATCACACAGCACAGACCTCAGAATTATGCCACCCAAGGAGAGGGAGCTGGAGTATTTATACACCAGCTCTCACCTACATTGGTTCAAGACTGCTCTGGGTATAGGGATGCCCTGGCACTCCAGGGGCTTTAGATAGCCCTCAGCCAGTGGGATTCAGGTGCTGGGTTTGGATGTGGTCAGGGTGAGGGCAGTCTGCTATGAGACCTGTCAAGGAAACAGTTCTGCCTTTCCAGGGCACCATGACTTCCTCCTTCGTTTTGATTCATTTGGTGTTTACATTCCCAGCGTGTGATGGTTCTGCCTTTGTGTGTTCTACTTGTTTTACTAGATGTGTCTTGTGCCCTGTGTGCATACTAAGTTCTTTGAAGGCAGAAATGTGGCTTTTGCTATGCTCAGATAACAACACAAACTGTAAACATAGATATGTTGATGTGTTTATATGTTTCCTCTAACCCCTAGGGCCACTACAGAATATTCCAGAATGGTCAACCTCACCTCTGCCTCCCTCCTCTTCCTCAAGGAATGTCTTTTCAGCTAACGAGGAGCCAGATGTATGACACAGCAAAGGAATGAGGTGGCTGAAGACTGACTGACTCAGAGTGGAGTTTTGGAAGCAACTGTAGCCCTCGTGCAGTAGGCAGGTGTGACGGAAAAAGTGGGTGCGGAAGGGTCTCCTGTTGGGGATGGTGTGCCCAGATCCCTTTGTGGTTTTGGAGAAATGTAAGGAAAGGATATGAGAAGCTCTAAAATTGCTTTTGATTTTTTTTTTTTACTTCAGGGAGTACACGTGCAGCTTATTGCATGAGTACACTGTCTGATGCTGAGGTTTAGAGCACAGAAGGTCCTGCAACCCAGATGAGTGAAGAGCACCCAGTACCTAGTTTTTCAGCTCATGACCCCCTCCCTCCTCTCTCTAGCAGTTCCCGTGTCTATTGTTGCCATCTTTATGTCCGTGCATATTCAATATTTACCTCCCAGCTATAACTGAGAATATGCAGTATTTGATTTTCTGTTCCCTCATTAATTCACTTAGGTTAATGGCCTCCAGCTGCATCCACGTTGCCACAAAGGACAAGATTACGTTCATTTTTTACAGCTGCATAATATTCCACAGTGTGTATGTACCTCATTTTCTTTATCCAATCCACCACCGATGGGCACCTATGCTGATTCCATGTCTTGGTTATTGTGAATAAAACTGCCATGAACATGTGAATGCATGTGTCTTTTTGGTAGAATGACTTTTTTGCCTTTGGGTATATCCCCAATAATAGGATTGCTGGGTCAAATGGTGGTTCAGTTTTAAGTTCTTTGAGAAATCTCCAAACTGCTTTCCAGAGTGGCTGGACTAATTTGCATTCCCACCAACAATGTATAACTGTTCCCTTTTCTCCACACCCTCACCAGCATCTGTTATTCCTTGGCTTTTTAATAATAGCCATTCTGACTGGTATGAGATGGTATCTCATTGCAGTTTTGATTTGCATCTCTCTAATAATTAGTGATGTGGAGCATTTTTTCATATCTTCGTTGGCTGCTTGAAAGTTTTCTTTTGAGAAGTGCCTGTTTATATCTTTTGCCCATTTTTAATTGGATTATTTGTTCTTTGCACTGTGTATCTTTGAATTGCAACAGTTTTTGGAAATTGAACCTCATAGACTCTGGGCTTATTGGGGTTACAGCTGTATTTCCCAGAAAGCAGAAGTATATATGCCACAGGCAGCCAGCAAGATTACTAAACAAATTGATGGCTATGAACTTCCAGAACTGGAATATACTTCACAAACCCTCTAGTCTAGGAATCTCAAACTCAAATGTTTCTGTAAAATTGCCAGATAAAACAGGATGCCCAGTTATATTTTAATTTCAGATTAAAAATTAATACTTTTAAAATATAAGCATGTTCCAAACACTACACAAGACATACTTATAGTAAATTTACTAAATCTGGCAACACAGCTTTAGGGCACGTGCCAGTCACAGAATTTAAAATAATGAAACGCAGGGCCAGATGCGGGGGCTTATGCCTATAATCCCAGCACTTTGGGGCAAGGTGGGTGGATCATGTGAAGTCGGGAGTTTTAGACCAGCCTGGCCAACCATGGCCAACATGGTGAAACTTCATCTCTGCTAAAACTACAAAAATTAGCCAGACGTGGTGGCAGGCACCTGTAATCCTGCTACTTGGGAGGCTGAGGCAGAAGAACTGCTTGAACCTGGGAGGTGGAGGTTGCAGTGAGCCGAGATCGTGCCACTGCACTCCAGCCTGGGTGACAGAGGGAGACTCCATCTCAATCAATCAATCAATCAATCAATCAAAATAAATAAAATGCATCATTGGACAATAGAGAGTGGTAGGGAGTGGAGAAGTTTCAAATTGGTGAGCAAATGCCCTAAGTGGACAAAAACCCATCTTCTGAACCACAGCCATGTTTTAAGTAAAGACTGTGAAGTGCAGAGGGGAGAAGAAGCAATGAGCCAAAGAGCCTCTATGTAGCCCAGGCAGAGGGGAAGCCGCTTTTGGGATTCCTCACCCCAGCCACCGTCCCTCCCACTGCATCACTGTGGGAATCGGTGTGTGCATCAAAAATATGCAGCCTCAGATGCCATCCTCCCACCTTCAAAAGGGCAGGTGATGACTCTTCAGGGTGATTGCGATTTCACGGATCAAGAGGTGTAGCCAGTTCACATTTTTTCCCCCAAGAAAATGAAGCCATTACCAGACATTGAGCCACAGAGGGACTGCCTTGGTCTCTGGTGGTATCCAGGGGCGCCCCTCCTTTTCTCCCTGATGCAGCTGGCTGTATGATTTTTCTCCCATTTTTGTCATGTCAGGTGCTCTTGATAAAGGCATTACAATAGTAATGTTATGTGATGTGGTCCAGCTTCCTGGGCAAGTCATCCCCCGTTTTGGCGTCTCAGTTTCCTCATCTGCAAGATGAGAGAGTTGGACAGATGATCCCTAAGGTCCCTCTGATCTGTAATGGGTGTGACCAAATGCCTGGTCTGTAATGAGGGTGACTAGATGCCTGGTCTGTAATGAGTGTGACCAGTTTGCCTGGGGAGCTCCTGATTTATGCCTGCTGCTCAGTAGGGACCTCAACAGTGTCCCCCATTACTCTCCAAAGCATCCGCATTTGCATGAAAAATCATGCACCCCTCAAGCAGTGGTGTGCTGGAGTCCCCTTATACCTACTCCTCAGGACTGACTGTTCCACACTCAAAACCGGCCACGGTGAGAGCATTTACACCACGGCCATCAGCAGGCCCCACAGATCACAGCCTCCCCTGTAGAGCTGCTGTTCAGCATCCATCAGCACCTCGCCCACTCTGGCTCTAATGATTGACTGCTTTGCATGCATGTCTGGGCCAACTGCCAGGTTGTCAGTGAGCAAACATTTGACAACAAAGTCCACTAAAAAGAAATATTTTGGTTACAATCCAGTTGGCACAGTAAGTATTTTGGTTATTCCAGTGACTGAAGCATGAGAATTCCACTCAGCCCAGTGTCTGTCCTGGTGCTCATGGTTACAATGAGGATGAAAGCAAGGCCCACTGATTGGGAGGACGATTTTCTGTTTCACCAGCTGGTATCCTTGAATTGCCCCAGATATTGGAAACACAATGTCTTGGCCATAGCAGAGGCTCCTGGCACTCTGGGGGGAACGAAGAGCCTGGGGTTGCTTCTTCCCACATCTCCCACTGACCCACTGAGTAGCAGGGTGACCATCTTTCTTGATCTCAAATGCCCACTTGAAAAAAGAGCTGTTAAAATACAGCCTGTGCCCATGCGTGAATAGGCTGCAGAAGAGGTCTTCCCTGCCCATGTCTAGGCCTTCAGACGGCAAGCCTTCTCTCCTACGGGTCTTTTTCCACCCCCATGCTCAGGAGCGTGTACGAATGTTCCCTCATCCTCCTCATCCATTTCAGAAGGTGTACCTGAAATATGCTGTACATGTTCCCAGGAGCCACAACCACAAGCAGGGACATCTTCTTAACCTCAGGATTTCTGTGTGGCATCATCAGGGAGCCAGAGAACCAGGGAGCCTGGATGGCAAAGGTCACATGGAGGTGAGTGACCAACCGGGGCAGAAATGAGGGCTCCTGTCTCCCAGAAAGAATGTAATCCAGGTGGCCTAGTCACTTGGAAAAGTAGAGGCCCTTAGAGGTGATAGAGTCAATCCAACTCATTTTACAGATGGGTAAACTGAGGCTGGAGGGACAGGGCACCCACAGAAGAAGTTCTACGTGGTTGTCAGGAGTAAGAAGCCCTCAGTAGGACTCAGTTATCCCCGACACTTAGACAAAGTATCTAACCTCTTGGCTCCCAGTTTGCTCGTGTACAAAATGGGGAGAACACGAGTTCGCACATCTTGGGGGCTGGTTGAGAATTAAGTGAGACACGTTGCCTATAAATGGACAGCATGTGATGATCATGCAGCTGGGGCTGGACCAGGGCAATTTGCTCGTGGAGAGTTTGATACTATTAATGCCTTTTTTTTTCTTTTTCTTTTTCTTTCTGTGGCTATAGTTAGTTGCCTTCTCAGTGTCTATTATCTCCCTAGATTCCTAACAGGAATCTGAACCTTTCAGTCCTGTGGTTTGCGTGGGCTCAGGAGCAAACAACCACATGCTCTGTCTTCCTTGATGCTGTCATGGATTTAGAAATGAGGTTGTTACGTAAATTAGGGAAATCAGATGTGATGGGAAGACCTCTCTCTTCTACTGTCGGCAAACAGGAAACATGGAACCCCAGCTACTGTCAGGAGCTACCTGACAGCCACATGGGAAATCGTTCTGAAGGCGAAGGTGCCACACAGAGGGAGAGACACAGCCCTGGTGACAATATCAACCTCAGGAACAAACAGCCCGAAGCCCTCCCTATCTCTGGACTTTCAGGTACCTGGGCAGGTAAACCCCCTTTACAGTTTAAGCCAATTTAGATATATTCTACTTGCACCCTAACTATTGATGCGATTTCCCTAGGTCACACAGTGCCAGAGCTCAGTGTCTTCAGCTTCTCAGTACATGAGATAGTGTATGAAAAGCCGCAATGCACAGCATCCAACACGTATCAGTGATCCATACAAATTAACTCTCTCTCTTCCTCCCTTTCCTATTGCAGTCAAAGCAATTTCTTCTACACCATCAAGTTAGATTTCTGGGTTGCTCACGAAGAAACATGCTTGTTAGTCTGGATAGTTTGGAGCTTCTTCAAATAAATGCATGCCTTGGGAAATATGACTGATAGAAGACGTGGCACACAAACCCATTTGGGGTGCAGAGAAGCACTAGCATACTAGCTGCGGGGCTGAGTTTAAAACGGAGAACTGGCCATGTTTAGTTAAGACTTTATGAATTACTTTTCCATGATTCCACTTGCTGCTTGAAATTCACCTAAGCAAGGATAGAGAACCCAGTGGAAAGGCATTTTCTTAGGTTGGAAGGCAAATCTCTCCCCCACAGTGTGATTCAGGGACCCAGGTGCCCCCTGCTTGGTGGCTCTCCTCATCCCCAGCTGGATTTCATAACCCACACTCTGTGGGCCACAGGGAGTGCAGGAGGTTCATAAGCAGGGATGGAAAAGACAGACACCTTTATTTTCACTCACCTCTAACTGACATGTAGCTTTGGTTCTATTAAGAATGCCAGAAGCAGACACCAGCAGTAAAAGCAGCACCCATGACCCTTCTGGCCGTGGAAATCAGGTATTTTCTTATCACAAGCCAGCTGTGGATATCATGAAACTCTCTACTTTTATTTGCAATTGCAGTGGCTACTACATGCCTGTTATTGAATGCATTGGGGAAGTGCACCCATGTTTATACGTTGTCGCATGTTCGTATATTTCAATGTCATAGAGTTTCCTTCTGCTCCTACATAGTTCACAGATCTAAAAGCATTGTTCTGATAGTTTCAGAGACTTCATCAGATGTGGAAGGGTCCAGGGCCCAATAAAATTAATACACCATACCCTGGGGGTTTGTTCTGTGCATCTGCCAGTGAGAGGGGAAGGAGGGGGAGAGGACACCTCCATGACACAAGCCTTGGCTGAGATGTGACATGCACCACCCTCACTCAAACCTCCTCCAAGTGCCTGTCACCAGGAGGACACAGGAGCCACTCCATGTCTCAGTGGCATGGACAGGCATGGGTCAGGGTGGGGGCGGGACAGTGGGAGGCCCCTGTCACCAGTGCTAAGAGCGAGAGCCAGGATTGTTACAAGATTCAGAAGAGATCACCCATGCAATGCCCTTCCCTGGGCCTAAATATATCTATGTATCATCATTATTATTACTGTGTGATTGTTATGCCCCATAATATCTGTTTCCCCTCTGGGTTACCCAGAGACTATGAACTACTTAAAGCAAAGGGCTGTTCCTGATTCATCTCATTATTTCCAGCACTGACCACAGGGCCATCATTGTTCACTTGTCCCAATATTTGTGGGATTCCACTGGGAACAAAGGGAATTGGGACAAGTGACTAATGATGACATACAGTTGTTTTTCTGACACTCCTGCCTCCAGGAAAGCAAGGCAAAAGACCCGTGTCGCTGTCCTCAGGCAGTGGGACACATTCTTAAATGACTGAGCCACATCCATGCCTCTGCCCTCAAGTAAGGTTTGCCTGCTTCAGCATACTTGTTGAAAATCAATTGCACATGAACCCTCATGTGTACACGTGTGCACACACAGATGCATGCACGCACATACACACATGCACACACCAGCCAGACACTGCTTCTTTCCTTCTCTCACTCCCACCCTGCCTCCAAGAGGAATATTTATGATTTTTAATAAACTGTGACCACGGCTAATTAGGCTCCTTGCCCATGCCCCCAAGGCCACTAAGGGGCTGTGACGGTCGGCATTTCCTATCTCTGAGTACAGCAAGGCTGCGCATGCCACACTGATGAACTCACGGGGTAGCGGGCTCCTTCCCTGCCGCCTGGGAGAGTGTTCGTCTTTCAAACCAGATTAAAAGAAAACAAGAGCTGGGCCCATCCCAGCTCCACGAGCCCAGAATTATGCACTTCACCGAAGTAGGAATGTGGCCCATTCATTACTGTTTGTCATCAATTAATGACTCTGTGAAAAAAGGCCCCCAGGGTGTGCTGACCGCTCCCCTGCCCCCACCACAGAGGGCAGTGGGAGGGACTGCTGTGTGCTATGGAACTGGTTTAACTCCCCTAGCGTGGAAAGGGGTCTCCTGCCTGTGTGTATTGGAGCTGCCTTTTGGGAGGGGAGCAGGGAGGCCCCCAAAGGGAATGAGCATCTGGGGAGAGAAAATCTGCCATGGTTCATTTGCTGAACCCAGTGAGCAGCAGCATGGAGTGGCCTGGCTCACCCAGGAGACCAGGCCAATGCGTTACATGCAATTTAGTGGCAGGTCTTGGTCACTCCAGGGCAGTGTCTGAACCGTCCTGGCTCATTAACTCCAACGACTGACGTGGCCAGTGGGGAGGAGAGGACTGGAGGGTCAGCAGTCAGCCTATTCCCTGGCAGTGGCTGAAGGAACCCCATCCTCCAGAGACATTCCCAGGCCTGATGCTTATCTGTATGGGAGGGAGGGAGCCGAGGGTGACAGTGAAACCATGATCTCATTCCCGCTGTAGTGCTGGTGTGCCTGGAGCCAGGCTGCAGGGCTGAGTGCCGCAGCCCCGTGCACAGCCAAGGGCAGTGGCTTTGCAGACTGTGTGTGTCTCCATTTCCTCCCCTTGGAACGGAGATGACCATGGTGGATCCCTGGCTCCTAGGGTTGCTGGAAGCGTCAGATGCACCCATTGGTGCACATGCTTAGGACCAGCACAGGCTCTAGAAGGAATGTAAGGTCTTACTGTTTTTATCAGAGATGTGATTGCAAAACCGTCTGTGCCAGGGAGATTATAGGTGAAAATCAGATGTGAAAATCCTGATGATATCAGTAATCACCCAGCATTTAGGGAACACTGACTATGGACCAGGCCCTGAGCTGAGCGGGTCACAAATACCTCTGCATTGAATCCCCTCCGCCCCGACCCCGACATTGCCGAGCACACATTAGCACTGCCATCTCACAGGGCAGGAGCTAAGAGGATGGGAGGTCAGTAAGGGACAAGGCTGGAATTAAACGCAGAGCCAGCTGGTTCCGAAGTGTGTGCAGCCAACTGTCCCACAGTGTGTGTGGTTATTTTACATATTAAGACCAGCACAGCCTTTGCCCCTCTTTTGGAAAACACTTGATTGAAGAATAAGTGTGAGGGATTTTGTGAAGTGGACACACCTGTGCCAGCATCACACAACTGCATCACCAGCTCAGGAGCTGCTCCCTAACCCACATCTCAGAACCTGGCCATCCTGTGCCCCCGCCCAGTCATCACCCTCACCAGAAGACCACTGCCCTGATCACTCTCAGACCTGGTGCTGGCTGCTTCGGAGCCATCAATACTGGGATCTGGCCTCTTCCCCTCAACGCCATGTCTGTGAGATTTACCCCGGCCCTGGGCGGCCGCCATTCCTACTTTTTCACTGTGAACAATTCTCAGAGTATTTTGGTCTCCACACATTTTTGCTTTCTTAAGTATCACTGGGGACTCTAAACATCTTTTATTTAAATATTTTGTCACGTTTAGGCCTAAAACTACTTAGCTAAATATAAAACAAAACTAAGAGAATTTTTTAAATATCTGTGAGTTCATTCGAAAGAATAAACTCATTGCATGTTAATGTTAAATCACATGTTTTTTGTAAGTGGCATTCTTTTTTTCCAAAAAGTGTAGTGGGTAGAGGGGTGTCATGTCACACTTAACAAAGGAGAAAGGGACACTCCCAGCTACCTCCTCATCAGGTTTCTGGGCAGACACACGTCACACAGCCCCTGGAAAACTCCACACGCTCATGTGAGGAGAGGGAAAAGGTTAATAACATCTTAGCAATATCATGAAACCTGTTTCGGCTTCTCAGATCCCCTCAAAGATTCTCAGGGGCCGCCAGAGTCCCTGGCCCTCACCTGGGCGCCTCTGCTGGGTTCAGGTGGCATCCATCATGCCAATATGCTGCCACTGGCTTCTCTGTTCTCGCGCTGATGAGCCTTTGGGTGGTTTCCAGCCTTCGATGGTTATGAATGAACTTGTACTAACATTCTTGCGTACGTCTTTCGGTGCACATGTGCACACACACGCACTTCTGTTGGGAACATGCCTATGAGTGCAGTGATCGCATCACGAGGCAGCTCTACGTTAGTTCTAGTACAATCGATCTTACCAAACTGTTTTCCAAAGTACTTGCCCCAATGCTCCCAGCACCAGAATACGAGTGTTCTAGTTCATCCTCCTCCTCTTCTGCTAAGTGACTCATTTTAACATAGCTAGAGTCAAGGGGAGAGAGGAAGGAAACCTAGAAAACAGACACTTTGTTTTGTCTTGTTTTGTTTTAGACGGAGTCTCCCTCTATTGCCCAGGCTGGAGAACAGTGGTGCGATCTTGGCTCACTACAACCTCCACCTCCTGGGTTCAAGCAATTCTCCTGCCTCAGCCTCCGAGTAGCTGGGATTATAGGAGCTCGATTCACCCCGCCTACCTAGTTTTTTTTTGTATTTTTAGTAGAGACAGGGTTTCACCATATTGGCCAGGCTGGTCTTGAACTCCTGACCTTGTGATCCACCTGCCTTGGCCTCCCAAAGTGCTGGGATTACAAGCATAAGCCCCTGGAGTAAGTCCAGGGCTCCAAAGGCCCATAAACCACGAGCACTGACGTCTGAGGGCAGGACAAGAGAAACGTCCCAGGCTGGGAGAGAGAAGGAACTCGCCGTTTCTCTATCTTGTTGTTCTTTGCAGGCCCTCAGTGGACTGAATGGTGCCCACCCACATTGAGGAAGAGTGTTCTTTTTACTTGGTCTACTGATTCTGATGCCAATTTCTTCCAGAAACGCCCTTACAGACACACCCAGAAATCGTGTAATCCCAGCTACGTGGGCACCTCTTAGCCCAGTCAAGTCGACACACGAAATTAACCATCACGAGCCCACCCCTCATCAACCTGGCACCATCACACCCCATCTCCAAACAAAGACAATGATAAGGTTGTGATTCTACCTAACACCATACAGCTCTACTGCACACAACCGAAAACACACTAACGTCTTCCCCAGAAGAGGCCCTTGAGTGACGTTCACTCTCCTGACACAACTTAACTATGATGTAAAATGAACAATACTGCAATACTGACATGAAGCCAATTCGTCTTAAGTTATATGATAAAGAAATATGAGAGGAAAGAAAGCAAATACATTTGCTGAATATGTACATTTACACACGCGGGTATTCCTAGCAAGAAGAAGAAGGAAATGCTCACGACAGGTAACAAGTGCTGTGTATGCTCCTCTGATTTCCAAAGGGTAAACTTGGACGTTTTGTTTCTTAACCTGTGGAGAGTATGTTTTGTGGCGTCTTTACAATGTCATGAAGTATTTATTTTCCTGACAACTTCCTTTTGTGATGACAATGTTTATTTACAAAGCGACCCATGGTTTGCCGCAGGGTGGGGCGCGCCCTGGGGTGGACGGTCTGCAGTACTGAAGCCAGCTGGGCAGGTCGGGGTGGGTGTGGGGGAGAGCGTGCAGATACTTCAGCCTTCTGCGTGATTGATGTGTAGTGACCAGGTCGCCACCTCCGCATTTGGCCATTACCACATCAGAAAGCAATGGAATCACCCAGCGGGGCCGTACGGCAGACGGGATTTTTGAACATAAGCCCCTGGGAATCCGATCCGTGAAACGTTCTCCATCCCACCCTCAACGTACTCGCCACACAGGGTGGACAACTGCAGAACATAATGATGATAATCATTTGAATGCATGGCTGGCAGCACAGGTGTGAACGCCACTGGTGCCAACCTCGGGGCCCGGCAGGACCGCGGCTGCTTTCTGTGGGAGTGGAAGGCTTCCATCCCATTCCTGACCAGTGGTTAATGGGCTCCTGTGCCCATCCTTCTGGTTTCCCCCAAGCCTTCCCACCTTGACATTGTTTCCATGACGTGAGCAGTGGGACGTGGGTACTCGGCAATCTGCACACACATCTGTTCTTCTTCCCTGAGACAGGCGCTGCCATCTGAGGGCAGGACCTCAGAGACAGAATGGCATTTCTATGCAGGCCACCACGAAGCTCAGGGAGGAAGGGGATGAGAAGGGGCCTCTGGGTGGCGGCATCTCCTGATGCAATTAGCCCGAGTGGATCTCGCCTCCTGAGGCTTGCCGGCTCAGGGGCTGAACATTTGCTAGGGCTGTGATGGGGACCCCCCACCTTGCAAGGGCGACATATGGCTGAGGAATTCGCAGCCTCAGGAGTTGGGTCTTGGGCGCCTCTGTTCCCAGATTCATCACTGAGGTGGGCTGGGCCGTGAGATGCCTTCTTTGGGAAGCAGCTTTTCCATGCTGAAGTGCTTGGAAGGGAGAGCGAGGGCAACTCCAAGAACCATCGTGGGAATCTCCCTCCTTTTCAAAGGGTGGGACTCAGTGAAAGCTTTTCAATTATTTTAGCAGGGGCTATTGAAGAATACTATTACACAAGGGGTAAAGACTTTAGGGTAATAGAAAAGCAGGGTCCTTTTTTATTTTGAGACAGGATCTTGCTCTGTCACCCAGGCTGGAGTGTAATGGCACCATCAAAGCTCACTATAGCCTCAAGCTCCTGGACTCAAGCAATTCTCCTACCTCAGCACCCTGAGTAGCTAGAACTACAGGCATGTGCCACACCACTCTGCTTTTTTTTTTTTTTTTTAAGAGATGGGAATCTCACTATGTTGCCCAGGCTGGTCTCAAACTCCTGGGCTTGAATAATCCTCCTGCCTCTGTCTCCCAAAGTGCTGGGATGAGTCACCACACTTAGCTAAGTCTTTCTTCAAAAAAAAAAAAATTTGGTAGAGATCGGGTCTTGCCTTGTTGCCTGGGCTAGTGTCCAACTCCTGGCTTCAAGCAGCCTCCCAGCTCAGCCTCTCAGAGTGCTGAGATCACATGTGAGCCGCCACACCTGGCTACAATGCAAGACCTTATAGGTGAGAAGAACTTTTGTTGTTGTTAGCTTCTCTCAAACAAAATAAACTTTTAAAAAGCTATTACTTATTGAGCACTCCCCAAGTGCAAGGCATTCTACAAAGCTCTTTAAATGTTAGTTTAACTCCATAAAATTGGCAGCTTTATAAATCAAATAGGCTGAAGTTAGTCATCTCACATGGTTCAAGCTAAGACATTCCATTTCTTACAAGTCTAGGTAAAAATTGATAATGTCCCCGTTTTGCAGACGAGGGTCAGAGAGGTTAAGTAATTTGGCCTCAGTCACACAGTTCATAAGACTGGCAGAACCAGGATTTAAATACCAAAATTAATTGATGTAAGAGGAGCACTATATGATGGTAATCTCGTGTGAAATTTTTTTAAATTTCCCCAATTTGGAGTCTTCTTGACTCAAAAATTTTAAAAATTTAAAAATTTCACTAAATTTGGAGTCTTTTTTGACTCCAAAATTTCACATTGAGATTACCATCCTGTAGTGCTCCTATTACACAAATGAATTTCTGCAAAGTGCTCAGAATGGTTCCTGACAAAGTAACTGCTATAGAAACAAGGTTAAATAAAAACAAATTAAGAAAACATTTTGTATTCATTCCAATAATTGTCACGCATTAAATCCTAGTTAGTTACTTCGCATAAAATCCTCCATATTTTGCTTTGTTTGGCCGTAAAACCTCCCAGTCCTCCCCATACTCCGTAAAGCATCAAAACGGCCCCAGGATGCCCTCTGCTCTGTCCTCCGAAGTTCACATCCCACAGGCTTCTTGCATACGAACTTGTCACAGATACTGGGTCAGATAAGTCTCTATTTTTCTCTTGGAAAATGTGGAAGTCATCACAAGGACCATTTTTCCTTTTTCGCCACGGGATTATAGAAACATAGAGATGGAAAGCTCTAGGGAGAACATCTAGTCTAAACTCCCCACATCAGAGTGTCTCCTGAGAGCAGGAGGCAGGGGGCAAAAGCCCTGGGGGTTAATCCTATCTGTGCCCAAACCCAATGTGTGGCCTCGGGCACGTCTCATCGCATCTCTGGACCTGTAATTGCCTATGATGTGGGATTGAGCCTGATCTTTTCTGTGTGTGATTCACTTTACTTTTATTATAAACAAACACAATCTCAGATCAGTACAGCTAGCTTAAGAGCTGATATTAATAGAAATTATTCCAAAATTATTCTTAGTCACAAATAACTACTATCCCACATAAAAAGGGAAAAGGACGGGGTGGGCAGGAAATAAAAGGGAAAAAGACATTTATGCAGCCAACGACATATGAAAAAAAGCTCATCATCACTGGTCATTAGAGAAATGTGAATCAAAACCATGCTGAGATACTACCTCATGCCAGCTAGAATGGAAATCATTAAAAAATCTGGAGACAACAGATGCTGAAGAGGATGTGGAGAAATACGAACACTTTTACACCATTGGTGGGAGTGTAAATTAGTTCAACCATTGTGGAAGACAGTGTGGCAATTCCTGAAGGATCTAGAACTAGAAATACCATTTGACCCAGCAATCCCATTACTGGGCATATACCCAAAGGATTATAAGTCCTTCTACGATAAAGACAAATGCACACGTATGTTTATTGTGGCACTGTTCACAATAGCAAAGACTTGGAACCAACCCAAATGCCCATCAGTGACATACTGGATAAAGAAAATATGGCACATATACACCATGGAATACTCTGCAGCCATAAAAAAGGATGAGTTCATGTCCTCTGCAGGGACATAGATAAAACTAAAAACCACCATTCTCAGCAAACTGACACAAGAACAGAAAACCAAACACAGCACGTTCTTACTCATAAGTGGGTGTTGAACACTGAGAACACACAGACACAGAGAGGGGAACATCACACACTGGGACCTGGGGGGTGGGGGCCTAGGGGAGGAATAGCAGGGGGTGGGGGGATAGGGGAGGGATAGCCTTAGGAGAGATACCAAATATAGATGACAGGGCGATGGATGCAGCAAACCACCACGGCATGTGTATACCTATGTGACAAGCCTGCACGCTCTGCGCATGTGCCCCAGAACTTAAAGTATAACAAAAAAATGAAATACTACATATTATAAAAGAAAACCATAATTAAATAGTAAACACATTTTCTGGATATTACTGGTTATTACACAATTATATTAACTTACTCTACTTGTCTGCACAAGGAGGGAAAATCTGGCCCCGATGACAAAAAAAAGCAGGGGGCGGGGGGAATCCCACTCAGTCAAAGAAAAGGTATCCTACATATGTTTCCATGGCAATGAGTTTATGCATTCTCAGTTTATGCATTCTCAACTTTTTTCTGGCTAGTTATCCACCACATCTTCCAACGGGTTCATGTAATTTCTTGGAAAATCATATAGACCAATGAGAGCATCCGGGACACGTGGACAGACCAAGTTCATGGTGGACACTGATAGTATGAAAATACTCAGGTCTTGAGAATTCCTCTGCTGAAAGATCCCAGAATCCTTTATGAAAAGCATTAGTCATGCCTCAAAACTGCCCACTGAGGTAGGTCAGTAGTATTATCCCCATTTTAACAGAAGAAAGACTGAGGCACATTATAGTTGTGACTTCCCAGGGGTCACATAGCAAGTCAGTGGCACAGTGGTAGGAAAAGACTGGGCCTGATCTTTAACATTTGTTTTTAGATTCAAGATTCTATACATAAGGTCACGTGATTTCACCATGAAACGAAACATCCTCCTGAAACGCCACATCCTCCTGAAACGCCACGTACTCAGAGCCTGACCTCACCGGAGATGGCCGTCAGCTTCCACTTCAACTCTTTCTTTTCTCTGTGTATTCTTTGGAGAGGTCATTCATGCGCCCACAGCAACATGTACAAGGTGCAAAAGGGTTTGCTGTGAAAAGCAGCTTCCCCCTGCTCACACTCCCCCCAGCTGCCCTGGCCGCCTCCCGGGAGGCAGCAGCATTACTATCTTCCTATCCTTCTGGAGCCAGTCCATATGTGTGAAAGCAATCACATGCAGGAGCACATCCAGCTCAACGGGCACTGGCCACACACCTCGTTCAACCCTAGCCTGTTTGGGGCAGACCCCCTTCCTCTGGGCTCTCCAGCTGTGCTAAAACTGTCCTCTCTCCTCTGGCCCCTTTTGTGCTCTTTGTTTTGGAACCTGATGTCCAGCCTCTAGAACTGGGACTGATGAGAAATTCAGGCCCCGAAGGACCTCCCTGCATCCGAGCGGAGAAGAAGCTGGTAGAGGAGGCCAGATTCCAGGAGGGGGTGGAGCTGGCTAAATGGAAGGAGGGGTATGTCTCTCCTCCTTTGGGTACAAAGTTCAAATGGTATCTAGAAAGGGAAGAGAAAGAATTTCATCCAGGAAGAGCAGGGAACATCTCTTCATGAACATTTTTTATTACACATCTGTCTAAAGCACTTCCCAGTTACCCCATTTGAACTGGGAAGACTGGAGGAAGAATTGGCACAGCAGGTGCCTCCGCGCAGCCATTGCTAGCAGATGTGTGCCACATCCCTTTGCACTTGAGCTACATGTGAACGTCCTCACTGTAGCCCATGTCCTCTGGGGTCTGGCCCTGTTCCCCTTCCCAGCCTGAGCCTCAGACCCCACCCCAACCTGGCTGCACAGCCTCTTTGTCCCTCCAACCCCAGCTCCTGTCCAGCATGGGGCTTCTGAATGTCCTGGACGGGCCACTCCCTCCCTCCTCCCGAGGTGACGCACAAAAGTGGCTCATCCTCCCACTTGGCCCTGGCCCTGAGATGTGCACTCACCCCCCACCTAGAGATGCATCACCGGGTTCCACATTTTCCCACAACATTTAACACAGTCTGAAATTATTACATTATTTGCTTATAGCTATATTTTACCACATATATCACACATTTATTTATATATTGATATACTTTTTCTGCCTCTCACCACTAGGATACAGCGTCTATGAAAGTGAGGGCCAGTTCACCTTGTCCTCTACTTTCTCCCCAGTGCCAAGTAAAGCATGTGCCAGGTTGTTGGTACCTTTACTGAATTGTTCAGTGTATAATAGAAAAACCCAAAGTATATACTTTTCCCATATTCCCAAAGATTCGCTAAACATGTGGCAGAGCTGAGCTCTTTCTTGCCAGTGGCATGGTGTCCCTCTGTGAGTCCTTGCTTAGAAATAAAGCCGGAGAGGGAGGTCGAGAAGCAGAACTTCCGTTCTCAAAAGAGGGTATCGGTTCCCCCTGGGGCATTCATTCCTGGGGAGATGGTGTGGCTGGCCAACATCTGCCCATTTCCAGGCAGGTCTGTCCACAGACCCACGGTCACCTGTCTTGGGTGCCAGGGCCCACACCCTGGCCGGTCCCCACATATGGCCATGGAGGGAACATGCTGTGTCTGTGCCACTAGACAGAGGTGGCTGTACAATGAAGAAACTGAATTTTAGTTGGTTTAATTTTAATTTATTTCACATTATTATTTTAAAGTTTTACTTCAAATTATTCTTTAAAATTACTTAGCTACTGGTTACCATACTGGACAGTGTGGCCCTCACCTGTTAAGCCAAGTCAGGAAGCTGCATTTCCTCCTTCCTTCCTCCAGACAGCCCCATGAGAGGTGGCTACTCTTACTATCCCATTTCACAGATGAGAAAACTAAGGCCCAGGGAGGTAAATAACTTGCTCAGGGTCCTCAAGGAGGGAGCAGCAGAGCTGGGATTCCAGCCCCGAGCCTGCACTCTTTGGCAGTGGACAGTCTGCCCTCTCTGCACTCTGGCCAGTGTCAGCATCACCTCCAGGGAGCAGCATCTGTACTGGGAAGGATACAGCTTTGGAACCACCTGCATGAAAATGCAAACGTTCAGGTTTGCATTGCAAACCCCACTGCAAATCAGCTGTGACTTTGGACAAAGCCCATCATTTCTCTAAAGCCCTGACTTCTACGGATTGCATCCTCCTTCCCTTCTTCCCCACCCCTACCCCAGTAATTCCTGCTCCACCTTCAAACCCCCAACATAGATCTCACTCAAACTCCCTTTCAAAGATTGGGCACAGTGGCTCACTCCTGTAATCCCAGCACTGTGGGAGTCTGAGGCTGGCAGATCACTTGCAGTCAGGAGTTTGAGACCAGCCTGGCCAATATGGTGGCACCCCATCTCTATTAATAATATAAAAATTAGCTGGGCATGGTGGTGCACACCTGTAGTCCCAGCTACTCCAGAGACTGAGGCAGGAGAATCGCTTGAACCTGGGAAGTTGAGGTTGCAATGAACCAAGATCACTCCATTGCACTCCAACCTGGGGGTCGCAGGGAGACTCCGTGCGAAAGTAAATAATTCAAACAAACAACATCAACAACAACAAAACTCCCTTTCCAGATCAGCTGTCTGCACTTCTGGTCATCAGTTATTCCTACTCTAGTAGGTGTTCGGTTATCTCTTTGTGTATAAAAAAAGCACTTAAGGACTGAAAGTGACACGATTTCATGGGTTGGAAATTCAGCAAGGGCTCAGCTGGGCAGCTCCTTCTAGGGGTCTCTCATCTGGCCGTTGTCCGATGTTGACTGACATGTCAGATGGGCATCCAGGATGGTGCACATGTATGTATGTTGGTGGCTGGGGCTGGATGTCACCTGGAATCTCGGCAGGTGGCAGACCAGAGCTTCCACGTGACCGCTCCATGTGGCTTGGTCTTTCCACTGCATGGCATTTGTATCCACCAGAGTGAGCATCCCAGGAGATCCAGGAGGAAGCTGTCAGACTTCCTGTGACCCATTCTTGTGAATCCCAGAAGGCCACTTCTGCACCCAGCTATTGGTCGAGCAAGTCACTAAAGCCAGCCCAGGCTCCAGGGAAGCTACAGAGTAGCTCTTGATGGTAACCTGGGAATGCCACTCTGTAAGAGGAGCATGAATGGGGGAGAGACTGTCAGGACCACTTTTGAAAAGTAAAGCCTGTCAGAATGAAGGCGAAATAAGTCAGTGTGCTCCCATTTTCAAGGGATGTTGCATTTAAATTTGATCTTTTATTGACACACTGCAAATGAGTTTCCCAGAAAATAATGCTTGGTGTCCCGCTGCCTCGCTGGCCTGCCGGGGTCTCCCCACACTGCTTCCATTTCCCTGCACATGCGTTGTGGGGGGCGCCATCTGCACAGTCCTCTGTAGGGGCTCCATCTAATTTTCCCACAAAATTACTATAATTCATAATAATCATCACAATACCTAACATTTGTTAAGAGATTTTTATGGAAATGGTCAAGTGCTAAGAACTTTCTATATTTCTTGTCATTTAATCTCTGAAGGG
Organism: Saguinus oedipus; assembly: GCA_031835075.1. Lineage (NCBI taxonomy): Eukaryota > Metazoa > Chordata > Mammalia > Primates > Cebidae > Saguinus > Saguinus oedipus. The sequence continues at coordinate 45,721,618 of CM063189.1, forward strand.
GTAATTATTCCCATTCCAGGAGGCTGAATGATGGATCCAAGATCGTCTAATTAACAAGTGGGAAGTCAGACTTCTTAGCGAAATCTCTCAGAGTGAACCTCGACGGGTACCTTTTATACACACACGCACACATATGGGTTCACATTGCGAGTTAGTTTGAATGATTGTGGGGGCTGTTTGAGCAAGTCTACCATTCACAGGGCAGGAGGACAGAAAGGAAATGTCCCTGTTTGCAGGGCAGGAGGACAGAAAGGAAATGTCCCTAGCCAGAGCTCCACGGCCCCAACCACGCTTGCTGTCCACAGGTGGGAGCTCTCTTTCCCTCCCTCTCCTAGATTACTGTGACATTTGTGTCATTTCCAGCTCAAGGCAGCTAAAGATAGTACTGCCATGAGCTCATGCAGATATCCTGGTGCACCAAGACACAAGGACTGTAACTACAGATTCTAGGACATCCTCAACTTCAACTTTCTAGACAATTCCAAACTTTTTCCTCAAGAGGTGTCCTGGTCAGTGCAGTGTTCTCCATCTGAGGAGCTGCAGTCAGCCTCCAGCTAACCTCTGCTCACTGGCTCACGTCCTGTCCTCTGAGACCCAGAGGCCCCTTCCAGGTCTAGTCCTCCTTGCCCATGAATGCCACAGCCGCAAGGACACAGTAGGTGCTCCACTAAATATCTGTGGACAGAGTGAACAGATGAGTTAACTTTGAAAATAGCATATTGACTCCTGGTCTCTGCTGTTCAAATTCTTTCCATTGATGACCTATGCCAGCCTAAGGCATCTTTATGGCAATGAGATAAAGAGACCCCTTTGGGTGGGCAAATTGCAAAACATCCTCCACTCTGCAGAGAAGCAGTCACAGTGGCCTATGGCATGAGTGGTGGACTCCAAACTGCATTTCAGCCCCCGACTGTGTTGGTGAAAGACACACCCAGGGGCAATCCTAAACAGATGCCCTCATTCCCAGGTCTCGCATGTGGGCTCTGACCACACCCCTGTTGATCAAAATTCTTCAGTGGCAGCCGTGGTCCCTGGAATTTTTGGCACCAGGGACTGATTTCATGGAAGACGATTTTTCCAGGACCAGGGGTAGGAGATGGTTTCAAGATGATTCAAGTGCATTATGTTGATTGTGTACCTCATTTCCAACATTACTACATTGTAACAAACAATGAAACAATTACACAACTCAAGATGATGTACAATTGGTGGGAGCCCTGCACGTGTTTTCTGCAAGTAGATGGTTCCATTTGGGGGTGATGGGAGACAGTGACGGATCATCAGGCATGAGATTCTCATAAGGAGCGCACAGCCTAGATCCCTTGCATGCAGAGTTCACAATAGGCTTTGTGCTGCTGTGAGACTCTAATGCCGCTGCCGATCTGATGGAAGATGGAGCTCAGGCAATCATCTGAGCGACGGGGAGTAGCTGTAAACACAGATGAAGCTCCCTCGCTTGTCTGCTGCTCACATACTGCTGTGAAACCTTGTTCCTAACAGGCCACAGATGGATTCCAGTCCATGGTCCAGGGGCTGGAGACCTCTGGACGGCAACATTCAGAATGCAACATGATTACCAAGCCTTTCTAGTTCCCAGGAAAGCAATTTTTCTCAACATTGCACACCGAGAAGTGAGTCCAAAAAGCATCCCAAGATTTCTGTTGCACAGGGAGCGGTCAGGAAACGAGAGACACGGGTGAATCCAGCCAAGGAGATCCCCAATCCCATATTTAAGGTTGAGTCTAAATCTCAACTTGGGGACTGCTCTTCCAGCTTCTGTTCTGGAGTCTCAGTCTGCTTTTCCGGGCAGGATGCAAGGACACAGGCTTCCAGATGACATCGTCACACCATGGCCCCTGTGGCAAGAGGATGCCAGTAATCCCAGGGCTCGACTTCCAGAAAGGGACTTGACTCAGACACTGCGGTTTGAAATTAACCTGCTCAATTCAACCAACTCGGAAACAAACTGGATTCTCCATTTGAGGGCAGTGTCTGGTGGAAAGCGGGTGGGCATGAGTGGAACTTCTTAGTCAACAAAGGACGGCCCTTGGCAGCCTGCACGGTACCAGTGTTCTCTAAAATGGCATTTTATTGCCTACATAATGCAATTTCATGACAAATTCTGGGCCGCCTTCCCACACCCCATATTAAGTTATTTCTTTTTATTATGCTCCTTTTATTGATGATGTCACGACACGGCCCATCAACCCTTAATTAAAACCACAGCTACGATGTTAGGGCTCCTTTAAACCGTGAAAACCAGGGCTTTGGAGAAGCCCTTTAGGGGAGTTTGCTGCTGGGATGGACGAGGACCCTGCTTTCTCCAGGTCAGTCACTGTGGGTTTCCAGAAAAAATGCAAGAGATTCTCGGAGGTGCTGGGGTATGGGGGGGAATTCCAGGTTGTCAGAGGTTGAACTGTGTTCTCCAGAGAAAGATTTGTTGACATCCTAACCACCCCCCCACCCCCGCCAATACCGCTGAAGATGACCTTATGTGAGGGTCGTTGCAGCTGTAATTAGTTACGATGAGGTCACGCTGGAGTAGGGCAGGCCCCTAATTGAATATGACTGGTGTCCATATAAGAAGACGGTCATGGAAACTCACAGAGTCACATGGTGGGGAATGCCATGTGAAGAGGAAGGCAGAACTCAGGGTGATGCTTCTGCAAACCAAGGGACACCACAGGTCTCCAGTGAGCACCGGAAGCTGGGAGGAGGCTGGGGAAAACCTCCCTCACAGCCTCTAAAAGAACCAGCCCATCAACACCTTGATTTCAGACTTCTGGCCTCCAACACTGTGAGACAATACATTTTGGCTGCTTTAAGCTGCCCAGTTTGCGGTGTTTTGTTACAGAAGCCCGGGGACACCCACACACAGAGTTTAGTTGTGTTTTCCTGAGTTTAATCCCCCCAGCCTTGAAACGCCCCCCACCCCATGCAGGCAAATTCTGTGTTTCCCATCACAACCCAATCCCATCTTTCTGGCCTGGACATCAAAGGCATTGTGGTGGGACTGGATTTGCTCTGCAGGGGCCCCAGCTTCGACCACAGTTGTAATGCGAACGTTTGGCATTTGGGGAGAAATAAATGCACCCACATAATTAACTATAGAAAGGCCACTCAGGAACTCCAAGAGTTTCTAGGGTTTGCGTCTGTCCTGGGTTCTAAAGCAGGGCTCTGAAAAACTGGATGTCCTTCTAATTCAATAGACCCCTGTTCTTTCATGTAGCACACAGTTTGAGAACCTGTCACTAAGGTCACCGATTCTGAAAGAAAATGTTTGTTGAATCCTCAGGGGATTCTTGGTCCCCATTTCTAGGTGGGGAAATGAAGGTTGGCAGAAGCAGCTGCAGGCTCAGATCACAGACAGAGTATCAGAGCCACGGTGGCCAGCTGGCTGTGGTGACTGGACGTGGGCTCGGTGGGCACTCATGTGTGGATGTGGATGAGGGGTGTGTGTGTGTGTGTGTGTGTGTGTGTGCGCGCGCATGTATGTGTATGTGTGTGTATGTGTATGTGTGTGGGTATGTGTGTGTGTGTGAAAGAGAGAGAGAGAGGCCTTATAATTGTCTCCCGTGAAAAGAGTAAAACCCTATGTAGTTAAAAATCACTCTTGAAAAATTGCAGTGAGGCCTGCTTTTATTTGACTTATTACTTATAATATTATCAACATACATAGTGTAATTTAAGCAATGGCAAAAAATATATAAAAGTACAGTTGGTGCTTTTACAAGCAGACAACTTTGAATAGATTCACTTGAGTAAATATCATCCCTTTCCAAGGAGTCTCCCTGGAAATCTCAAGTTAAGCCACCAACAAAATCAGTCTTAATAACACCCTGGTTTTTAAAAATAACAAATTGTTCCTTCCCTAATTAAAAAAAAAAGCATTGTGGAAAAATTAGAAAACACAAAACAAAATGTATAAAAGAAAATTTCGAAGTGACCATAATCTTATCAATCAAGTTTATACCAAGATGTCGGTATATTTATTTCCAGCTTCTTCACATGTCTGTGTAGTGTATGCAATTTTGAATTTCATTTTTATACATCTTGTAATACTGATATCATAGGAAATACTATAGGAGTGTTAGCTATTCATGTCACTAATAACTTCATAATTATAATTGCTGATGCCTGTCTTTAAACCTTATTTGCCACTTGTGATCTTTGACAAAGACTCAAGAGTGGAGACATTAAAGAAAAGCACTTCCCAGCCATGGAGGCACCATGGTGGGGGGTGGGTTGGAAGGGATGTTAACGACCAGGGAACTGCTTAACTGGTCATTTCACCAGGTTAATGTTCTTCCTTTTTAAAGAGTTTAGTGCCTGTGCACTGCACCATGAACACAATAGTGACATCATAAAATAACTTTCACAGTGATGACAACCAAAAAATACCAAATGCCAGACACTAAGCTGAGCAGTCCCGGGCATGAACCGTTCTCAACATGTAATCCCCACACACTAAGCTGAGCAGTCCCGGGCATGAACCGTTCTCAACATCTAACCCTTACACACTAAGCTGAGCAGTCCCGGGCATGAACCGTTCTCAACATCTAATCCCCACACACTAAGCTGAGCAGTCCCGGGCATGAACCGTTCTCAACATGTAATCCCCACACACTAAGCTGAGCACCTCCCGGGCATGAACCGTTCTCAACATCTAACCCTTACACACTAAGCTGAGCAGTCCCGGGCATGAACCGTTCTCAACATCTAACCCTTACACACTAAGCTGAGCAGTCCCGGGCATGAACCGTTCTCAACATCTAACCCTTACACACTAAGCTGAGCAGTCCCGGGCATGAACCGTTCTCAACATCTAACCCTTACACACTAAGCTGAGCAGTCCCGGGCATGAACCGTTCTCAACATCTAACCCTTACACACTAAGCTGAGCAGTCCCGGGCATGAACCGTTCTCAACATGTAATCCCCACACACTAAGCTGAGCACCTCCAGGGCATGAACCATTCTCAACATGTAATCCTCACACACTAAACTGGGCACCTCCCGGGCATGAACCGTTCTCAACATCTAATCCCCACACACTAAGCTGAGCACCTCCCAGGCATGAACCGTTCTCAACATGTAATCCCCACACACTAAGCTGAGCAGTCCCGGGCATGAACCGTTCTCAACATGTAATCCCCACACACTAAGCTGAGCAGTCCCGGGCATGAACCGTTCTCAACATGTAATCCCCACACACTAAACTGGGCACCTCCCGGGCATGAACCGTTCTCAACATCTAATCCTCACACACTAAGCTGAGCAGTCCCGGGCATGAACCGTTCTCAACATCTAATCCTTACACACTAAGCTGAGCAGTCCTGGGCATAAACCATTCTCAACATGTAATCCCCACACACTAAGCTGAGAACCTCCAGGGCATGAACCGTTCTCAACATCTAATCCTCACACACTAAGCTGAGCACCTCCCGGGCATGAACCATTCTCAACATCTAATCCTCACACACTAAACTGGGCACCTCCCGGGCATGAACCGTTCTCAACATGTAATCCCCACACACTAAACTGGGCACCTCCTGGGCATGAACCGTTCTCAACATCTAATCCTCACACACTAAGCTGAGCAGTCCCGGGCATGAACCGTTCTCAACATGTAATCCTTACACACTAAGCTGAGCAGTCCCGGGCATGAACCGTTCTCAACATCTAATCCTCACACACTAAGCTGAGCAGTCCCGGGCATGAACCGTTCTCAACATCTAACCCTTACACACTAAGCTGAGCAGTCCCGGGCATGAACCGTTCTCAACATGTAATCCCCACACACTAAGCTGAGCACCTCCAGGGCATGAACCATTCTCAACATGTAATCCTCACACACTAAACTGGGCACCTCCCGGGCATGAACCGTTCTCAACATCTAATCCCCACACACTAAGCTGAGCACCTCCCAGGCATGAACCGTTCTCAACATGTAATCCCCACACACTAAGCTGAGCAGTCCCGGGCATGAACCGTTCTCAACATGTAATCCCCACACACTAAGCTGAGCAGTCCCGGGCATGAACCGTTCTCAACATGTAATCCCCACACACTAAACTGGGCACCTCCCGGGCATGAACCGTTCTCAACATCTAATCCTCACACACTAAGCTGAGCAGTCCCGGGCATGAACCGTTCTCAACATCTAATCCTTACACACTAAGCTGAGCAGTCCTGGGCATAAACCATTCTCAACATGTAATCCCCACACACTAAGCTGAGAACCTCCAGGGCATGAACCGTTCTCAACATCTAATCCTCACACACTAAGCTGAGCACCTCCCGGGCATGAACCATTCTCAACATCTAATCCTCACACACTAAACTGGGCACCTCCCGGGCATGAACCGTTCTCAACATGTAATCCCCACACACTAAACTGGGCACCTCCTGGGCATGAACCGTTCTCAACATCTAATCCTCACACACTAAGCTGAGCAGTCCCGGGCATGAACCGTTCTCAACATGTAATCCTTACACACTAAGCTGAGCAGTCCCGGGCATGAACCGTTCTCAACATCTAATCCTCACACACTAAGCTGAGCACCTCCAGGGCATGAACCATTCTCAACATCTAATCCTCACACACTAAGCTGAGCACCTCCCGGGCATGAACCGTTCTCAACATGTAATCCTCACACACTAAACTGGGCACCTCCTGGGCACTGAACCATTCTCAACATCTAATCCCCACACACTAAGCTGAGCACCTCCTGGGCGTTGAAGCATTCTCAACATGTAATCCCCACACACTAAACTGGGCACCTCCCGGGCATGAACCGTTCTCAACATCTAATCCTCACACACTAAGCTGAGCACCTCCCGGGCATGAACCGTTCTCAACATCTAATCCTCACACACTAAGCTGAGCACCTCCAGGGCATGAACCATTCTCAACATCTAATCCTTACACACTAAGCTGAGCAGCTCCCGGGCATGGAACTGTGCTCAACATCTAATCCCCACAGGGCTCCTATCAGGTGGCTCTGACTGTCATACACATTTGATGAGGCCACCCAGGTAGCGAAAGCAGAGGTGCCGCAACTCACAGACACACTGTATATCCACCAACAGGGCACAGCACACTCAGTTCCAATCACCTCCCTTTCCAAATCCCAAGCATCTCCAGGGACCTGGAAGTTGGAATTCTTGCATTCTACATAGAGACTGCACTCTTTATGGATGTCTGATTGCACATGCCTAGCTGCACTGCAAAGAAACTATTCTCCTGGGAAGGTTTTATCTGGCAATTCGGCCTAACTAGTTGGTTTTCATAAATCACTTTGAATCCTACCACAAAATGAACATTAAAAGGCCCATCTTTGAATGTTTTGCCCAGAGCTTATGTTCCTGCACATATTTCTAAACAACAGAAGCCAACCTTTCCCCAATATTCAAACCTCTTCAAGGAATTTAAAAGAAAAATGTGTTGTCAAGTTTGGATTTCATGTGAGCATTTTTTCAAGAATCTATTTACAGGCACCGTCAGCATGCAGTTTTCCTGGATCTAGCATCAGTTCTTCCAGAGATACATTAATATGTTATCATGAGAGCCAGAAAAACAATTATTCTGCACTTCGGCAGACTATGTTGATGTAGTGATCATGCAACTATTTGGGTTTATTGGGAACTGCATCTAAGTTGTTACTTCTCTTTGGATATTTTACTAACATTTTGGGGGATGAGGCACTGCTTGTTGCCCTGGGTGTGAGTGATGAGGCAGTGCAACCCACTACTTTAGCACAGCAGTTAACCTAGGGCAGGGGTTCCCAACCAAAATCAAAATCTCCCAAAAATCAACCAGGGGTGATTTTGCTGCCCAGGGACAACTGGCAATGCCTGCAGAAGTTTCTGGTTGCCATTACTTGGAGGGGAGAGTGCACCTGGTCTCTACTAAGAAGATGCTACCATGGACTAAATGGTGCCCTACAATGAACAGTTTATTCCACCCAAAAGGTCAGCAATGCCAAGGGTGAGGAACTCTGATCTAAGATGATGTCTTTATAAAAATTATATACACATAATTTTAATATTTAAATTTATATAATGTACAATATAATTTATGTTATATTTAAATACTTATAAACATAATTTTAAACATTTAGATTTCATAATTTTATAAATACAAATTTTAAAATTATACATGTATATATAATCACACACATATGTGTACATGATTCACACATACATATATGTATTTCCTTACTTGATGCAGGAACCCAGTTGAGCTGACTGGAGTCTGCACCTGGAGATACCACGTTTCTGCTTCCTTGGTTAACTCCTTGGTTTTGTGGTGGACATCCTGCAGCAGCTTTCTGAGAAAAGGCACATGGGAAGTATATTTCTTGACCCCTTGAATTTCTGAGCTTGTCTCTCTTCAACCTTCCTGTTTGATGGATGGCCTTGTTAAGTTGAGAATTCTTAGGTGGAGATGCCTTTTGTTCAGGATCTCCAGCTTTTCTCTGCATTTTTTAGCCCCTCAATGTTGCTGCTGAGAAGTCTAGAATTTTGTTCTCTTCTGGGAAGGTTTTCTTACTTTTCTCTTCCAACTTTTGCCTTGAACTTTTTCACTTATGCTATTGTATTTTTCACTGCCAAGAGCTTTTTGAGAATACTGTTTTTGTTTCATGAATACAGTATTTTCTTTTCTCTCTCTGAAGTTATTTGTGGTAGCTTTTCTTATTTTAAAGTTTTGCTCACTGAATAGCCTTTTTTCCTTCCTGTTTCTTTTTTGTTGTTATTGTGGTAAAATATTTATAAAGTTTGCCCTTTTCACCATTTAAATGGTTCCATCTAGAGTCATTTAGAACATTCCCAGTGTGGTGCCACCACCCCTTTTTCTAGCCCCAGAACATTCCTATCACCCTGAAATGAAACCTTGTGACCAGCAGCCACTCCCACCCCTCCCCCTGCAGTCCCTGACAACCACTCAAGCCCTTCCTATCTCTGTGGATTCGTTTGTTCTGAACATTCCACGTGATCAGAATCAGACCTCTTGTGTTTGTGAAATAGGGGTCCCAGGTTGCCATCTCCTTTTTACAAGCAGGGCACCGAAGGCCAAGGGGTGCCCCCAAGGAGCTTGGGAAGAATGTGATGAGTGTGGGGTCCCTGTGGGGCACATTGAGATCATGTCATTAGGGACCTCCAATGTCATTAGGGACCTCCAATGGAGGTACCAACCTCCATGCTGAACAAGTCACACTTGTTCAATCCCCTTTCTGCACAGACCCCCAGACTGGCTGGACTCCAGAGACCCCAGTACCAGCCTTTCAGAGAATGAACAAGCCTCCATCTGCTGCCAAAGTTGGGGCACCTAGCTGTCTGCAGCACTGGAAGGAGCTGAGGCCCTGCTTCTCCCCACTCCTGAAAGCGCCTGGTGCTGCCCATTCCTGAGCGTTTAGGGGTTCTCTGCCCCATCGAGGGATGGAGTTTTCCTGTCCTCTCCCAAGGCTGTGTTAGGATTCAGCTTCCCGGGGGGAGTGGGGTAAGGTTGGTTAACCCTCCACCAGGGGCCTGTAGTTTCTGAACTTCTCTGCAGTTTCTACTTCTCTTGTTGGATTCCCAGGTTTGTGCCTTAAACAAAGTCCCTTCAGTATCATCTAGTGATGCTTCAGGAAGGAGCCCCCTGCTGCTCCCCACAACAGCCTGGGCTTTGACGACACCATCCCTCTCCCCGTGCCGGCACCCACTCCTAATGCAGAGAAGCAGAGCGTGCCTCCAAGAATAAGGACTGTCTGCTCCGACCTTGATGCCACCCATACCGTCACCAGCACCGGCTGAGTGAGCCCAGGAGCCCTGGGGACACAGGATGGACTGGAGGACCAAGACAACCCCTCCCCGCTTCACTTCACTATCTCAGTTTTACTACATTTATTCTCCTGTGCTCTGCGGTGTTACCGCCAATGCTTTAACTGCTTGGAAAACAAATTAGTGGTCACCTGTGTTTGCCGGCCACAGAAATGGGTAGGATTTTTAGGTGCCACACCCTGCCCAAGCTGCCTGGAAGGGCTTCATTTGTTTTTCAAGGCGATGTCCAGGGAGGAGGAACACCTACAGAAAAAGGTAAATTGCTGTCCTTCCTGTTTTCCACCGTTGCTCATTGCCAAAGCAGCCAGTCCTCACCTGAGCCGAGCAGGAGCAGTTACACAGCAAGGAGGCCAAGGTTCCCTCATCCCCTGCCTAGAGTCAACCGCCGGGCACCTGCCCCAACTCAGCCTTGTCCTCGGGAAGGGGTCACGCTTCAGATGCCTGATCCGGCTCAGATCTCAGGGCAGTCCTGGGGGAGGTGAACTCACCCTCCCCCATGATACCCTCACCATGTCAGAGGTCAGAGGGCATGGCATGGGATTTAAGCCAATCACCAGCTCACAATTCTACAGACAATTATCTCGGATTCGAGTTAAAAGGCCAGCCAGGACAGAACCCAGTCACCACACATTCCTCTGCTAATGTGTCGTTTCTTGGAAATGAACAAACAAATAAAGCAAAAAGCATGCCCCACCACTGGTGAGTTCTCACGACTCTCTTTGCTGATGTGGATACAGTGATGTTCGCTCTCCAGGGTTTTAATGCTCCAGACAATTTCAAATAAAGGAGTTGTATCGGGAGGAAAGAATACAGGATGTTTTAAACACCAGAAAACCAAAAATTCTTGTCCCAGGAAATCAGTGACCCCTACAAATGAGCACTTGGAATGAAGGGTCACTGTAAATGGAAAAATGAGAACAACGTCTCCATTACAAAGAAAGCCCAGGGGTAAGGGAATACCAATTGGTACCAATTAGAGACGGATCAGATAGGTGGGGAAAGTTCAGATCCCCTCTGGAGTGTATTTATATATCCTGTCTAGAGCAAAAGCCTACTTAACCTGTGACTGGCTATCGGTTTCCCCCATCGGTGACCCGATCCACGGTCTCTCTGTAAGATATTTCAACTGTGGCTGACTCTACTCGATGTTATTTGTAAACATGTTGCAGGGGACACATTTTTTCCAACTGTCTGAAACATTACAAAACCAATTGCCTTCCAGCATGAGGACAGTAATGTGGACTACTGAGGCAGGATGGTGCCGGGCAATCGGGAGTGGCGGGGCCTGTGGCTGAGCCCCACGCACTCATTTCCAGAGGGGAACACTGGCCAGACCTTCTGGGTTTATGCAGAGCAGCAGGACAACTAGATTTATTGGTAAGATGTCTCCACTTTTAAAACACTGTAGGTCAACAGAAGATGCCCATGGCAATTGAAGACTCTGGGATTAAAGTCACAGAAAATGACGGTGGCTTCTCTCTATGCATCGACCAAACCCTCTCACCTCCCCAGAGGGACAGCCAGTGGTACTGTGGTCTATCCGATGGCTACTGGCTGGGCGAGAGAGCTTTCCAGCCTACACTACTGTGTAGTTCTTGCCTCTGGCCAGGAGGCCTTTTTTGCTCTCCTCCAAATGCAATTTGAGTTGAGCATTAACCTCACAAGGTGAGGTTCTCATTGCCATCTGAGAGGAGGAGGTTCATGACTTCCTAGTTGCCCTGTGAATGGGCTTCAGCTTGACTGCAGGTTGAACCATACCCTATAGAGCTTGGACTTCCTCTTGCCTGGTCTCTTCCCCCTCAGAGCTTTATTCTCTTACTCTATGGTGTTTATTGAATGCCCTTCAGGGTCTAGACACTGTGGCTGTCACTAGATGAGGCTGACGACTTCAGCAGAATATGTTGTTCTTAGCGCTGGCTCTGGATAGCCGGTGCAGGTGCGATGTTTGGCGTTTCCCTCCAAGGGGGAGCTTCAAGAGAAACTTGAGACACGCTGGGCCACCTGAGACAACTTAGCAGTCCTGTCAGCCTGGGCACTTCCGTGAAACCAGCATCTCTTACTCAAAATGTCTCACACTGATTTCTGCTCATTTGATACTTGGGACTGAAAAAAAAGAGAAAATTAGAGATGATCCCTAAAGTCAGGGACCACACTTCCTGATGTGGAGTCTGCGCCCCCAGACCAGGTGCCATTCGCCCAGTGTTTGCCATACTTCCTGCCCTTTCAAAACACCCGGGTTTACCAGTGTACAGCTCTTATTAGGAGAAAATAATCAGTTTGCCCACTTTAATACGTGAATGCAATCTCCTTCTAGGGAGGCTGCTAATCTGAAGCCCACCTGCATTTAAAAGCTGCATGATTAGCATGGGTCTGGTTGCCCTCGAAAAAGAGGCAGAGCTCACACCAGCACTCGCCTTCTGGCTGAGATGGAAACATTCCCACTGGCTACCGCCCCAGTGAATCCTTGATGTGTAAGCCTGCGTGATACAATTCACATGAACAAACAGCCAGCCGAAGTAACAGGATGAGGCTCGGCGTTCAGATGTTAATCCGCATAAGCCCAGGCGCTGATAACCGTGACGTTTTGGAAACCAGACACCGTAGATCATTAGACAACAATGTCAAGCCGTAGGTTGTGCCCTGAATGCTCCCTAGTCCCTGGGTTCAAATCCCAGAGGTTAACTTTTGTTCCAGATTACTTTCTTTTCCTTTCAGTGGGACAAAAATCATCAAAACACAATTTAACCTCCACCTTTCCTTGTCCCCTTAGACCAGGGTCACTTTTCAGCAAAGCAGTGGACACACTGCAAGTGGTTTTTTCCAGTTGTCATTTCCAGTTTACCTTGTGGAACTTCATCTTTGAGTAACAAAGAGCTGCTAAATCTATCCAGGACGTTTTTGTTCTTTGCTCTCTTTTTTTTCCTGCATGCAGTAACTGCCCATAAACCAACTAGGGTGAAAAAGATGGGCATGACTGCCACAGTGAAACGGGCTTTTAAAAGACAAATTATGGCCAGGCGTGGTGCCTCACACCTATAACCCCAGCACTTTGGGAGGCCAAGACGGGAAGATCATGAGGTCTGGAGTTCAAGACCTTCCTGGCCAATATGGTAAAACTCCATCTCTACTAAAAATACAAAAAGTAGCCAGGCATGGTAATGCACACCTGTAGTTCCAGCTACTTGGGAGGCAGAGGCAGGAAAGTCACTTGAACTTGGGAGGCAGAGGTTGCAGTGAGCCAAGATTGTGCCATTGCACTCCAGACTAGGGAACAGAGTGAGACTCTGTCTCAAAAAAAAAAAAAAAAAGACAAATTACACTCATCCTGGGGCATGTAATGTGAAAACTGTGTTGGTTAAGCAGACGAAAGTAGAAAAATAATGTCCCATACTTCTGGCTGCAGGGACAGCATGTCCATGTCGGATGGCTGTATAGGAGCCTCTGACAGTTGGGGGTGCTTTGCATGAAGCACATCTTACTTGCCTCATTCGTGTTATCTTTACTCTAACTCCAAAAGCATAAAGCAAGCCCTTTCCAAGACAGGTAAAATTTCCAGGGTGACAGATACTAAGAGTAAAACAAGTGGGGTCAAAAGCAAAAAGAAAACAGCCTCTTATTTAATGGTTTGAATTTAATGAGTGGGGAAAAGCCCAAATTAGATAACTTGTGGCTTGGTCAAGCCCCAGGTCTCTTCTTGCAAAACTGCAACAAGCAAAAGGGGCAGCGGGTCCAAGAAGACCGACCTTTCTGAGATGCCTGCTGCTGAGTCACTGCTCTTTAGTCAAGGTTAACTAAGAGCTGAAATACTCAGGTTGGTGATGTTCTGAGCCAACAATGAAGAGAGTGGTTTTTAGGGTTACACATTTTAAGGTTTTTTTGCAAATTAAATAAAGTTTTGAAAATATAGCAGCAGCACTTCCTCATCTTCATTTTCCAATTCCATGATCTTGTGAACTGTGAAGGGTTTCGTTATACGGTTCCTAAGAAGTCTGAGTCATAAAGAATGAAAGCAGGTAGAAATCGTGCCTCGTTCAGTTCCAGGACTGAGTGAAGTCATCTGAACTAACCCTTGAATTGGTTCATTCGTTCATTTCTTTGTTATTTATCCCACAAATATCTATGGATAATAGTCCCGGCAATAGGGAGGTGACAGGGATAAGTGGTTTTGAGAAAGTTCTCCATCTCATGTTCCCCTTGAGAAGGAGTGGGAGCCCACGAACTGAAGTGTCTTGTCTAGGATTACACCGCAAGCTCCGTTTTGTGCTTGGATGAGCATCTGAGGCCCCTCTTTTATTTTTTGAAGACTTCAAAAAAGTCATGTCTCTTAGGAAAGACATGTTTCACCACGTTTTCCTTCTTCTCAACAGGACAAAGAAACTCCCTCCAGCAAAGGTCCCAGCTATGGACATGACATACTGATTTCCACTTGCCCTCCCCAAACCTGTTCCCCTTCCCCTAAGAAAACCAACAAACACTGCTTCACTTTCCTGCTTTCCTCTTGAAAATCTGGCTGCAGCAGTGGCCTGGAAGAATTGGAGAGGCTGATTCTGGGTTTTGGGAGGGTTATCTAGATAGACGACCACGTGTCCAGGTTTGCACAGGATGGTCTCAGTTTCTGCCTGCTGAGCTGGCATCCCAGTTAGTTAGTGTACTTCTCAACTCTCAAAGGTGCGTTGGGGCCAGGTGCGGTGGCTCACGCCTGTAATCCCAGCACTTTGGGAGGCCGAGGCGAGAGGATCACGAGGTCAAGAGATCGAGACCATCCTGGCCATGGTGAAACCCCGTCTCTACTAAAAATACAAAAATTAGCTGGGCGTGGTGGCACGCGCCTGTGGTCCCAGCTACTCAGGAGGCTGAGGCGGAAGAATCGCTTGAACCCAGGAGGTGGAGGTTGCAGTGAGCCGAGATTGCGCCACTGCACTCCAGCCTGGCGACAGAGTAAGACTCCGTCTCAAAAAAAAAAGGTGCGTTGGTTTGGATGATGCGTTATGGCCATCCTATGCGTAGGACACTTTTAAACTCTGTCCTGCCGGTTACGTGTGGATCACACATCCCCACCTTCCCTCGCAGGGGAGATGTCCCCCCTGTTGGAGCTCATAGCAAAGTGGGAGATAGGTTGGTTCTCTTGGAACATGGAGGATAACGGCCCTGAAAACCTTTGGACTTGTTGACTGGCTACCTCAATGTTAGTGCATTTGGGGCCAAAGCCAGACATATTCATAACATGTACAGGATCCAGGACACGGGTCAATATGAAAACCCACATGTCTTAGATTCAGATATTTTAATATTATAAATCAAAGAGCTAAACAGAATTTATTCTCCGGACTTGACAAAGGGAGCTTCATGACGATCTGGAAGGTGGGCTTTGAATGCAGAATTCTGATACTCCTAGGAGTTTCACGCTGACAGGTAGGTATGGGGAAAGCCAGTCCTCAGCCCCAGACCACGGCCTGTCTACCTCCTCCTCTCATCCTGGTTCCTTTCTGTGAAGTGAGGGGTCTCAGGCTCATGGATGCAGATACCACAGCCATGCATTCATGCTCATATCCTTGCAACCAGCTAACCCTCAACTGCCTCTTCAGGCTCATCCGTAGAAGAAGTGCTGTGAATGAGACCAGCACAGGCCTTGGGAGTGAGCCTGGGGCCATCTGGGCCGGGAGCTCTGGCCTGGATACCTGGAGCAGGACCTAGACGTGCAGGCGCCAGTCCAGATGGGAGCGTCTCCTCATGCTTGGTTCCTGGTTTCACCGTGACCTGTAGCACCATGACGTGCTGAATGGCTTCCATGTTCTCTGCACAGTACATCCTCATGCTTTTGTCATAGGTGAAATCCCAGTCTGTCTCTCATTTCTGACCACGAGGGCACTCCATGTTCTCTGCACAGTACATCCTCATGCTTTTGTCATAGGTGAAATCCCAGTCTGTCTCTCATTTCTGACCACGAGGGCACTCCATGTTCTCTGCACAGTACATCCTCATGCTTTTGTCATAGGTGAAATCCCAGTCTGTCTCTCATTTCTGACCACGAGGGCACTGCAGTGTTTTCAGTCTGGAAATATCGGGCTGCCTTTTAATTCTTGACTATTTTAGTTCTAGCACACTGACGTTCCCCTGGCCCCCACCTAAGCCATTAGACCTAAGTCGGAATGACTTGCTGTTCTTCTCAAATTAATTTCATAATTCTGTCTCCACTTGTCTTAATTACCTCTTACTTTTCCCAAAGTCCCCTTAGTTCCTTTGAGTTTGCGTTTCCATTTCCTAATGGTTTTTAAGTCCCAGGACTTACATTATGTCATGAAATGGACATGACAAAGGCAAAACAGACTGGGTGTGGGGACTCACGCCTGTAATCCTAACACTCGGGAGGCCGAGGTGGGTGGATCACCTGAGGTCAGGAGTTCAAGACCAGCTTGGCCATCATGGTGAAACCCCATCTTATAGAAAAAAAAAAAAAAATCGAGACCAGCCTGGCCAAACCCTATCTTTACTAAAAATACAAAAATTATCTGGGTGTGGTGGCAGGTGCCTGTAATCCCAGCAACTCGGGAAGCTGAGGCAGGAGAATTCTTTGAACCTAGGGGTAAAGTGAGCTGACACTTCGCCACTGCACTCCAGCCTGGGGGATAGAGTGAGACTCTGTCTCCATGAAAAAAAAAAAAAACGGGGGTGGAGGCAAAACAAATCTACTGCAGAGATTCTATGTCTGATATGTGAGAAGTAGAATATGCATGCTTTATCTCTGAATTCTTCAAGTATGGACCAACTCCCATGCACTCTAGAGGTGATTCCACGAAGTTCATATTCCTAATCACATTTGCAAACAAAAAGGTGCAGAATATTTTGGCTCATAAAAGATCTTCAGCAAATATTTGAGGAGTGAATAAATGAATGAATGAGTGAATTGCCAAGAACCCAGATTTGGGAGACTGACAGACCTGGGTTTGAATCCTGGTTATGCCACTTTTTGAATGGGACACCTAGGGCAGTTTTCTTAATAACTCAGCCTCGGATAACGAAGTGCAATCTTAGAGGGTTGCAGTGAAGGTGAAATTAGGTAGTATTTGTAAAGACTCAGCAGAGTGCACAGCACAAAGAAAGCATCTAATTATACAAGCTGAAAACAACAAGCATCTAATGCTATAGAGTCAAATGGAGCTTGAGGCCCCCAAAGGCATTGTTTGTTCAACTGTGGAGTTAAACAAAACATTTTTTTAACATAAAAGTTTGCAGAGCTTTCCAATCCTTTGGTTTCCTTGGGCCACATTGGAAGAAGAATTGTCTTGGGCCACACATGAAATACACCAACACTAACAATATCTGATGAACTGAAAAAACAAATTGCAAAAACAAAAAAATCTCATAATGTTTTAAGAAAGTTTACGAATTTGTGTTAGACCACATTCAAAGCCATTCTGGGCCACAGATTGGATGAGTTTGGTTTAAAGACCTTTCCCCAACTTTTTTTTTGCAAAAAATTTTAAAGACTTTGCTCCTAGAGAGTACACCATCTTCCAAGAAAAGAGAATAGTTTCATACAGTTTGGTATAAACAAGGTTTAAACAATAATAATATCATCATTATACCAAAAGAATCATAGTACATATACAATTACTATACTTCCTTTTTTCATTCACTATATAATTCATTTATAACACACTGTCCATATTTATTTACAAAGATAGCTCATTTACAATGCGTTTCATATCATTTCACTGAGTGAATATTTCTTAATGTTTTGCCCTGTCTCCTGTGAATGGGCTTGGGGCTGTTTCTGTTTTCTTCTGATTCTATGTTGAATGAATGGATCCCTATGCTTATTTTTTTAGTGGGTTAATTTCTAGGTAAATTTGGTAAATGGAGAAATCGCATTTTGATAAAAAGTGCCAACTTGGCTTCTCCAAAATGCAGACCAGCGCGTTTGAGGGGGTTTACTTCCCAAAATTCCAACAGCCATGGAACAGTCTGGTTCTTTTAAATCTGGGACAACCTGGCAGACAAGAGTAGAATCTTGTGTTTTTAACATGTGCCTGTATTTGAGGACTCACAGCGCTGGAGCACACTTCATGTGACCATTGGCCATTGGTGCTACGTTTTCGTGAGATGCCTGGTCACATCCTGCCTTTGTCTGTTTTTCTCTTTCAGTTGTTTATATCTCTGTGCTGTGCTGATATGTAGGTGTTTTCTTTTTGTTTTGTTTTGTTTTAGACAGAGTCTCGTTCTGTCGCCAGGCTGGTGTGCAGTGGCGTGATCTCAGCTCACTGCAACCTCTACCTCCCGGGTTCAAGCAATTCTCCAGCCTCAGCCTCCTGAGTAGCTGGGATTACAGGTGCCCTCCAACCTGCCTGGCTAATGTTTTGTATTTTTAGTAGAGACGGGGTTTCGCCATGTTGGCCAGGCTGTTCTCAAACTCTTGACCTGACATGGCCTCCCAAGGTGCTGGGATTACAGGCATAAGCCACCACACCCGGCTGGTATTATTTTAGAATACAAATATTCATCACATGTTTGCCATATGTGTTGGAACTAGGTTATTGATTACCTTTTAATGTTTCATTTCAAATTTCTATCAGATATGTTGTATATTATTCTGGCTTATTTAATCCAGATCCCTGAACATAATTGGATTTCTTATTGATGATCCATAACCTGTTCTCTTCTTCATGGTGGCGATGATGATGGTGATGATAACGGTGGTGGTGGTGGTGATAATGATGGTGAGGAGGGTGGTGTGATAGTGATGAGGATGGTGATGGTAACGGTGGTGGTGGTGGTAATAATGATGGTGAGGAGGGTGGTGTGATAGTGATGAGGATGGTGATGGTAACGGTGGTGGTGGTGGTGGTGGTAATGATGGTGAGGAGGGTGGTGTGATAGTGATGAGGATGGTGATGATAACGGTGGTGGTGGTGGTGATAATGATGGTGAGGAGGGTGGTGTGATAGTGATGAGGATGGTGATGATAACGGTGGTGGTGGTGGTGGTGATAATGATGGTGAGGAGGGTGGTGTGATAGTGATGAGGATGGTGATGATAACGGTGGTGGTGGTGGTAATAATGATGGTGAGGAGGGTGGTGTGATAGTGATGAGGATGGTGATGATAACGGTGGTGGTGGTGGTGGTGGTGGTGGTGATAATGATGGTGAGGAGGGTGGTGTGATAGTGATGAGGATGGTGATGATAACGGTGGTGGTGGTGGTAATAATGATGGTGAGGAGGGTGGTGTGATAGTGATGAGGATGGTGATGATAACGGTGGTGGTGGTGGTGGTGGTGGTGATAATGATGGTGAGGAGGGTGGTGTGATAGTGATGAGGATGGTGATGATAACGGTGGTGGTGGTGGTGGTGGTGGTGGTAATAATGATGGTGAGGAGGGTGGTGTGATAGTGATGAGGATGGTGATGATAACGGTGGTGGTGGTGGTGGTGGTGGTGGTAATAATGATGGTGAGGAGGGTGGTGTGATAGTGATGAGGATGGTGATGATAACGGTGGTGGTGGTGGTAATAATGATGGTGAGGAGGGTGGTGTGATAGTGATGAGGATGGTGATGATAACGGTGGTGGTGGTGGTGGTGGTGGTGGTGGTGGTGATAATGATGGTGAGGAGGGTGGTGTGATAGTGATGAGGATGGTGATGATAACGGTGGTGGTGGTGGTGGTGGTGGTGGTGGTGGTGATAATGATGGTGAGGAGGGTGGTGTGATAGTGATGAGGATGGTGATGATAACGGTGGTGGTGGTGGTGGTAATAATGATGGTGAGGAGGGTGGTGTGATAGTGATGAGGGTGGTGATGATAACGGTGGTGGTGGTGGTAATAATGATGGTGAAGAGGGTGGTGTGATAGTGATGAGGATGGTGATGATAACGGTGGTGGTGGTGGTAATAATGATGGTGAGGAGGGTGGTGTGATAGTGATGAGGATGGTGATGATAACGGTGGTGGTGGTGGTAATAATGATGGTGAAGAGGGTGGTGTGATAGTGATGAGGATGGTGATGATAACGGTGGTGGTGGTGGTGGTAATAATGATGGTGAGGAGGGTGGTGTGATAGTGATGAGGATGGTGATGATAACGGTGGTGGTGGTGGTGGTAATAATGATGGTGAGGAGGGTGGTGTGATAGTAATGAGGATGGTGACGATAACGGTGGTGGTGGTGGTAATAATGATGGTGAGGAGGGTGGTGTGATAGTGATAAGGATGGTGATGATAACGGTGGTGGTGGTGGTAATAATGATGGTGAGGAGGGTGGTGTGATAGTGATGAGGATGGTGATGATAACGGTGGTGGTGGTGGTAATAATGATGGTGAGGAGGATGGTGTGATAGTGATGATGATGGTGATGGTAACGGTGGTGGTGGTGGTAATAATGATGGTGAGGAGGGTGGTGTGATAGTGATGATGATGGTGATGGTAACGGTGGTGGTGGTAATAATGATGGTGAGGAGGGTGGTGTGATAGTGATGAGGATGGTGATGATAACGGTGGTGGTGGTGGTAATAATGATGGTGAGGAGGGTGGTGTGATAGTGATGATGATGGTGATGATAACGGTGGTGGTGGTGGTGGTAATAATGATGGTGAGGAGGGTGGTGTGATAGTGATGAGGATGGTGATGATAACGGTGGTGGTGGTGGTGGTGGTGGTAATAATGATGGTGAGGAGGGTGGTGTGATAGTGATGAGGATGGTGATGGTAACGGTGGTGGTGGTGGTAATAATGATGGTGAGGAGGGTGGTGTGATAGTGATGAGGATGGTGATGGTAACGGTGGTGGTGGTGGTGGTAATAATGATGGTGAGGAGGATGGTGTGATAGTGATGAGGATGGTGATGATAACGGTGGTGGTGGTGGTGGTAATAATGATGGTGAGGAGGGTGGTGTGATAGTGA
This sequence comes from Saguinus oedipus, assembly GCA_031835075.1. NCBI lineage: Eukaryota > Metazoa > Chordata > Mammalia > Primates > Cebidae > Saguinus > Saguinus oedipus. The sequence continues at coordinate 45,742,334 of CM063189.1, forward strand.
TGAGGGTGGTGATGATAACGGTGGTGGTGGTGGTAATAATGATGGTGAGGAGGGTGGTGTGATAGTGATGAGGATGGTGATGATAACGGTGGTGGTGGTGGTAATAATGATGGTGAGGAGGGTGGTGTGATAGTGATGAGGATGGTGATGGTAACGGTGGTTGTGGTGGTAATAATGATGGTGAAGAGGGTGGTGTGATAGTGATGAGGATGGTGATGGTAACGGTGGTGGTGGTGGTGATAATGATGGTGAAGAGGGTGGTGTGATAGTGATGAGGATGGTGATGATAACGGTGGTGGTGGTGGTGGTAATAATGATGGTGAGGAGGGTGGTGTGATAGTGATGAGGATGGTGATGGTAACAGTGGTGGTGGTGGTGATAATGATGTTCCTCTTAAGGAAGTGGTGACTCCACCAGACCTCACCCCCGAGCACCTCCTCTGGCTTCTATGGGGGATGCCACTGGGAGTGGATCCTGGACAGCCTAGGAAGTAAAGTGTCTGGGTGATGTAATCCTCTGCAAAGGGAAGCCTAGCTCAGCTCATTGTAGGTGTTCTCGTGCCTGCCTGGCAGAGCAAGTCTAAGGAGGATGAAGCAACAGCCACCCTCCCCATAGGTTAAAAAAATTGCTACTCATGACATATGGATACCTATAGCCTTAAGCAAGATTACACACTTTGTCCAGAGCTTCCTTTGTCCAGACTTCCATTATTTTTTCATCTGTAAAATGAGTGGATTGGACCGCAGGATTTTGATAGTGCCCTTTAAATCTAATATTCTTAGACTTATCAGGTCGAAATGAGTTATTTGGGGAAATGGGCAGCAAACTATGTCTACTCACCCTTCCTTTCCAAGACAGTCAAGGAAGTACCTTTGCATAAAATCAGCATTGATCATGCCAGGATGCCCAGCAGACCCTAAGGTGACTGTCTCAATTATCATCACTGCCATCATCACTCTCATCATTACCATCACCATGGTAACATGATCACCATGATCATTGCCATGAGCATCACCATCATCCTCCCCACCACCACCATCATCACCATCATCCTCACCATCACCATCTTCATCATCATCAAGGTCATTATCTAGCATTTTGGGTTGTTAAATTGAGCTAAGATTCAAGGTGACTAGTGGTTGTTCTGAAGGTGACACTGACTCTCACTCAGTGAACAAAGAAATTTATTGTATGCTGCCTATTTTGGCTTTCATCTTGACAACACCCCTTTGCATCAAATTCTCCATCCCTGCTTTTTTGACTATTCGCAGACAATGTAGAAAATGAGGATAGAGAGAGGTATCTCTTTTATTATTTAATGGAGTGATTCTGTAAGGAGATGCAACATGTGAGTGGTAAAATACAGCAAAGGAAATAGACAAATAGACCCATTGTTTTGACCACATCTGTTGCCTATTTGTAATGTGTCTCTGTTTGTTGAAATCAGGTGCTGAGTATCCAGTGAATTTCATGCACAGGAACAGAAAAGGGGGATGAGTGACAGAGAGAGAGCAAAGTTTCTCAAGGCATTAGAGCGCCAGGTTCTTACTTCCTCCCACTGAAATCTAGGAAAAAAAGCATTTTAAAGGAACACTAAAAATATCTCCATACTGTCATGAAGTAAAATCAGTCTTGAGCACTATCTACATTAGAGTTCCCCAAATGCTTATGATAACCATTAATTTATTGTCCAAATTTGAGAATGAAAGGAGGCACTGGAATCAATTAGTAGACATTACTTAATTAACTAGGCTTCATAGCCCAACTAGGATGTATAGTCAGCCGAAAAATGCCAGACCTTGGGCTCAGCAGATCTATAACAAAGTTGTACCAAACAAGAAAAATAACCCTGTAAATATGTACAAATGTGTTGTAAGACTGTCAACTGCCCTTTCCTGGGCAGTCTATTCTTTATCTGTCATTATGCTCCTTCCACTTTTTTGTGTTAAAATAAATTAATTGGTCATGGGGGTAGATTATAGGTTTTCATCATTTTTGTTTATCTGTTTGTTATTTTCTAATTACTTAACTGACACATAGAATCTGATGAGCCTATGTCAATCCACCTGTTTTCATTTTTAATTTCCTGGTCTCTGTGATCCTCAAATCTGGGACTATTTATCCAGACCTTTCCAGCTCACTGGGAAAGAATTATTTGCTGCATGAGTGATTCCATCCCTACCGTCTCAGCCTGTCTACTGCCCCACATTCATGTCCATTCACAGAACCACCCATTCTTCCAATTGTGCAAGATTAGTTTTTCTTAAATATTTTTATCACTATTTTTTAACCTTGATCTTCTTCCCCGTGAAAACATTAAAAAGCAACCTCCTCTCTTCCATCAACCCATTCCCAGGCATCCCTGACCCCAAGCAATGGCAGCCCCTCCATCATCACAGATACTGGAATTTGTCTCAGAACCATCTGGCAAGCATCACTATGCAAATGATGTCCTCACCCAGGGAGCCCAAAGGGAGATTGCTATCTCAAACCCCCATGTGGGGTGGTTGTTATTTTTAAAGGCAGCTCATTCAGCCACTGCAGGGAACTAATTTCTTTTCAGCACCACTGCAGCACCCATCCTCAAGTCAGGGAAGCTGGACAGAGATGGAGGAGGTGGGGGTGGGGGAACTGTTATTAGCATGATTTCTAGGATCAAAGTTCTTTATGACCTAAAAGATCTAGGCTGTTAAATTATAAATTAGGGTTTAATTAGAGTCTTGTCCATCAACTTTTATCCCTGCTTCAGTTTGGGCAGAGGCTCTTGCTTTGGCAGGTTGTTTCTTAAGTGTTTCTGAGACTACGAGCTCCGCTATTCAGGTTAAGCAGAGGAGCAGATGTGTGGTGCTTTTCTACCCTTAAAGGGTGGAAGGTGGAGATGCATTTCATTTGCTTAGCAAAAGTAACTGCAGACATCAAAGTTTAAAAGTCTTGAAGCATCTACACCTTGTTTATTCTGGCGCAAAGATGAAGCCACAACTGAAGTCTACTAGGAAGCAGAGGTTAAAGAGCCTGAGACTTGTGCTCACTACTGAACTCAGAATTCTGACTGTGACAATGCTGGACAAGTTATCTAGCTTCTCCAAGCTTCATTTCCCCTCCATTCCATGATAAAGATAGTGATAGTAGCTATTCATGGAGTTATAAAGAATATTATTTTATTGAACTACTATTTATTGAGCCCCTGGTCTATGGCAAGCACTGGGCTAAGCTTTGGGAGTCCTATTGTCAATAAAATAAAGAAACCTTGTGTGGAACTTACATTCTGGACAGGAGAGAGAGGGCGAAACAACATACCAATAAATAAATAAACATGATATGATGAAGAAAAACTGGGTAGTATGTAGGGAGAAAAATAAGGAGGTACTGAGATGCTAAGTGAGCAAATGCATGTTGAGAAGTTAGTACAGTATCTGGCAGACAATAAGTGGTTAAATAGTGATGATGCTTTTGATGATGATGATCATAGAGATGATGGTGATGAAGGTGATGATAGTGATGATGATGGTAGTGATGATGGTGATGAAGGTGATGATTGATGGTGATGGTGGTAGTTACAATGATAATGGTGATGGTGATGAAGGTGATGATTGATGGTGACAGTGGTAATGATGATGGTGATAATGGTAGTTACAATGATAATGGTGATGGTGATGATAGTGATGATAATTGATGGTGATAATGATGGTGGTGGTGGCGGTAATAATGGTGATGGTGACGATGGTTGTGATGATGATAGTGATGATGGTGATGGTGGCAATGGTGATGACAGTGATAACAGATAATGGTGAAGGTGGTGATGGTGATAATGATGTTGGTGGTGATGATGATGATGGTGGTGATATTGGTGTTGATGAAGATGACAATGATAATAGGGAGGTCAGTGATGATAATGTTTATTCCTAAAACTTTCTGGGCATATCAGATCTCTTTTTTTTCATCATTGGAAACAAGGCTTCAGTGATTGACTGGAATGAAAGGATATCAAAGCTATGCCCACTTTTTCTCTTTTCAAGTTGAATTATTTGCCTGAGATTTGGCCAAAGGTTTTGGATAAGTGTTCAACTAGACATTTATTAAAAAGCAACATACACATACAGCCTAAAAAAGCAGTCATACTAGAAAAGAAAAGGGTTCTTTGTGTTTTGCTACTTGGCAATGACTTTGTATTAAATCAGAACAAGACGGATTTTGTGTAGATAGGAACTCTTGGAACCAGCTTTGCTAATGCCCCAAGCTGCACATGGCCAAGTGCCTTTCAACCACACCTGTGCCTTTTATTAAATTTGGGAAGGAAAACTCTTGGTCCAGCTTGTTCCATTACTAATTTAGCACTGCAAAGCAAAAGAGTAAAGAGGAATGAATTTCCCTTGGACCCTCAGCCCCTTTATAATTTTGTGGTCATCCATTAGCAAGAAAAAGTCATGACCATTTTCCTATGTCCCCTCAACAGTGGAGAAATGTCTCCATTCCCAGGGTGCTTCTGGCTCCATCCCATATATGAAGCCATCATGTTCATCTAGTTTGGGATAAAAATCCCTGTGTTGAGGCAAGGGCCAGGCTAAGCCAGAGAATTCATCATTCTCATTCATTCCTCTCTCCCTGTGATGAGTGATGGGGAGGAGATAAAAGGAGATGAAAGCAGCACTAAGGGAATCCCGAGTCTTGCTGCTTCTATCCCTCCAGCCACAGTAAGAGTGAAAGTGTTTTTGCTAAATTAAGGACCGTACAAAGCATGTAGCTAATTAATCTTACACTACCAGATAGGATAAAAAGAAAGTTTTATTATTGGAGGCTTTTTGGTTGCAATGAAAACATTTCCGACTAAAGAAAAAGGAATTCATGAATTATTCTGGCATAGCTCATGGAGTTGAAAGCAGAATTCCAGAACCAGGTCTCAGAAGGATGGGAACTGGGACAGCTTGGGGGCCTCCAGAGACCACTGTCAGAATGAGTGAACACCAGCTCTTTCTAGCCTTGGGGTCAATTAACACCAGATTCAAATTCCAGGGAGGGCAGAGTTTGTCAGGCTGGCCCCACTTGGGTGACATGCCCAGTCCTTGGCCATGGGGAATGCCTCGGTTCATCTGTGCTGTTTTAACAATGTACCATGGGCTGTGGGGCTTAGAGAACAGATATTTATTTCTCACAGTTCTGGAGGCTGGCAGTGCAAGATCAAGATGTGTCATGGCTGGCATCTTCTAAAGGCATCTGCTTGCTGTGTCCTCACAATCTTTCCTCAGTGTGTGTGTGTGTGTGTGTGTGTGTGTGTCCTAATCCCCACTTCTTTGAAGGACACCAGTCCTATTGGATTTGGGGCCTCAACCCTGTGACTTCATTTAACCTTAATTACATCCTTAGAGACATTATCTCCAAATATAGTCCGTTAAGGTTAGAGTGTCAATATGTGAATTTAAATGAAGGGGAGGTACAATTCAGTTCATAAGAGGGAAACTGGTAGTTTGATTGATAAATCACTTGGAGGGTGGAAACCCAAGAAAGCAGGATAAACCTATAATCCCAGCACCTTGGGAGGCCAAGGTAGGTGGATCACACGGGGTCAGGAGTTTGAGACCAGCCTGCCCACTACAGTGAAACTTCATCTTTACTAAAAATACAAAAATTAGCTGGATGTGGTGCCATGTCCCTGTATTCCCAGCTACTCGGGAGGCTCAGACAGGAGAACTGCTTAAATCTGGGAGGTGGAGGTTGGAGCTGAGATCATGCCACTGCACTCCAGCCTGGATGACAGAGTGAGACTCCATCTCAATTAAAAAAAAAAAAGGAAGAATGAATATGAATTTTGGGTCCAAATACAGGCACTCCAGAGAGATCAGTGATCACGGGCCAAGCACCGGCGTGCTGGAATGAGTGTAACATTTTGCCATCCTCCCAGAGGTACATGTTTGGAGCAGGATGCAAAGGACCCCAATACAGACAGGGGCCATGGAACCAAGGGGTGGAAACAGAGAGGAGAGGCTTTTAACTGTTCCTGGCAAGGTGCAGCCAGGTAGGCTTCAGAGGAAGAGGGCAAGCCTGAGCCAGAGGATGAGCAGCCATCTCCAGGGGGGTCAGTGAGCATGAACTCTGCCCAGAGCTTCACAGTTCCTATGGGATGCTGTGTGCTTGCTGCTTGGGGCTTCGGCCCTACATGGGTGTGATGGAGACAGTGGCCAGGGCTCAGCACCTGAGCTGGGGGAGAACTTACGGCCTTGTTTTCTGAAAAGCGACCCAGGCGACCCCTCCCCCTGCGGCTGTGGAAAACCCCTCACCGTGCTCCCAATGGGCCTGCAAAACCCACTCCCACAGCGATCCAAATGCACTGTTCTGTGCTCCATCCCGGGTGTGATGTAGGTTCATTCATCGGGCTATTACCATTTTCCTCTCGGGATCTTGGAAATCAGTCACTTGCTAAAGTAACCTCATTCGACACTCCCATGGGTTTTCACCCATCCATGGGCTTCTGTTAAAGGTCACATAATTGTATTTTCCAAGGCTCTCTAGCCACACCAGGTCAGAGGGTTGATTTCACGAGTTGTCATTTTAACCCTGTGACAAGTTAGTTGCAGGAGGTACGAGGTAAGTCTTTAACACTTGCTATCTTGTGTTTAATGATAAAAGGAACGCACTTACCTTAGGAAATTTGGAAAATATAGAATATATATGTAGAAAAGGGGAACTACATATAACCTCACTGCCAAGGGGTAACCACTGTGAACATGTTGATATGTGTTTGATTACTTTCTTTTTTTCTTTTTCTTTTTTTTTTCTTTTGAGACGGAGTTTCGCTCTTGTTACCCAGGCTGAAGTGCAATGGCACAATCTCGGCTAACCACAACCTCCGCCTCCTGGGTTCAGGCAATTCTCCTGCCTCAGCCTCCTGAGTAGCTGGGATTACAGGCACGTGCCACCACGCCCAGCTAATTTTTTGTATTTTTAGTAGAGACGGGGTTTCACCTCATTGACCAGGATGGTCTCGATCTCTTGACCTCGTGATCCACCCGCCTGGGCCTCCCAAAGTGCTGGGATTACAGGTGTGAGCCACCGTACCCGGCTGTGTTTGATTACTTTCAAGTGTCATCTCTGCCTGCACACACAGAACACAGTCCAGACAGCAGTACGTGAAGTTCTGTGCGGAACCCCACTCTGCCCTTCTGCTGCAGAGGGAAGCGTGTCCGTGGGCTCCTTACGGGGAGAGCACAGAGGGATCCGAGCTGCTTGGCGTTCTCCCACGGGATGACGTTGGGATTTTTTATCAAGCTCCTCTTCCTGGACATGCACATCACTCTCCAGCTGATCCCCTCCCTAAAAATGTGGTGATAAACAGCAAACTTTCCGGCACATACACGTCTGTGTGCATGTCAGGCTATTTCCCAGGGATCACAGCCTGGAAGCAGAACGATTACACTGGAGACGAGAAACTTCGATTTCTTGCTACATGTGGGCAGTTGCAAGTCCTGGACATTCATGCTCTCGGGCGTGGGTTTGCTCTCTTGCAAGTCTCACCATCTCCAGTCTTCACTTCCCTGTCTCCGAATCTGGCTGCTGCAGAGGCCAGGGTTGGCAGGTGGAGTCTCAGGGGTCACTCCAATCACTAGCTCCCGGCCGGTTTCTCCTGAATCATGCTGGTAACACCTCTTAACCACCCTGAGGCTTGGAAAGAGGAGGTGCCCATCATTTCTGCTCACATCCCATCAGCCAACACCCAGTTGCCCAGCCCCACTTAGAGGCTGCAGGGTTGGCCTGTGGTCTAGCATTACCAGATACTGGATGCCGGTGAACTAGACACCCTTTGGCATCAAAAATGATGAAACTCTCCATGAAGATTACACAGCTAGGAAGGGGCAGAGCTGGCATCTGAGCCCAGGTGGTTTGACCCGGAGCCATAGTCCACTTAACTCCTTCACAGACCCTTGCTGTGGGCCCAGCTGTAATTCACCCTGGGATTGAGCAGTGAGGAAAATGGATAAAAATATGAAACAAAGAAGAAAATGAATAATAAATACGTGAGTAACATAGCGGTATGACTACGGAGAGGAGCCGACAGGTGGGGCGGGGACCCAGGTGGCCACAGGATCAGTGTAAGCCGGCCCCTGTGATGGGGGTGGCGTGGGAGCGTGAGCACAGAGCTACCATCTGATGGAGGGCTCATGGATCTCCAGCTGCTGGGCTGGAAGCGGTCTACAGGGGCCGGGTGGGAGCCGACGGCAGTCACCCAGGTGGTAGGTGGACTAGCACAGCAGCAGCAGAGGTGGGAGGGGTGCAGGCTTAAGGTGAAGCCAGCAGGATTAGCTAATGGATTGGGTGTGGACGGAGGGCAGAGTGATCCATTGACATATCCCCAGGGTTGAACTGAGCAGTTTGGCATGAATGCAGGAAGAACAGGCATGGATGGTGGGTATCGTGGTGTGAGGGGAGGCAAGCTGTCAAGAGTTTAGGTTTGAATGTGAGAAATCTGCAAATCCAAGATCCTGAAGGAGTGAGTCCAACACCACAGAGTATTTCATCTGGTGCCTGGCACCTGGAAAATCCTCAGGAACGCTGTCTCCTGGGCCAACTCCCTGCTACCCCAGGGTGGGCAGGGCCCCGGGCCACATGACCTGCTTGCCGCTGTCTTTTGGTGCCTTCGGCTCCTCGCGTTCATATCCCACGAGAAAGCCCAGGAAATATGAGCTGCGGCTGAGTGCAGGCCATCCCGGGAGTCAGGGAGATGGATGCTCTGTGCAGAGACGGGGCTTCCCCCGGGGTTAAGGCTGGTGGGAGCGGCAACTCCTCTGCCCAGGCCTCTGGAAACCCGATCACTCTGTGTCTGTTAGGAAGAGGAACTCACTGGCAGGCGATTATTTTTGATTTCCCACTTCATATCAAACACACCAAAGATCAGACTCTCAAAGGCCAGCTGTTGACAAGGAGGCTGGAAGGCAGCAGGCAGACGTTCCTGGTGCTCCTTCATGACCTCATTAGGTCACTAAGCGGAGAGCCCCTCACCCCAGACCCTGGAGGTACACACGGCAGGAGCTTGGAGCTTCGGGCCCGGCTCTCTGGATATCAGGAAAGCCCCTGGGACTGCTCTCTGGGCTTGATAAACTCAGATCTCATTTCTTCCAGGAAGTCTCCATGACCCAGGATGCCACCTCCCTGTCATGTGGCCTCATAGCACTTGCCCCTCACCCTGGCTTCCTAACACTGCATTCTTGCAATCATTCTTATTTATTTATTTTGAGATGGAGTCTTTTTCTGTCACCCAGGGTAGAGTGCACTGGCACGATCTGGGCTCACTGCAGCTTTCCACTGCAACCTCTGCCTCCCGAGCCGCTGGGTTTACAGGCGCCTGCCATCGTGCATGGCTAATTTTTGTATCTTTTAGTAGAGAAAGGGATCTTGAGCTCGGGATCCACTCGCCTCGGCCTAGCAAAGTGCTGGGATTACAGGAGTGAGCCACCATGCCCAGCCTCTTACAATCATTTTATCAATCATCCAATACGATTTATGAGGCACCATCTCTCCCACATGACCGTGAGCTTCCTGGGGAGGAAGGTCCATGTCTCTTTGGCTTTGTAGAGCCACTCCAGAGCCTAACACATGACAGAGGATCAATTCATACTTATGGATTGGCTATTGACATTATCTGTGCAGAATGGAATGGAAAAAACCAGGATTGTGAGCAAACACAGATACAAATCATCGCCCTCTTCCGTCTTGAGCTATGAGATTTTTTTTTTTTTTTTTTTTGAGACGGAGTTTCGCTCTTGTTACCCAGGCTGGAGTGCAATGGCGCAATCTCAGCTCACCACAACCTCCGCCTCCTGGGTTCAGGCAATTCTCCTGCCTCAGCCTCCTGAGTAGCTGGGATTATAGGCACGCGCCACCATGCCCAGCTAATTTTTTGTATTTTTAGTAGAGATGGGGTTTCACCATGTTGACCAGGATGGTCTCGATCTCTTGACCTCGTGCTGGGATTACAGGTGTGAGCCACCGTACCCGGCCAGAGATTTTTTTAAAAAAACCTAAGCGACAGGCATTTGCCAGTAATCTAAAACCACTGGTTCCAACCTGTGGCTACAGATGTCACTACCGAGAGGGAAAAGAATCATTTTAAGGAAGTCTGAATGTGTGGGCCCCATATTATATTCATTGAAATTTTTTATTGTAAAAATTTCCGAACACTTAAGTAGGCAAATAGTCTAATGAGCTTTCATAAACCTACTGACTACATTCAAGTTTTCAATACTTTGCCCTGCTTCCCAGATTTCACATCATTTCTTTCCTAAATACTTAAATAGTCATCATTTTTTAAAAACAGACATTTTCTTACCTAACAGCAAAAGCATCCCTAGAGAAAATATGGTCTTGTCCATATGAATTGGACTATTATTTTTAACAGTATATGCTGTCCCCCTTACTGGTTTACTAAACTCAATTGAAGAGTGTAATGGAATTCACAGGAGGCATTTTTGTCAGTGTGCATTTTCTCAATACACACATATTAAATCAGGTCATCAGGCCTTCAATCTTCAGGATTACTATCCTGAAGAGTCCATGACATCCTCTTCTGATGTCATAGTTGGAAAGGTTGGAAAATGCTTATTAAAACTTCATTTCAGCCACAACCCCATTTCTCCCCCAGCCGACTCTTGATGGAAATTGCAAAGGGAACAAATTGGGGAGACTCAGGATTCCTGTGCTTTGCCTCGTTTCTTTTGCTACTTTCCCATCCAAGTGTTCCCAGGATAAACTGGCATCAGACAAGGGGTGGCTAGAGGGGGCTACCCCAAAGAGCGTGGTCAGGGTGAGTGAGCCTGGAATTGGCTTTAGTTTCTGAGTTGTCTGGAAGGATGGACTTAGAGGCTGAGTCCATGGGATAGCATTGATCTCAACACAGGTCATCTGCATTCTGTGCTAGTGCAATCAGATTTTAAATGTCGATGAAGAGCTGTACATTTGTGTCTGTGAAACTCTGAGCCCTTCATTTCAACTTACTGAAATTCTTTATTTGATAAACATTTATTAAGAACCTCTTAAATGCCAGGTCATAAGTTGTGAACTTCTATAGATGCATTGAGTCCAACTGTTCACCATCTGTTGAATCACCATTCTCACCCATGTCATGAGATTTTCTTCTGAGTTTTGTGAATCTTACAGTTTGATGCAATAGTCTGTCTTCAGCCAAGTTTTTGTTGTTGTTGTTGTTGTTGTTATTTTGTTTTGTCTTCTGAGATGAAGTCTCCCTCTGAAGCCCAGTAGGGAGTGCAGTGGTGCAATCTCAGTTCACTGCAACTTCCACTTCCCAAGTTCAAGCAATTCTCCCACCTGAGCCTCCCGAATAGCTGGGTATTGCACCACCACGCCCAGCTAATCTTCATATTTTTAGTAGAGACAGGGTTTCACCATGTTGGCCAGGCTGGTCTCGAACTCCTGACCTCGTGATCTGTCCACCTTGGCCTCCCAAAGTGATGGGATTACAGGCGTGAACCAGCGTGCCTGGCCTCAGCCAAGTTTTTATAAAACAAGAGCTAAGTGCAGAGCCATGAGGCAAGCTATGAAGGACTTCCATCTGGATGAACTCTCCTACTCCAGTAGACTCTGCGTGCACGTGCTTGTGTCTGTACACACTACATCTCCTGTACAGAAATGTTTTAGATGGCCAATTCTAAAGAAAATACTAGGAAGCATCTTGACATATTTTTAAGTTGTTTACTACTTTAGCAGACAGGAAAAATGTATTTGTTAAACATAGAGTTTTCTGTGTCTGTTATGAACTTTAAGTGATACTATTAAGAAAGAAGGAACCCTCCAAGGGCCCTGTTTTGGAGGGAACTTTGCCCTTTTTACTTTCAACCCTGTCGAGAAGCTGAGGCTCCACCAAAGCTTTTTCATTTTTCATCATAGTCTCACTTGACAAAAAACCTCCCATTTTTTTGATCCCATTGTGATCGTCTTCCATATTTTTATTTTCTTATACGACTCATGTCTTCCTGCTGTTTTCCTACTTGGCTGCCCTATCAGTATTTAGTTTCTAAATATTTATTTTCTAAATTGCTGTGCTTGCAGCGTTTAGCCGGGATACTCCATTTCAATGAATCACTTGTAAATTCATTCATCCATTTGTTTTCAGCCCTGGCTGTGCACAGAATTGCCTAGGAAGCTTCCAAAAGTCACCTTGACCCCACCACAGACCAATGAAGCTAGAATCTCAGGAGGTCCAGGTGTGGATATTTGTCAAAAGTTTCCCAGACAATATTGTCATGCAGCCAAGGCTAAGAAAGGCTGATTTCAAAGATATTACTAAATGTTTCTATGAACAAGATAGGGGAGGGTCCTGGTGGGGGGACATGGAGGGCTTCCTGGAAGAAGAGAAACATAAGTGTTTCCTTGCACAGCCCCAGCTGACTATCCCTAGCCATATAACTGAGCCTCCTAGATGTCCAGCACGGCTGAGCCTTCAGGTGAGGCAGCTCTAGCCATCCTGACTGCATTTAGAGCAACCGCTCAGCTGAGCCCAGCCAACCTTCACAACTGTAAGGTGTAATGATGAACATTGCTTTCAGCCACTAAGGTAAGCCATCTGGCAATGCAGCGACAGATCAGTGAAACTGCAAGCTAACACCAGGGGCAGCTGAGAGACACTCAGTTGAAGTGAACCTTTAGGGCTTTCCTAGCCAAGGGAAAGGGAGGGAAAGTCCCCAATCCAGAAGCAAGCACGACTCCTTTGTGGACTGTGGGAAGCCAGTGTGGCTGGAGCCCAGGGTCTGGGGAGAAATCTCTGGGCAGCTAGATACTCACTGTCCTGCTCACAAACAGCAAAATGAGGAGTAAAAACTCTCTGCTGATTATTCCCTCTTCCAGTGCTAGCAGAGCTGGTGGAACATCAGGCTCCTCTCCAGCTCCAGCCCTGAGTCATTCATCCTTGTTCACCTCCCCACAGTGAACATTCTGGCTCACCCAGCGTGTTGGGTAGGAGCTCACGGATGGAGCCATCTTTCTTCTCTCTGGTTTGGGTTCAGAGAGGGGCTGAGATCAGTTTGCTCTAGAAAGTCTCAGGACAGAGCTTTTAATGGGAGATCCCTCCCTCACCTCCGAGGCTTTGTGTACAAGTTGGCGAAACCCCAGCACGGACAACCTCTCTTCTCAGCAGCGCACTTGTGAACTGCTTGGAAGCCGAACATGGGAACCCAGTGAGACCTTCCCTAGCACTGCCATGGGCCTCTGGCCACAACCAGGGTTGCAGCTTGGTTTTAATAGGGGCTTTGTAGGAATAGTTTATACCTCATGAAAAGTAGCAACCCCACGGAGTGCAGAACTTGGGAAAGCACACACATGGAAAAACTGCTCTCTGTGCCTGCACACCCTCCAATCCCCAGGTCTCAAACAGGCCCAAGCTCCTGAGTGACCATCCACCCCGCCCTAGATGGAAGGACGGGACTGACCCACCCCTGGATCTGAGGTATCCTTGCAACTCACATACCAATCAGAGCCTCACTTACTCCTGCAGGGTGTGCAACCAGCACTGCCTGTCAATACTACCAGACCCAGGCCCGGGTTTCTGGTTAGACTGCAATTTAATTCAAGCTTGAAGTTGCTAGCAAGCTTGACCTTGCTGCATCAAGAGAGTGCTGGGAATAAAAATTAAACCAATGAAAAGAAAGGCAGAAATGGAGAGGGACTGAGCCCTGACGATGTGGGAACCTGGGGATGGAGACTTGCCCCCAGTGAGACTGCTCCCGGGCTTTCTAATTTTGAGTCCATGGGTGGTCTCTTTGATTTAAGCCCGTTAGAGCTTGGTTCCTATCACTTGCAGTGGGAATTGTACCCCACACATAGGAGGATGTTTATTGATTGGTCACAGAGCTCTTCATCATGAGGCTGACCAACTACATGTTCTATCTTTCCTGGGATATTCCCGTGGTATGTTGTTGCTCCAGGGTAATGATTAATAGTACCACTTTTCACTATCAAAATATCCTTTTGAATGATAAATCATATGTCACTGTTTCGGTTGTCTATCACTGTGTAACAAACCACCTTGAGGGTCAGTGGTTGAAAACAGCCACTGTCTTATTTGCACAGGATTCTGCAGTCCAGCCTGGGCTCAGCATGGTGATTCTTCTGCTCTTTTGCAGGTGGTTGTTTGTGTGGTTACGTTTAACTGGTGGGTTGATGGACTGTGTTCAACTGCAGTAGCAGTGCTGTCTGTCTAAGTCTCAGTGCTACTCATTTTCCATGTGGCCATTCCATGTGGTTCCTTCCATGTGGTCTCTCCAACAGGTGGCCAGACTTCTTATTTGGCAGCTCAGAGGTCTCTACAATGCTAAAGCAGGAGTTTCTAGGACCTCTTAAAATAGAGGCTTGGAATGGCCACAGCCCCCTGGCAGCCCTCTTATTGAAGTGGGTCACAATCCCAGCAAGGAGATTCAAGGAGAGGGACTGCACAAAGCTGGGAATCCCTGCAGTTGTGGCTCCTCGACAGTCACCAACCTAGGGGACCATCATTGTAACCCTTTCACAGCCCATCTGCCCTTAGCTGGAGCCCAAACAAGAACCTGGAGTCCTCAAAGAATGAGAGGTGGGAAAGGGACACATTGACTCCTCTCTCTTTGATTTCAGCCTCAAGAAAATGAAGTCTGGGATCTTCCTCCCGACTAAGGTGTCATCCCCACAGCAGCAGTAGCAGCATCACCCGGAATTTGTCAGAAATCAGAATCCCAGTCCCAAGCCAGACACAGAGAACCATAATTTGCATTTTAATGAGATCCCAGGGGACTCAAATGCATCTTAAGGCACGAGGAGAGCTCTAGACTCTCCACCATCTCAGAGAACATGCACACCACGTTTGTAGTGTTTTCCATCTCTACAAAACCCAGAGAATGGTGGCAAAGGCTGCTGCCACCATTGCACAAAATCACTCCTAAGGGGAACCTGGAAATGAGAAGCAACCTTTCTGTTCTCAGACATGCGTCCCAGCATATAAGGCTCAGATGTGGCAGGGAGAGGGGACAGCTTGGTTTCAGACCGTGCATTCTGACCACTCGCCCAAAAAGGGCCCCATTCTAACCCAAGACTCTGGGAATCCAGGAAATCCCAATTTAGATATGCAGCTTCAGAAACTGGCAGCAAATAGGGAATGGAATCCGGAAGGCGCTTACCATTGTGAATGCGAAGTCTAGACACTGGAAAGGGAGCCACCAAGGCAGGAAGAAGTGAAAGTCCCTTTCTCAGCGATCTACCTTCCAGGAAACAACAACCCAGCAGGTCTCCACAAAGCCCCGAAGCTGTGATTCAGCAACCCCTGGGGCAGGTCCAACGCACTGTTATCATACTCCCGGAGCCTCGTCCAAATACTCACACACCCAGCCTAGTGCTTCCTCACGATAACAGCAGTAGCAGGACCAGCCCGGTGTCATCCTGCACAAACAGGTGGTGTTTACGTACGGCATGTCACCGAGAGCCATCTGACCAGCCGTGCCAGCCGAGAGCAAAGGGGGCTGATAAAGGCAGCTTATCACAAAGGATTAGCAAGTGTTATTTTCTTTTTGTTTGTTTGAAGTTCAGTATTTGGACAATCTCCGTGAACCCTGGTGCGGCCGGGGCCAAGTTTAACAATGGTGGGCAGAGATTGCTGGGTGAAGATGAAATGACATGAGTGAGCCGGTGCTGTGCGGGGGAGACCCACTGCAGGGATTTGTCAGGCTGGGTTTTGACGGGTGGAGACAATATGAGGATTAATGAACCGCTTTGGCTTTAGACAAAATAACCACGTAAAGCAAAATTTCTGTGTGCACCAGATCGGGTCTTCTCAGCCCAGGCTGCACGTTAGAGTCACCTGGAGACTGTTGCCACTTTGCCTCACAAGGGCTGCCCCCAAAGCAATGAAATCCCTGGAGAGTCTGGAGGTAGGAGTCCTACATCTGTTCCTTAAAGGTCCCCCCATGTGCAGCCTGGTTTGAGAAGTGGCTCCAAGCCTTCTCCAGCTTTCATGTACATTCCAACCACTTGGGGATCTGGCTAAAATGAAGATTCTGATTCAGCCTATCAAGGGTGGGGCTTGGGGTTCTGCATTTTGAACACCCTCCGGGGATGCTGGCACTGCTGGTCCAGGACCACACTTGAGCAGAAAAGAGAATGGAGTACTGTCCAAATGTCCCCAGCATGACCCCCAAATCACCTGTGAGGCTGTCAGAGAGGTACAAGGGTTCTTGTGGGTGGGGGGGGGGCAGGGTGATGGCCAAGTTGCTAATTGATGGGAAAGAGATGAACAAAATCTGAGTGAGGGACACCACTGCGGGGGCCTGAGATACCCACTCCCAGAGAGACTGCCAATGGGCAGAATGAACATGGCTGGGTTTTGTGAGTTAACCAGGTGTGGGTTAGAGAATAAAATCTTGGCCAGGCATGGTGGCTCATGCCTGTAATCCCAGCATTTTGGAAGACGGAGACCAAAGGACTGCTTTAGCCCAGGAGTTCAAGACCAGACTGAGTAACATAGTGAAACTCCATCTCTATGAAAAATACAAAAATTAGCTGGGTGTGGTAGTGTCCACCTGTAGTCCCAGCTACTCAGGAAGCTGAGATGGGAGGATCAATTGAATCCAGGAGATCAAGGCTGCAGTGAGCCAAGATCACGCCACTGTGCTCCAGCCAGGGCAACAGAGCAAGACCCTGTCTCAAAAAAAATAAAATAAAATCTCATGACAAAAATTTAAAAACACATTCACACACTGTAAAGTACTCCCATTTAAAAAGCACAATGCCATGGTTTTTTCTTTTCTTTTCTTTTTTTTTTCCTGAGATGGAGTCTCACTATGTCACCCAGGCTGGAGTGCCGTGATGCGATCTTGGCTCACTGCAACTTCAGCCTCCTGGGGTCAAGCAGTTCTCCCTGCCACAGCCTCCCAGATAGCTGGGACTATAGGTGCCTGCCACCACGCCCAGCTAATTTTTATATTTTTTTTAGTAGAAACAGGGTTTTACCATGTTGGCCAGGCTGGTCTTGAACTCCTGACCTCAGGTGATCCGCCCACCTTGACCTCCCAAAGTGCTGGTGTTACAGGTGTGAGCCACCGTGCCTGGCCAATGCCATGGTTTTTAGCATATTCCCAGAGTTGTGCAAACATCACAGCTGTGTAGATTTAGAACATTTCTCACCCAAAAGGGTGCTATTTCAGGCCACCTTATTCCCAGCACCTCTGGGAAGACTGCATGCAAGGATACCCCAGTAGGAGTTGAAAGAGTTGAGTCCCCAGCTGGAAGCACAGGGTGTCATCATAACTTTAGTAAAGGGAGGTTGTAGACATAAACCATGTCACTGACTCCAGGAAGCCCTCTGTGATGCCCCCAGGCAGATTACATCCACTTCCTTCATGTTCTCAACGCACCCAGCTCACCTGCCACCCCATCAGCCTCCCCAACCAGGCTGGGTATCTCACCAAGTCAGGACCTGTGTTTTCATAAATCTAGCCCCGGACCCAGCCTCATGCCAGACCACAGCAGGGTACAGTACAGGTGTGGGCTGCAAGATTGCGCCAAGACCCTGCTCTGCTGCAGTGTGAAAGTCTAGAGAAGGGTAGGGTGTGGTCTGCCCTTGTCCTCTATGATTTTAGTAGAGAAAACACTGAATTACCATGAAGTCTGCATCTGAAGCTCACATTCAGCACCCCAGTATCCTCAAATGTAAAATGTAGATGGCATCCCTCCCGGGCCATTAACCATCCCGGGGCTTCTATAACCTGGGAAGTATTAGATATCCTCAAGGATAGAACTGGAGGCAGTGAGTGCAGTTTAAGGTTTGAAAATTCTCATTGGATATGAAGAAACAGAGATTCCCCTGAAGCTGGAGCAATCTTTTAGGTTGGTGAGTCCCCATTACCAGAGATATTTTAGGTAAATGCTGATCCAAGATGTTACCTAGGAAATGTGGGTGACCTTGAAGGTCTGATGTAACCTTGCACTTTGCGTGTATATGTGTGTGTGTGTGTGTGTGTGTGTGTGTGTGTGTATGCTTTTTAAGTTCTGGGGTATATGTGCAGAATGTGCAGGTTTGTTACATGGGTATACACATGCCATGTTGGTTTGCTGCACCCATCAACCTGTCATCTACATGAGGTATTTCTCCTAATGCTGTCCCCCCCGGCCCCCTATCCCACAACAGGCCCAGGTGTGTGATGTTCCCCTCCTTGTGTCCATGCGTTCTCATTCTTAAAATCCCACTTATGAGTGAGAACATGTGGGGTTTGGTTTTCTGTTCCTGTGTTACTTTGCTGAGAATGATGGTTTTCAGCCTCATCCATGTCCCTGCTAAGGACAAAAACTCATCCTTTTTTATGGCTGCATAGTATTCTACGGTGTATATGTGCCACATTTGCTTTATCCAGTCTATCATGGATGGGCATTTGAGTTGGTTCCAAGTCTTTGCTATGGTGAACAGTGCTGCAATCCACATGTGTGCATGTGTCTTTATAGAATGATTTCTAATCCTTTGGGTATATACCCAGTAATGGGGTTGCTGGGTCCAATAGTATTTCCGGTTCTAGACGTAAACTTGGACTTCTGTGATGAAGTATTTCCTTCAGGAAAAAGACGTATTTTTTATTACTAAGCACTGACCATGTGATGCTGAGTTTTGGGGAAAAGCTGACCAGGAGGAGAATGGTCCCATAGAAAGAACAAGTTCATCTCAACCAGAAGCCCATAAAGGGTTCTTTTGGCCCTAGTCAGTGGCTGCGAAGCATCTCAAATGCTGATGATTCCCTCCCGATATTTTTATTAAGGTGTTTTTATTTAAGATGACAAAACTGAAATCTGTATTTTCCAGAGAGTCTCATTCATGGAAGCAACTGGGTAGAGATTTTGGAAACACATTTGAAAAGGAGAGAGACAAGCTTGTTCTTATGCTCTTCCCCCTTTCCCGTGCTCATCCCTGGACCGTGGAAGCCATCCAGGAACAAGGACCATGAGGGTCAATTGTCAAGGATGGCAGGGCAGGAAGTCCTAAGGACATAGATCCATGATGACACTTTTAGGTGAGCATAATGGCCCTGAAGTAGCTCCACACATTTGTACGGTGAAAAAGTATTTTAAAAAGAGCTCTGATAGCTCAGTTTGCTCAAGTCGCAGTCGAGGTTTTTTTGGTTGCAGCTCAATGCATTCCTAACTAAAAGCAATCATCTTTCCTGGCCCCTCCTAGATGCAATAGAAATGGCAAAAATAAGAACACATACCTTTGGCCACTTTCTGTCCGATTCCACAGGAAGGCCCTGCCCTATTCATGACTCCAGGCCGACAGAAAATGACCGTTTGTGTCCAGTGTCCTCAGCTTTGACACAGTTAGCATCTTAGGCCGGCTGCTTCTCCGTGGCGGGGCTCTGTGTATCGTAGGATGTTGAGCAGCATTGCTGGCCTCTACCCCTAGATCCAGTAACATCCCCTCCTCCCTGTTTCTGACAACCAAAACCGCCTCTAGACACTGCCAAATGTCCCCTGGGGAAGCATTTGAGAACCATCCTTGGAGACGCGGTGGGAATGTGGCTTTGACTCGCTGTGGGATTTTGAATGGGAGAGGAACCAGACCTGACTATTTTCAGAGCATCTCTTGCTCCCATGTGAGAATGGACTGGGCAGAGGAGGTTCAGAAGGGCCCAGGCACCACCGAGAAGGAGACTGAACTAAGTGGGCCTGTCTAGAATGCAGCGGGAATTGATGGGAAGGGGTGGATCCCAGTTGGATTCTCAAGGTGGAACGGTACCGTTTTCTGATGGACGGGGTGTGTGTGACCCAAATGGAAGACTTGGGGCAACTTCAAGCTTTTGGTTCTGTGGGGATGCCATTTTCTGAGGCAAGAAGGGTTGTGGGTGGAGCAGGTTACCAGGCACATCCCGAATCTGCAGACACTGGGGCTCGGGGGTGTTGGTGTGGTCTCCTAGGGGCGGTGCACACTCTGCACCTTCGACAGCCAAGGTCTTTACCTGTGACCCAGTCCTGGCATCAGAGATCCACCCCCAGGCACTGTGAAGACAGTCACCACGTTTTGCCATACAGATTGTCTTTTTGGAAAATTCCTGAACATTTCCCTGAATGAGACTGAAATCCATTTTTCCAGATTTTTATTTTTATTTATTTATTTTTTTTGAGACAGAGTTTTGCTCTTGTTGCCCAGGCTGGAGTGCAATGGTGCGATTTCCACTTACCACAACTCCACCTCCCAGGTTCAAGCGATTCTGCTGCCTCAGCCTCCCGAGTAGTGGGATTCTAGGCATCGCCACCACACCTGACTAATTTTACATTTTTAGTAGGGATGAAGTTTCTTCATGTTGGTCAGGCTGGTCTCAAACTCCCAACCTCAGGTGATCCACCCACCTCGGCCTCCCAAGGGGCTGGGATTACAGGTGTGAGCCACTGTGCCTGGCGCATTTTTCCTGATCTTTAGGGGCAGTCAATTAATGCATAAGGTCAAAGTACTAATTTTCTATTCACAGACCAGTCACCAAGCCTTCAAAGGCATGAAGTGAACAAAACCACCTGTGATGCAGAACTCAAATTCTACCATTCCCACTGGAACCTTGTCAGAGAGGAGTGGCAGTCACAGGCAGCACCCAGGGTGTATGGGACACTGCTGTATAAACCTCCACCCATAAACAGTCACCCAGCTGCCCACACGGTCCCCAACATGGAGCAGACACCTCCTTCGTTTACAAGGTGACCCATCTGGAATATACCCAAAGCGTGCACCAGAGATAGTCATTCATTTATCTACACTGCCTGCTTTCAATAGTCAGATTCTCATGAACAAACCTCGCTCACCCACACCAAAAATAACATGAAGGAATGCAGGCCCCACTTGATGCCGCCCAGAGTTTCACGCACGCCGTCACAGCCAGCCAAACCAGGACCTTTCTTAGGAGATTTTCTGAACAAGGCAGAACATTGGCACTGATAGCTTCCCACAGGCTTTATGATGAGACCAGCAGAGTCCAGCCAAGAGCATTTTCACAGACTAGATTCAACTGCGATCAGAGATGCCCTCATCATGCCTTTCTGCTCTGAGTCATTAAACCAAAGAGATTAAAGATATTTAACTCAACATGAACTGGAAACAGATTCTGATTCAAAACCCACAGAGAGAAGAGAAAAATAAAGTTGATTTCTGGACAGAGTTTGAAGCGCCTCGCTCCACCTGATTTGACGATTTCCTTGAGATTATTCTATCAGCCAGGGAGGACTAGGTTTGCCACAAGAACACACAACCTTTTTTTCTTTTTTTTTTTTTTTTTTTTGAGACGGAGTTTCGCTTGTTACCCAGGCTGGAGTGCAATGGCACCATCTCGGCTCACCGCAACCTCCGCCTCCTGGGTTTAGGCAATTCTCCTGCCTCAGCCTTCTGAGTAGCTGGTATTACAGGCACGCACCACCATACCCAGCTAATTTTTTTTTTTTTTTTTTTTTTGTATTTTTAGTAGAGATGGGGTTTCACCAAGTTGACCAGGATGGTCTCGATCTCTTGACCTCGTGATCCACCCGCCTCGGCCTCCCAAAGTGCTGGGATTACAGGCTCGAGCCACTGCGCCCAGCCCAGAAACCTCTTTTGTGTGACCTTGATCTTGTTTTCCTACCGTTCTTCTGCCAGGAACTCTGACCCCACCAGCATTCAGACAGCACCAGCCGCCACGGCAGAGACAAAAGAAGTCGTAGGAAATTGCACCCCGGAGTTAAAGCCTCCGGTCTGAGACAGCATAACACTTATCCACACAGTTGCTTTCACCTCGAAGCCACAGAGAAATGCTACCTGGGCCTGGACGCCGGCAATAACCCTGATGGTTACGGTGACTCATGTTTTCTTTGGCTGCCCAGAGGCATGCAGGCTGCTGGCTGTTTTCAAGGCTGCATCATAATTGTTTTGTAATGGTTGTGGTCAGTCCTAATAACACGTAGTGAGTAGTTCCCAGGGGCAGGACACCTTGCCCCATGCTGTCTTTCCATGCATTCATTCTTTCATTCATTCAGCAATTATATACGGGGTGCCTACTGTGTGCAGAGTGTTATGCTGAGCAACTCACAACCATGATTCTTCTTTGGAACCACCCTGTGAGACAGTGCGGGAGTGAGGATTTGCAGTTGCAATGACAGAACTTTAGCTAGCTGACGCAGAAAAGGGAATTTACTACGCGGTTCCTCTTACACAGGCTCTGGGATGTGTGAAAACCAGGAGCAATGCCCAGATCCCACTGGAGTGCGCTCCAGTAAAGACGTCACGGCTCAGGCCCCTGGGAGGTGGCATCACAGCACTATGATGGGCCACAGCGGTCGTGACGGAACCCACAGAGCAAGGTTCCCTCCAGCACCACCCTCGCCCAAGCCTGCACCCATGTTGTCTCCTCCTGAACCAGGGCATGACATGTTCCCGCCTTCCTGCAAGGGACACTGGAAAACTCACTTTGGGAGTAGGAGGCAAAGGGAGATGCTGTTTACCTGCTGCTGGAAAGCATGGACATGGCAGATGCTCAAGACAGGAAGTCTGTTCTGTGGATGACAAAACTGAGCCTCAAGAAGCTTCAAAACCAAAAAAAAAAAAAACAACCAACCACCACCACACACCAGGTTCCCCAGCTAGAAGAGGTGCCGCAGGTTCAGTCCAGCTCCAGCCCATTACCAGCTGATGCCCAGCAGCCCGGCAGGGCTCAGATGAATGTGGCATCAGGGCATCCTCCATGTGGCACACATTCTGGTTGGGATTTTCACAGCTGGGTCATTAGACATGTGTCTAGACGGACCATTTCCTTCACTGTCCTTGTAACATGATGGGTTCTCCCATCAACAAGTGCAGGGAGCAGAGAGCCCGGCCCAAAGACAGCGCCTTCCTCCTCAGCTCTTCTCAGCCTTCCATGTTCCCCGCCTTCCTGGCTGGCTCCTGTCCTGTCTGCCCGGCTCAACCTACCCCTCCCTCACTCTCAGGAGAGCCGAGCTGCTGCCGTGGGCGGGAGGGAGGTCCTAGGGTGGGACAGTCTCACCCTCAGAAGGCCGCTCAGACACCTTGGCCCACTGCGTTTGCCTCGAGACCACGAAGTGAAGAACCCACATTTGTTCTTGAGAAGATGGGCGCCCTAGATTCTTATAGCAGCTTGTCCTGCCTCGCCACAAAGCCACACAGATGAGCCACACCTGCTGGCCCACAAGCCCCGATGTGGTCCAGCCTAGGAGCAGGCCTGGGATTGCCACTCAGGGTTTCTGCTCCCACGATCTGGGAAGGCAAGCTGTACTGCTTGCTGGTCTGATGATTCTGTCTTCAATGAAAAAAAAAAAAGGAGAGAAAGCCTCCTTTCTCAAACCAACCCCACCATGAGAAACCTTAAACTATTTATTTACAGAAGCAGAAATTCAACATCTTTGCCCTTGACTGACAGGAGCAACGTTTCCACTGGACGCAGACTGCTTAAAAAAAAAAAGAAAAGAAAGAAAAGAAAAGAAAGCCATCCACCCTCCACCCCGACCAAGCTCCTCCCTCTGCCAGCGTGTGCCTCTGCCATCCACCTAGACTTGCAGAATTGGTTGTTATTTGCCTGACACTTCTACATATCTTGTCTCATTTGAAGCTCACAGCAACTCTGGGATGTGACTTCTTTCTGTTTCAGAGTAAATGAAATGAAGCTGTTACGGGGCATACTCCAACAGCAAGCGGGGGCGGTGACCAGCAAGTCACAGGGCTCATCCAGCATACCTTACTCTAGAATTCAAAACTGACTTTTTAAAAAATAAGCAGATAATTGGTGCAGGGGGAGCGGTGGACAGACAGCTCCCAAGCAGATGGACAGAGGGGTGGCTGATGACGAGGGTTACTGTGGGCTGAGCAGGCGTTTGCAACACCCATCTTTTCTCACTGACCCTTGGCCATCTCCTGGTCTCCCCAAGCCCAGCCTCATCCTTGGAGAGGTGCACCCACCAGGAATGCGGAACTCGGAGAATTTGGCTGTGAACACACAGCGGACAGGGTGCTGATGTGGAGGTGAGGGGGTCCTCTCATCCCTCTGTAATCACAGGGAGCCACAGAGGGCCCACTACCCCAAAGCACCCAGGTCGGGCTCTGGGAAGTTCCAGCCAGAGCCCTCAGTGTGGGACTCATCTCACCTGCTCAATGACTTCAGGTGAAACATTCGGCAGTACTAAAAAATCACAGGGGAAGTTGTCTAATTACCCCGCTGACGGCCCCAAGCACTCTCCCGGGCTCCAAGCCTCGGGCAAGCCACAGCGTCTAGAAATACTGACAACGGCGGTATGGCCTTTCTTTTTATAGCAGCTTCTGACCGCGATGAGAAATAACTATTTTCATGGAGTTCTATGCTGTAAAATTGTTCTTTTAAAATAAGACAAAGTCAGAAAATGAGTCGATTTCAAGAAGAAATAGGGAAGGATAACGGTACAGATGGAACACACGACGCCATTGGGAACTGTGACGTAGAGGTTTGGGAACAGTGTTCTTTCAGCCAGATTAAATGTGGGTAAATAAGACATAGCGTGTGTTTCAAGGATCTCATTGGTTATGAATATGTTCATTGACATTTTCAACTCTCCCCTACTGCATGAGTTGTATTTCCCACCAAAGGAAAGAAACACTTACCTGTGTGGGTAACAAAGAGAAACTCGTGTGGGGGACAGGAGTCTTTTCGACTCTGTCTGCCCTGATCGGAGACACCCTGAGACCACAGGTTGCTCTCAGCTCTGTGGAATCCAAGACAGCAAAGCTGGGGGTAGATGGCTGAATGGGGAGGTTGAGATGATGGTGCTGATGGGACCCCCTAGGTCACCAGCACCCAAAGGCTGCTGCTGTGTGCAGACTGGATGAGGGTTACTATGGGCTGAGCAGGAGTTTGCAACCCCCATCTTTTCTCACTGACCCTTGGCCATCCCCTGGTTTCCCCAAGCACAGCCTCACCCTTGGAGAGGTGCACCCATCAGGAATGTGGAACATGGAGAACTTGGGAGGAGTGAAATGTGGGTGCCAGGAGCCAGTCCAGGGGCAATGGTTAGCAGGAGGCTCGCATTGCTCTCTAGGAAAACAAGCATCTATTCACACTCTGTCACCACAGCAGCGGAAGGCAGGCCACACCTGAAGAAGCTTTGTTATAATCTGGGGCTTCATTCCAACTCTGTATCGTTTATCACACACTTCCGGAAAAACATACAAATTCTAATACCTAATCTCCTATTAATTACTATGTAAATATATCTAAAGATTGTCCTCAGACATGCCAGACAATACAACCAGGGGTTCAACACATCATAATAAGTATTTACTATGGAAAACCACACAGTCATTACAAAGGTAGGCTTAACCTAATGCACTACTGAGAAAAATGACAACCTCCTATCGTTGAATGAAAAAGCCAGCTCACAGGCCTTTGCTCACCCAGCCACAGTATTTCCTCAGTGTCCGCTGCATTGCAGGCAATGTTTTAGGTGCTGAAGATGTGGTGGTGCACGGTGCATCTGCCAGGGAGGGAAGGTGAGAGGAATCAGTTTGCAAATAAACAGGAAAAGGAGCACCACTGGCCGGGTGCAGTGGCTCACACCTGTAATCTCAGCACTTTGGGAGGCTAAGGTGGGCAGATCACGAGGTCAGGAGTTCAAGACCAGCCTGGCCAACATGGTGAAACCCCATCTCTACAAAGATTACAAAATACATCTGTAATCTCAGCTACTCAGGAGGCTGAGGCAGGAGAATTGCTTGAACCAGGACCCAGGAAGCAGAGGTTGCAGTGAGCCGAGATCACACCACCACACTCCAGCCTGGGCTACAGAGCGAGATGTCGTCTCAAAAAGAAAAGGAAAGACAATGAGCACTGCCACTCAGGCAATGAATCAACAGGATGTGGCAAGGAGTGACCAGGGTCCCCACAGCAGATGGCTGTGGCCTTGCTGCAAAGGTGAGACTACAGCTGAGAAGTGAGGGAGGAATAAGAATCAGCCTGCGAAGATGTGGCAGGAGGGGCCGGACTTACGGCTCCGAAGCAGGCCGAGCAAGGCCGCCGAGAAGGAATTCCAAGTCTTCCAGGACTGGAAACAAACAGCCCTCAGTGTCTCCACCTGACAAGATCCAGCCAGGTGTGTGGTGTTTCCACTAAGCCCCCTGTTCTCTCAGGAGCTCCAGGAGGAAGACTTCATCATCCTTCTGCAGAGAAATAGAAGGGATAGCACCATTTGGAAAAGGTATTTTCTCATGGGCACCGCAGTCACCTGTTAGGTGAGGGCATCCTCACCGCTGACGTATCTCTGGAATTAATGTCTCTGTTCACTTGATAGAACTCAGCACCTATCTTTGCCTGGATTGCTTAAAAAGTGAAAATCGGCCTTTTTAAGAAGCATATTAAAAACAGTTGTTTTGGTTCCTATGTCTCAGACATTTCGTAAATGCTGGGTGTGACCTCGTCTTCACACGCCCCTTTCACCCCTTTCCGAGGGGGACTGAAACCTCCCCTCTCACAAAGAAGGAACAACAGGCAGACAGCAGAGCTGGGATTTGAACTCAGGCTTACCAGCTTCAGGGAGGCAAGGCCATTAACCTTCTACTGAAAGATACTCATTTTAAAATTGAAAACCGAGTGCTCAAAGAACGCCCAGGAAGCCAGAGAGGAAACTAGAAGATGGCACAGAACAGCGGGGGGGAAAAAAGCACAGAAATTAGAAAAATCAAAAACCGAAGTTAAAAAATCTTTCTTTTGTGTTGAAGTTGTTTTTTCCAGTCTACGTGGCAGGAGCCATTCCTTTCTTTTTGCTAATGAGACTTCTCTCCGCTGGCCGTTGAGGCGTTACTTTGGATGCCACATTTGACAGTCCCCTCACTGGCTTTCCGACCTCCGCTCTGGCCCCTGCAGACCACCCTCCTGGGCTACCGGGACATCTTCCTAGAATGCAGACATGGCCCCGCCACTTCCCCACTACACATTTTTCCACGGTGCCCACTGTCAGCTGGGTCATGTCCCAGCAGGCCTCAGGCAACCTCTGCAGCCCTCACCCTCCATCCCTCCCTGTGAGGAGCCCCGAACCGTCTCTGCTGGGCGTGAGGTTTACTCTCCCACGCACCCCTCTAGAATCCCCCTGCCCTGACCCTCTTCTCCAACTCAGGAAATTCTTGGGGTCCTTGGAGGGTCGCTGCAACATCGATAGCTTGTTCTTTGCCCCCGTAGCGGCATTCCCAGGTCTGTGATTGGCTCTGCATGAATCTGCCCTCTAGGTTACTTCCAGAGCTCCGTGAGAGCAGGGCCCGTATCCTGTTCATCTGTTTCTCTAGTGCCTCATCAGAGAAGAGCATGGGAGAGGCCAAGAAAATGAAAAATGACAGAACAGTTTGGTAAGCTATCTCTTACAGGGGTACAGGATCCAAGGGAAGTGCATACAAAGAGTTACCAACCAAGTGTGTGGGATGGGCAGGTCAGGGAAGGCTACCTGGAGGAGGCGGTGGGCAAGCTAAAGGTTGACCTGGTGCCAGTCAGTGAATGTGGTGGAGAAAAGAAACTGAGGCAGGGCTGAGGGGTTGGTGAGGCAAGGACCTCTGCCTCTTTGAGTGTGAGTTAGGGGATGGTGAGGATGGCCTTGGATAGGTAGGTAATGGTCTGGAGCCCATTGTAAGCTTAGGCTTCATGGTGAGAGGAGCAGGGATGCCTACAGTTGTTTTCTTCCAAGGAGTAAGTGGTGTGGTTGGGTTTCCATTTCAGAAAGGTCACTCTGGCCACAGAGAGGAGGACAGATTAGCAAGAGAGACACCTATGGAGTATGTTCAAGTATATACATATGGGAGATCCAAGAACACACGGCGAACACGGGACATCGTGTGTGCGTCTGTCAGGCAGTGAATCAGTGGAAATATGTTCATTTGCCGATGCAGCGATATTTGCAGTATTTGTTAGCTTTTCGAGACCTGCAATTTGTAATGGTTTCCTTTCTGAATAGTCACCTGTGTAACTGCTGTTTCATTTGTAATCTTTCCTTCAACAGATCCTCAAATTGCATTAAGCCTGTAGCTCACAAAACCTGGATCTGGCAGTGGGGACCAGGAGTGTCTTTCTGCAATTTCAGACTGATCGGAGGTCATGTGGGGTAAGACTGGGGTGTAAACAGGGAGGGCCGCCCTGCGCCAGGTTTGGAAACTCGCACTGGATCCCAGCTGAACCAGTGCCGCTCTGGGCGGATGCTCTGACCCGGGAGCCTTCACGGGCAGTTCACTCATGAATATCACTGGGATCAGATCTGTGAGATCCACACCTCCCACACAAGGCCCCGTCTTCCAGCCAGAATAACACTCTAAGCTGGGGCGTAGTTGAAAGTGAAACGGCATATTTTTAAAGGTTTAAAAGCTCATCTGAAGAAGGGCAAAGGGTCAGGAAAGAGAGTTCCATTTACAGAGATTTGGAAATCTTCCCCAAGGAAGGTGCCCCACTTACGTGTCCTTTCCACGGTATGCCTCGCCCCCAGGCTGGAACCAAGGTGGCTGGTCCACGTTCCTGTCCACAGTGGTGACAAGGGGTTGGCTTCTGAAGTTTGCTCTGGAGAAAGAGGTAAACGGGCATTTTGGAGGTGGAGGAAGGGGTCTGCAAGGGGCTGGGGGAGACAGCTATGGGGTGTAGTGGGGGAACCCTGCACTGCATACCTGCAGGTATCCCCTCTGGATGGGCCAGTGGGAGTCACTTTCTCCAAGTGGGTCTCGTATGCCAAAGGGGAACAAACGAAGGCTGGAGAGTTTATGCCTCTTGCCCAAAGTCCCTGTGAAACATGTGTGGAGTCGGGGGCAGCAAGCATTGACTGGAAATCCGCCTTTTAATAGCAGCCTGATTCACATTGACAGGTAGTCAGCATTCAGATGTCCCCATCGGAGCTCATTACTGCAGTTCTAAAAGGCTGAGTTTTGCTGTCAACATTCCATGTTTTAAAGCACCCTTTATCATTATCCACAACAAGCACCGTTAGGAATTCGTTTCCTCCTGTGCTTTGCAGCTTACATGAGTCTTTCTTCTGCATTGTTTCATGAAATTCTCACAAGAACACTAACAGTTAGGTGTTGGGTGTCCATCTTACAGAACAGAAAACAGATTTAAAAAAGAGGCCAGGCGAGGTGGCTCACACCTGTAATCCCAGCACTTTGGGAGGCCAAGGAGGGCGAATCACAAGGTCAGGAGATCGAGGCCATCCTGGCTAACACACTGAAACCCTGTCGCTACCAAAAATACAAAAGATTAGCCAGGCACGGTGGCATGTGCCCATAGTCCCAGCTACTCGGGAGGCTGGGGCAGGAGAAATGCTTGAACCCGGGAGGCACAGATTGCAGTGAGCTGAGATCGTGCCACTGCCCTCCAGTCCAGCCTGGGTGATACAGTGAGACTCCGTCTCAAAAAATAAAGAAAGAAGGAAAAGGGCTTTATTCAAAGCCAAGTCAGTTAACAGGGCGGAGCAAGGACTCAAACCCAGGCCTCCCAGTCTTAACTCCAGTATTTCCGGCTCTCTTGGGAACTACTTAGAAGGGCCCATTCCATTTTCCTGGCGTAACACGATGGAATGATGGAATGATGGTGTGGCTGTGGGTGCCGTGGGTCCCCACGGGTGATAATGTCTCCTAGCTACCTTCAACAGGTGCTGCCAGGACACGACTCAACTTCTGGGTCCAGTGGACAGGAGCGCGCTGCGGGCCCCCGCCCTCTGCTGCAGGCCTTGGCTGGTGCCGTTCTCTCTGCCCAGGATGCATCTCTCTCCTTTGCTGACTCGTCTCACTGACTACTCCCGAAGCCCCTACCACGGACTGGAATTCGCTTCCGCATGTCTTCTGCTGCTTCCTCGACATCTGACTCACAGCAGTGGGTTGTAACCTGCAGGAGGACAGGTGCCTTCTTCCTCTGCTCATCACTCTGTCCTCAGCAGCCACTGCTGGCACCCAGTGTGTTTTCAGTGATCGTGTATGGCTGACAGGCAGGCGAGTAGCAGGAGGAAGCCTGGTCTGCTGCCCACCTGCATCAGGTCAGCTTGTATTGAGTACAAGCTCGGCTGGGGAGACCTGCACCCAGGCGGCGCTGAAGGCAAAGACAGGCAGACACCCAGCTAGAACAGCAACGTGGGTCTGTCCCGGGGTCCAACAGCCTACTGAGCTTAGAGTCTCAGGGGCAGACAACATTCCAGGCTGAAGGCCCCCAGCAGGTTCTGATCCACTTATTTATTCACTCTTAAACAGGTGATTATTATTAATAAACAGGTGTTCTGTATTTACTCATAACTCAAAAACATACCAAGTAGGCAGCTGCTTCCCACTTACCACTAATTGTAAACTAAAAGGTATTCTCCACAGGGAGCCATGGGGGCAGGGGAAACTTAATGTTTCTCAACAGTGTTTTAAGTGCAGACTGCCGTGGGCTGCAGGTTTTCAGTTGGGACGTTTATCCCAAAACAGCATCCTTGAGCATCCTTCTATTCTACAGCACTGCCCCATGCTACTAAGGAACCTGGAAGGACGGCCAGGGTGAAACCCAAACCTGGCCTTTTTTATGGGATAACTCCGGGGCAAGTGATGGACCATCTTTGAGTCTTGGCTTCCTCATCTGTAAAACGGGTCTGAGAGCATTGCCACTTGCTGTGTAGCCCTGAAGATGGCACCAGAAGCAGGACACTGAAGTACCAACTCAGGATACCCCGAGAAGTGCCCGGTCAACACCAGCTGGAGAACAGATTGGGCAATGCAAGTTACTAAGCTCTGGAAGGCTCCACCTGGTATATTACTAATAACTAACACTGAAACATTGCTTTCAAATCACAAACATTGTAAGCAACCATCACTCTACCATTGCAGAAAGATCGAACACAGGACTGGCGATTTGGGGAGCCCATCTCAGCCATCACTTCTCTCCTTGCAGGGACATTGTTTCACATGGCAGGGTTGTCACCTCAGATGCCTTCAAGGGCAGGCAGGTGCCTAAAGGAAGAAGGCAGCAGGGGTTAGGTATGACCTTGCTCCCAACAAAGGACACCCGGAGGTTTAAAACACAGTGGTCACTCAGTAAAGTCCACCTCCAGCTCATTCTGCAGACTAGCACTTTGCAACTCTGATCCCTTGCATGGGGATACTTGATTACCGGTGACTATCCTAACAGATTTCAGGCCCCCAAACCCTTATTTGAAACCACTGGGGCCAGATGCCTGCACGATTCAGAACTTCCATGGGTTGTAGAAGGTAACACGGTGCATAGACCCCACATGATATTACTTCCCCATGGGGTTTGGAGCAGCCTTTCATGAACAGTTCTGTCGGGAGGGTTTCGGCATTCATGCTGAGGGACAAACTGAGATTAAAGAGGGTCTCATGCATGTTCAGGGTGGCAGGTTTTCTGCCAGTTGAGCTTTTTGATTATTATTAGGTTTTCGGCATTTGGGATATTGTAATTGCTGAAAAGGGACTGTGGATGTGTGTGGTCAGATTCTGAGTCTCTCGGGCAGATCCTGATGCACCGACTACCTCTAGTGTTCCTGTGTCTGTTTCCCTGTGCCCAGAGGAAGAGGTTCCCTTGTCCTCCAGCGCCAAGCCACCTCTGTCCTTCTTCCCAAATCAGTGGCCTTCCCATCCAGGCTTCCAAGAGCTAAGGAGATTTTTTTCCTCTCTGCATATCTTGCATATTCAGACTCTGAGCGCAAAGGCCAACTGAGCGGAACAGCACCAGGTGAGCCAACCGATAACTGATGAGCAAAGTCAGGTTCCACGCGGGATCGCCAGCGCGCCACGGCGGGTTCCACGCGGGATCGCCGGCGCGCCACGGCGGGTTCCACGCGGGATCGCCGGCGTGCCACGGCGGGTTCCACGCGGGATCGCCAGCGCGCCACGGCGGGTTCCACATGGGATCACCAGTGTGCCACAGTGGGTTCCACGTGGAATCACCAGCGTGCCACGGCGGGTTCCACACAGGATCACCAGCGTGCCACGGTGATCAGGGCTAGACTTGCATCTTCTGACTCCACCCTTGGGGTGTTTTTCTCTAAGCTGCAAGAGACTGAAGGAAAAAAAAAAGCCTAGGTATCCGGCAGAGGACAGCACGCCAAGACTGAATCTGGAGAGGAGACATGGGGCCCCAGGTCCACGTCCATCTTACAGACCTCTGGTCTTTGGCAACCCTTCTTCCTGAAAGTGGAAATCCCTTTTGTCTGTGGGAAAAACCTCATAAAAAAAAAAAAGGCCAACTGAAAAGCACATTGGTTTCTATTTATAATGGGGGGGGAAGGAATTTCACACAGATTCAACACTTACATGAAAAATAAAAAGAACCTATGACTCAGACACTGACGTGTTTCCCATTTCCTAATAGCCTTAATTTTTTTAGGTCACTGCTCAGCTATTCAAAGATTGTCTCATTTAAAGATGATTTATTTATCAAGGATATTGGGAGAAGTCCAGTGAGTGCTGAATGCAAAAATGCCACACGCAGGCCCCTCTCTACTCACAAATGGAACAGCAACTGCCTACTTCTCTAGTGGTTTCCAAAGAGCTGCCATGTTCAGAAACCTCAAAGAGGAGAAAATGGGTGGAAAATGGTGAATATTTTTAATTTCTTCCCTACAGATAGGAAGAAGGGAATCAAAGAGAAGAACGGGGACCAATTTCAAAACAGGCAAAGCTGGGTCCTGACTAGAATTTCCAAGCACTCTTTCTGCATGTCAAGTCCTGGCAAATTCGATGGAAAATGAAGAAGCCTTCGTATAAATTTCATTCCATGGGAGTAAAAATCCAATTTCATGCCCTGAGGCACTTGGGGAGATTCGGAACTTTTGACCTCTTGGCTGGGTCTGTCTCTCTGTCCAGTAAGTGTGAAGGAGGAGGTCAGCTCCAGCTCCCAGTTAACCATTTAGATCAAGGAATGATTTCACCAAGTCGGTGAGGCTCACCACTAACTGTCAGCTGCAAACCTCCATGGCGGAATGAGTGGCATGGCGTTGCTCTTGTCAGTGAAAACCTACTGGATCGGGCCTACTTGTCCATCAAGAAGTAAAAGAGCTGCAAAAATGATGGCAACAGAGAATATGGCTGGGGTGTTAGCACCTTCAGAGGCTGCTGGCAGGACTTGTTGTGAATTAGCCAACTCCTCTAATGGATTGAACTATGTCACCCAAAAGAGCATTGAAGTCCTAACCCCCAATATCTATCAATGTGGCCCTATGTGGAAACAGGGCCTTTGCAGGTGATATTTTTTTTTAATTAATTAATTAATTTATTTTTTCTTTTTATTGCATTTTAGGTTTTGGAGTACATGTGCAGAACATGGAAGATAGTTGCATAGGTACACACATGGCAGTGTGTTTTGCTGCCTTCCTCCCCTTCATCCACACTTGGCATTTCTCCCCAGGCTATCCCTCCCCAGCTCCAGTGTCACACCTACTGGCCTCTGGCTGCTCAGTCAAGAACAGGAGCAGTGAGGGTGGTATATTAGTCAGGGTTCTCTAGACGGGCACAACTAATAGGATATATGTATATATGAAAGGGACTTTATTAGAGAGAACTGACTCATATGATCGCAGGGTAAAGTCCCATGATAGGCTTTCTGCACGCTGAGGAGAAAGGAAGCCATTGGTGAATCAGTCAGAGTCCCAACACCTCAAAAGTAGGGAAGCCCACAGCGCAGCCTTCGGTCTGTGGACAAAGGCCCCAGAGCCCCTGGCAAACCACTAATGTGAGTCCAAGAGTCTGAACGCTGGGGTAACTTGGAGTCTGACGTTCGAGGGCAGGAAGCATCCAGCATGGGAGAAAGATGGAGGCCAGAAGACTCGGCAAAGGTCTGCTTTATTCTAGCTGCACTGGCAATTGATGAGGTCGTCCCTGAGCACACCGAGGGCGGGTCTGCTTCACCCTGTCCCCTGACACAAACCTTAATATCCTTTGGCAACACCTTTACAGACAGACCCGGGACAACACTTTGCAGCCTTCAATCCAATCCAGTTGACACTTACTATTAACCACCACAGGTGGCTCTGGATGGGTGTCCTGAGCGGGGCATGTGGTGCCTGTCACTCCCGGCCATTCTGCACCTCCGTTTAGGGGAGGGTGGTGCTCTACCTCTCCTCCTCCCACCAGCCTTTCTCTAATTATTGAGCAAATGCTAAGCACCAGACTCTGGCCCGAGCACTGAGGGCACACAGCCTACTTAGCCTTTTTCACCACCCACCAGGTGGGCGCCATTATTACCCCAGTTTAGACATGAGACTCGTTAGGCTCAAGACAGCTGTGTGTGTTGCCCAAGGTCAAACTCCAGCAAGAACAGAAATCCGAGATGCACCCTTGGGCCTGCCTGGCCCTAGAGCCCAAACTGTGATGCCTGCGGTCCGCTTTGGGGGCCAGCCGTTTGAGGGGAATGGGAGTAGCTTCCAGGGGTCGGGTGAGCTCATCCTGTGTCCTTACAATAAACTAGCAGGAAATAGCTACACTAGAAAACCAATGTTTCTGCAAGAAGGAGACCAAAGAGGGCTACCTCTCCAGCCTCACTTCCTTTCCCTGGGGTGTTCTTTGCCCCATGGAGCACTCATATCGTGAGCTGTAAGGGTCGGGGAGCCACACTCTGAAGCCATTTAAGGTCAGTCTCTGAGCCTCCAGACCTCCCTGCCTCCCTTCCTCCGTTTTCCTCCCTGGGCACCTGCGTGGCTCCCAAGGCTCCCTCCACTCTCCCCACTAGAAGCTGACCTACAGTCCCCTCCCAGACCCCCCGGGATGGACCTCGCCACGCCCCTCCAAGCCTTGTGAAGGCCCCACTACCCCTCTTGCCAAGGCCCGTGGTGGGCACATCGTACCCGGCTTTGCTGAGCAGAGAAGGTTTGAGCCTTTAGTCTGGGGCAGGTGCTCTGTTTCCACAATCCCGAAGTTACCCCAACCTATCTGTGCCGGACCCTTGGCCAGGGGCCCACCAAGGAAGCCCTCAAGGAGGTCTTGATATTGTAGCTGGGGGGATAAGAGCTGACCCCAACATCTGGGGAAAGGTCCACATTTCTCATACGGGGCAAGAAGGAAGGTGAGGGGCGCCACCGGGGAGGCCTTTGGGGTGGAGCCCTATGGAATGGAAGGGTTCGGCCCTGTGCACATGCTTAGAAGGGAAGGGAGGAATATTCTGGATGTGTGAGGACCCTTGAGAGAGAAGGCAGAGGTGAGACACCCTGTTGGCCAGTGGGAAGACAGCAAAGCTAGAGGCAGAATAGTCAATGGAAGAGTTGGGTTGAGGCTCAGGCACGGATGGTGGCTGAGGAGAGGCGTGTCCTCGCCACACTGAGGGTTAGAAGAGGAAAACTGGGCAGGTGGCTTTCATACACCCACACCCTCTTTTTGGGAACAGTGACAGACACAGCACAAAGGATGAGAATTCCTCATGCATGACAGTCATCCCCCCGCATTCAATAAAGAGAATTCCATTCACCACCAACGAAAGACCCCGACTTCCCACACCGACATCTTGGGCTTTTGTGACATGTCACAAAAGGCAAAGAGAGGTGGACCTTGTCGCTGTGTTAGGAGAGGCAGAGACGTGGGAGAAGCGAACAGCACCAGAAAGGAAAAGGTGAGAGCACAGTGCTGTGTGCAGCCCCTGGACGCCCTTCGTGTTGGTTGAGAGATGCGAGTTAGCAACTTGGTGTTTTTTTTTTTTTTAAGATGTCCTCTGGTTGCTGGATTTGGCTTCTTTGATGACTCCATTGTCCTGAGACTGGAGCCCAGGGGTAAGCGCTCCCCGGACAGCTCAAAGGTGGGTTACCACATACAACAGGGTCTCTTCCTAGTCCAACACAAACCATGTGATCCACGGTACTCTGGAAAATCATGTAACACCCTTGAATGGCAGGACTCGAACCCTAAAAAGCTCAGACATGTAAAAAGTTACCTCTTTTTTTGTTGATGAAGGTTGGCCATAGGGTCCCTTTTCCTGGGGTTGTTTCCCTAAAACAGGAAGCAAGGCAAAGGAATTTAGAACACGATTTCTTCTTAAGCACACATAATAATCAAATTTTGAAAAGTGAAATGTACATGTGCCTCTGTTTGTGTATTTGTGTGTGCATGTGAATTCATGTGTGTTGTGTGCTTTGTGCTTATGTGTGCATGTGTATGTGCTCATGTGTGTGCATGTGTGCCTCTGTGTGCTGTGATTCCACCGAAATATTTCATGGAGGAGAGCGGTTCCTGCCTCTGTGTCTTATTCATTGAAGCTATGCCTGCTCCCTCTGCCCCAGGCTCTCCTTCCAAGGCCAAAGTCATCCTTCATCTCATCTACTCAACCTAACAGATGCATTTTTGGGAAACAGACCCTCCATGCATTTTCAGCCCCGGGGCTTGGTGACTTCTACATTCCTTTCATCTTCCTAAAGGGGAAACAGGGGAAGGTCAACACAAAGCCAGCCGTGGCACAGGCCTGGAGGAGAGGGCTGACCGTCCACAGACAGAAGGCCGACCGTCCACAGAGGGCCGACCATCCACAGACAGAGGGCTGACAGTCCACAGACAGAGGGATGACGGTCCAGAGACAGAGGGATGACGGTCCACAGACAGAGGGATGACCGTCCACAGACAGAGGGATGACCGTCCACAGACAGAGGGCCGACCGTCCACAGACAGAGGGATGACGGTCCACAGACAGAGGGATGACCGTCCACGGACAGAGGGCCGACCGTCCACAGACAGAGGGCCGACCGTCCACAGACAGAGGGATGACCGTCCACAGACAGAGGGATGACCGTCCACAGACAGAGGGATGACGGTCCACAGACAGAGGGCCGACCGTCCACAGACAGAGGGATGACAGTCCACAGACAGAGGGCTGACCGTCCACAGACAGAGGGATGACCGTCCACAGACAGAAGGCTGACCGTCCACAGACAGAGGGCTGACAGTCCACAGACAGAGGGCTGACCGTCCACAGACAGAGGGATGACGGTCCACAGACAGAAGGCCGACCGTCCACAGACAGAGGGCCGACCGTCCACAGACAGGGCTGACCGTCCACAGAGGGCTGACCGTCCACAGACAGAGGGCCGACCGTCCACAGACAGAGGGCCGACCGTCCACAGACAGAGGGATGACCGTCCACAGACAGAGGGATGACCGTCCACAGACAGAGGGATGACGGTCCACAGACAGAGGGCTGACCGTCCACAGACAGAGGGATGACCGTCCACAGACAGAGGGCTGACCGTCCACAGAGGGCTTACAGTCCACAGACAGAGGGCTGACCGTCCACAGACAGAGGGCTGACCGTCCACAGACAGAGGGCCGACCGTCCACAGACAGAGGGATGACCGTCCACAGACAGAGGGATGACCGTCCACAGACAGAGGGATGACGGTCCACAGACAGAGGGCCGACCGTCCACAGACAGAGGGATGACCGTCCACAGACAGAGGGCTGACCGTCCACAGAGGGCTGACCATCCACAGACAGGGCTGACCGTCCACAGACAGAGGGATGACGGTCCACAGACAGAGGGCCGACGGTCCACAGACAGAGGGCCGACCGTCCACAGACAGAGGGATGACGGTCCACAGACAGAGGGATGACCGTCCACAGACAGAGGGATGACCGTCCACAGACAGAGGGATGACTGTCCACAGACAGAAGGCTGACCGTCCACAGACAGAGGGATGACCGTCCACAGACAGAGGGATGACCGTCCACAGACAGAAGGCTGACCGTCCACAGACAGAGGGATGACGGTCCACAGACAGAGGGCTGACGGTCCACAGACAGAGGGATGACGGTCCACAGACAGAGGGATGATGGTCCACAGACAGAGGGATGACTGTCCACAGACAGAGGGCCGACCGTCCACAGACAGAGGGCCGACCGTCCACAGACAGAGGGCTGACCGTCCACAGACAGAGGGATGACGGTCCACAGACAGAGGGATGACCGTCCACAGACAGAAGGCCGACCGTCCACAGAAAGAGGGCCGACCGTCCACAGACAGAAGGCTGACCGTCCATAGACAGAAGGCCCACGGCTGTTCTCACTCCGCTCTGCTGCTGCAAGTGAGCGGCCGGGTGGCAGACACCCTCCATGGTGTGTATGAAACTTCACAAATGGCGCTTTGTCATCACGCCGAGGGATCTGGGACATCCCGTGAGGTGGAATATACAAACGCCCATTGGATTAAGAGCCGTCAGACTGGTTCCCAAAGCAAACACTGAGCTAATTTTTCCACCATATGCCTTTCATGTCTGGGCTGCTTCAGGCTTTGCTGGGTCACTGGGCTCTTTGTTGCTGCCTCTGCCGAAGTCCCTGGCCCCTCCGCCTCACTGGCTCCTGGAGTCACCCAAATCCTAATACAGTGTTCCATTTCACTAGAGGAGCTGGAAGAGCCCCCCGAAGAGTTCCTCCGAGATTGGCCTTTGAAACCTGCATGTTAGTGAGCAGAAACCCGCTGGAAGTTTGGGATCCCATTTCTCCAAGTCTACAGCACATGTCAGCCTGTAGAAGTCAGGTCCTCACTTCAGGGTGTGTCCCAGATCCTGTCACACGTGTCTCCTCCAGAGAACTGCCTGGTCGTGCTACACAGCCCTCTGACCCTTGCGAAGGTGCACCAGGGGCCCCCGCTTGTCAGAGTGGCACCCAAACTCCTCCCAGCACTGCCCCCATTCATGCATCAATGCACTGGAGACACCAAGCTGAAATGCAACAATCTAGAGTGGTCTTCAGATTTTCTGCCCAATTTCACTTTATAGGCAGCATTAAGAAGAGAGTCAGCTAAGATGACCCAGAGAATGAATGGATAGCACAGGACCAGGGACCAGCTCTCCTGGCAAGCAGCCCTCTCCCACCTCCTCCCATTCATGCCTGGGAGGAGAAGGGCACTGGGATTCCAATAAGAATCCTAGCGCCAAAAGCTCCTAGCAAGGAGTTAGAGTCATGCTTTTTATAGCAACAGGCTCAATGGGCTGTGCTTCCCTGCCTGGGAGAAGCAAGGATCAGGTCCCCACGTGGGTGCACCAGGGCTGAAGGCTTGCTGTGTGTCACTGAACCTCCGGCTCTCCATCAGGGCAAATAAATCATAATTGATGTTCCAAAGGCAGTTTACATATAAACATCCATGCTCCTGACGAGCTCTCGTCTCCTTCCTTATCCTCCACCACTCCTGCTCCATGCTCCAGTGACCCCAGCCTGCCCAGAGTTCGTGGAATGGTCTGTGCCGTTTCAGGGTGCTGTCGCTGTGTGGCCGTCCCAGCAGCCTGGAATCCAGCCATCCCAGCCTGCCTTTCGTGACCCATCCTTTAAAACCAGCTCAGATATTCCCTTCTCCTGGAACCTTTCACACCGTGCCTCTCCTTCAGCAGAATCATTTCTCTCCGCTTTGTGGACCTAGGACACCCGCCATTCTTCACCTGGAGTTCTTACCTGGGTGCCTTGCACACCTGTCACCTCAGTGGGCTGTGAGCTGCTCGAGGACTGGGTAGGTCCCTTTTTCTCCCACCTCCACTGCCTC
Source organism: Saguinus oedipus (assembly GCA_031835075.1). NCBI lineage: Eukaryota > Metazoa > Chordata > Mammalia > Primates > Cebidae > Saguinus > Saguinus oedipus. The sequence goes on from CM063189.1 coordinate 45,781,780, forward strand.
TTGCAGGGTACTGGGAGGACAGTAGGCACTTGATAAATATCAGTGAAAGCCTGCAGTGGGCACATTAAAAACAAAAATAAAAATAAATTAACTAAAATGTTCAGTATTGAACAAGGTGCATATCCCACAACCCCATGGGGAGAGGAAGAGGTAGGAGGTTGTCCCGCACCAAAAATATCCCTCAGGCCGTCCTAACACATCACAGTTTTCCAAAGGGCGGACCCACAGGAAGAGGCAAGCGGGGGCAAATGTATATGTTCCATTTCTAGAATTCAGATGCCAGTTTCCTTGTTTAGGGGGGTAAAAGTGTTTAAAACAGATAAATCACAAAAAATGGTTAAATATCGTTATCAAGATTACAACTCTTGTAGCATTAAAGCTGCAGTGCTTTGGCCAGTGGCCTGTAACCCCAACATTTAGGAGGCTGAGGTGAGAGCATCACTTGAGCCCAGGAGTTTGAGACCAGCCTGGACAACCCAGCGAGACCCCATCACCTCAAAAAGTGTTTTAGGTTAGGTAGGCATGCTGATACACACCAGAGCCTCAGGCAGGAGGCCAAGGAGGTCAAGGCAGCAGTGAACTCTGATGGCACCTCTGCACTCCAGCCTAGAAGACAGAGCAAGGCCCCATTTCAAAAAAAAAAAAAAAAAGTTATAAGGCTTTGCTTTGTGGAGCCTGTTTGGAGTTTCTGACATCTGCCATTATCCTCATCACCACCACCACCACCACCGTCATCTTCATCATCACTGTAATCACCAGCATCATCATGATCACAGGTGTCATCTTTAGAATTACCGTAATTCGTGCAAATAAGCAGCCCAGAGTAACTGTGTGGTTCTAAAGCTGCCTGGTACAGGCCGGCAGCAGCAGATACTTCTGGGAGGAGCTTTATAAGTGGATGCTTTTCTCCCCAGCTCCTCTTTACACAATTATGGGTAACCAGGAGCCCAGCATTTTTATGCACCAGCTGTAGCGTCACCTCTGTCCCCTAGTTCCACCCAGAGCCTGACCTCACAAGTCAATTACAGCTATTTTCATTGTGCTCATCAGCTTCCAGCATCCACCCTGGCCCAGCTTTCAACAGAGGGTGGATTCCCATGAACTCTATTCTTTATGACCAGCTGGTTCCGATTAGAGATGAACCAATAAAGCAGGGAGTGATACAGTCGCAGCGCGGTCCTGAACGTAGCGCTTTTCCATGTGCTTTCAGTTACCGATTGACCAATAAAACCCAGCCTTTCAACAAGGTGGATTCCATACCTCAGATGTTTTGCTCACTTCGGTACACGTAGGTTTTCAGAGATTGAATAGAAAAAGAGCAGGATGGCATAGGCTGGGTGAGTGTGTAAGGGTGTGAGCTCTGTGGGGCAGGAGAATGCATGTGTTCATGTGTGTGAATATGTGTTTGTAAAAGTGTGAGTGTGAGAGTGTGTGATGTATTGGGTCAGATGCAGGGTGTCTCTGATGGGGCAGTAAGCACTGACTTCAGAGCATCTAAGATTTCGGTACAAATGCTCCTTGTCAGCACCCTTGCTTAAAAGGATTATGAGCAAAAGGAGAAATACACATTCTGGCATTTTCCTCCCTCGTTTTTATGAGAATGAGAACTTCCTCTCCTTCCTAAATATTTACTTTCCACCTGTTTTTTCCTTTCCCTTTAAAGGTAGCCATGACTCATCAGTTTCTCTTGCCTTTGTGCTGGATGGAATCGTCACTATGAAAACGGCAGTAACCTTTTAAGGAAAGTCCCACATGGTAGGACTTTGTGGCCTGGGAGAAGTTCTGCAGGGTTCCAAAAAAGAAGAAAGACAACCTTCCCATTAGGCCGGCCCGTCCCAAGACAGCACTTTATTGTTTTAAGGTAGTTCAAAGGTGGGTGGGAAAAATGTCCCTGGAAAAGCAGGCAGTTTATCACAACCCTGCAGAGTTCAAAGGTACAGATTCGGTGCTTCTGCCTCAGGCTTGGTTCCTCAGTTAATTTCTTTCTCTCCCCACATGGAGAGCTTGCTTTGGGTGCAAACACCGGGCAGAGGGAGGCAACAGAAGTTCTCTTACACATGAGAAAATGCTTTGAGAACAGGAGCACAAGGAAGCTTCAGGTACCGCTCAGAAGCCTAACTGCATCTAGACCAGGAGACGGGTGATGGGAGGGACGGTCCCTGGCCCTGCCAAGCTCTGGTGCTGTGACGGCACCTTGCCTCTGTGGTTCTGCACCGCAGGCCTGGCTTGCTCCACGACAATGCTGTTTATACCTGCAACCCCACGTAAATGCTGTGGCAGGCGTTCAGCCGGTGCTCAATAAACGTGTGTGCCTGAATGCATCACCAGGGAACGTGTGAGGAGGGTCCTGGGGGGGCTTGCTGGAGGAGGCAGGCTTGAGCCTGGTGGTGTGGATTTCTGTTCAGGAGAGAAAAGACGGTTTTAGGTGAGACTTGGAATTGAGTGTTGGAATAACAAAAACGGAAGAATGGAGAATACCAGCTTGGCCTCCTGCAAAGAAACCAGCATGGTGCCCTTAAAAGCAGGAGCACTACAAGCTGTAATTTATCATTAATTTATTCATTCAGGAAATGAAGCCACAACGGTGAGCGATATCCGTCCCTCACTCCTGGAACTTACCTTCAAGGTGGGAAAGACAGAAAATTAACAAGCAGACAAGACCGCGAGATTGTGGCAGTTGCCTTATAAACAGAGCACTGCTGGGGTGATCAGGGAAGGCTCCTCTCAAAAATTCACGATGGAGCTAAACCTGAAGGGAAAAAATGAAGGAATGCCATCTCCATGGAAGAGACAGGAACAGCATTCTGGGGAGAGGAGGCAGCATGTGCGGAGGCCCAAGGTGGGCTCAACTGGCCATGTCTGTGAAGAGGAGCTTGCGCGGCTGGAGCTCAGTGAAGTGAGATTCTAGCACCAGTTTCTCACCCTGGGCTGTGCACTAGAAATCCAGAAGTCCAGACTGCACCACCAGAAAGCAGAATCTGAGGGCAGGACTGGGGAGTCAGTGTTTTCTCAAGGGCTCCCAGGGATGCCCATGGGCTGCCAGGGTTGAGCATCCCGGTGCCAGGCTGGGAGCAGGCGAAGTGTGTTAGAACAGGAGAGCAGTGAGCTGGATTGAACACAGAGGGTGACAGTGCAGACAGAAATGGTGGCATCAAGGGAAGATGCCATAATGCTGAGACTCCAAAGGGACGGGCAGGGTGACTGAGGAAGGCTGCCCGACAGAGGGGCTTTACTTGGGGTCTGAGGATGTACAGTTTTAGGCAGTTAAAGGGAAGGGGAAGGACAGGAATGGTGCTCCAAGCTGAGCGCTGCTTCCAGAGCAGCGCTCTGGAAGATGAAGCTGGACAGTCAAGGCAGAGACAGGAAGCTCATGTGGCCAATGGGACAGGACTGATGAGGGGACACAGTGCAGCCAGATTGTGCAGTGCTGCGGGCTCACTGGAAACTGTTTTCTTCTAGGGACTGTCCCAAACCCAGGATGAGCACGGAGTGCCAGGAGTTTATTTGGGTGGATCCCAAGAAGCTTAGTAGGAGGAGCCTGGGGACGAGTGACAGGGAAGGGAAGGAAGCCACGAGAGGGAGTGCGGACAGTCAGGTTTCCCTGGCCCCTGAACTCAGACCCATCAGAGGTTTCCTGGAGACGATGGGGAGCACCCGTCAGGTGGTCTGCATGAGCGGTGAGGGAGCCAGGGTATTGATCCTTCAACCTGAACCGGTGGAGGCTGTTCCTGGGCCGTCCACCCCACAGCAGCCCTTTCTGCCCCGCGTGGGATGAGCGCGCTCCCTCAGCCAGAGACACACACGGGATGGGGCCACAGGTGCTGGCGGCAAGAAGCCACCTGCAAATGGACTGAGGCCAGCGTCTGTGATATTAGCCTGGCTGCATGTTAGAATTACTTGGTGTCCTTAAAAAAAAAATCTAAGCATATTAGAGTCACTTGCTGAATTTTTCAAAGAATCAAAGCACACACGTGCACTCATATACACCACACACACTATACACATCACACATGTATCACACACACTACACAAATCACATACACATAAACACACATATACACATCACACACATACACCATACACATACCACACACACACATACACACCACACACACATCCCATACCACACACACACACACACACACATATACACACATCACACACAGAAACATGGACCACACACATAACATACCACACACATACACACACACCACACACAAATTGCACACAAACACACATACCACACACCCCACACCACACACAAATACCCGCCCCCGCACGCGCGCACACACACACAAACATCCCTGGAGGTTCAGGTTGGTCTTCAAAGCTCAGGCTCAATATTTTTATCAGTATTCCAAGTGATTTCCAGGTAAAACCAGACAGGGACCCCTGCGCCAAAGTAACAGGGAGCATTAAAGGGTTGTAAGCATGAGAGCCAACTTAGCCTGAAATCTGTGTCCCAAAACTGTGATCAGACCTCTTGGTCTGGAGTGGTTATGGGCGCTGGGCAGAGGGAGCGCTGCCGGGGATGTGAGCAGGCACTTCCCTCTGCTTGAACATGATTTAATAACCCAGGCTTTTTCTCCATTTCTCTTAAACTGAGCACGTTTTTGCTGGCATGCAAGGAAAGAAAAACAATCAAATACAAATATTCCTCACTTGGAACTTTTCAAAAGAGACAATGTGTAGAGGAAATGTCCAGTTGCTTCCTTTTGCAGAGGGTCACTGCAGCGGCGTGAACTCCTGCCTCTGAACTGGTCACACAATGTCCCTCCTCGGCCCGGGAGCTGCATCGTCACTTTTCGGTAGGAGAGTGGAAATCAGGTCAACCTTCCCATTAGGCCAGCCTGTCAAAAGAGAACACTTCATTGTTTTAAGGTAGTTCAAAGGTGGTTGGAAAAAAATCCCTGGAAAAACAGACAGGAGTGCATTGCAACGCTGCATAGTACAAAGGTGGACTTCTCGGGGCTTCTGCCTCAGGCTTGGTTCCTGGGTCAATTTCTTCCTCTCCCACATGGAGGGTTCTCATTGGGTGCAAACACCAGCCAAATGGAGCCAGGAAAAGATCCCCTGTGGAGGAGTGAGTGGCCTTGCTGGCCAGCAGGTAGAATGGCATCCTTGGAGAAAGCATGCTTTCCATGTTTGCATGAAGAGCATTTTAATTTCTTACCATTGCTAGTCGAGGACAGCCATCACCCATGTGGCTAGGGGTTGGCTTCGGGCTTTTGTTTTTTCTATTTTTTTCTATAGAGGGTCTCATACTGGTTGCCCAGGCTGGACTACAGTGGCGCCATCTCGCCTTACGATAGCCTCAGACTCCCAGGCTCAGGTGATTCTCCCAGCTCAGCCTCTCGAGTAGCTGGGACTACAGGAACATGCCACTTCAGCCAGCTCGTATTTTCTATTTCTAGCAGAGACAGAGAGGCAGTCTCCTATGTTGCCCAGACTGATCTCAAACTCCTAGTCTCAAGCAACCCACCCACCTAGACCTCCCAAATTGCTGGGATTACAGGTATGAGCCACTACACCTGGCGTAGGGGTGGTTTTTCCACTTTCTGGTGAATATCATCATTTAACGTTCACCTGCCATGTGCCAGGCAAGAAGTGACACTGGGGACTCTTGAGCCTGGAGTGGCTCCTGTGGGGGGGTTGGGGAACCCTTTCTGAGGAAGGTGGTGCTTTTTGGCTGATGCATTCTGCACTTCTCCGGTTTCTCTTGATGGCGAATACTTAGAAAATGGAGATGAGCAAAAACACTGTAGGAATCTCTCAGAATTATGGCGACCATGTAATTTATTAGCCAAATTGGGACACTTGGGAAGTGAGAGAAGACACTGTGATTAACTGATTAATGACAGCAGGAGAGACCAGGCAGGAAGCAGTGCTGTCTGGAGCCAAATGGGCCATCTGGGAGCTCTGCTGCTAACATGGCTCCCAGCGACAAACTCCTCCAAAGTCTGGAGCGTGCTCTTCTGGCCATTTTTCTGTGAAGAAATACAGACAGCGTTTTCCATAAAGACAGGACCTTGCTCTGCATTCTAATGTTAGGATGACCATGGACTTCCTGGTCCTAACTGGGAGTGTGGACAGTGAGAGGGGAGAGGCAGATATACTCCTGCTGGGAAAACAGGCTGTAGGGCCACCCTCGCTGTTTTGAATCCTGTCTTCCTTCCACTTGAAACATCACAGTGTCTTTCCCTTTTGCTGTTTTCTTTTTCCATAAAAGCATTTCTGATCACTGCCTCATATTCCAGCATGCACGCATGCCATCTCCTCAGCTAAACTTTCTCGTGGTCTCCCGTTATTCTGCTGTTAAAACAATGCAGGGGTGATCATCCTTGGAGACAGGGCCTGGTGCAAATCCATGATCATTTCTCCAGGACAAATTCTTAGAATGTAAAGTTTTTAAAATGTAAATTTTAAATTTAAATTGCTAGGTGAAAAGGTATGGGCTCTTATTTAACACTAGAGCTCTGCTCTACCCATGAATCCCCCCACCCTGACTGCTGAGTATAAAGGTACAATGGTGGGGTGATCATGTTTTAGATTCTTAGACTATTTGTAAGTGAAAAGTGACTGCATCAAGCGTGGAGGGTAAGTGGGAACTGTCAGGAGAAGCAGGGAGGTAAGGTATTCCAAGTAGGTGGAAAGACTCACCCAAGGCCAGGGATAACGGAACACTGCCCAGTTTGGAGGTTCTGTTTATCATCAATGTTTCATGTTTTAGAGAGCTAGATCACCTGCATTTCTGCGCCCATAAATAGACTGAGAACAAATACAGATTATGAATATATTAACTAATCCCACTTTGATCTTTTCTAAAGTAAACATTGCTATTAACAATAATGGCTCTAACACCTTCCTGTTGGCAGCCGTGGAAATAGTAACTGCATCGGCATGTTTCAAACCCTCTTAAGCAGGTGGCACGAGTTTTTACTGTCTCCACTCTACAGCTGGGGAAACGAAGGCCTAGAGGAAATTCTGTACCTTGTCTGTAGTCAACTTCGGGTCTCCAGTTTCCCTTTGCTGGGTTGCTCACCTAGTTTCCAATCACACCAGATTCCCAGGCTCCTGAATATGGTGATGATGGTGCTTATGATGATAATAATGATGGCGGTGATGATTATGATGGGGGTGGTGAGGGTGATGATGGTGGTGGTGATGGTGATGGTGGTGATGGTGAAGATGGTGGTGGTGATGGTGGTGATGGTGATGATGGTGGTGATGATGGTGGTGGTGATGTGGTGGTGGTGGTGAAGATGATGGTGGTGGTGATGGTGATGATGGTGGTGGTGATGGTGATGGTGATGGTGGTGATGGTAAATATGATAGTGGTGGTGATGGTAATGATGGTGGTGATGGTGGTGGTGATGGTGGTGATGGTGATAATGGTGGTGGTGATAGTGATGGTGATGATGGTGGTGATGGTGATGATGGTGGTGATGATGGTGGTGATGGTGGTGATGGTGGTGGTGAAGATGATGGTGGTGGTGATGGTGGTGATGGTGATGATGGTGGTGATGGTGAATATGATGGTGGTGGTGATGGTAATGATGGTGGTGATGATGGTGGTGGTAATGGTGATGATGGTGGTGGTGATGGTGATGATGGTGGTGGTGATGGTGGTGATGGTGGTGGTGGTGGTGATGATGGTGATGATGGTGGTGATGGTGGTGGTGATGGTGGTGATGATGGTGGTGGTGGTGGAGATGATGGTGGTGGTGATGGTGGTGATGGTGATGATGGTGGTGATGGTGAATATGATGGTGGTGGTGATGGTAATGATGGTGGTGATGGTGGTGGTGATGGTGGTGATGATGGTGGTGGTGGTGGTGATGGTGATGATGATGGTGGCAATGATGGTGGTGATTGTGATGATGGTGGTGGTGATGATGGTGATGATGGTGATGGTGGTGATGGTGATGATGGTGGTGGTAACAGTGAAGATAGTGGTGATGATGATGGTGATGATGGTGGTGGTAATGGTGAAGATAGCGGTGATGATAATGGTGCTGATGGTGCTGATGGTGGTGATGGTGGTAATGGTGATAATGATGATGGTGGTGATGGTGGTGACAGTGATGATAATGGTGGTGGTAATGGTGAAGATGGTGGTGATGACGGTGGTGGTGATGATGGTGATTGTGATGATTGTGATGATGGTGGTGACGATGATGATGGTGGTGGTAACAGTGATGGTGGTGATGGTGATGGTTGTGATGATGATGGTGGTAATGGTGAAGATAGTGGTGATGATGGTGGTGATGGTGATGATGGTGGTGGTAATGGTGAAGATAGTGGTGATGATGGTGGTGATGGTGATGATGGTGGTGGTGATGGTGATGGTGGTGATGGTGATGATGATGGTGGTGATGGTGATGATGGTGATGATGGTGGTAATGGTGATAATGATGATGGTGGTGATGGTGATGATGGTGGTGGTAATGGTGAAGATAGTGGTGATGGTGATGGTGGTGATGATGATGATGGTGGCGATGGTGATGATGGTGGTGATGGTGGTAATGGTGATAATGATGATGGTGGTGATGGTGATGATGGTGGTGGTAATGGTGAAGATAGTGGCGATGATGATGATGGTGATGGTGATGATGGTGGTGGTGGTGATGGTGATGATGATGGTGATTATGGTGGTGGTGATGGTGATGATGATGGTGGTGGTAATGGTGAAGATAGTGGTGATGATGATGGTGGTGATGGTGGTGATGATGGTGATGATTGTGATGATGGTGGTGGTGATGGTGATGATGATGGTGGTGGTAATGAAGATAGTGGTGATGATGATGGTGGTGATGGTGGTGATGATGGTGATGATTGTGATGATGGTGGTGATGGTGGTGGTAACGGTGATGATGGTGATGGTGATGATTGTGATGATGGTGGTGATGGTGATGATGGTGATGGTGATGATGGTGGTGATGGTGGTGACAGTGATGATGATGGTGGTGGTAATGGTGAAGATGGTGGTGATGGTGATGATTGTGATGATGTTGGTGATGATTATGATGATGGTAGTGTTGATCATAGTGGCAATTAAGGTGATGGTAATGACAGTGGTGATGGTGATGATGGTGGTGATGGTGGCAGTGATAATGGTGCTGCTGCTGATGATGGTGATGGTGATGATGATGGTAGGGATGATGAAGATGATGGTGGTGATGATCATGGTGGTGATGAAGGTAACGATAATGACAGTGGTGACAGTGATGATCGTGGTGACGGTGATATCATGGTGGTGATTGTGGTGATGACAGCGATGATGAAGGCAGTGATGACTAACAATCATCTGGAACTCACCGTGTGCTGGCCCCGATCTATATCCTTTGTATAACAATTGATTTCATTCTCATAATTACCCAGGGAGTGAGGAATTATCATTATTCCTATTTTACAGACAAGTCACTGGAGGCTTAAAGAGTGAAGCCCCTTGTTCAAGCTCAAAAATGACATTTTAGAAATACTCATTCCAAGAATAGCGACACACAGAAACACTCATGCCAGGAGTAGTGAAAATAAGAAGTTTTGTTTCTTTGGAAGCAGAAAATATTATTATAAAAACTTGTTTTTAGCTCACTTGGGAAGTAAGGTCAGCAGGGTCTCCTTGCCTTTTCTTTTCTTTCTTCTTTTTTATATATTTATTTTTAAATATTTGAGTCTCCATTTCACTCCCAGTCTGTGAAAAACATTTGTCCCTTTGAGGTGTTTATTCACCCTGGAAGCCTGGCCACTCTCCAAGCGCCACTTGCCAGCTCTCCGTGTAAACCAGGGATGCACGTGCTCAAAACAGAACACAGCGAGGTGGCGTTCATTTGCTGAAACCCCCTCAAACCCCACATTGTTTACTTACTTGCTTTCACCTTGTTTATTGTACCAAAAAAGCAGCACAACATAAAATGAAAACCAGACAGAAGAGGCAGAGTGTGCTGAGGATTTTCCATAGGTGCTCAGCATTTTCTGATGACTTGGCAGAGGGAGGAGATGGATGAAGAAATGATCCGTTACTGCCATGCGGCACCAGCGGAATCGGCTCTGGAGGCATGGAGGTGCTCTATAGCCGCTGGGTCGTGTGATCAGCTCTTCCTGAAACTTCATGGGCCTTCAAGGAGGGCACTGTGCTAGCTGCCAAGAATCAATCTGGGGAGAAGCCTGAAATTTGTGAACCTAAGGAACTTCAGTGTGGGGGTGGGGGTGAGCAAAGAAGTAAATAGGCAACTACAAAGTGGCACGGGACAGTCTATGGTGGGGCACAGCTGAGACCGTTCACTTTATCTTCTCTTTCCTGAGGGTACACAAGGAGTTCATGTTTTCCCGCCTCTCTTGCAGGCAGGCTGGGACCAGGTCATTAGTTCTGGACCACAATGTGAGCAACAGTGACACGGGCCACTTTGGATCCTGGGCAGCTGAGGCAGGAGTGAGTTCTCTCCACTGTCTCTGCTCCCTGCTGTGCCCAGGAGTAATGCCTCCTTCAGCCTGAGTCCCTAACAATGGTGTGGAATGGGGATGTGAGCTTTTTGGGATATGCCGTGTGAGTGAGAAGCAGATGTGGGTTGCATGAAGTCCCTGAGGTTGCAGGGTTTATGTGTGACTGCAGCCCGACCTCATTGGTCCTGGCTGGTTCAAGGGAGCGGTTGCACAGTGCTCTGGGCATGAGGTAGATGGCAGGGGGGATCGGGCTCAGCAAAGGCTTCCCTCAGATGGGAGAGGTAAACCGAGCCCTGATGGAACTGGCCAGGCGACCAGCAGAGGAAGAGCTTTCCGTGCAGAGGGAGCAGCTCCTGCAGGTGGTGGGGGAAGGGCTCTGCATATCCAGGGCCAGGCAGGAGTGCCCAGTGCAGATGGAGCAGAGTGTGAGGCAGGCGCTGGCACCTCTCAGATGGCGAGAAAAACACAAGGGAGGGAAAACAAAATCTGAGGATTCAGGCTGCCCTGGGCAGTGGTTCTCTGGCCAGCAAAGGCAAGAGGCTGGGGTGACTGCCATCACAGTCCCTGGGCATGAAGGTCCCTGGTGCCTGAGAGAGGGTGATGGCCATAGCAGAGCTTTGCACCCTCGCTGCCGGCCAGGCCCCGAGACTGCCTTGGGAAGCCCCAGTGGGCTGTGCGTGAGGCCGGGCTGTACACTGTTCCCTCACTTCAGCCCAGCCTGGGCCCCGTGCCCGCGGATGGTACTCATGTCATCAACTCAGTGTTTATTTTTGGCTTTTTCCATTGCACTCAGAGCCAGCTATCAAGCCAGACACATTTTGCTTTTTTTAACATAGCCTGGCTTATGAATCCAACGTTGAACCAGGATCTGAGGGGAGGGCACGTATCTGCATTGACACAGAAGTCCTAATTGTGTCTCTTGGATGGCAAGATAAAAACAGTTAGCAAAAAACAGGGTAAGAGCACAGGCAGAGCAGAGGCAGCTCCCAAAGGGAAGGCTCCGGCGGTGGGCTGGCAGTGGGCTGGCTGAGATGGGGGGGGCATTGGCATCACTTGGCAGAGCCTGGTCTAGCTGTCCTTCCTTCCCACCAATGTGCATGACAGGCAGCAGAGCCTCCGGTGTGCAGGGGCTGAGACTCACAGCCCACTAAATTTGCGTGCTACTTACTCACCAGCCCCAGACTTGATGGATGGTCATTGTCCGGTCACCTTAATCAGCCACATTGGCGTTCATTCATCCAACAGGTCTGCTACACCCCTTCTGTGCCAGGTCCTGCTCTCAGTTTTGGGGACCTAACAGAGAACCTGTTGCACCCACCCCTGTCCTCGGGGAGCTTCCAGTCTAGGGAAAAGAGAGGAAGCTGTGAGCCACAGAAGGTCTCAGAGTGAGAGTGGCCTTGTTCCATCACTCAACTTCTGGTTTCTTCCTACCTCTGTAGCTCCCCCTACAAGGTCACATTTCCAATTCTTAGATATGAGGGTTTCCTGGTGCTCAGTCCCTGGCCCTCTCCTTCCTCCTTGTACTATTTCAGTCCCACCCCTCAGCTCCCAGGCATTCAGCTAGCATCTGAGCTGACCGTTTCCAGGCCCAGAACTCAGGTCTCTGGCCTAATCTCCTTGTAGACATCTCTACTGGCATCCATCACACCCATGCATCCGCTGCCTGGTTCTGTGCACCCAGCACTGCAGCCCTGCCCAGGTGGGTTCACTGGCATCCATCACACCCATGCATCCGCTGCCTGGTTCTGTGCACCGAGCACTGCAGCCCTGCCCAGGTGGGTTCACTGGCATCCATCACACCCATGCATCCGCTGCCTGGTTCTGTGCACCCAGCACTGCAGCCCTGCCCAGGTGGGTTTACTTCTTCCACCTGCAAATCCACAGCCACGCAGCCCAGGCTGCTGGCACCTCCAGCCAGGATCTCCCTGGAGCTTTGTTTTGGTCTCTTCCTGTCTTCCTGTCCTCCCGCCTTGCCCACCTGCACACTACCCTTAGCCTAGTAATCACATTGGCCCTTGTTCTAAGTAGAAGGGCCCATCCCTCTGCTCAGAACCCTACCACAGTCCCTTGTCCCTCAGAGTCAAAGCCGAAGTCTTTACAGGCTCCCAGTGCTCTCTGCTCTCTCCACTCCCCCTGACCCCTTCGAACTCTCTCCTCTCCACCCCTCCCACTCACCCCACCACAGCCAGGCTCATCTCTCATTCCTCCATAAGCAACCTGCTTCAAGACCCTCCCTCTTTCTGCTCCCTCTCCTGGCATGCTCTTCCCCTGATATATCTTTGGCTCCCACCTTCCCTTCCACAAGCTTTTACAATGCCACCCTCTCTGCAGCCTTCAGTGACCTTTCTATTTACAGTGCAGACCCCACACCCAACCCCCCACACCATCCCCCTGTCCTATTTTCTCCCCATGTGTTCACATCTGTGCACTTTACTTACTGATTTAATGTCTGAGTCCTCCCTCCAGAATAGAAGTCCCTGAGGGCAGGAGTCTGTGCAGTTCTGCCCCCTCCTGTGCCCCCTGGAGAGAATGCCCTCAACCTAACATGCCTGGTTAGCTCTGCTTGTTTTGAACTTCATGGAATTAAACGACGCGCACTTTCGATGTCTGTCCGGCTTGTTGAGCTCAGGAACTCTACGACTGTGGATTACCCATCTCCCGGCTGTACCAGGCTCCATTCTGTGAATATAACACATTTATTCACCCGTTCCACTACGATGTGCGTTTGAGTTGTTTTCAGCTGGGGTTACTGTGGGTAGCGCTGCTATGCGTACCCCAATCCTTGATTGCAGGAATGGATATCCTTCAAACTGGCAGCCTGGGCCATGTGGTGTGGTCTAAACCTCTCCTCCATCAGGCAGGTCCTGCTTGCCCAGACGGCATTTTTGTTAGCTAGAAGAAACAGCCATTCTTTCAAATGACTTTGACTGCCAAAAATAATAATGCAGCCAATCTAAGGGGTGATTTTAAAATTCTGTTGTCAAGACTTCTCCAATCCAAACTTAGGGTGACCCCCTTTGGATGGCGGACAGGGGACTGCATCCTTGATGACACTTTTCTCAGACCACCGCCCTCCAGGCCCAGCCTCACATAGTGGTGTCTGCCCACAGCTGGCAATGGTAATGGCATCTGGAGACAGGACAACTGACACCCTCTGCCCTTCGTGTGAGGGGTGAGGGGGGCAGAAGGGGTAAGGAAGGGACCAAGGCTGGCCCAGCCTTGGGGGAACCTTGGCCCCTGCCTAGAAGGATGAGCTTCCCAGAAGCCCTCCTACAGAGAGCCTGTCTCTCAGAGGCCACGCTCTGGGACTGGAGCAGCTTGGGCCACTCTCCTTTCTTTGGTTTTCTGTTTGATTTCTAATTTGAGCCACATTTTTCTGAAAACGGGATATGTCACCAATCATTTCAAACTTCTGGCTCCTCTTGAAATGCAGGAAGATATGGCCGCCCTGGACCAGCATTTGGCTGTGGCCACAGCTGGCTGAAGCTGAGTATTGGGCTCTCTACGTAAGGTAGGGGAAATTCCAAACATGAAGTTATTTTATGGTGGCATCATGACCTATGTGCATGTGAATTTGCTTCTAGGTATTGAGGAGAGAGATGGAAGAGAAAGAGCAAGACAAAGAGGGGTAAGACAGAGACACAGAGAGAGACGGAGAGAGATGGAGAGAGACAGAGAGAGATGGAGAGAGACGGAGAGAGACAGAGAGAGATGGAGAGAGACAGAGACGGAGAGAGACAGAGAGGGATGAGAGACAGAGAGGGATGAGAGACAGAGAGAAGGTAAGACAGAGAGGTAAAGGGGGAAAATGATTCTAAAAGCCTGGGGTCTCTGCCCACTGATGAAACTGAAGATGGGTCCCTTCCCGTATCCCACCGCCACCTATAGAACGTGCAGCTTGCAGCCCTGAAGGTGAATGTGAGTTCCCCGTTTGCAGACGTATCCTCACTGCGAGGTAGAGCCTCTGTGGAAGCTGCTGCCTTTGCTTATTCAACAGTGGAAGCAGCATGATTTATAGATGATTTAACTGTTCTTTCAAGGATTATTTTTTCTATACAGTTCTTAATTGGGGGCTTACCTGCTGACATTAGAACCTGATTCCCATTGAAGTGTCAACTTGGTTAAATGATACCTTTTTAACCAAGCTGTATTCAGCCCCAGCCCTGACCCCCGGGGGAATGTCTCCTCCAGGTAGCACTGGCTGAAACCTGAAATGTGCCCACCTCTCCTGTGAGTGGCATGAGCGGGGGCCACGCAGCTCCTTCCTCACAGGTTCCAGCACCCAGGCTGAGCGGAGCTGAGGGGAACCACACCCCACAGAGAGCAGCGCCAGCCTGGCCAGCTTGTCCTCGTCTCCATCCCCAGGAAGCCAGGCCAGCTGCCAGCGGGGAGGAGGGAAGCCATGGCACCACAGGTGGTAAGATCAGCCTCCCACTGCACCCGGGAGGGGCGGGCCTCCTCCCAGAGTGGGCAGTGAGCACCAGGCCCCCCGCAGCTGTCACTCAGCCGAATGGGTCCAGCAAACAAAATGTCACCCACTGTCCCCCTGACAATAACAAATAAATGGCCAGGGAGAGGCAGGAATAAGAGCAAGGCTACAGCTTCACCTTAAGGGCCCCTGTGGCAAACCTCAAACTCTCACAAGTACTCACAGACACCCGGGCTGCACATTCATGCCACGGACATACTCATGTGTCCGCAGACACGCTCCCCTTCATGTTCTGAACAACCTGAACACGCAGAGCACATGCAGTTTGGATCTGCGAGAGGCAACGGCTGCACAACATTGTGAAGGCACTAAAGGCCACTGAGTTGTTCACTTTAAAATGGCTGATTTTCTGCTACATGAATTTCATCCGAGTTTTTAAAAGGCGACAGCAGCAATACACATGCACACGCAAACACCACACATCTTCACACCACCTAACTTCCCAGCGCCAGAGAGGAGGCTCCAATTCGGGGGCTTGGTTTGGGGACTAGACTCACCTGATTTTCCAGACCCACCCCCATCAAAAGCTCAGAGGTGGGTGGGGGGACATTTCATCTCAGATCCTCCCAGCCCTCTGTTATGGGTTAAGGTCAGCCCGTGTGACAGCTGCGACAAGCCAGTTTGAGCAGCCATGCTTGTCTTTATTGTTCCGTCATCGAGATGCCCAGCCCCTGTCCTAACATCTGCACATCCCTCTGGCAAGCCTTCCATCCTCTTCTCAGAACTCACTAAGCTGCTGCCTTCTCCATTTCAGTGCCCTGGTCAGTGAGGGGCATTCACTGGACGACATGAAAGACAGAATTCCAACAGACCAGAGACAGGGCAGCTTATCGATTGCATTGTTTAAATAGATAGCTTCTGGCCGTGTGTTTTGAAATAGAAGCTTTCTAAGTCCCGGCAGGATTTACAGGCTGGATTGCTCAGGGGTGATGCTCTCAGCCAGAGCAGGCAGGAAGGAGCACCATGGAGTGATGCTTCGGTCTCGGAGCCACATGGCCACATCGCTGATCAGGCACATCTGGTGGCGGATCTCTGACTTTTGGTGGGTTTTGTGGCTGACCGTATGAAGGCACAGGATGCAACTGTGGCCTGCGTCACACACGGGCTTTCTCACACCGCAGCCCAGAAAGAGAGGCAGAGCCCGTGCAGACCTGGGGGAGTCACACCAAGGTTCTTCCTCAGGCTGTTGTGCCCGTTTAAGCTAGGGGTACCCCAGCGTGTGGACGTGGTAGGGGTAAGAACCATGAATGGTGCGAGTCCAACTGAGGACGGCCTGGATGTTGATGATCACCACACAGCTACTGGACAAAGGGCTGCTCCTCAGCAAAGCTTAGGGCCAGTGTGGAAACCGAGGTGTGGTCTCTGCTCTCCGTTGGGGGTGTCTGTGGGTCCACAGCTGGGTGATGACCTCTGAGGACTGTCTGCTTCAGGCAATGGCTGTACCCACCGAGGGGGTGCTGGGGCAGGTGGGTGTGTCCCAGCTGCTGAGCCAAAAGGCTAGGCCAGCGCCTAATTAAAATGACTCACTGTGAATAGGAAAAAGCACTTGAAAGGTGATACGGTTGTGCCCCCACCCAAATCTCATCTCGAAATGTAATCCCCATAATCCCCATGTGTGGAGGGAGGGACCTGGTGGGAGGGGATGGATCACTGGGGCGGGCCTCCCCTCCCCCCATGCTGTTCTCGTGACAGTGAGTGAGCTCTCACGAGATCTGATGGTTTAAACGTGGCAGTTTCCCCTGGGCTTGTCTCCTACCTGCCGCCTTGTGAAGAAGGTCCTTGCTTCTTCTTTGCCTTCGGCCATGATTCTCAGTTCCCTGAGGCCTCCCCAGCCATGGGAACCGTAAGGCAGTTAAACCTCTTTCCTTTATAAATTACCCAGTCTTGGGCAGTATCTTTATAGCAGTGTGAAACGGACTAATACAGGGGTTTGCTTCTTCCTCCCTCCCTCCCTTCCCTCCTTCCCTCCCTCTCCTGATCTCTTTCTTCGCTCCCTGTCATTCTATTTCTTTTATTCGCTCAGTCAGCAAACATCCAATGAGCAGGAATTTCCTTATGCTAAGGGCTGAGAGAAATATAGAGATGAATAACAGAGGAGCTCTGACTCTGCCCTCTGGGGGCTTACAGAAGTACAGGTGGCAGGGACCCTACCTCCGTGCCATCTCCTCCTACCTCCCTCCCTCATCTTGGTGCCAGGATCCACCTGCCCAGCTGCCTGCAGGGCCGTGCCAGGTGGGGCACAGTGAAGCCCAAACACGGCTTCCCTGAGCCCCGAGGCCACGTCCTCAGCACCAGCCCATGTGCAGACCCTGATTCCAGGTGACCAAGTAGTCAGTACTGAGCTAGCTGGGCAGGAAAGAGGCCTCCAGGAACACTTTCAAGGGCTCCTTTCACGTTTAGCAAATAGCTCTTTCAAGTCCAATGTTCCCCCTGGCTCAGCAGAATTCCGATTTTCTTGATTTATGCTGACAATCGCACATTCTTTGATGGCTATTTAAGCCCCTGAAAGCGCAGGAGGGGAAAACGTGATGAGAATCTGCGGCCCGCTGTCTTCCTCCTCACCTCCCTCACTCCCTCTGCTCCTCTGGAAAGTGCTTCTCTCTGAGCTCTGGTTCCCACTCAGCTGACCACAGGGGAGCGGGAGTTGGCACCCGCATCACTGCACTGCCCGTGTTGATGCAGGAATGGCTGCATGGGAAGAAGGTGGGCAGGCCTTCCAAGAAATGGGATTCAATTTCCTCCAGCACATTTTGGGGAACTGTGAACCCTGTCCCTGAGAAAATCTGGAGAGCAGGAGAGGTAGTCCAGGCCACACAAAGTGCTCTGCGCTTGCTTTTGGCTGAGGGTGGGGACAATGAAGGTCAGCTGCTGTCTGAGACTGAGGGGGCACTTGGGTGTGGCCTGGCTTCTGCCAACACTGAGTGTGTGGCCTCAGGCAAGTGGCTTGCCGTCTGTGAGCCTCACACTTCCCCTTATAAAATGAGAGGTTTGGATAAGCTTGGGAGCTCAGCTCAGAAACTACTTAGCCACAGACCCCTGCTGCCAAGTACCATCAGAAGCCAATCCTTATACATTGTCAGTGGGTATCAGCGTGGGTCCTCGGGAAGGAACGCCATGATGGAGTCAGGATGTATTGGGGAGGTAGTGCCACTGTGCTGCATAAAATGGAGGGGGAGCTGGAGGGTGCAGGCCAGCCTTCAGATTGTGATGCTGGTCTGACACCCGTGAGAGGAGAGGGGAAGAAAAGAGCAGGAGGCAGCAAGAGCCTCGGCCTGCCGTGCATCTCAGAGGATGTCTCAGCCAGGACTGGGACCCCCAGACTGAAGGTGGCCCCCAGAGGACTCTCCTGCTGGGCAGAAATGGGGGGCCCTTTGCTTCTGCCATGCTTGGCCATCAACTGCCCCAGAGGCACAGAGCCTTGGCTGGAGAGCTGAGGCAGAGACGGAGGGCACTTGAAGTGGAGGCGCCAGCCACCCTCACCCCACAGCAGGGTTTCTCCTGACATGAGGGGCATCTGAGCCACGCACCCGTGGGCTCCTGCCACAGAAATGTTAATTTGGCCAACTTCTTTTGAAAGCGTTTGGACAGTATTTGCCAAAATCTTTTTTTTTTTTTTTTAAAGGAAAGCAGGTTTTTTCTGTTTATCTGTTCAGAAACAGAAAGAAAACATCAAGAGGGCCCCTGAGACACTCACCCAGTGCTTTGGGGAGGGACAGGGGACTGGGCTACAGGGAAGAATGGCTCTCTCTGACTCTGGTATCTCTGTCTCTCTCTTTCTGGCCTCTTTGTCTCACTGGTCTCTGTCACTGTCTCTGATCTGTCTCTGTCTCTCTCTCTAGTATCTCTCTGTGTCCCTCTCTGGTCTCTATCTCTCTCTCTCTCTGATCTGTCTCTCTCCCTCTCTCTATCTCTCTGTCTCTTTCTCTCTCTCTCTCTCTCTCTTTCTCTCTGTGTGTCCATCTCTCCCTGTCTCTGTCTCACTCTGTTTTGCTGTCTCTGTTTTTTCTTGGTTTCTCTGTCTGTCTCTGGTCTCTCTGTCTCTGTCTCTCTAACACACACTCTCATTCTCTCACACTTACACACAAATAGACAACAAACACTACTGTCTTAAGTTGCAACAGGTTTTCCCCTCATTCCCTAGAAAGTTCCCATTTATTTCCTGTCCTTGGGAAAGGGAAATCTCTAAATCCTTTTGGGGTTTCTCATTAAGATCCTGACAAATGAGAGAGAAAGAAGAACTTGAAGCCCACCGCATCACCAAATATGGGATAAAAATGCGCCCTTTCCCCGCCTGTGTTCCCCATAAGTCATGACCACAGAACTACCGGAGGCCCCCAGGGCGCTGTTCCTCATGGCCCGTCTCACCCAGCTCCCAACGAATGCTAAATTGGCTGGTGTGACCACACAGACTTCCCGATGAAACCCAAGATGCAAACGGGTTAACCTTTAAAAACAATGCCGGGCTTTCTTAAATGCCGGCCTGACCCGTCCCCACTGCTCCTGCATTGGTCGTGATTGACAGGGCCCCTGGGACCCTCAGGGTGAGGCCTCTGGCAGGCCCTGGTCTTTCCTGGGGTTTAGAGGCCCCCAGCAGATTATCTATATGGTCCAGTGGGGACCTATCTTTCAGTTTTTCCTGTCAAGAATTCCTGCCTCCTGCTTGGGACACAGCGAAGGGGGTTGACAAGCGAGACAGCCTGTCCCCCTTGCAGCCGCCTGAAAGTCACTTGTTCTGAACCAGCCTCCATCTGTCCAACAGGCACACAGACCGCCGCCAGGCACGGCCCTCATTCTCCACCCTGAGCTCCTGCACAGCCAGTCAGGAGGCTGGAGCAGCGAAGGGAGCTGGCTGAGGCTCCCCCAACCCCGAGCCGCAACTGTCATCACAGATCCCTGAAAAACGAGCTCTGTAATCTTTGCCGTCGGCAGGCGCACAATTGCAGCCTTATAGTTCCCGCAGCTGTTTACCTTCCCGAGCGGAGCCCTCCTTGGGGCCCAGAGATACACACACGCTGCCCTGAAGCGGGACGTGACCACTGGGCCCCACAAGTGCCCGTGTGAGACCCCATGGGACACTCATGGCCATGGGGGCAGCTCTTAGAGCCACCCTACAGACAGGGAAACCGAGGCCCGAGAGGCCAAGCAGCAGGTCAGAGTTCCATAGGCAGCCAGTGGCTTCCCTGAGACTCCAGTCTAAGCAACTGGGCTCCAAATTGCAAGTTCTGTCAGTCTCGGGTCCCCAAAGAAGCCCTGTTGTTCTCTTGAGATGTTTTCATGGCAGCAACAAAGGACATGGGGATGGCCTGATGCCTGCGGAAGGGGCTAGAAGTAGGCGGGCTCTCCTTCCTGTGCATGGCCTGCCAGACTCAGGTGTCTGCCCCCTGAATGTTTCTCCCACGTTCCTGTCTTTAGACACACACGTGCACCTGCCACAGGGCCTTTGCACAGGCTGGGCCACCTACCTGGAGTGCGGCCCGGTTCATCCCTTTCACTCAGGTCCTCAGGGAGTCCTTCTCTGCCCGCCAGGGGCCAAGCCACCGCTGCCCTGCTACCCTCACTGTCATCTCACCTCACTGAGCTTCTCCAAGCACTAAGGACTGGGCAGTCATGTGTTTACTTCTCTAAGCAGCCTTTCCTCTACTCAGTTGTAAGTTTAATAAAGGTAGGAATGTCCATATATTTCATCCAGTGACGTAGACCCAGACCCTAGAACAGTGGCTGGCATGAGGTAGGAGCCCAAGAGGTATTTGATGGGCAAGTGGGCAAATGAAGCAATGTGGGTGTGTAGCCTGTATCCCCTTTACCTTCGTGTGGTGAGCAGCTTTTGCAAAGGCTTCCCAGTTCACGACGGAGTCCCTTAACTGCCTGGCTCACCCCTCTGTCCCCCAACTCCCACCCTAAAGCCTTCTTCTACAATGTGCCTCACACACAGCTGATGGGCTCAAGGAAGCAGCCTGTCCCAAAGGGAGATCAGAATCCCCAATCAGGGAACTTGGACTTGGGAGTGAGAGAGAGAATGCACGCAGTGTTAGGTTGTTACATACACACACTCCTGGGGAAATGTTTCCCAGACACGGACCATATGGGTGGAGGGGAGACAGGGAGAAAAGCATGAGGACACTGAGAGAAAAAAGACCGAGAGAGAGAGGTAAGAGGGAAGGAGAAGCAGAGAGAGAAACAGAGAAAAAGGGAAGGGACAGCAGGAGGAAAACAGAGACAGAATTCCTGCACATTCCTGGGGACTTGCCCATCCTCCTCCAAGGCCCAGCCACGTCCCTGTATCCTTATAAATTCCCCATTTGTCACCTAAGCCAGAACCAGGGTGTCTGTGCTGCTTGCCAACAAGAGCCACACTCAGCCTGCACCAGCCTGTCTTCTTGTGCACCCCTCACAAGGTGGGTGCGCTGGGCCACGTGCAGCGAGGGAGACCCTGACCTCCGTGCGTGCAAGGAAACCTGTCTGGCACACGTGTCATTCAAGACACCTACCTCATGTGGAGTCAACAGTCTGTCCATCGTTCCAACAGCATCTTTTGAAAGGCCCCTCTGCGCCGGCCTCATGCTCAGGAGTTAGTGTTGAATAGACCAACACTACTTAGGGCTTGTGGCATTTACATTCTGTTGGGGAGAAAGTGAGTTCATAAAGCTAAAAAGTAAAAGTCATTGTGCTGTCATTGACAGGAGTAAAGCAGCAGGAGTGCTCAGAGCTAGGGAAGGGGTCAGAGATTTTGGTAGTGCATTGAAGGCAGGTGTCACTGAAAGGTGGTGTTTGAATAGCAGTGTGAAGGAGGTGAGGGAGGGCGCATTCCAGGTGGCTCCAGCAAGTGCAAAGGCCCGAGGGCAGGAACTGCCTGTGTGAGGCACTGAGCCCCAGCCCTGTGGCAAGGGGTGGAGGGGGTGGGTGGTGCACGAGGGATAGACTCAGGAAGGAACCAGGCCAGACGGGCTGCAGAGGACACATGGGGAGGCCCTCACCAGCCATTCTTGCGATTTATTTTGGCCTCACAGAATCTTGGGAGGTAAAAGATGAAGAACAAAGACTCACAGAGGTCGAGTGAATTCCTGAAGGTCACACGGCTGCTACGCGGGAGGTCTGGGGCTCCAACAGGCATGGGACCCCCACTGGCTCCTTTTCCTTCAGCCCGAGCAAGCCCAGCCAGCGGCTGAGTCTTGAGTGATTGTTAGGAAGCGGTGGGTGTCCGCAGCAATGGCACCATTTGTCCCTCACCAGCTGTGAACGCAGGCTCCGGTTCCCCCGCATCCTCACCAACGCCGGTGACTTTGCATTCCTGGATGACACCCATCCTGGTGGGTGTGAGGTGGCATCTCCTTGTGGATTTGATTTGCATTTCCTTGACAGCTTATGATGGTAAGCATCTTTTCATGTGCTCATTGGACACAAAGGCTGCATGGCGCATAATTCCATTTCCACAAAACATCTAGAAAAGGCAAATCCATAGAGACAGAAGGCAGACTTGCAGTTGACAAGGGCTGGGGTGGGGGCAATGGGGAGGGACTGTGAGTGGGTGCAGGGTTTCCTCTGCGGGAGGTAAAAATGTTCTGGAGTTTGTGGCGACGGTTGCCCTGTGCTGTGAATTTGCTAAATGCCACTGAATCTACACTTCGAAATGGTTCAAGTAGTGACCCTTATGTGACATGTACTTTACCAAACGAAGAACAGAAGCAGTGGATTGCTATGGGCTCTTTTGGAAGGGGATTGCCTAATTATAATTTTATCGTCTTATAGTCTGCTCCTTTTTTCTAGATTTTGGCATATGTATGTGAGGGCTTGGACTCTTGCTGGGGTTTTTAGGAATTTACCTTAATAAGAAAGTCTCGGAAAGGCCAGCGGGGCTTTCTGCAAGTGTCCTGGTCAGATGTCAGAGCCAGTGAGGAGAATGTGCTGATTACCAGCTTCTCTCTGCAAAACAGAACCCAGCATGTCCACGTCAGCCTCTGAGGTCACCCCCAAACTCGTCTGGCACCCAATTAAATCGACGCCCAGCCCCACGCGGAAGCCTGAAGAACGTGAACTAATAACAATAAATAGCTCTTTGGTTACTTTTTACAGACACATTTGGACTGCATTTCAGGCGATTTTATGGGCAAATGCTATTTTGAGCGTTCCCAAATTCCCAAATTGCACGTGAAACATCTGTAGGGCGAACATGAGGAGTTTTAAGCTCACGGATCTTGGACATAAATCTCAGGCTGTCCCAAGACCCAGGCAAGACTGGTGTAGCCACTGAAGTGCCCTCCCAGAGGGTTAGACAGGGCCTGGCCAAGACTCGCCCTCAGGCACAGCTGGGGAAGAGGCCAGGTCTAAGACCAGGGCCCTCCAGGAAGAGAGGGCTAGAGAATAGAGGGGTGGGGAGGTGGCGAGGAAGCAGGGGGCTGTGGGATTCACCTGCTCTAGGGAACCCCCTCCATCTTCTCAAGAGGTGGGGGCCATTGTTTATCATAACTCTTCCCCATCCTAATTTAGAGTTGGCTTGTCCTAAAGTGGGCACAGGTGGGCTTCCCACCATCACTTTCCCTCCAGATCTGCAGCCCACCTGAGCCTCACCCAGGGATACCAGGTGGACCACAGACACATGGTGCTTACTCTGTTTCCCCACCTGCCACAGGATGTTGACATCACGTGCTGTCCTTCCACCTGGAAATCTTTGCTGACCTTTGCCCTCCCCTCCTCACCCATCAGCTTCCCCTTCTTCCAGTGCCAACTCACTGTCACTTCCCTAGGGCAGCGCCCCTGACCGCCAGCCCAGGCTGGGCCAGTTCTTGGGGTGACTTGCCCCCCACCACAAGTGTCTCCTTCATTTGCATGATTCATTGAGTTCTTTTGTTTTTCGAGATGGAGTTTCACTGTTGTTACCCAGGCTGGAGTGCAATGGCAAGACCTTGGCTTACTGCAACCTCCGCCTCCTGGGTTCAAGCAATTCTCCCCCTCAGCCTCCCAAGTAGCTGGAACTACAGGCATGCACCACCATGCCCAGCTAATTTTTGTATTTTTAGTAGAGATGGGATTTCACCATGTTGACCAGGATGGTCTCAGTGTCTTGACCTCGTGATCCACCCACCTCGGCCTCCCAAAGTGCTGGGATTATAGGCTTGAGCCACTGTGCCTGGCCGATTCATTGACTATCTAACAGGGGACATCATGTGTCCCACTCACCATCCCCAGCACCTAACTGGGACCTGGATCCCAGCAGGCTCCTGGAAATAACTCACACCTAAACAAACTCCTCCACCCCTACTCCTAGCTGCAAGAGTCCGGCAGACCCATGCGACAGCTGGGGAGGTGGGCCGATGCCAGGAGGAGATGGGTCTGCAGTTGAATCCTGAGATACTCTGAATCACTCCTTCATTCATCTGTTTGTTCAAAACCTACTTCATGCTCAGCACTGTGCTGAAGATATGGAGATGAACAAGGCAACCCGTCAGTCTAGCTAGGGAAATGTGCACCCAGATTACTGTTACAAGACGAATCCCAAGGAAGTAACTTGGTGATGAACATGGGAGGAGTTGATTCCTTATCCTAGAAATACAGAATTGATTCCAGGTCCCCCTCAGATATCATAATCTGTGGATGCTCGAGTCCCTCTGTAGTACGGCACAGTGTTTGCATATCACAAATGCACGCTCCCCACATACTTCAAATCATCTGTAGGTTACTTACGATACCTAGCACAATGTAAATGCTGTGTGCATAGTTCTTATACTGCTTTGGTATTATTTTTATGGTTGCACTGCTATTTGTATTGGGTTTGATTTTGGAATATTTTCAATCTGAGGTAGATTGAAGCTGTGGATGTGAATCTGTGGATGCCGCACAGCGAGGCACAGCCCCCCTGCTTGTTATCAGCTTCCTTCCTCATCAACACAATCCACATCCCATAATAGGCACCGAAAGTGCTAAAGGCAGTCAATTTCCCAGCATGCCTTGCAGCTAGGAGTGGCCCCATGGACCCAGTTCCGACCTCAGAACTCAAGGGGAGCTCGGCAGGGGGTCTCTCGGAGAGATCTGCTTCTGGGAAAGCGCTTTCTCCCCAGTGAAGATTCCTGGGACGAGAGTCCCCCCTGCAACCCTGTCTTTGGGTCTTACTGTGTGAGAAGGCGGGGCCTGTCGTTGGAGCCCCCATTTCATGAGGTCAAAGTCAGCCCATGCAGAGGCTGGGGAACCGGCCGACAGGAGGTGCCAGCTCATGGTGATGCCGCTGAGCCACACTTGGAATCCCTCTGACTGCAGAATCCCCGGCCTGCAGACTTCTTCTGTGGAGCCACTCAAGACCATCACTGCTGACACCACTCCCGCTCAGGCATTTTACTATTTAGAGCCAGGAGCAGCTGAGCCACTGCAACCTTACTGTTCTACCTCATTCTCTCGGAATCTTGTCCCAGGAATGTGGGGGTGCTAAATGAGGCAATACCGGGTATGCCAGCGGGCCTAGGGGGCCTCCCTGAAGGCTGCCCATGGCCAAGTCCTCTCAAAACTTCCAGGATGTTCCACAACCCTCCGGGAGTCCCAGAGCTTCCCAGAGCTCTACTGCTTATCAGCTGTCCAGCACTGAAAACTTAGTCAACCTGCTGTGACTCAGTTTCCTCTGCAGCAAAGAGGAGGAAAACGCTCAAGTCTGGATAAAATAAGGAAGTGTGAGTGCCTGCTCTCCCTCTGCCCCCCCACCCCCAGGTCTTTCTCTGTGCCCTCACCCCACTTAGCATCCCCAGTTCTCCCTCCTGAAGACACCCAGTGACTTCACCCTCAATGCCCTTCTCAGACCCTGGACTCTCAGATCCCCCAGGGAAGAACCTTGCTCAACTGTCTTTACTCCAAGAGTGCACTTCGCAGAGGTTCGTACAAATTTGGCCACAAATTCATTTTTTTTCCCAGGAAAAGAGCCTCCACATCTCAGGGGGACTTCCCAGACACCAAAGATCCGAAAATCTCAGAGCCACACTCTCCACGACAGCACCTCAGGCCACACACAGCTTCTGAGCACTTGAAATAAAGATACTGGAGTAGCCTGCACGTGGTGGCTCCCGCCTGTAATCTCTGCATGTTGGGAGGTCGAAGCAGGCAGATTGCCTGAGCTCAGGAGTTTGCAACCAGCCTGGGCAACATGGTAAGACCCCGTCCCTACTAAAATACAAAAACAAAAAATAGCGGGCTGTGGTGGTGTCTGCCTGTAGTACCAGCTACTTGGGAGGCTGAGGCAGGAGAATTGCTTGAACCCAGGAGGCAGAGGTTGCAGTGAGCTGAGATTGTGCCATTGCACTCTAGCCTGGGCAACTGACCGAGACTCTTTCTAAAAAAAAAACAAACAAAAAAAAAGAGACTAGAGTATAAAATACATGCTGGGCACCAGATTTCAAAGACAGAGCAAGAAAAGAATGGAAAGTATCATATTAATAATATTTACATGATTACATATTGGTATGATGAATAGTTTTGATATATTGGAATGCATAAAATGCATTACTAAAATTGATATCACCTGATTCTTTTTACTGGCTCACATTGGATCACTTGTGGGATGTTTCCATGCAGCTGTGCCAATGCCAGGGCCCTGCCTCCCCTGACTCCACTCCTGGCCTCACCCACTGTCCTCCAGGCTCCAGCCATGCTGGCCTTGTCTCTGCCTCCCCAGATCTTCCCTGAAGACCCTGATTAAGGTCTTCCTCTCTCTGCCTCCTTGCTCCAATTCATCTTGTTCCCAGCATGTATCACAGTCATAAAGTATTAGCAGGGATTTTTTTTTTATTTATTTTCATGCCTGGCTCATTTTTAATTGACAAAAAGCATATGTAGGCCAGACACGGTGGCTCACACCTGTAATCCCAGCACTTTGGTAGTGCGAGGCGGGCAGATCATCTTAGGTTAGGTGTTCAAGACCAGACTGGCCAACATGGCGAAACTCCGTCTCTACTAAAAACACAAAAATTGGCGGGGTGTGGTGGTGGATGCCTGTAATCTCAACTACTTGGTAGGCTGAGGCAGGAGAATCACTTGAACCCGGGAGGTGGAGATTGCAGTGAGCAGAGATCACACCACTGCACTCCAGCCTGAAAGATAGAGCAAGACTCTCTCTCAAAAAAAAAAAAAAAAGAGAAGAAAAAGCATATATTATGGTGTACAACATGATGTTTTGAAATATATATCTCTTCATCACTTCCCACTGCATCCGGCATGGAAAAGATGTTCAACCATTTGTTAATAAACCAATTTTAAATAAAGTCATGAACAACTGAATGAATGAACATATGTTCTCGGGGTGCAGGGGATGAGGGAGTTATAGCAACGGCATCTGGCCTCAGGGCAGCACCACGGTGTCCTGTCCACCTCAAATGTCGGTTTGTTGCCTGAAGCACTGTGCAAAAGTCCAAAGTGTAAATGGCAAACTTCAAATTCTTGGCACACCCATCATCCTGCGGTCTTCATTTCATTTTCATCTGTATGCTCCCATTCAGCCACTTTCGATTCGTATACACGCTTCTCATAATTGCAATTGTATATCTTTTATTGGCTTTTAACTTTTAACGTTGCATCACTTACATTTTTCCAAGTTTCTGTGGGACCCTAAACTGGCTGCTAAATGTTGAATCATATTTTGTTGTTTCAAAGTTTGAGAATCATGTTATTACAAAAAAGGGGACTAGGGGCTAAATCTCGCCTGCTGCCTGTTTTTGTAAATAAAGTTTTATTGGAGCACAAGCCCTTTCCTTGCTTACTTACCGTCTGTAGCTGCTTTTGTGTTATAATGACAGAGCTGGGGAGCTGAGACAGAGACTGCCTACATGTGGTCTGCAAAGCCAGAAGCGTTTACTGTCTTTGCCTTTAAGAAGAAGCTGGCCCTCCCCGATTCTAGAACACTTAGATATTTCCAGATACTGGCAACTAGATTACCTGTCAGTGAACATTCATCTTTGTGCATTTTAATACTACCTCTCCTCTGTATAAAATCTTAGGGATAGAGGCCAGGTGCGGTGGCTCAAGCCTGTAATCTCAGCACTTTGGGAGGCCGAGGCGGGTGGATCACGAGGTCAAGATATCGAGACCATCCTGGTCAACATGGTGAAACCCCGTCTCTACTAAAGATACAAAAAATTAGCTGGGCATGGTGGCGCGTGTCTGTAATCCCAGCTACTCAGGAGGCTGAGGCAGGAGAATTGCCTGAACCCAGGAGGCGGAGGTTGCAGTGAGCCGAGATCGCGCCATTGCACTCCAGCCTGGGTAACAAGAGCGAAACTCCGTCTCAAAAGAAAAAAAAAAAAAAAAAAAAAAATCTTAGAGATAGAATCAGTTGGCTGAAGAGAACCAACATTTTTTGCAATGCTTTACCCTCATGTTGTGTAGAATTGACCCGGAGTCAGTGAATGCTCTAGTTCCACTGCAATCAAATGAACACTGCATATTAATGTTTAGAATGTTGGGGGTTAATATGGGAAGTATGGAAATGATACTTGAGGGCTTCTTTAATTTCATTATCTTCAATATTCAGTCACTGGATTTGTCTTTTGGGAGTGGTTTTACTATCCCAAAAGCCCAGTAATAAAGTTGCAATGAACTTTGTTTTAAAGGTATATTCGAATACCTTAAACTTGTTCTAAAAAGCCTCTTCCCAGAGAAAAGCGTTTCTTTTTTTTTTTTAACTTTTTATTGCATTTTAGGTTTTGGGGTACATGTGCAGAACATGCAAGATAGTTGCATAGGTACACACATGGCAGTGTGATTTGCTGTCTTCCGCCCCTTCACCCACATTGGGCATTTCTCCCCATGCTATCCCTCCCCAGCTCCCCCGCCCCACTGTCCCTCCCCTATTCCCCCCAATAGACCCCAGTGTGTAGTGCTCCCCTCCCTGTGTCCATGTGTTCTCATTGTTCATCACCCGCCTATGAGTGAGAACATGCGGTATTTCTTTTTCTGTTCTTGTGTCAGTTTGCTGAGAATGATGTTCTCCAGATTCATCCATGTCCCTACAAAGGACACGAACTCATCATTTTTGATTGCTAAGGGAATTAACCTCTGGGGACAGCAATTTCAGTGAGACAGTCCTAATCCATATTGTATGGAGTCATGTATCTGGTGTGACTCCCAAAGGAGATTGTAACCTGCAGCCAGGGCTGAGCACCTCTGGCCCCTCCTTGACTCTCCAGCTCCTTGTTTTGGCCTCTTCACCCACTTCACACCGTGCCCTTTCCTGCCCCAGTCCTCCAGCCATGGAGGCCTCATGCTTCCTTTCATCAACACATAGGACGCCTCCAACTGCAACGCTCTCTCCAGCCCTTGACCACCAACCAAGTCTGATTCATCCATCAAAAAAAAAACATCAGATAGGACGCAATACTAGACTGAACATTGCGCACATTTCAGAGGCTGCACACGTGGGCTCTGATCTTGACTCTAGGACTTAATGGCTGTCTG
This sequence comes from Saguinus oedipus, assembly GCA_031835075.1. NCBI lineage: Eukaryota > Metazoa > Chordata > Mammalia > Primates > Cebidae > Saguinus > Saguinus oedipus. Next base: position 45,811,133 of record CM063189.1, read on the forward strand.
ATTCAAGGCTAACTTGGAACCCTGTCAACTCACTTTCTTCTATGTAGAATGGAAATAATAATGCTGAACTGGCCAGGTTGTTGTGAAGGCTGTAGGTGATATGTGTGAGTCATGGTGGCCCAGATAGGAGCGATACATCCCAATAAATACTGGTTTTCAAAAATGCATTATTGTTGTTGCTGAAACCTTTGCCCTTTAGAGGGAACTAGCCCAACATGCTTCTAGAAAGGATCTTTGAACACTCCTGTTTTTTGCCTCTTTAAAGACATTTATGTGAGACTCCTGTCTTTGAGCATCTTTAGGGATAGCAAACCTATATTTTCAGAAGCAGGTTTGGATTTTAAAATAGTCTTTCAGAGCCAGTCCTGATGATTCACTGATACAACAAGCATGGCTTGTTTCCCCAGTAAAGAAACAAAACCAATTTCACCACTGGATTCTGTAACCTCTGGGTGTGTCTGAAAGTCTCCAGTGTCAAAACCTGAACAAATATTGAGAGTGCCTTTGTGGACTGGGGTTTTGCATCTATTTATTTGTTTATTTAACAAGTGTCTGCTAATCTCTTGCAGGAGGCTGAGGATGGATGGATGGATGGATGGATGGATGGACAGAGATAGAAATAAATAATAGAAATAGACAAATGATAGAGATGGATAAATATAGATAAAAAATTGATGATAAAGATAATAGATATAGATAATATATAGATGATAGAGATGAATAGAGGATATAGATGCATGGTTAGATAGACACACAGACAGATAGATAGATAGATAGATAGATAGATAGATAGATAGATAGATAGATAGATAGACAGATAGACAGACAGACAGATAGATAGAGAGATATATAGACAGACAGACAGACAGAGAGACAGACAGATAGATAGAGAGATAGATAGAGAGATAGACAGACAGACAGACAGACAGACAGACAGATGCTAGACACCTGATGCAAAACCACTTGTTGCTATTAGGGACATTCATGACAATCAAAGCGTATCATGAGACTAATGACTAAAGACTTAGGCTGTAAATTGTATTAAAAGCTATTGTTGAGGACAATAATGGACAATAACTTCACTTAAGCATAAATGAGTACAGTTACCGTGTCAATTAAAAGAAGAAATTAGAGTTAAAAAGCAAGCAAAGCTTTACCTGAGACTGGAAATGATGACCGAAACCCGGCCTTCTCATTGACACAATAGTTAGTCATTAGTAGACAGACTTAAGTTAGAGCACGGACGGGCAGAGTCGGTCACCCTCACATGTGGACACATCCAACCAGTGAGGTTCTGAATCTCACACCCGAATGCAGTCAAAAGTTGAAAATGTGACTCTCCTACCTGGGCCCAGACCACAGGTGGGATGGCGACTCATTTTTGATCCCAGTTCATAGGCGCTATGATGACTCTCGTACCTGGAACCAACTAATAGGCCAAATAATGCATCTTTAATTGCAGGAATGTGAGAGTGTCTGCACACACCACGAGACAGGGTGTCTGTGGGTTCAAATGAGGACACCTGCTATTCCCAGGTGCCAGCACTAAACACTGTCCTACGATCTGCTGTTCCCTTCTGCCTGTCGGGGGGTCATGGGCCCCTAGAATCAGGGATCTGTCCATCTCTATCCCAACCCTGGCCATGTCCAGTCATTCCCAACAGGCCTGGGTCCAACCCCTCTCCAGTCTCCTAACTTCCCTAGACCTCATCTATTCTGATCAAAAGATAGGGACAACAGTGACTCTGGAGAATTAATTGAACCTGTGTGTGTTTCATACTTGCATGGCACCTATGGGTGCCAAGGGCTCAGTGTACATGAAGGAAACACCACCCTCCTCCTCCCCACCATCTCCAGCTTCAACACACGTACTTTCCATGTGTTGAAAACTAAATGATTTTATGAAAATCAAAATCCCACGGAGATTCCCATACACAATGAGGGCACTATGATCTTTACTCCCTTTGCTTCAAGAAGCAGATGGAGGCAGAGAGAGAGGAAGTTGCTAGAGGCTGACCCAGGCAGGAAGTGGCAGAGGCAGGATTTGAACCCAAATGAAGCATCTGGCCCCGGAGCTCGGGCTGAACTCTAGTAATATGGGTCTCTCTGGACATAGGCTGAATGCCTATTTAAAACTAGTTGAAAGCATGCCATTGGATGTACTTCAGCACAAAACGTTATTGACATGCCTCAATAAAATTAGAAGATTTCACAGTTAATTTAGCACATAGGACCATTACGCTGGATAATTCGAATCAGCTCTTCCATTTGATCTTTTCTGAAACTGGCTGATGCTATTATTACTGTGGCTAAAAATGCAGAGGAAACCCTTCCTGTGCTGCCTCGGAGCCAAGTCAGCTAACGATTTTCTAATATCTGTCGTTATGAACTGGAAAATGTGTCCTAATCTCTATGAAAGTTTCCAAGTAAGATCTTTATCACCAAACACACAGAAGGGATGGAGATAAACAGCCCAGTTCGCCCCAAATGCCTTTTTTGTTGTGTTTTTAAAACATGCATGGTTTGTTTCATTTGCAGTTGAGCATTTTGGGTGGCTAGCTCTCCTCGTTTTCTGTTTTCCCTTTCCACAGCTTAGCATTTATTCTACGTGGGAGACGCATGGGGTGCAGGGTGGTGGCGTTGGGGCTGTGTGCTGATCCCTGGGGCCGGTTCCCACGAGTAGACCAGCTTTCTTGGCCCTAGAGGCCAGCTTCCTGGGGAAGATTCCAGAACAGTGACTGCAAGGTTGACTGGTGCACCCAAGTCAGCACCTGCACAAGGAGGCTGTGGGCAGGTTCCCCATCCCAAAATTTTAGACCTGAGGTGCTCACCAGGGAGGGGCCACGTGCTCCCGCACCTTTAGGGTGGGCAACGTGAACCTCTACAGAGGAGAGCTGACTGATAGCAACCCAGTTAGATTCAAAATCTAAACATTTCCAGACATCCCATGTCACAATATTACATAGGGTATTGGGAAACAGCTTTTCTTCATATAACTTGAAAACACAGAGTAACGAAGTGTTTGTGGCAGGTGGAGATTTTTAGGTGGGATCACGATGGTTAATGAGGACATATTCTCCATAGCCCTTTGGGGCAGTGGATGTATGAATTGCATATAAAATGGGATGTGTTTCTGCATTTCTCAAAGGAGATATCTGTCTAAGAAGGCTAAGAAACATTTATTTGGAGAATGAGCCAAAGAGTTAGTTAAGAAACCAGCTGCTTTACACTTACCTAGTCATTCACAAATTCAAAATAGATGAACATCGCACCAGCTGATTGCTCAGCACAGAGCCCAACCACATCCAAACTTGGAAGGTTTTAGCTCTGCTTGGGGGTAGGTAGGTTTTAGCAAAGCATGGTTGGGGTAGGGGCTTGTCCTAGCCAAGACCTGCCATGACCCATACAGGTACAAGCTTCCTTGTCTTTGGGACTGATACTCTCATTGCAGGGAGCTGTCAGTCTCTGAGTTCTTGAGAAAGATCAATGCAGCTGATAAGCTCTTCCTGGATGAGTGACAGAGCCACTTCCCGGCATCATCGTGTTATCACTGAGCCTTCTGTGATTGCACAAATCCTCACAGCCTCCCAGCTGCTCATGCTCAGGGGTATCATCTTTCTTCACAACGCCCCTCCCTCTGGCAGTGGGAGCATCTATTTACAGGCTCCTATGGATTTAGAGTGAAAGAATCATATTTTCTGGATCTGCCACTGGGGAGATGTACTCTCATCATATTTTTTTCTGTTACTGTTCTCTGAGGCCCACAGAAGAGAGGGGCATGCCTAGGATCACTTGGTGAGTTAGGAGGGGACCCAGCCCAGGACACCAGCCTCCTGTTCCCCTTCAGGGCTCCCTCCCACCATGACGTCAGAGCACACACACCCGTCACTCTGAATCATCAGGGGGCTGAGAGTGGATAACATGCCAAGTAGAAATTGGGGCCCAATGTTGCCAAATTTATGAATTTGTAAAAGGTGAAAATATTTTCTATAATAAATAATTCCCCCATTTTTAAAAACACTGAGTTTCCAAAAAAGCAAAACCTCAATTGAATCCAATCAAACAAACTCAAAGAGACGTGCAACAGCAAAATGCAAGTCCCTACACTCTTCCAAAATGCCAATGCAGTAAAGACAAAGAACGACAGAGGAATGTTCCAGATTAAAGAAGACCAAGAAGACAGCCACATGCAAGGTGCACTTCCAGGCTGAAGCCTGGATGGGAAGGCAAAAGTTGCCCTAAAGCCAGCACTGGGACAAATGATGTTTGAATAGGAAGATCAGCTAAGAGCATTCTGGGGCTGCGGCTGTACAGGAGAACATCCTTCTCCTCGAGGGACATCGATGTGTTCACGGCTGAGGAACACACCCTCCACAAGTTCCTGTCAAAGAGTTCAACAAAAATAAACAATGACAATGATTATGCGGATAGTGACAGAGAAGGAGCAAAGAGCAAGCGCAGCAAATGCCAGCCACAGGTGAGCCCAGCCACAGGTAAGTTCACCCACAAGAGAGCCCAGCCACAGGTGAGCCCAGCCACAGGTGATCCCAGTCACAGGTGAGCCCAGCCACAGGTGAGCCAAGCCACAGGTGAGCCCAGCCACAGGTGAGCCCAGCCACAGGTTAGCACAGCCATAGGTAAGTTCACCCACAAGCGAGTCCAGCCACAGGTGAGCCCAGCTATAGGTGAGCCCAGCCATAGGTGAGTTCACCCACAAGAGAGCCCAGCCATAGGTGAGCCCAGCCACAGGTGAGCACAGCCATTGGTGAGTCCACCCACAAGAGAGCCCAGCCACAGGGGAGCCCAGCCACAGGTGAGTCCAGCCACAGGTGAGCACAGCCACAGGGGAGCACAGCCACAGGTGAGTCCAGCCACAGGAGTAATGCCAGCCACAGGTGAGCCCAGCCACAGGAATATACCAGGCCATTGTAATACTTGTCCATTTTTCTATAAGTCCAATTTTTTTTAAAGTAAAAACTTCTATAAAAGAAAATAAAACAGGGAAAAATACAGCCAGGGAGCCATGCCTAGCCTCCCTGCCCATCTGCCCCTCTCACGGGCTGCCCCAGGACAGAAGCTGCCCCTGTAACACAGCACCCACCGGTGAAAGGGGTTCAGGTGACCCACCGAGCAGTCCAATCTCATCCAAAGACGTGGGTACCAAGACTGCTTTGAGCACCCATCCGCCAGGTCACACGGGGAAGATCAGACGCAGCTCCTGGCCTCGTGGACTTACAGTCTAGACGCATTCAGATCAGAGCACAAGCAAACTCCGCCCTGCGCGAAGGCAGTGAATACGCATGTGCTGAAGGAAACAGCGGGCAGCAGCAGCAGCAGCCAGGGCCAGAGGCACTCAGGAGCAAAGACAGGACAGGGAAGCTCACCCTGACGGGGCAGTCAGGGAAGGAGAGCAAAAGCCCCGCCATCTAAGAACTCAGGACAGGGGTTCCAGCAGCAGCCACCGCCCGTGTGACACAATAAAGACCAGAGGCCTATGTGCCAGGCACGGTGAGGTGGAGCTAGAGTGCAGGGTGAGTTTCGGGAGCTACATGGCACTGGCCTGGAAGGTCACACTACAGGAATGGATTTTATTCTGATGGAGAAGGGCCTGTGTCCACCCCCGACCCTCTCCCTCTGTGCTGTCGGAAGCCTGCAGCTGATGACATCAAGAGCAGAGGCATCTGACATCGTGCTTGCTGCAGACCCGTCTGACATCGCGCTTGCTGCAGGCCCAACAGAGCTCTGAGCTCGCAACATTTCTGAGCCAATTCAGTCCCCACACTAGCCCAGCCAGGAAGGTGTGGCTACTATTCCCATATTGCAGATGAGAAAACCGAGACATCAATGTGAAAAGGGCTGTTGTGGAAAACAGCTCTGTGTGGGGTTGAACTGTCACTGAAACAGTTATGGTCAAGTCCTACCCCTGGGCACATGTGAGTGAGACCTTATTTGGAAGTGGCGTCACTGCAGATATAATTGGGTTAAGATATGGTCATATGGGATGAGGGTGGACCCTAATCCAACAGGACTGGTGCCTTCATAAGAAGAGGGAAATGTGGACACAGACCCACACAGAGGGAAGACGGCAGAGGCCGCGTAATGCACCTCAGAGCCAGGGAATCCCAAAGAGAGCCCGTGAGACCAGAAGCGGGAAGAGGCAGGAAGCATCCTCCCCTGGAGCCCTCAGAGGGAGCACAGCCCTGCCCACACCTCAGATTCAGACTCCTAGCCTCCAGGACTGTGAGAAACTCGATTCTGCTACAGTAAGCCCCACTGTTTGCGGTCATTCATTATGGCCCTGGACATGAGTATCAGCTCTAGAGAGGGTGGTCAGGTGTGCATACAGGGGCTGGTCCCATCCACTGCAAGAAGCTGGTGGCATGGGGGCTCCTACAGGTTGTTGTTGGCATCGATTGAAGAACAACTGTACCCCTTGTCAGCCACCCCGGCCCCAAAACACACCGAACAGAGGTCCTGTAGAACCCACAGGAAAGTCAAGCAGTCGCTACCTCTTCCCCTTCCTTTTTCCCTCGGGGTATCATTGAACACCTTATAAACTGGGCCACACTGGAGTTCCCCGGCATTCGGCCCGGAGCTGTTTTGATGAACAGCTGTCCACAGAGGGGCAGACGCCTCCAGGGGCTGTGCCTGCAGGACAGGACGGGGCTGCCACCATGGCCTCCCTGGGACCCCAAATCAGATACCTGATCAAATTAGCACGTGCAGCTGTCCAAATCGTGGTCCTGAAACCCGATGACTGGTTCTGTGAGGGGTCAGGGACAATACACAGAGGAGAACCAGCTTTCTAACAAAAACATTGGCGGGAGAAACAAAGGACACTTTCTCTCCGAGCCCGCCCTGCCCGAGGACCTTTCCTGGGAAGGAGGGAGAGAAGAGGGAGGAAACGGGGAGGTCAGGATGGCAGGACGGGTGTGATGGGAGCCTGAGAACCTCCCTCACCGCACAGTGCCTGTCCCCAGCTGGTGGACCCCAGCATTCCAGGATATCTGATTCCTAACCAGGGAGGCTGCCTCAGTAAACATTTAGGCTTACGGTGAGCTGTTCAGCATGCATTTTCCTCACAGGAAAATAAGCCAATCTTGCAGGATTTGGAATTTTGGAAGTTTTCATTTGGGAATAAACAAGCCCCCTTTGATTTCCCTCTCAAGGTACGCCAGGAATAGACATTTTGATCTGACATCCAAGCAGGGGGATCGTCTGTTTTTTGTATAACAGTAGTGGCTGTTTAGAGAAAGGATCGGTAGTTAAACTTTCAAGTCTCAGCCAGAAATTACACGTAAACAAACTGTCGTGAAGGCACCAATGAGTGCCAGATGAGGCCAGGTAGAAGCCTGGGGGCTTCTCCAGGCTGCCCTAGAGCCGAGAATGAGAGGACTCTGTAAGCCGCCCGACCGAGGACACAGCATGCACACTGTAAACACACACCTGAACAGTGGGAGTCCGAACCGCAGAATTCGCACTCAGGCCCAGCACTCAGTGTGTGTGAATTCCCTAGCAATGTTTCTGCTGCTTGCTTGCTCTGCAAGCCCTGCACTCGGAGCAGCATTTTGGTGGCTGCCTGAGGGCGGGGATGGCGAGGGAGCAGAGGGTTTCACTGCTCAGGAGGGACGGAAGCCACGTTGCTGACGGTACTGTACAGCAGACTAAATGCAGCGCCGTGGACTAGGGTTTTGCAGAGGTGGAGGCTGTGAAGACACTCTATCCTGACTTCTTCTTTTTTTCTTTTTTTGAGATGGAGTTTTGCCCTTGTTGCCCAGGCTGGAGTGCAGTGGTGCCATCTCAGCTCACCACCACCTCCGCCTCCCAGATTCAATTGATTCTCCTGCTTCAGCTTCCCAAGTAGCTGAGATTACAGGCATGCACCACCACACCCAGCGAATTTTGTATTTTTTAGTAGAGACGGGGTTTCTCCATGTTGGTCAGGCTGGTCTTGAACTCCCAACCGCAGGTGATCTGCCTGTCTTGGCTTCCCAGAGTGCTGGGATTACAGGTGTGAGCGACTGCACCCGGCCTACCCTGACTTCTAAGTCAGACGATAATACAGAGAGCAAGGCCAGTTATCACAGGGGGACGAGATGACGCTGCTCCCACAAAAGCACTCGCTCTCCAGGGGGTGATGTGGCACCACTGAGCTGCTGTGGTCTCGACAGCTGACACTGCCACTCTGACTCACGTGCCACACTTCTCTTAAGCAGCTGACAACTATCGTTACTTTTAAATCTCCCAATGTCTTGCCAGGTGGATGCTGCATTTTCTCATTTTACTGCTGAGCTAGCTGAGTCTTCAGGACGTTCAATACCTTGAGTGAGTCCTGTGGCTGGGACACAGTGGGGCAGGCCATAGCACCCGCGTCGGCCTCTGGGAACCCCGTGCTTTTTTGTTGGAAGACTGTTCTTTCTCAATGGCCTTTTCTGCCTTCAATAATGATAGTCGGCTCAGTAGTTTCACACAGTGTCACTAATTTATCCACTAATCCATTCAGCAAATCCTCATCGGGTTGCTCTTTTGTCGGGTACTGGGAGGTATCTACACAAAGGATGTGTCCAGGCAGTAGAGGGAAACCAGTGAACAAAAAGACAGAAATCCCCGTTCTTCCGAGCATTGTAGTGAGGAGAGATGGATAAACACAGTGAAGAAGTAAACTGTGGGACATGCTAAGAAAGAGAGAACAAGGCCTGGGGTGGCGGTTGGGAGAGCTGGGTTAGAGTGAGCATGTGGATTTAGCACTGGCCAGCTCTAAGCTGGAAGCCAGGAATTAAGAGAGGAGTGAGGCCAAGCTTCTGTGCACAAGCTCACGGCCCATCAGGAGAGAATGACATGGGAACCATCATCACCACACCAGGGGAGAAGGGCTAGGTGGACGCGAGAGGAAGGACATGATGTGGGAACAGGAGGGAAAGTGTCTACACTCTCACAGGCAACCCCAGGGAGCTGCAGAGAAGCACACCCGTGCATGTGCATTACTTCCCCTCCCAGGTCACTGCCACAGCGGCAGCTGCAGTTGCTGTTTCTGACCCGCTAAGTGTTAACCCACACTAAAAGCTTCATTGCCTTCTCAGAACGGCTCCATGAGAAGGAAACTGAGGCTTGGAGAGAGAAAACAATCCGCCTTAGGTCCCATAGAGATGATGGTGGCTTCAGAATCCCACCAGATCTGTGTCTGTCTCTAAAACCCCGCTCCCATCCAGAATCTTGTACTGCAATATTTTTGAAGGAAAGAACTCTTTCTTGTCTTCCCTCTATCTGCTATAGACCTAGCACAGCTTCTTGAAGAGGTTACATGCTCAGCAAACAGTTGTTGAACAAATGAATGTATTTTGTAGTTACACATGGTCTGTGCTTCCTTCCCTGTATATAGCCATTCTCTCTCTTTCCCTCCCTCTTTCTTTCTCTCTCTCTTCCTCCCTCCATCCCTCCCTCTCACTCTTCCTCTCCCTCTCTTCCTCTGCCTCCCTTCCTGCATTCCTTCCTTCCCCTACTGAGCAGGAGAGGAGAGAGAAACATTTAGAGACACACTCCCCCAGGATTACAGGTGTGTGCCCAGCTCATCTTCTGGCTGAAGGATTAGCTGTCTTTTCTCCTGCTGGCTTTACTCTGTGCTACCGAGAAGACGTAGGTTCTGGAGCAACATGGTCCTTGGCTTCCTTCTCCTCACTCTCCCAGTTACTCACCTCTCAGGATGCAAGGGCACTGGGTTATGTGCATGCACAAACCCATGGCCTGGTGAAAGGCTGGGCCTTACGCCAGCCCCAAGGCCAGGTGGCCTCTCTTCACAGTCTTCAGCAGCCCATAGGAGGGGAGCCAAGCTCAAATCCAATTAGTGGCTCCTCACAAGTCCCTCCTGAGTGGGAAGGCACAGGAAGGTGAAGCTGCACATCAAAGGCTCCACCTCTTCCGTGTGCCGAGGCTCGGCCCAGGTCCCTGGAGCAGGCTGCCCAGGAATTCCATCCAAGATGGCCTGCGAGCTTGGAAAAGTCCTCCCGGAGCGGGGTGGGCCGTGGTTTTAGGAGGTGTCGGGTTCTGAGTCCAGGACATCAGAGGTTTGTCTGAAACCTCTCCAAACCTTTCACGTTGGAGAAACTGCAGTGGGAGGCTGCCACCCTCCATCCCTGCAGTGAGACTTCTGGCACCTCTGCCCTCCGTCCTGGCCAGAAACAGCGAAGCCGAATTCTTTGCTCCCACACCCCACGCACTTTCAGCTGCACACAGAGTCCCCATTGACTTCAAAGGGAAGAACGGAGAAGAAACAGGGGCCGCCTGTCAGCAGAGGTTCCTAAACATGAGTTCAGCACTCACAGGCCCTACGCCAACAACACAGCCAATATCCACCTGGGGTGGAATGGGGTGGGGGAAGGAGAGGTGGAAGGAGACCCCTTCAAAACTAGGCAGGCCCAGCCATGCTTGCACAGAGGTGCAGCTCCCAAAGTGCCTGGAAGCCCCCAGTGGGGACTCCCTTTGGTCCAGGAATTGTCTTCCAGAATTGAAGCTTGAGGGATGTGTGCAGACCTCACCTCCCTGAGGTCTGCTCAGCCACAGTGGCCACCAAGCCCAGCATGGCTCCACGTGCTATCAGAGTCAAAGGAAATGCAGGGAGAGGCAGCCAGCACACCCACGCCCCGTGTAAGGTGTTCTCCCTGGCGACAGCCGATGCTGCAGAGATGCGAACATGACTGGAGCTAAGTGGGCTTACAGAATCTCAGGTCACTGGTAGATCTGCAGGGTGGACAGTGAAAAAGAGGAGACCAGAGCCTGGTGGCAGCCTGTCCCCAAGCCACACAGCCAGGAAATGGCAGGACTGGGACCAACAGGTGAGTCTTTTCTTCTGCTTGTTTTTTCATATTCGATTTTCAAGGGAAGAGCTAACTGGAGATAGACGGGACCCATCATTCATTCATTCATTTAATCATCCATTCATTCATGTATTCAATAAATATTACCAAAGACCTGCTCGGGGCTAGACTCTAGATCAGCCCTGGGAGACACAGAGGATAAGTCAGAATTTATAGTTTGACGGGGGAAGGAGAGGTAGTTAACAAATGCTTTTACACAAATGTTCACAGCCGCATGACTCACAACGGCCAAAATATGGAAAGAGTCCAGATGTCTGTCGATACATATGAAGAAAAACATACTATACAACGGAATATGATTCAGCCAAGAAAAGGAACGAAGTGCTGATTCACGCTGCGATAGATGAGCTTCAAAAACACGACACTACGTGAAAGAAGCTAAACTCACGAGGCCACATATTTCACAGTTTACATGAATGTCCAGAATAGCTAAGTCCATGAGACAGAAAGCACACTAGGTGTTGCTGGGGGAGTGACTGCTCATGGAAACCATCATTCTAAGCAATCTAACCCAAGAACAGAAAACCAAACACTGCATGTTCTCCCTCATAAGTGGGAGTTGAACAATGAGAACACGTGGACATAAGGAGGGAAACATGACACACACAGGAATCTGTCATAGAGTGGAGTCTAGGGGAGGGATAGCATTAGGAGAAATACTTCCCAGGGTTTCTTTTGGGAAGCAGTGAGCATCTCATCACACTAGATAGAGGTGGTGGTGATGCACCACTGTGAGGACCCTGAAGGCCACTGAACTGTACACTTTAAAGTGCTTCTTTGTATGTTTTGTGAATTTCATCTGTGAAACAAAATATAAAAATACAGGACAATAAAAGAGATAATGAAATCAAGCACAAAGGAAGGACAGAGTTTTTTGTTGTCTTTTTGTGGAGTTTTTTGTTATTCATTTATTTCATTGTACTTTAAGTTCTGGGGTACATGTGCAGAACATGCAGGTTTTTTACATAGGTATACATGTGCCATGGTGGTTGACTGTATCCATCACCCCATCTACATTAGGTATTTCTCCTAATGCTATCCCTCCCCTAGACTCCACTCTATGACAGATTCCTGTGTGTGTCATGTTTCCCTCCTTATGTCCACGTGTTCTCATTGTTCAACTCCCACTTATGAGGGAGAACATGCAGTGTTTGGTTTTCTGTTCTTGGGTTAGATTGCTTAGAATGATGGTTTCCAGATTCATTCATGTCCCTGCAAAAAAACCATGAACTCATCCTTTTTTATGGCTGCATCGTATTCCATGGTATATGTGTGCCACATTTTCTTTATCCAGTCTATCATTGATGACATTTGGTTTGGTTCCAAATCTTTGCTATTGTGAAGAGAGCCACAGTAAACATATGTGTGCATGTGTCTTTATAACAGAATGATTTGTAACTCTTTGGGTATATACCCAGGAATGGGATTGCTGGATCAAAATGCATTTCTAGTTCTGGATCCTTGCAGAATTGCCACACGTCTTCCACAATGGTTGAACTAATTTACACTCCCACTAACAGTGTAAATGTGTTCCTGTTCTCCACATCCTCTCCAGCATCTGTTGTCTCCTGACTTCTTAATGACTGCCAATCTCACTGGCATGAGATGGTATCTCAATGTGAGTTTAATTTGCATTTTTCTAATGGCCAGTGTTGATGAGCTTTTAAATTATGTTTGTTGGCTGCATAAATGTCTCACTTTGAGAAGTGTCTGTTCATATCCTTGTGGCTCTCTGAACGACTGGGTGCCCCACACCCTTCATCTCTGCATTAATGTGGGCACTCAAAATTGGCTGGGCTTGCATTCTCATCAGCAAGGACTTCCCTGCCTTTAAAATTATTTTAATTGTATTCAACTCTCAGTCTCCCTTTACATAAGTCACTATCGTCACGTTCAGGGGAATTTCCATTCTTCCAATTGCGTATATCAATGTCTACAACAGACCATCTCTCTCCCTTCCTCCGGTCCTTCAAAATACAATTCCAGGGGGGCAATGATACAAGTAATTACTTGCACGTGCTCTGCTTTCTGGAGTTCCTTGAACCCTTTCACAGGTATCCAATGAGTTCTTCCTTCTAAGGCAAAATTACTATGTCCATCTCCACCTTGAGGGGAGAAATGGTAAAATAGTATGCAGTCACTACCTGCTACCCCCTGGGCTCTGGAGACAGTAACCCTGTCTCTGAGTCCCAGCCTTGCCTTTTACTGACTGTGTGACCTTGGGCAAATAGCTCGACCTCCGTGTTCTCCATTTCTTCATCTGTCAAATGGGAATAATACCTTTCTCATGGGGTTGCTGACCCATCATTTGGGTGTAACGTGCTAGAAATGAGAAGTGAGGAGACACCGTGCTCTTAGAGGAGTTGGAATTCCAAGTGAGGAGTTTATTAAAAGGGGGAATTAGAGCACTGAACAGGAAGCTTTAGGAATTATTTGGTCCAAACTTGCTGCCTTATAGGTTCTGAGTCTGAGACATACAGAGGTGAAACAGCTTCAATTGTCAAGGGCCTTCCAGTAGATCTTTGGGTCTCAATATGGATGCATACTCAGATGACGCAGGCAGCCCAGGTTCCACTCCTGGCTAATTGGGTCAGAATCTCTGCAGGGGGGAGGGTTACTTTTAAAAACGCTCCCAGGGATGTAATGTGCAGCCAGGTGTGAGATCACCTCCTCCTCAAACATCTGCTCACATCAACGAATACTCACTGAGTACCTGCTCTGAATCAAAGGGTGACTTGGCTCCTTTCGAAAAGGTTGTGATCTTTTAACAAAATCCCAGTCAACTGACGTTTACAGAGGAAACCTGATGGGATTCCCAAGCTAAATGTCCTCCGATACCCCGAGCTTAATGCCTCTCTCTCACCTTTTCAACCAACCCAAACTATCCTGGTTAATGTCCACACCATCTTCCCCTACCTGAATAGAAACCTTGAGCAGTTTATGACTCTTTCCTGTCTCTCACCCACGTGATTCCAAACCAACACAGCTCAGTAAATATGTTCGTTCACCCCTAGACAGGTTCATTTTCCATTCCCACGACATAGATCTTTACAGCGCTTCCTACTCATCTTCCCTCTTTGAAGACTGTGTTCTCTGCTCCTTCACGGAGAAAGTGGTTCACTGTGCACCAACCTTCTCATTTAATCATCTCGTTACTCTCCCTCCCCTGCTCCCTCCCTTTTGTCCTGCCTGTCTTCCTTCTTTCCTTCCTTCCTTCCTTCTTTCCATTATCCCTTCTTTCTTTTTTCTCTCTCTTTTTTCTGTCTCCCTTTTCCTCCATCTCTTTGCCTTCTTCCCCCTCAAGGTTCTGCCATTCTCAGAGCAAGGATTTAGATCATTCCCCCAAAATAAGAGTTCCTTTTCTAAAGACTGCGACGATGCAGGCTCTTCTAACCACTCAGTGCTGGGCTCAGATGAGGTCTTCAGATAATTCTTGCTGAGTGGAGGTGATAGGGCTTCACCAGGCGCGGGCCCCCTCAAGGGGGTTTTCCTTCCGTTGCTTTGTATTGGCTCGAGTTTCCTCACCCTGGGAGGGAGGTGGAGAACAGAAATCTCCAAGCATCATAGAAGGAGAAGTTGGATATTGAAGGAATCTTGGAATCACTCTGCCCTGCTTGTGCTCACACATGTGAGACACCAAGCATCACATGGGCCAGTGTCATGTGGGCCAGCGTCATGTGATGCTTGGCGTCTCACATGTGTGAGCACAAGCTGGGTAGAGCGGGCCAGGTCCTTCCAAAGTGTTCCAGGTCCTCCCGACAGAACACAGTGTCAGCAACAGAGTCCAATGGCAAATCCAGAATATTTGACTTCCACATTTCTTTCCAAGTTTCTAGCAGCTTCTCACCTCATGATCTTTCCTTTGTGACTCCCTTTGGAGGCTTTGAGGATAAATTCAGAAATTTATTATAAGACTAAAAATTAGAACTCACCTCAGTCTCTTTTCTCCTCTTGAGGATATTTAAAAGGTAAAATGAGAGACTGCCGCACAGGCTCCCAGATTTAAACACCTACAGAAGCCAGGCCTGTGGTTTAAATATAGGTGTGAGACAGCAGGGTGTGGCGGGGACTGCGGCACATTGGAAAGCACAACTTTCTTCAAACGGGACGGCCACTGCTCACCTCCAGCCAGTGTCTGCCAAGTGGAACGCCCAGCTTTAGCCAGATCTTCTGATTTCTCAAGAAAAGCTAGAGATCTAGGATTTTTTTTTTTTTTAAATAGCAAAGATGTACTTTATTGTAAGCAATACCATGTATCTGCTCAGGTGGGCTCTCCTCACTTCGCTGTCATCCACTCTCTGAAGGTTTGGGAGATTTTTCCAAAGTGTTTCAGAAACTCTATTAGGATCTTTTCTCAGCTGGTCTTCCCCTCTGGACAGAGATCTGCGGATATTCTCGGATTTTATCATTTGTCCTTTGTCCACCTGAATCTGAAACCAGTGATTTTCTTCTTTCTTTCCCCAGTGGTATATTTTTTGAATCTTGACCTTTAACGTTTGTTTGACCATTACCCACTTGCATCGTTGTCTCGGTCTTCCCCTCACTTTTAAGTAACTTCTCTTGATTTAGGAAACAGTTAAGTCGATGCTTAGCTTTTTCAGCTTCCTGTAAGGCCGGTTCAATTGCTCCTGAAACACTTTAAGAGCTGTGAGATGCATTTTTAAAATTTAAACACATCTATGGACTGATCTGATTCCCAAGCCACCAGGCACACCCTCTGCTGTACAATATAAGAGTATCTCAGGTAGGGATGTCACTGAGCCTCTAAGCTATACGCCATCCCCACACAGCCCGCTCTGCCATGGCCAGGAAAAGGAGAAGTCTCCTGGCAGAAATGACAGCTGACATCAATTGTTTGAAATTGGATGTGTCTGTATAACCTGCCACCCGTCTTTATGTAAGTAGTCAACACTGCTATTAGCAGCTGGACTTCAAAGTGTGATGTGGACAGCAGGCAGGAGGCCTGCACAGTGTCTCTGTTTTCATCCTGTTATTAATGAGAGTTGGTTTACATGAGCCTCAAGTGCTGATAAGGGCATCTGAGGCTCGTCACTGTAAATGCCCCATAGACAATTTACTAGACAGCCAAGCCCAGCCCATTAGTCATGGACTATTAGAAGATGTTTTAGATGTTGTTTTTAAATTATCTTTTGAACTCCATTAGCCTTGAACTTCATGCAGGTAACATCAGAGAGGATGGGAGCTGAGGGTTGCCTGGTAAGCAATGCAGCAACTTCTATCCAGACATTTGCATGGGATTGTCAAGGCTTGATGCCATGGAAGATAAAAGAGCTGGGGAGCACTTTAATTTACACTCTGACCAGCTGCAGAGCCCTGGAGAAGTCCCTGGGCATGTCCAGGCCTCAGCACCTGCAGCTGTAAGATCAGAGCATAAGACCTGGGGTCCCACTGATTTCTTCTGTCTAGGGTGGCCGACACCGCTAGATCTTTCCTAGTTTTTTTCACTAGAAGTCCCACGACCCAGGAAAACCAGGGTAGTCACCCTCCCTCCAGCCCTAAATTTTACTAAGCCAATCAAACCAAGAGCCATGAAGGCAATCTGTCATTGTCAAAGGTTGGCAGTGAATGCAGAGGTGGTGTGGACATGTTGGGTCTGCTCCATCATCTGAGAGCCTCATAAGAAACTGGCCACTGCATCACAAGCCTTTGGCCAAAGAGCTAGAGTTCTCACAACGTCTGAAGAGGATTAAAAGAATTGCTTGGGTCTAAGGTGACTGTGGGTTCTTCCGTGGAAGAACAGTATATGGCTGCAGCACTCCCAGCTGATTTTATTTCAATATGCATGTATCAAGGGGCTTTCTGTGAGCCAGATGTTAGGCTGGACAGGGGTAGCCCTGCCCTCAATGCTGATCCAGTTCAGTCAGGGACACAGCCATAGTGACATTCTAACATACTCCTTATCACACATTTCCTTTGTGTTGTGTTTTGTAGGAGGCAGAAAAGGGATAGAGAAATCTGACTTGAAGTCTCAGGGTGAAAACTTCCAGCTGGGGCTTAAGCTCCACTTGTACGAGAGTCCCTGGACCATGTTGAAGTGCAGGTTCTAATCCTGTGGGTCTGGGAGAGCCTGAGATCATGAATCCCTGGACCATGTTAAGGAGCAGGTTCTGCTCCCGTGGGTCTGGGAGAGCCTGAGATCATGAATCCCTGGACCGTGTTAAGGTGCAGGTTCTGATCCCGTGGGTCTGGGAGAGCCTGAGATCATGAATCCCTGGACCGTGTTAAGGTGCAGGTTCTGATCCCGTGGGTCTGGGAGAGCCTGAGATCATGAATCCCTGGACCGTGTTAAGGTGCAGGTTCTGATCCCGTGGGTCTGGGAGAGCCTGAGATCATGAATCCCTGGACCGTGTTAAGGTGCAGGTTCTGATCCCGTGGGTCTGGGAGAGCCTGAGATCATGAATCCCTGGACCGTGTTAAGGTGCAGGTTCTGATCCCGTGGGTCTGGGAGAGCCTGAGATCATGAATCCCTGGACCGTGTTAAGGTGCAGGTTCTGATCCTGTGGGTCTGGGAGAGCCTGAGATCATGAATCCCTGGACGGTGTTTAATTGCAGGTTCTGATCCCGTGGGTCTGGGAGAGCCTGAGATCATGAATCCCTGGACCGTGTTAAGGAGCAGGTTCTGATCCTGTGGGTCTGGGAGAGCCTGAGATCATGAATCCCTGGACGGTGTTTAATTGCAGGTTCTGATCCCGTGGGTCTGGGAGAGCCTGAGATCATGAATCCCTGGACCGTGTTAAGGTGCAGGTTCTGATCCTGTGGGTCTGGGAGAGCCTGAGATCATGAATCCCTGGACCGTGTTAAGGAGCAGGTTCTGATCCCGTGGGTCTGGGAGAGCCTGAGATCATGAATCCCTGGACGGTGTTTAATTGCAGGTTCTGATCCCGTGGGTCTGGGAGAGCCTGAGATCATGAATCCCTGGACCGTGTTAAGGTGCAGGTTCTGATCCTGTGGGTCTGGGAGAGCCTGAGAT
Organism: Saguinus oedipus; assembly: GCA_031835075.1. Lineage (NCBI taxonomy): Eukaryota > Metazoa > Chordata > Mammalia > Primates > Cebidae > Saguinus > Saguinus oedipus. Next base: position 45,828,995 of record CM063189.1, read on the forward strand.
CATGAATCCCTGGACGGTGTTTAATTGCAGGTTCTGCTCCCGTGGGTCTGGGAGAGCCTGAGATCATGAATCCCTGGACGGTGTTTAATTGCAGGTTCTGATCCCGTGGGTCTGGGAGAGCCTGAGATCATGAATCCCTGGACCGTGTTAAGGAGCAGGTTCTGATCCTGTGGGTCTGGGAGAGCCTGAGATCATGAATCCCTGGACCGTGTTAAGGTGCAGGTTCTGATCCCGTGGGTCTGGGAGAGCCTGAGATCATGAATCCCTGGACCGTGTTAAGGAGCAGGTTCTGATCCTGTGGGTCTGGGAGAGCCTGAGATCATGAATCCCTGGACCGTGTTAAGGAGCAGGTTCTGATCCCGTGGGTCTGGGAGAGCCTGAGATCATGAATCCCTGGACCATGTTAAGGAGCAGGTTCTGATCCCGTGGGTCTGGGAGAGCCTGAGATCATGAATCCCTGGACCGTGTTAAGGTGCAGGTTCTGATCCCGTGGGTCTGGGAGAGCCTGAGATCCGGCATCTCTAACAGGCACCAGGTGATGTCACTGCTGCAGTGACCAGCTTTGGGCAGCCAGGGGCTGGGTCACTGGCTCCCTCATAGCAGTAACTGAATAGATTTCATTCATCTTTTATCTGTAGGAATGAGCAGACCCTCAGGAGGAGCCAGTGGACACATGAACAGAAGGAATGAACGAATGAGTGAATGAATGCGCCATCACTTAACATGGGCTCATCCACCATGGATCCTGGCGTTTCTCTTCTCCTCAGCGTTTCTGTGTATTTCTGGCCTTTTCCCATTTGCTGCAGTCTACATTTCTGAGAATATTCAAGATCACTTGTTGGATAATCAACCAATGGAACTGCCCACGGGAGAACCCAGTTATGCCTGTAGAGATGACCAAATCCAGCCCCAGTCCTTCTTCTTCTTCCAAGCCCACATGGCCACAGCAAGAAGTCCATTTCCTTTCCTTCCTTTTTTTTTTTTTTTTTTTTTTGAGTTTCGCTCCTGTTTCCCAGGTTGGGGTGCAATGGCGAGATCTCAGCTCCATTAAGCTGAGATCTCTGCCCTCCCCCGGCTGGGCTTAAGCAATTCTCCTGCCTCAGCCTCCCAAGTAGCTGGGATTACACGCAGGGGCCACCGCACCCAGCTAAGTTTGTATTTTTAGTAGAGGTGGGGTTGCTCCATGGTGGTTGGGCTGGTCTCAAACTCTCGACCTGAAGGCTCTCTGCCCACCTCAGCCTCCCAAACTGCTAGGATTACAAGTGTGAGCATGGCCCCATTTGCTTCTTAAGTGAGCCAAAAGATGGCAATTCTCTTCTTTCATCCTCTCTGCTCTTACTCCATCCTTGACAATGATTTCAGAACTTTATATTTATATTCATGTTTATATTTATATTTGTTTATATTTATGTTTATGTTTATATTTATATTCATGTTTCCTTTATTCCAATTATAAAAGTATTAAAATAATCAGAGATATCATCTGAGTTATGTACAGGATGTGCAATTCTGTGTGGTTTTATAAATGTCAAAAGAAGGGATTCATTGAATAATTGAGGGTATATCCTTAGGCATACGTATTTGCTGCCATTAAAAAACATATTTTTGCATGTGAACAACAGGAAGTAATCACCATATAATAATAACTATAAGTGCAAGTTTGAAACACTATAAAGAGCATAATATTGATTTTGTAGGGAAAAAAAATCCACACAGAAAAGCACAAGAGAAACTGAATCAAAATCATAACAGGTTGGTGCTGGGTGGCAGAGTCTTTTTGTCCTTGGGCAAAATAATCAGACATGAAGCTTGGATGGGAGTCAGACTTCTGGGTAAAATCTCAGCTCTACTACCAGCTGGTTCTCCGGCCATGGGCAGGGTTCCTATCTGGTTGGTGCCTCGTTTTCTGTAAAAATGGAAATGATTCTACCCCCGAACTCCTAGGGTTGAAGGGATGAATCAGGCAAAGTACTTGGACAAAATTAAGGGGCTAATGAGGGAACACTGGCAGCACCCACCGGGAGGATAAACTGGGGGACCTGAGGTACCCCTGCCCCACCCCCACCCGAGTACAACACACACAAATACACATACACATACACATACACAAATGCACACACACAAACACACAAAGGCACACACAAACACACACATACACAGACACACATAAACATGAATGAATACACACACACAAACACAAATACACACAAAAACAGAGACATACACAAACTCACAAAGGCACACAGACAGAAACACATACACACAAAAATACATACACATCCATAAATAGCAAACACACAAATTCATACATACACACAAACATACACAAACGCACACATACAAAACACACATGCAAACACACAAACATGCACACACACAAACACAAATGCACACCCCAAAACACATATAATCACACAAACACCCCCACAGACACCCCCACACACACACAAGCACCATTCCCTCTCTGCTTCAGCCTCCGTTTGGCTTCTTGCCATGTCCTGGGAGCCCTCTGTCATGGAAGGGCCCTTTGCCATCCTCTGCTTCCTGCCTGCCCCTCACCTGATAAGAGAACAGGTGGGTGAGCGGAGCTGCAGGTGGGGAGGCACCTTCTTCGAGAATCACGGACGCTCTTGCCTCAGATGAGGGGCAAGCACTGCTCGCTCTCTGAGTACCAGGCCCAGAAATGTCCAGGACAGCCTTCTTGGAGGGAAAGGAGGTGGCCGGCAGCAGAAACACCGCAGGCCCGGCTTAGCAACGCTGAGACCCATGTGCTGGGCAGCTAACACTTTAAACCACTCTAGAGTCTTATTCTGTCCAGTCCCCTGTTGGGAACCACCCCATAATATGCACACACACAGTTTGGGATTTTCTAAATGACAGCACCCGTTAATTGTCTGGTTAGGTATGACCTATTAAACATTTACCGCCCATTTCCTGTACATGTCTGGTGAGGCCGGCAGGAAATTTAGAACAAATTAAACAGCAGCTGCAGTCCCTCATGCTTTAATGGCCCCTCCACGATCCTGTGTGGGATTGTAAAATATGAGGGCAGATCTGTTAGGGACAGGCTGGTTTCGTCAAGGAAGCATCCACCTCCCCGTCCTCCTGCCAACGAGACCCCATAAAGTTAAATTGGCCAGTGAGCATCTTCCCCTCCCTGGCTTCCACCCACACTGCCATAGATGTGAGGAGGTTTTCCATCCCCACACCACACTCACCTCCTCTCCAGGCCCCCACCCCTCCCAGCCGTTCCCACACGATTTCACATGTGGTCCGAGAGGGGCACTTCCTGCCGTTATAAAAAGCAAAACCAAGACCCCAGCAAAAACAGCCTGTGTGCAGAACACCCAAGTTGACAGTGTGAGAGCGAAGGCCTAATCCATTCCATATGACAAACAGCAGTGGCCCGCAGGGGCCGGCCAAACCCTGAGGAGAATTCAGAACAGTCCCTCCACCCGCCTCCCCTGCCCTGGGTTCCTCACTGCACCACCCCCCTCCAACTCCCTCCTCAAGTGGACCCTTCAAAACAGGAGAAAAATATTCTTAGGAGCATGCCCCTAACTTTAAACTGATTATGTTTGGGTTTAATAACCTACTATGCATTGTTCTTTCTTCACTTTGAAAATAAACTCTAGGAAGCATTAATGCAAATACAATATAAACACGCTCGTTCCTAAATTTTCAAATGTCCCTGGTGTGTTTGGGCTTGCTCCTTAAGGTTACGGGTTAGGTTGATGTAAGAACCAGATGGATCTTTAAGTTGGAAGCTTTGCAGCCCTGCCCGTGTAAACAGACAGCTGTCCAGATGATGGGAGGTAGAACAGAGCCCCAGGAACATGGCCTTGGATAATTGCTTCCATTGTCTTTCCTGAACCAGCAAAACGCACAAGCTCTGTGAGGGTTCCTTCCTTGTTGCTCTGAAGCAAAATGACAAACATCACCTTAGTTACAGAAGGAGGTGCAATTACAGAGGTGTTGATTTCAGGAGTGAATGAGAATAACAGCTTTCTATGGGACTACATTTCATTCCACCCCTTTATGTTTCTGCAGCCTTTTCATGCCAAACCATCTTGTTTCCATCGACAAATACCCTTCCTTCATTGAGTCCCCATTGAAAGCCAGCAAATAGGACAATCCCTGTCACCATTACCCTCCAAAGATAACTTCATGTGCTTATCAGCGACCACATGTGAAGGAGAACCGTTCTACTTCCTGTTTCCTACTTCCTGCTTCCTGCTCCCAAGTTCCATAAACCATTCTCCTTGAGAGGTGCTAAAAATGGAAAGGACAAGATGAAAGAGTTGGCCAAGAGATTTATACCAGCCCATAAAATCTCTGCAGTGCTCTGAAGACTAAAGTGTCACTTCTACTTTAACTTAACCTTTCACTGAGTGGTGATCTGAATGTTGTCTATGATTCCATTAAAACCTACAAGGCTAACCGTTTGTGGTTTGGTTGTTCTGGATGACTTGACAGATTAGTCTTGTAAATTTTGGGTGTCTTAAGCACTAAATTAGGTCATTTGTTTAATGAGCCAGTCCACTGCCCAGAGTTTGACCCCAGCCCACTGGGGTGAGTTCACATGGAGTTCCACTGCGGAGGCCGGAGGCCCCTCATTTGTCTCAGGCTTCTAGAGAAACAGCTCCAGAGTTAGGGCTGGGAACTGAATTCCAACCTCAACATTGATTCATTAGTGAACGTAACAAGGTGAATTATTTGCCCTGTTTCTCTCCCACCCGTTCTCGTCATCACCCTGCCCTGCAACCAGTGCACAAGCAGGATCTCACCCAGCTCCCACAATAAACCCCTGAGGCAGTGCCGTCACTATCCTCATTTTTTCCAAATCCTGAAAATGCTGTCTTTCCTGGGAGCATATTCAGTCACTCACACTCACTCACTTATTAAACTTTTCACTAAATATTTACTAAGCAAGTAACAGGTGCCAGTCACTGGGGAGACACAGCTGATTAAGCCATAGGTACTGCTTTTAAGGGTTTTATCATTTCATTGAACAGAGTCATGCATATTAATAAATTTAATATAATTTTATCGTTACCATAATTCAGGCAGAAGTACTCCTGAGGCACAGCCAACTTCGTTTCTAAAACATTCCTTGAATTATGCATGTGGATTTCAACCTTTTCAAATAGTGTCCATTCACTAACACGATGTTCATCCACAAGCCAACATCTGTGTGTGTCTTCTACAGGCAGTACTGTCTACTCACAGCACATTTCACAGGTACTGCTGACACATCGAGTACAAAGGGAGCTGACGTTACTTTTGAAACAAATTGATGGTTCCTTTGAAAGATAGAGTAGGCTGGGTGCAGTGGCTCACGCCTGTAATCCCAACACCTTGGGAGGCTGAGGCAGGCAGATCACAAGTTCAGGAGTTCAAGACCAGTCTGACCAACATGGTGAAACCCCTTCTCTTCTAAAAATAAAAAAATTAGCCAGGCGTGGTGTAGCGCGCCTGTTATCCCAGCTACTCAGGAGGCTGAGGCAGAAGAATTGCTTGAACCCAGGAGGCGGAGGTTGCAATGAGCCAAACTCGTGCCACTGCGCTCCAGCCTCAAAAACAGAACAAGACTCCGTCTCAAAAAAAAAAAGAAAAGAGTAAAAGAGATCTTCTCATTATTGCTTTACTTGCCTCCTCCACACGTTGTAGCTTCCCATTTCTCATCTGACTTGCTCTGAACTGTTAAGACAGATGGATCATTCCAAGTCTGGCCAATAATCAACCCGCAACCCGCCCTCCTTCATGGCAATATTTTGTTTGGTTATTTTATAAAGGACTCCTGAGAGAGCTAGCCAGGAAGAGCTACTTCTGAGAGATGACAAGCTCAGGACCTTTCCAAAGGCTCTCTCTGCCCATGTATGTGACAAAGGCAGTGTGAATGTCACGGCCACATCATCCCATGACTGCCTTCACAGACCTGCCCCACGCCAGGAGGAAGTTCCCTTTTTTCCCTCTGCCTAAATATACACTGACATGATCAGAGATCTAATAGTAGATTTAAGTATTTAGGAAAAACAAGGACCACTGAACCAATTGCCTTGCATACTTAGACCATGGGTGGTAACAATGCCAGTGAAATTGTTACTTTTTCTATTTGGTGCAAGTATATAAAACCTCAAATCCCCATCCCCAACACACAGAGATGGGGGATGTAGGGAGAGAGAGGGAAAGAGAGACACCCAAATACATGCACACACCTTGACATGTACCTTGGAAATACTATATGAAGGTAGAGATGCCCTCCTGAACCAACAGCAGCCTGACAGTGACTCTGCAGTCTCCTAACTTCGGTTTCAGTGGCACCTTCCTGTCCCATCCCAGTTTCTACTGACATATTCCTTATCTGAACTTCCTAGAGTGTGCCAATCACCCCAGCTAGGCTGTAACTCAGTTGAGGGCAGTACCTGTGTCATTTCCCTAATTTTAGTTGGAACATCGTAAATACATAGTAAAGAACACAACTATTAAGAATACCCCTAGGGACGATCCAAGATGGCTGAATAGGAACAGCTCTGGATTGCAGTCCCCAGCAAAAACGCAGAGGGTGAGTGATCACCGCATTTCCACATGAACTCTGGATTGCAGTCCCCAGCAAAAATGCAGAGGGTGAGTGATCACCGCATTTCCACATGAATTTTTACTGCCCACAGACCAGGAGTTTCCCAGGCAGAAAAGCACCATGGGTCTCCAGCATGGCTATTTCAGCCAGCGCAACAAATCCCTGCACAAAAACTCACACAAATCCGGACACTGTTTCAACTGGCGACTAGAAAGCCTGGGAGACAGAGTTGCCCATTCAACTGAAAAAAAGGTGATTGAAACAGGGAGCCAGGTGATCTGGCTTGGCTGGTCCCACCCCAACAAAGACCAACAATCTGAAACACTCTGGATTGAGAGTTTCACAGCAAGCACAGCTGGACCCAGGATGGTCTAGCTCTGTGAGGGTAAGAGCATCCGCCATTACCAAGGGAGTCACCACTACCGAGGCAGTCCACTATTACCAAGGCAGTCCATCATTACCGAGGCAATCCGCCATTACCAAGGCAGATCTAACTATACCCCTATAAACAAAACTGCAAGGAAGTTCGCACAATAGCTGGGCAGAGCCCATGTCAGTTCAGCAATGCCTCTGCTGGCAGACTGTGACTTGGCTGCCTCCTTGCTAGGCAGGACATCTCTGAAAAAAGGCAGCAGCACATTAGGAACTTATAAATAAAGCCCCACCTTCCTGGGACAGAGCACCTGGGGAAAAGGGTGGTTATGAGCTCCACTGCAGCAGACTTAAATGTACCTGCCCAGCAGCTCTGAATGGAACAACGGAGCTCACAGCTCAGCATTTGAGCTCCTATAAAGGACAAACTGTCTCCTCAAGCAGCTCCCTGACCCCTGTATATCCAAAGAGACACCTCATAAAGGAGAGCTGAGGCTGACATCTGATGGGTATCCTTCTGGGACAAAGATAACAGAAGAAGAAATGGGCAGCAACCCTTACTGTTCTGCAGCTGCTGCAGGTAATCCCCAGGCAAACAGCATCTGGAGTGGACCTCCAGCAGTCCTACAGCAGAGGGGCCTGGCTGTTAAAAGGAAAACTAAGAAACAGAAAGAAATAACTTCATCATCAACAAATTGGACGTCCACTTAGAGACCCCATCTGAAAGTCACCAAATACAAAGATCACAGGGAAATAAATCCACAAAGATAGGAAGAAACCGGCATGAAAAGGATGAAAACACCCCAAACCAGAATGCCTCTCCTCCTCCAGGGGATCACAACTCCTCACCAGCAAGAGAACAAGGCTGGATGGAGAATGAGTCTGATGAATTGACAGAAACAGGCTTCAGAAGGTGGGTAATAAGAAACTTCTCAAAGCTAAAAGGACATGTTCTAACCCAATGCAAAGAAACTAAGAACCTTGAAAAAAGTTTTGATGAAATGCTAACAGGAATAAACAGCTTAGAGAAGAATATAAATGAATTGATGGAGCTGAAAAACCTAACACTAGAACTTTGCAAAGCATACACAAGTTTCAATAGCTGAATTGACCAAGCAGAAGAAAGGATATCAGAGATTGAAGATCAACTTAATGAAATAAAACAAGAAGGCAAGATTAGAGAAAAAAAAGTAAAAAAAAAAAATGAACAAAGCCTCCAAGAAATATGGGATTATGTGAAAAGACCTAATCTATGTTTGATAGGTGTACCTGAATGTGACGGAGAGAATGAATCCAAGCTGGAAAACACTCTTCAGAATATTATCCAGGAAAACTTCCCCAACCTAGCAAGGCAGGCCAACATTTAAGTCCAGTAAATACAGAGAACACCACAAAGATATTCCTCAAGAAGAGCAACCCCAAGGCACATAATCGTCATATTCACCAGGGTTAAAATGAAAGAAAAATGCTAAGGGCAGCCAGAGAGAAAGGTTGGATTACCCACAAAGGGAAGCCCATCAGACTCACAGTGATCTCTCAGCAGAAACTCTACAAGCCAGAAGAGAGTGGGGGCCAATATTCAACATCCTTAAAGAAAAGAACTTTCAACCTAGAATTTCATATCTAGCCATTATGAAGCCAAACTAAGCTTCATAAGCGAAGGAGAAATAAAATCCTTTAAGAACAAGCAATTGCTCAGAGATTTCATCACCACCAGGCCACTTTACAAGAGGTCCTGAAAGAAGCACTAAACATAGAAACAACCAGTACCAGCCACCACAAAAATGTACCAAATGGTAAAGAGCATTGACACAATGAAGAGACTGTGTCAACTAATGGGCAAATCAACCAGCTAGCATCAAAATGGCAGTATCAAATTCATACATAACAATATTAACCTTCAATGTAAATGGGCTAAATGCCCCAATCAAAAGACACAGACTGGCAAATTGGATAAAAAGTCAAAACCCATCAGTGTGCTGTATCCAGGAAACCCATCTCACATGCAAGGATACACATAGGCTCAAAATAAAGGGATGGAGGAAGATTTATCAAGCAAATGGAGAGCAAAAAAAAGCAGGAGTTACAATCCTAGTCTCTGATAAAATAGACTTTAAACCAACAAAGATCAAAAGAGACAAAGAAGGACATTACATAATGGTAAAATGATCAATGCAACAAGAAGAGCTAACAATCCTAAATATATACACACCCAATACAGCAGCACCCAGATACATAAAGCAAGTTCTTAATGACTTAACAAAGAGACTTATACTCCCACACAATAATAGTGGGAGACTTTAACACTCCACTGTCAACATTAGACAGATCAACAAGACAGAAAATTAACAAGGATATCCAGGACTTGAACTCAGATCTGGACCAAGCAAACCTAATAGACATCTAAAGAACTCTCCACCCCAAAGCCACAGAATATATATTCTTCTCAGCACCACATCACACCTACTCTAAAACTGACCACATAATTGGAAATAAATCACTCCTCAGCAAATGCAAAAGAACGGAAATCATAACAAACTCAGACCACAGTGCAATCAAATTAGACCTCAGCATTAAGAAACTAACTCAGAACCTCACAACTTTATGGAAACTGAAAAACTGGCTCTTGAATGTTGACTGGATAAACAATGAAATGAAGGCAGAAATAAAGATGTTCTTTGAAACCAACGAGAATGAAGACACAATGTACCAAAATCTCTGGGACACATTTAAAGCAGTGTCTAGAGGAAAATTTAAAGCAATAAATGCCCACATGGGAACCAAGGAAAGATCTAAAATTGACACCCTATTATCAAAATTGAAAGAGCTGGAGAAGCAAGATCAAAAAACTCAAAATCTAGCAGAAGACAAGAAATAACTAAGATCAGAGCAGAACTGAAGGATATAGAGACACCAAAAACCCTTCAAAAAAATCAATAAATCCAGGAACTTGTTTTTTGAAAAGATCAACAAAATAGACAGACCACCTACCCAGATTAATAAAAAAGAAAAGAGAGAAGAATCAAATAGATGCAATAAAAAACGATGAAGGGGATATCACAACAGGTTCCACAGAAATTCAAACCATCATCAGAGATTATTACAAACAACTCTATACACATAAACTAGTAAACCTGGAAGTAATTGATAAATTCCTGGACACTTGCATCCTCCTAAGCCTAAACCAGGAAGAATTCAAAACCCTGAATAGACCAATAACAAGGGCAGAAGTTGAGGCAGCAATTAGTAGCCTACCAACCAAAGAAAGCCGGGGTCCAGATGGGTTCACAGCCGAATTCTACCAGACACAAAAAGAGGAGCTGATAACACTCCTTCTGAAACTATTCCAAACAATCCAAAAAAAGGGAATCCTTCCAAAATCATTTTATGAGACCAACATCATCCTGATACCAAAACCCGGCAGAGACTCAACAAGGAAAGAAAACTTCAGGCCAGTATCCATGATCAACATAGATGCAAAACTCTTCAATAAAATACTGGCAAGCCGATTGCAACAGCACATCAAAAAGCTTATCCATCACAATCAAGTAGGCTTCATCCCGGGGATGCAAGGCTGGTTCATCATACTCAAGTCTATAAATGTAATTCACCACATAAACAGAACCAAAGACAAAAACCACATGATTATCTTAATAGATGCAGAGAAGTTCTTCAACAAAATTCAACAGCCCTTTATGCTAAAAGCTCTCAGTAAACTAGGTATCAGTGGAATGTATCTCAAAATAATAAAAGCTATTTATGACAAACCCACAGCCAATGTCATACTGAATGGGCAGAAACTAAAAGCATTCCCTTTGAAATCCGGCACTAGAAAAGGATGCCCTCTCTCCCCACTCCTATTCAATATAGTACTGGAAGTTCTAGCCAGAGCAATCAGGCAAGAAAAAGAAATAAAGCATATTCAAATAGGAAAGGAGGAAGCCAAATCATCTCTATTTGCAGACAACATGGTTGTATATTTAGAAGACCCCATCGGATCAGCCCCAAATGTCCTGAAACTGATAAGCAACTTCAGCAAAGTCTCAGGATATAAAATCAATGTGAAAAAATCACAAGCATTCCTATACACCAATAATAGACTTAAAGAGAGCCCAATCAAGAACAAACTGCCATTCACAATTGCTGCAAAGAGAATAAAATACCTAAGAATACAACTAACAAAGGATGTAAAGGACCTCTTCAAGAGCTACAAACCATTGCTCAAGGAAATAAGAGAGGACACAAACAGATGGAAAAACATTCCACGTTCATGGTTAGGAAGACTCAATATTGTGAAAATGGCCATACTGCCCAAAGTAATTTATAGATTCAATGCTATCCCCATCAAGCTACCTATGACCCTCTTCACAGAATTGGAAAAAACCACCTTAAACTGCATATGGAACCAAAAGAGAGCCCACATAGCCAAGTCAATTCTAAGCAAAAAGAACAAAGCTGGAGATGTCACGCTACCTGACTTCAAACTATACTATAAGGCTACAGTAATCAAAACAGCATGATACTGGTACCAAAACAGAGATATAGACCAATGGGACAGAACAGAGGCCTCAAAGGCAATGCCACACATCTACAACCATCTGATCTTTGACAAAACAAAGCAATGGGGAAAAACAAGCAATGGGGAAAGGATCCCTTTTTAATAAATGGTGTTGGGAAAATTGGTTAGCCATGTGCAGAAAGCAGAAACTGGACCCCTTCCTGACACCTTACACTCAAATTAACTCCAGATGGATTAAAGACTTAAACATAAGACCTAACACCATAAAACCCCTAGAAGAAAACCTAGGCAAAAGCATTCAGGACATAGGCATAGGCAAGGACTTCATGACTAAAACACCAAAAGCATTGGCAACAAAAGCCAAAATAGACAAATGGGACCTAATTAAACTACAGAGCTTCTGCACAGCAAAAGAAACAATCATTAGAGTGAACTGGCAACCAACAGAATGGGAAAAAATTTTTGCAATCTACCCATCTAACACAGGACTTATATCTAGAATCTACAAAGAACTAAAACAGATTTACAAGAAAAAAACAACCCCATTCAAAAGTGGGTGAAGGATATGAACAGACACTTTTCAAAAGAAGACATATATGAGGCCAACAAACATAGGAAGAAATGCTCATCATCACTGGTCATTAGAGAAATGCAAATCAAAACCAAATTGAGATACCATCTCATGCCAGTTAGAATGGAGATCATTAAAAAAATCTGGAGACAACAGGTGCTGGAGAGTATGTGGAGAAATAGGAACACTCTTACACTGTTGGTGGGAGTGTAAATTAGTTCAACCATTGTGGAAGACAGTGTGGCGATTCCTTAAGGACCTAGAAATAGAAATTCCATTTGACCCAGCAATCCCATTACTGGGTATATATCCAAAGGATTATAAATCGTTCTATTATAAAGACACAACCACATGTATGTTCACTGCAGCACTATTTACAATAGCAAAGACTAGGAACCAACCCAAATGCCCATCGATGATAGACTGGACAGGAAAAATGTAGCACATATACACCATGGAATACTAGGCAGCCATAAAAAATGATAAGTTCATGTCCTTTGTAGGGACATGGATAAACCTGGAAACCATCATTCTCAGCAAACTGACACAAGAATAGAAAATCAAACACCGCATGTTCTCATTCATAGGTGGATGTTGAACAATGAGAACACATGGACACAGGGAGGGGAGCATCACACACTGAGATCTGTTGGGGAGGAAGAGGGGAGGGACAATGGGGGGTAGGGAGTTGAGGAGGGATAACATGGGGAGAAATGCCAGATATAGGTAACGGGGATGGAGGCAGCAAACTACATTGCCATGTATGTACCTATGTAACAATCCTGCATGTTCTTCACATGTACCCCAGAACCTAAAGTGCAACTATATATATATATATGAATATACCACAAATAATTTTCACATATGTACAGTGTAACTACCACCCACATGAAATAGAGTGTTTTCCAGTACCCTGAAAGACCCTCCCGCACCCCTTCCCAACCAACATCTCCCAAGGATGACTGCTGTCCTGAGCTCCACCATCAGAGACTGGTGTTGCCTGCCCTCCCTCTTCATATAAAGGGACATATGGTGTGTGCTCTTTTCTTTAGTGTGGGAGATTCCTTCACTCATCATTAGTGTGTGAGAGTCACCCATGTCATGGATAGCAGTACTCCACTCTTCTTCAATGCTGTGAGTGTGGTCCATTATATGGAGACGCTTCGATTATTTATGCCTCCTACATGGATGAATACTTGGTATTTTCTGGCTTGGGGTGATGATGAATGAAGCAGTTATGAATGCATATATGGTTGGTGGATGTTATTCATTTCTCTGGGCTGCATATGTTGATTCATATCATAGGAGGACATGGAGCTGTAGTAGACCTTTATTAAGCATCCACTAAGTGCCAGGCACTGGGGATACAGAGATGATGAAGCCATAGTTCTCATCACATGGTTCTCCGGAGTATGCCAATTCACACCCCACTGGCCAGGCATCAGCTCTCACCAACACAGGGCATTCCCAGTCTCTTCCATTTCAATCATTGTACTGGGCAGGTAGCAGTTACCTTGTTGTGGCTTTAATGTTTATTTCCCCAGTGAGTAATGAGTTGGGGCACCTGTTCATACACACACTGCCCATTTATGACTCTAGTGAAAAGTACTTCTTCAAGTCTTCAGGGATCATGTGGTTCATACTCAGTGACCAACCATTGTTTTTAACCATCAAGCCCAATAGCTCAAGTCCAGTGCCTTTCTCCTTCAGCCATGAGCAGAGCATGAGCTCAGCGTGGGGGCCTGGACATGTCGTGGCCTTGTGGCTGTGATATTTCCAAGCTCTCCCTCCATAACAGGGCAGCAGCCATCCTTTCTTCTACCTCCTAAGATTGTTTTGTGGATTAACCAAGATGATGCATGCAGAGTGCTGAACACCAGGCCCGCTGCACAGTCAATGCTTGATACCTATTAGCTATGATTATATCAACAGGGTGTTGGCCAATTTCATCATTCATGGGGGCAGGGGGTGGACCTCCATAAATGACTGCTCCCCTCCAGAATGCCTGTGGTGGCTTCGCTGAGCTTGGCATCCTTGCTGATGGCCAGCTTGTTCCCATTCAGCCCCATGAGGGTGACGAGGGGTTCTTGAATCAGCTTGTTCCTTTGCTGCTGTCTGCCCTGGTAGGAGTGTGTGGGGGACAGTCACTTCTCCCCCAAAAGCTCTGATGGTCCCTCCAAGCTGAGGAGGAGAACAGGAACCCCCTCAGAAGTGGCCCATCTACGGGCGCTGCCACCCCGGTATTATCCACCGCCTCGGGGGTGGAGTCCAACACTACGTCTAGGACGTTTGCCTCCTGGCCCTTCTCTTTGCTTTTAGATTTCAGTGGGGGAAGCCCCCTCTCCGTCACCTCTTCCCGCTTCCCTGAACAAAAACACCATTCTCCGCGCTGAACTCTGCCCTGATGCAGGGGCGACTGGCTTCCTCCACACGGCAGCCTGTCAGGTTTCGATTAGGCCAGGGAAACACCACAGGAAATGAGTCCAGGAGAGGAAGCCTGTGATTTTTTCTTTTTTCAAATACCAGATTTATTAATTTTTTTAAGGGACAGTGTCCCGGCTGTGCCAAGTCAAGGAGGAATGTGAAAAATCTGCTGCTCCAAGCAGGGAGGGAGCTGCTGGGTCCTCTGTTGTCTCCATTAAAAGCCCCTGGGAAGATCCCAGTGTCCTGGGGAAGACAAGGTGCATCAGCTGCGAGGATGTGAGTGCCAGGGTCCCACCCAGGGCCAAGTGGGCAGCTGACCAGGCACAGCCTGCCATGCCCAGCCACAGTTTGGCTCCTCTGCCTGGCCCTGTGAAGCCCAATGACCCTGACCTTACTGTCTCAGGCTTTGAATATTTCATGAGCCAACCACTTTCCTGAGCTTTGGTTTCCTCTGTTGTAGGACAGGGGCTTTGAACTGAACATATAGGTCATCTGAGACCCTCCTGGCTACGGATGCCATCAGTACTGCCTGCTAGTGGAGGGGGTGTGAGCTCAATTAGGGCTGCAGGTGCCACAACAGATCTCCGCATCCCACACTGACTCAGCCACTTCTGTGCCATGACGTGAGGTACAGACCTTTCCTTAGCCTCGGTTTCTTCCTTGGTAAAGCAGGAATCCCAATAGTTACACCCCCTCTGTGCCGGTCATTCTCACTGCCTGACATGGTAACTCACTTCATCTCCAATATGGTTTGGCTCTGTGTCCCCACCCAAATCTCACCTTGAATTGCAGTCATTCCCATGTGTCAAGGGAGGTAACTGATGGGAGATAATTGAATCATGGGGCAAGTTTTTCCTGTTCTGTTCTTGTGATTGTGAATAAGTCTCACAAGATCTGATGGTTTTATAAGGGGAGTTCCCCTGTACACACTCTCTTGCCTGCCACCATGGAAGACATGATTTTACCCTTCCTTCACTTTCTCCAGTAATTGTGAGGCCTCCCCAGCCATGAGGAACTGTGAGTCCATTAAACCTCTTTTCTTTATAAATTACCCAGTCTCGGGTATATCTTTATTAGCAGTGTGAGAATGGACAAATACAGTCCCTATCTAGAGGACTATGGACTTAATCCATCAATATTGGTTCATCACTTGTAGCAAAGGTACCACACGATGTTACCAGTAGTGGAAACTGTATTTCCCCATCTAGAGAACTGTATTAGAGTCGTAGTGAGCGTAGAGGCAAGCACTATTATTAACCCCATTCTACAGATAAGGTAACTGAGGGTAAATAACTTGCCCTAGGTCATGCAGCTGTCACGTGGCTGAATCAGTCAGGTTCCTAGCAGAGATGCAGAGTCGGTGGAAGACACATCATAAGAGATTTACTGCCAGGGTGGGCTTCACAGTGGTGGGACCAGCTGGGCAGGTCCAGCATCTGCAGGGTGCTCACCTCAAGGGGCGGGCAGGGGTGCTGCTGCCCACAGGTGTGGTTTCTTCTTCCTCAGGAAAGCAAAGCCTCAGCCTGGCTTCCAAGGCCTCCCAGCTGACCCACCCAAGCCCACCCAGGTCATCTAAAACAGTCTCCCTTACTGAGGGGCAATTGATCATCCACTTTCATCACATCTGCAAAACCACCTCCCCGCCAGCAGCACCCAGAGGTGTGGGACTGAATAACCGGGGACTGAAGTTGTCACATAAAACTGACCACCATGGTGGTGAAGGCGGGGCTCGCACTGGGAAGGTCTGGCTCCAGGGTTCACATACTCTTTGTGTCCTTCTTATTTTTTAAATTCATGGAATTTTTAGAGTAGTTTTGGGCTTACAGAAATTGAGCAGAAAGTACAGAGAGTTTCCATTCTCTCTCACGCACACACAGTTTCCAATACTAGTAACATCATGCAACACATTTGTTACAAGCAATGAACCAATATTGATGGATTATCATTAAGTCCATAGTTCCCCACTTTGGCATCAGACATTCTCTGAGTCTGGACAATCGCATAATGACCTGACCCCACGGTTCCACTCTCATACCCCGAGTCTCTCTGCCCTAAAAATGCCCTTGACCTACTTATCTCTCTCTCCCCTCACCCCTGGAAACCACAGATGCTTTCACTATCTCCACAGTTTTGCCTTTTTCAGAAACGTCATCTAGATGATCCTATGGCCTGTGGCCTCTTCCGATGCGCTTCTTTCACTGAGCAACGGGCATTTAAGTCTTCTCTGTGTCCTCCCAAGGCCTGGGATCTCATTTCCTTTTGCTGCTGAGTAATATTCCACAGCCACCTCCCACCGTGTATTTATCCATTTGGTGCTGAAGAATATCTGGGTTGCCTCTGGGTTTTGAAAAGTAGAATAAAACTGTGACACATCTGTGTGCATGCTTTTGTGTGGACAGAGGTTTACAATTTCTTTGGGTAAATACCAAGGATTATGACTGCTGGAGCAGGCAGCAAGAGCATGCTCAGTTTTGTGGGAAACTTTTGGACTGTCCTCCAGAGCGGCTATGCCCATGACTCTATGGCCTTTCAGCAGCACCGCCCACATCCAGGTGTGGGTGGTCACTGGACAGCCTAGAGGACAGGCAGGCACACAGATGGCGCTCCTTGTGGGATGGGGAGGCATGCAGGTAGTGCTCAGGGAGTGAACGGCAGGCGCACAGGTGGTGATCATTGTCGGACGGGCCGGCGCGCAGGTGGCCTCCATTCGAGCTGCTATGCCCACCATGTGATTCTACACACCCTTCTCATCTTGGGGGCCCATGCAGGTGATGTCAGCCGCACCTCGGAGCTCTGCTGTCTCCTCAGGGTTGCAGGGCCTGGTGAAGGGCTTCCCATTTAGACGGAGCCGGCCTGGCACACCCTTGGAGTTGAAGCTCAGGTCACAGCCAGTTCAGCTTTGTGAACTTCTGTAGACCCTGGCATCCTGCCAGTCTCCTGGTGGGGGCTTCAGGGGGCACTGGAGATGAAATCATGGCAGGCTGGCTGGGCGAGCTTTTCTTATTTCTCATTTCCAAACACAAGTATGCAGCCCATGCAGGCCAACAAAGGCTGCTGCAGCTCACAGGGGTCCACAGGCCACAGACCACAGCCATGGTGTGATTGGGCCCATGGGAGCATCTGCAGATACAGGAAGGGAACAGCCCACACCCAGGTAAGCCTGAGATCTGGCCTCTGGCTCACCAGAGGTGCAGTTGGAGACCTGGGAAATGGCAGCAATGACGACCCCCTGGTGGCTCTCCCTATGGGGCAAATATCTAGTGGCTCCTTACTGCACATCTCACCAAGCATGTTACCTGCAGCGTCTCGGGAGAGCCCTCGTGAACGTGAGGTGGGTGCTGTGAGTCTCTCCCGATTGGGCAGATGTGACCCAAGGCTCAGAGGGGTGACATGAAGTTCAGGGGTTGGCTGTACCTGCCAGAGGTGATTGAGCTGTTAGGGGCAGAACCAGTGATTCTAGCCCAGTTCCTTTGACTCCAAGGCTCACAACCAGCTGGAGTCCGTGAACAACTATTGAGTGCCCACTGCATACCAAATACATTTATCAATATGTCAAGTCTAATTTGAGACTGAAAAGCCTGTGAGGTAGATTTCATAAACCCAATGTACAGATGTGACGATTGAATGATACCAGGGCAATTGAAGACCATCTTGTCATCAGCAGGCCAGAGCTGTTTCCTCCTGGGATCAAGGTTGGCATCAGCTGGATTCCCTCCCCACCCCTGCTGTAGACCATCTTTTTTACACTGAGTGAGTCAGTGGCACAACAGCCTCATCAGCAAAAACCAGAATCACACAGTCCCTCCTGCACCGGATTCCGAAAATGATGAGCCCAGGCCAGGGCACCACGAGCTGCCAGGAACATCAATGGCTGGCATTATTCCTCGCCCCACACTCTCTCTTCCCACCCTGGTCTCAGCACACAGCAGCCGGCATCACCCTCTGGCCGTGACCCTTCTCAGCCGGAAGCAACCTTCAGGGGTGCTGCCTAGTCCACCCACCCAAGAGAAGCCCTTTTTAGCCTCCATTTCTGAACATCGAGCATCTCTCAGCTCCCCCATCCCAGAGCCAGGAGTCAGGCTGAGAAAGAAGGGAGCACACCAAGTAGACAGAAAGCAACCCTGTCCCTCTAATAAAATAAAAGCCATTGCAGCTCTGCGCCCAGGGTGGACACGCAGTGGGGGAACAGCATCAGACTAGGCAGAGCTCACAGTGAGGCCGAGAGCTTCCAATTTCCTGATGGGTTCCATTTCATGTAAACACGACTTAACTCTTTAAATCATTAGAAGAGCTGGCCCAGTGTCCTTGTCACCCCCGGGGTCCCCCCCTACCTTGTTGGACAGCAATTCCCAGGCAGTCTCAGGATGTGGCGATGTTGTTTTTAAAGAGGCTCCAAATGGTCCCCACACCACGTTTCTCTTGAGACACAGGCAACTGGGGTGTGGTGGGGCCTCTGTAGAGATGGGAACGGATTATTTCACTGTTTCTGCCGTGAAGATGAAAGAGCGGGAGGCAGGCTGGAAAACAGACAATTCATGGGGCTGTCAGAGCTCGATTTGAATTTCATTCACACCAGGCTGAGCTGGGGTGGGGGGAGCAGGACTTGAGGTCTTTTTCCAAGGGGAAGGGGCTGAGCGCTCACTGCTGAAGTGATAATCCAGCCCAAGGGGCCTGGCCCAGGCTGGACATTTTGTCCTCGCTGTCAAAATGCTGGGAGTCCAGGAGCAGATGGAGTGGTGTCGGCAGTCATAAAATGCCCTGCCCCACTGGGGACAAATAGGTCAAGAGGAGGGATTGGCGCCATGCATGTCATAAAACCCCTCCAGGCCTGTCATGTTCCGATAAATCTTGATTTTGCAACAGAATAGCGCCGCAGTTCCCAGCCTTGGGTTTCACAGGTGAGCTGTGGGCTGATGGATGGTCTGGGAGCCGGGGGGTAGGAACGAGGACAGAGGAAACCCTAGCCGACACCCACTCCAGGCTCCCGGCACTGGCAGGAAACCTGGCCTGTAGGAGGATCTCAGGCATGTGTCACTGCTGGCAGGTGCCCAGGTTCCACGTGCATCAAATTGGATGAGCCAAATAACGGTAGGTAATGTCCTTGCTGTCAGGCTCCTGGACTCATCCATGGCAACACAAACAGGGGCTGCCAAGGAGAATGAGGCTGAGCCCAGCACAGCCTGGGGAATTCATTGCCCCGGGTGGGGGGCACCTGTGAACTGTCTGCTACCCCCTGGGGGCCCTTCTGTCTTTTGCACCAAGGCGCCATCTTGCCACCTTGCCAAAGCACCATTCTGCGGCTGAATGTCCACCACAAACACTTCACAGGAAGGATCAGACTCCAACCCCAAGGTCTTCCAGGATGGCAAGTGACCACATATTGCATACATTTATTTATCAACACATCAACTCTTATTCCATCAAGGGAAGCAGGCCAGGTGGGAGAAGATAAGGCATGAGTGACCCTTGGCCTCCTGCCTTAGGGAGAAAGAAACTGAGACTCTCAGGGACTTGCCTACAGAGAACATGGGCTCTGGTCTTTGCCAGGATGGAATCTTGGCCTGGCATGATCAGATCTTCTGGTATATATAAGGAAAAGTCTGAATTCCAGGTGGATTCTCCCCAGTAGTAGGCATTGAGGGGTCAAATGCTGGCCAACAGGTGCTGGCCAACATGGCAGAGCATCAGAAAGCTGGTGACCCTACCTAAGGGCCTGCAGGCTCGACTTGGGCAGTAAGACCAGAAGGAGAGCAGAAGATTCTTCCTATGAACTGCAGAGCCTGTAGACTATGGTCAAGTTTTCCATCCCGACCCTCGAGAGCAGCCCGTGTAGGTGCAGGGGTGGTTACGTGTTATTTTCACATGGCAAGCTGTGGCTTTGGCTCCACATCTCCTACTCAAGCAGACAATCTGGAATGCAAGTGAGAGAGAGTGATTTTATAGCAGGGCTAACCTTGAAGGCCTCTGATTTAGGAACATAAAAGTCAATGGTGTCTGAACTCCTGAATTTTCTCAGTGGAGACATGTCTTATACTCCCCTTGCACCTCATGGGACATTCTAACTGGTGGAGGCTTTGGGGCTCAGAGTCTGGGGAAGTGGAACTGCCAGGTTCTAGTGGAGGAGGAGGGAGTTCTCTCAACCAGCACAGCGGCTGAGACAATCCCAGCCCTCAGCGGCACCCAGGTCATTGTTCACTACCACGTCTGATCTCAGTGTGCTACGATGCCACCTTCTGCCCTGTCGCTCCTTTGTGCTCCATGGAATTTAAAAATAAAAGGTGACAACCAGCAGACCACTGCCACCCTACTCTCCCACCCTGGGGTTTGAAAGCAGAAGGAACTTGGGTGAGTCCCAGCTCCACCACACAGTAGCTGTAATGTTGGGCCAACAGCTATTGACCACGTTTGTGTTCTCTGTCTCCCTATCTTTGAAATAGGAACACAGTATTCCCATGCAAAAACTGGTAATGAGACTCTGAATGAGGCTGTGCTCTGCATGGTGGTTCTTGGGTAACTGGTGGTCCTCACTCCTGTGGCTGCTTATGATTTGTGTTATTTTGAGTGCATTGAGACTTATCCAGCCACTCCTCTCTCACTCGCCTGGGATGTGTCCTGTCCTGCACGTTCTGCTGAGCCTTGCTGAGCTTTTGCACCTTCAAATCCCAGTTGTGTTCAGGCATCTCTGGCCCCAAGTAGAGGGCAACTCAGAAAAGCAGGGAGATCACCCCACTTTGATTTCTAAGGCCTTCCCCCTGGGGACCCATGTGCATTTTAACAGATTTCTAAAGCTATTCAGATGAGGCATGCTGAAGGCATTAAGAACAAGTTAGATTTGTCCACAGTAACACAAATAGCTCCTGAAAAAAACGTAAATTTTAGATTGATACACTGTGATACGATTTATATAAACACACTTACAAACCATCAATTATTTCCTATGGATATATGTATGTCCATATATGGATATATGTTGTCCACATGTGTAAAATATATATACATATCTATGAGAGTGTGTATGTGAGAGAAAGAGAGATAATTAGCTACCACAATAAGACATTAGCATTCACTCAATTCTGGGGAAGGAGAAAGGTAACTAAAAGTAGAGGTGGTAAATTCTAAATGTTTTAAGAGAACAGTGAGTATGTTTTTACCTTTGTAACTGATTTTTAAGCTAAGGAAATCAAATTATTCTCAAGCTTCAAGTCATGGCATGGGAAGTCACCAATGGACTGGTCTTGAATATTCCTCGAGTCATTGAAAGCAATTGTGGTCACTTCCTGTTCTAGGACATTCAGGGGTTACGGGGGTGCTGTCATACCCTGCAGGGTTCCAGACCATTCTTTCTTTGGGTGACCCCGAGGGTGGCTGGGAGGGTGGGGAGGGTAGGACAGACTTCCTCTGCCCTGGCTGAGACCTTCTCTCTCACTCTTTAGTATTGCTTTCATGCTGGTCAAACACAGCATCTAACTTTAAAGACCAAGATCAGGGGCTTGCCAAAACCTTAGAAAATTTATTCAACAGGAAGCAGTTTCTGTAAAAGCACACTGATAGAAAATAAAGCTGAAGGACTCCAAAATGCAAAATGTTCCCCAGAAGCCCAGTTGCTTTTCAAAAATAGAGAAACTAAATGTCGAACAATAAGAGATGGGCTGTGCAAATTCTGAAATGCGTATTAAAACAGAACATGATGTAGATATGGAAAATAATGTTGGAAAATGGCTCATGACATGAGAAACTGAGATATACATTGTTGATTCATTATTTCAAAGTTGAAAGCTATTCCTTGTAGCAAAAACTTCTGGACAAAAATAGAGAAGGAAGAAAACAGTAGTTTGAGAGAATGCAGACACAATCTGCTAATGACCGAACGGTGACTCCCCAGTTCATATGGTGAAGACCTCACCCACAATGTAATAGAATTTGGGAGGTGATTCAGTTTAGATGAGGTCATGAGGAAGGGACTCTCATGCTGGACTTTGTGTCCATATAAGAGGAGACACCAGGGAGCTCTCTGTCCTTCTCTCTGCCACATGAAGACCCAGCAAGGTGGCAGCCCTCTGCAAGCCAGGAAGAGCACCATCACCAAACCCAACCATGCTGGCACAACCTCCAAAACTATGAGAAATAAACATCTGTTGTTGAAGCCACCCAGGCTGTGTATTTTGTTATGACAGCCCAAGCAGACTGAGACATAGCCCACCTCTACCTGAGTCCAACAAAATGTGGCCCTGACTCAGCCACACAGGTGTGTGAGCCCAGGCAAATCACACACCCCTCCTGGGTCTGGATTTCCACTTTCTATAATCTCTCGGACCAGCCATTCCTCCCATCTTGGGTGCCCCAAACCTTAAGAGTTGATAAAGACAGTTGTGAAAGCTATTATAAAGTCTTTCTAGCTATTCCAAAAAAATGCCTATTTACATGGAAGTTACACATGTCTTTAACTGATACAATGGAAAAAAGAATTCATTTTGATAAACTAATTATGGTTTCTAGTAGACAAAATCTTTCAAACAGAGAGAGGTGTATTAGGGTAATGCTAGGCGCTGTAACAAATAACCCCCAAATAAAAGTGGCTTAGCACAATAGATATTTATGACTCCTTAAGTAAAGTCTAAACCAATGTTCCTGATTTAACAGGCAGCTCTCCTCCAGGTGGGAATTCTGTCTAGTGGTCTTCCAGGACCTCAGAATCTTCTGGATTTCCCTGGAAAATAGGGAAAGAAGAGAGAATCTTGGAAGGGAGATTTTCCTAGGCCATTGGCTGGATTCAGTTACATGACCACAGCTAATTGCAAGGCAGGCTGGGAAACAAAGTCCAGCTGTATTTCCAGGGGACAAAAAAGAGGTCACTGGCTTGATGAGCCACTGATTGGTCTCTACCAGAGGAGGCAAAAGAGGTCACATGTAAAACAATGCATTCATGTGAAGAAAACATGGAGCTGTTGCCGCGTTGGGTGTCTTCTGTGATGTCCTGTGAGTCTGTGATTTGGGGCTCATGTCTCACCTCCCAAATGATGGGCAAGGATGGTATTAAAATAGTGGCATTTGCAAAAGCCAGCTATGCTGTCCCTATGGCACCAGTACCCTCAAAAAGGCCTCACAGTGCAACACACCAGCAGCAAATGCACCTGGATCTCCTACTTCAGGCAGCCAGACCCAGCCTGTGGCATGAGCTTTGATGTCTGCCTCGCCAAGGTGCTGGAGAGGCTGTGTCCGCTGGTCACTGCCATCAGGCCTCCAGAGGGTCCCAGGCGCCATCATGGTGCTCTGCAGCAGGCCGGCTCTTCCTCTTTGAGTTCCCGGGTTGGCGGCCTGGGAGCTGGGAACATGGAGACCTCTGAAACATCTCTGCTTTCCAAGGGTCTACACCCAGGGGAGGGTAAGGCCAGAGCCTGGGTGGTCTGGACCCAGGCAAGTCCCTTCCCCTGGGAGCCCTCGTGCCCTCATCTGCTGGCCTGTCTCCTGCCTGTCCTTCCCCCCACCTCCTCACCCCACTGGTCCTCTGCAGCTTCAGGCCAAGTTTGCTGCAGCTCCACAGGGACCCTGTGTTCTTCCCTCCACATCTCTGCAGGTGTCATTTCTCCACCCCAAGCACCTGCCTCGTGTCCCCTCCTCACTTAGCCCCAACTCCTACCTATGTCTCCTGTGTCAGCACAGTGTACGTTGCACACCTCGGGCCCCCTGTCCTTTCCTTTCTACTCACTGCCCTGAGTCATAATCCCTGGTGACTCCTCTGCCACCCCCCGCTGTCATCTCCCACTAGGCCTTTAAGCCCACCTCCCCATCCCACTCTCCTCCTTCTGCCGGAATCCCAGCTGGGGCGGCTCTGCAGGCTGAGCCACACACCCCACCCCAGATTCACCAGCACACCAGCAAGGAGCCTCAGGCTGCAGAGACTTGGGGTGCGGAACCAGGACCCAGGAAAGGCCGGGGCCAGGGGCTGGCATGTAGGCAATTACTGTCTGTTAACTGAATATGCACCACGAGACAGGGCCATTTAGGGCTGGAGAATGGGAGGATGGCTAAAGGATGCAGAGGTTTCTTTCCAGGGTGATAAGAATGTTCTAGAATTGATTGAGATGGTGGTTGTGCATAGGTGTGAATATAGTAAAAGCCATTGAATTGGACACTTGAAATGGATGAATTGCATGGCATTTGAATGACATCTCCCTAAAGCTGATCAAAAGCAGGGTTGAAGGGTGGAATCCTATGCCCCACAGTGGAAGGCAGCAGAAGGCAGGACAGAAGGCTGTGTGTCTGTCAAAGGACTTTGAGACAATTCACTAAGGCAATAAAAGTAAAGTGCTTGGCACAGCACCAGCTTATTGTAAATTCTCAATAAACAGTTATAAAATGAACAAGAAGAAAGTGATGACCACCATCCCAGCATGACTTTGGAGCCGATGCCCGGCCAGTGCCGGGGGTCCCTTCACCCTGTGCAGAGCAAGCCTCTCCGTGCCTGGCTTCTGGGGAGGCAGGGGCCCCTTCCTGGAGAGGACAGAGGTTTGGGTAGGGATGCAGCTCACCGCCCTTTCTTCAGGCAGCGTGAAGGCCTCCTCCACAGATAAGCCGCCAGCCTCTTCACCAGGTTCTCAGCACGAGATTAGAGATCTCTGGCTTGCGGGCTGCGGCTCCTGGCTGTCAGGAGGAATGAGCCCAGGGATGATGAATGAGAAAGAAGGAAATGTAATCATGCATGCCGGTCCGCCAAGCAGCATAAATCTCTCCGGAGATTGCGGAGAGGATGGATTCCTCCCTCGCCGGGCCTTGAGAAAGGGCATCCTCTAGGTTCCGCAGAGTCTGGGAACCCCCACAGGCCTTGAATCAAAGCTCACCTGCACAGACCAGATGGGAGCTGAGCTTGCAGGAACCCAAGGACAACCAGCATGCCCTCAGAGGCAGCCTGAATTGGTGACTCACTGGGAAGCCAGGCTTGGCTGCAGACAGGGCAATGGATAAAGGCAGCAGGCTTGGGCCCAGGTTTGAATCCAGCCTCTGCCACTCACTAGCTTTGAGGCCTGGGCAAGTTTCTTCACTCTCTTGGCTTCTCCTTGTCTGTGAAATGGCAATAAAGGATTTCTACAGGGCATCGTGTGAAGACTGAGTTGCTGGGGCACAATTCTCAGAAGCAGGCCTTGGTGGGTGGCAGGCAGGCCCTTCAGTCCTGCCCATCTTCTCTGCCACACAGTTGCTCTGACCCAGAAACAGGAGCTACCGGTCCCATCGTACAGATGGGAACACAGAGGCCCCGTGTTGTCCAACCTTCCACAGTGAGCAGCCTGGCCCCTCACCGAGCTGTCTGACCTGGGGTCTCTGCGACTTTTAAAAGCTTGTTCCCAGCCTCCTACAGGGCACTGGCATGGCCATTTGTCAGCACTGCCTCCAGACCCCGGGCGGCAGGAACAAATGTCGCCCTCCCACCCGCCAGCTGTCTTTGCCACACGCAGCATCGGAGCGGCCTCAGATCTATTTCTGAAGGGGGTGCGTTCCCCTTTGTTCCTCCTCCCGGCCATTGCGAGTCCCCTACCCTTCTTCATCCACATTATGAAAAGTCCTTTCAGCCCTGGGACCTGCGTAGACTTTGGACTCCTCGGAGGTCAGAAACCTGAGCTGGGCGCTAAGAAGACACCGACTGTTGCTGAGAAGGGAGGGACTTTAATGGTTTTAGCAGATGCCCCAGGACGGAGGAGCTGGGGCAGCCCCAACTGCCCACCCGCAGATAACCCCTGCCCCTGCCTCTCTCAACGGGTGAGGCAGAAAATCCAAGCTCTGGGGAGGCTGATAAATACTTAGGTGTCAGCCCCTGCAGGGTTCAAGCCTCTTGCCTCAGAGAAGGCATTTTAAGTTCTCACAAGAACCTTTTTGCTGAACCAGCAGGAAACTGTGCTTGGCACGGATGGGACTGAGGACTGTGGCTTCTACAGGGGGTTCTAAAATCCCAGGGCTGCAAAACTCTGTCTGGGTTTGTGCGTCACCTGCTCCAGGACTGAGTGACGCCATCCAGGGGTAGGTGGGTAGGGGTGAAGCCATGGGCCCCGAGAACCCATGCCCAGCTCCAGGCTGGGACGCTCACTGCCCACAGATGTGCCCTCTGCTCACCTCTGAGACTCCTGGGGAGGCAAGATGAGAGGTTTTATTTGCAAAAAGGAGGTCTGTTTATTATTCATGAGAATAACTCTGTTTAGAAGACAGGACGGAGCTTTTGTTTTCTTTTTAAGGTTAGACAGTGACATAGCTAAAAATTTAAGATACAGAAAGTTATCTCCCTCTCACCTGTTCCCACAGCTACCTTCCCAGGGGTGCCTATGTTTACAGATGTTTTAGGCCTGTAAGCATATAATTACATGCATGTAAGTAGGTGAGTACATATCCTTCTGTACATGTAAGTATACACAGACATACACATATGCACAGTCATGAGCCACTTAAAGACAGGGGTACATTCTGAGAAATGCATCACTGTGATTTTGTCATTGCGTGAACATGAGAGTGTGCTCACGCAAACCTAGATGGCACAGCCTATTAAACACCTAGGCTGTAGGGCATAGTCTGTTGCTCCCAGGCTACGAACCCGTACAGCATGCTATACCCCGAATACTGTCGGCAATTGTAACACAATGGTAAGTATTCATGTATCTAACCATCAAAAAAGGACAATAAAAATACCGCATGATTATCTTAGGAGACCACCATTGTACATGCAGTCCACTGTCGGCTGAAGCATTATGCAGTGCATGACTGTATACACACACGTACATGCATGTTCACACACACACTATCCACACTGCGTTAAACCTTGCTGTTTTCAGCCATCTCTTTCAGTGATAAGTACCTGTTGGCATCTGAAGAGCTGTGATTCTTTTTCATGGCTGCATACTACTCCCTCGAAGAGCCCATTCATCATCTACGTATTTAACTAGTCCCCTGGAGACAGGCTCTTCATTATAAGCATTACTTTTCTCATGGAATGGGAGTCTGTTTTGCCGGGGCAGGTGGTGGGGGGTACTGCTTGTGGGGGGGACAGGGAGGGCTTGGTGAGAATCTGGGGTCTAGAGATGTGAGTGAGCATCCTGACCTCCTGGTCATTATCTGTGTATCCTGTGCCACCATCAGCCACCCCTACCTGTCCACCAGGCAATAAACAAGACACACAGACCTTCACAAATAGAACACACAGCTGTTTAGGGCAGAAGAGTTTAGCTATTCCGTTCTGAGCTCTGAAGGCAGCCTCACCTGGGATCACATTCTCAGCCAACTTCTTATAAACCAGGTGCACTTGGCAGAAACCTTTCCTTTGAGCCTTAGTTGGGGCATAATTATGACAGTCCCCGCCCAGATTTATTTTATGATTAAATGAGATTCACCAGCATACGTCCAGCACTCGACATCAGCTGGCATCAGCGCATGCTCAATGCATTTTTGCTTTTGCTGTTGTCATCGTCACTGGGGTGGCGGTGGCCCTCCTGACACACCGTACCCTTCTGCACAGATGTTCCCGCAATGCAGTTATTCCAAACCCACAGCACTATTGGGGCTCAGAGACTCAGCACAGCTGGTGGGGATTACCACTTCATCCACCCCCACAGGTGCTCCGGAGGCCACTTCCTCTCCCAAGGTCCCCACGTGTGTCTTTGAATATTAGAACACACACGATTCCTCTCTGGTGGGGGAATCCTGCCTGGAGGCAGTGGATTGAACCAAATGACCTTTTGACCTCTTGCCCAACCCCAGCCCCGGGATTTGAGATCAGCTGGCGTGCACATGAGCCAATGAAATTAGCCACTCCTTCCAGAAAGGCGAGTGTATTCGGTCCTCTACAGCTCCCAGGGGCTGTCTCAGATAAGACTTGCTCCTGACTCTTTTCTTCCCCTTGGGACTTGTGGAAATTTCTGAGTCTGTTTGACATCAACTCCTGTCCTCCCAGTCCCACCACTGGCCTTCCACTGACCTTTGGAGACCAGGGAAAGAAAACGTCATTTTTCCCCTAATCCACTGAACTCTCTGAAAGGACAAAGTGACAGAGGCCAGCATGGCCTCTGCAGAAGGGCCTCTGGCCCCTTCCATCACTGTGACTTAGAAAATGCACCCACACCCAGCTGAGGCCAAGAGGCACCGGCCGCCCCTTACACTGAAAATGAAGTGAAACCTCCTAAGAGGCTTCTCCAGAGAGACTCGGAAGAGCGGCAGGAAGGCAGGAGGATGCCGATAGGACACCGGGGAAGAGGAGGAAACGGGCTGCTGGGTCTAGACACCTTATCTGGCCCCGTGCGGGCACCAGCTCCACACTCATCCATCGTCCCCTGGAATGGACTTCCTGCCTTAGGACCCGCGCCAATGACCTCACCCCCTTGCTATCTCGACGGTCCCGCTGCTGCCCGCTCTGGGCTCTCAGGAATTAGGGGGCCAGATAACAAGTCTAGACAGCTCAGAAGTTTGAAATGGATTATTCTCAGGGGGAGGAGAATGGCTAGCAACGAGCTCTAGGGACTCAAATGCCGAATACCTGGACTGCGTTCAGATTCCAACTGGGAGTCCAGGCATTTGCGTTCTTCCTCCGTGGCCCCACCGCCCTGAGGCTGGCAAGGAGTACAGCAGCTGCCACGAAGCCACCAGGGTCTGGCTCCCCTGGCCCGGGCAGTGGGCACTCCACTCACTCCTCCCTTCTGTCAGCTTCAGGTGAGCTTCCAGGGCCACCTCTGCAGAGCTGGACAGGGATCTCCAGGCCAAGAAGGTGACGGTGCCTCACCACCCTCAACGCGTCCAGCCCCAGGAGCAGGAATGAGCCACACAAAGAACGGAAGGAAGTCCACCGTGGAGCGGAGCTCCTCCCGAGGGGTCTCGGTGCTGAATGCTCACCCAGACAGCAAGCATTTGCCATGAAGCTCTCATCGGTGCCCTCTCTGCCCCTTCTCCCACTCTGTCATGAATCCATTGTGTTCCCCAGAAATCCTCATGTTGCCATCCTCACTGCCAGTCCCCCTGAGTGTGACCTTATTTGGAAATAGGGCCCTAGGAGATGTGAGTTGTTGCGCTGAAGTCGCTGCAGTAGGACTGGCCACTCACCCATTACAACTGGTGTCTTTATAACAAGACCCCTCACAGACAGGCAGGCCAGAAACGCCCAGAGCCATGTGGTCGGGTGCAGCCCCCGGCCCAGGGCAGGGAAGCGCTGAGATGTAATCCTGCGTGGCTGCAAACTGCGAGGGCACCCCCAGTCTCCCAGAACTCCCCGGAGGGTAGAGCCCCGGTTGCCCGCCATGGGCAGCCGATCAACAGTATACCCTGCGCTGGCTTCCTCCCTTTCCCGGGTCCCTTCACCCCACCCCTACGCTTCCTGAGATCCCCTCCCAGACTGCCTGTATTCCCACCCTGGGCTCTGGGCTGGGTGGAGGGGAGACAACTTGCCATGAACTCGGGCCAGGAAGAGGAGACAGTCTTGGCTGCACATGGAAGGGATAACCCTATATACACTCACGGGTTTTTATAGAACACTTGTCCCCAAACTAGAACCAACCTGATGAGTATCATGAACTTGCTAGTTCTCTCTACAGCCATTCTGCCTCTTAAGTGGTCATTTTAATTATAACCAGGCGCATGACTGCCCTTCCCCGAGATTCATCACCCCACCCTTCATTCTTTTACTTTGTTGGGGCAGGGGATGGAGTTCGCTCTATCACCTAGGCTGGAGTGCAGTGGCGTGGTTTTGGGTCACCGCAACCTCTGCCTTCTGGGTTCAAGCAACTCTCCTGCCTCAGCCTCCCAAGTATTGGGGACTACAGGTGTGTGCCGCCACTCCCGGCTAATTTTTTGTATTTTCAGTAGGGGGTTTCACCATATTAGCCAGGATGGTCTCAAACTCCTGACCTCTTGATCCACCTACCTCGGCCTCTCAAAGTGCTGGGATTACAGGGTGAGCCACCACACCCAGCCCCCCCCCTTCATTCTTAGTGAAGACCTAAGGTCCCAGGTGTGACTCCACATCTAGATTCTGGGATGTGAACAAAGGTCATGCCCAACTTGTAGCTTGTGGCCTTGAAGGGTAGACATATGCCTGCATCCCTCCTTTCCTCCATCATGCTGTCTAAACTACAGGTGTGATGGGGGCAAATATGACTACTCCCCCTCCTCCTCTTCCTCCTTCCCCTTCTCCTCCTCCTCTTTCTCCCCCTTTTTCTCATCCTCCCCCTCTTCCTCCTCTTCTCTTCCTTCATTTTTCTCTTCTCATCCTCTTTTCCTCCTCGTCTCACACTCAGGCAGTATGAGGTTTAAAAGCACCATGCAGTCTTAGGTTAATCTTTCTCCATCAGAGCCAACATTGAAGCTGCTGACCCTAGCATCCCTTTCATTTATCTTAGAGAGCCCAGTATAGACTTCATTTACATTTACCCAACAACAAAGTGGGAGAAATAAACGATGGTCAGGAATTCAGGTGAACCCAGGAAGCACGGGGAAAGGGGCTCCTTCCAGGAAAGGCCAGTGGGAGAGAAGCAGCCTGTTCCGAGCAAATCTGGAAAAAGCTGCTTTCTGGGGGCGAGGTGGCCTGACACATGGCGGGCGGGTCACCGGGAACCCCAGGTGGGGGAATTTCCTAGAATGGCAATGCGCAGGGACAATGGGTGAGTCAGGTCTTTAATTGCCAGAAATTACCTTGATTTCATGGCAATGTTGAAGTGTCTAGAAAGCCTGTGTTATATAAAGATAAACTCGTGTGAAGACCAGGGCTGGCAAGCAGCCAAAAGCAGTGAGGAATGTGGCTCCACACCGGCTCCTGCCGATGGGCTCAGCAGCACAGGCTTTCAGGCACAGAGTAGGAACCAAGTGTATCTGAGAGACTGAGAAGGCATCAGCTGTGAGCCCGTCCCTGCGTGTTGGCCACAGGCGGCCGGCTCTGTGGCTGTCCCTGGTGCCAGCTGATCCTGATCTGCACGCAGCTTCAGACTGGGTGGGGGTGTGGCATGCGGCTCGCTAGAAATGACACTTCCTGGGACCAGTGCATGGGCTCAGGGCCAGTGCTGGGCTGAACACCCCTGCTCCTTGCCAGCTGTGGGGCCTGACGTCACCTAACCTCTCTGAGCGCATTTGGTGTGCCTCTGAAATGAAGCCAATGGCGCCTCTTGTGTTTGGTACCTGAGGGTACAGGGTAATAGCAGGAGAATTATTTCCCATCAGCTCTCCTCCTCCTCCCTTTCCCTTTGAGACATGAACAGAAGCACTTGGGCCGACACGGGCCTGGGGCACATGCAACCAGGTGTGGAGGTGTGAGGTGTGGTGTGAGAGTGAGGTGTGTGTGAGGTGTGGTGTGTGAGGTGTGTGAATGTGAGGTGTGGTGTGAGAGATGCATGATTGTGAGGTGTGTGAGAGTGAGGTGTGTGAGTGTGAGGTGTGGTGTGTGAGGTGTGTGAATGTGAGGTGTGGTGTGTGAGATGTGTGATTGTGAGGTGTGGTGTGAGAGTGAGGTGTGTGAGTGTGAGATGTGGTGTGTGAGGTGTGTGAATGTGAGATGTGGTGTGTGAGGTGTGTGAATGTGAGGTGTGGTGTGAGAGATGCATGATTGTGAGGTGTGGTGTGAGAGTGAGGTGTGTGAGTGTGAGGTGTGGTGTGTGAGGTATGTGAATGTGAGGTGTGGTGTGTGAGATGTGTGATTGTGAGGTGTGGTGTGAGAGTGAGGTGTGTGAGTGTGAGGTGTGGTGTGTGAGGTGTGTGAATGTGAAGTGTGGTGTGAGAGCGAGGTGCATGATTGTGAAGTGTGGTGTGAGAGTGAGGTGTGTGAGTGTGAGGTGTGTGTGAGGTGTGTGAATGTAAAGTGTGGTGTGAGAGTGAGGTGCATGATTGTGAGGTGTGTAAGTGAAGTGTCTGTGTGAAGTGTGGTGTAAGAGTGAGGTGTGTTATTGTGAGGTGTGGTGTGAGTGAGGTGCATGATTGTGAGGTGTGGTGTGTGAGGTGTGTGAGTGTGAAGTGTGGTGTGAGAGTGAGGTGCATGATTGTGAGGTGTGGTGTGAGACAGGTGTGTGAGTGTGAAGTGTGTGAGAGTGAGGTGTGAGTGATGTGAGGTGTGAGGTGGATGGAAGGGAGAAGGGTGAGAGTGAAGTGTGATGTGGGAGGTGTGGTGTGAGTGGGAGGTGTGGTGTGAGTGGGAGGTGTGATGCGATGTGGGAGGTGTGACGCGATGTGGGGGGTGTGGTGTGAGTGGGAGGTGTGATGTGATGTGGGAGGTGTGGTGTGAGTGGGAGGTGTGATGTGATGTGGGAGGTGTGGTGTGACTGTGAGGTGTGGTGTGAGTGGGAGGTTGAGGTATGGTGGGTGACATGTGAGTATAAGGTATGAGGGATACCATGAGTTGGAGTGTGATGTGTGAGGTATGTTGTATGTAATTGTGTATGTGAGTGTAGGGTGTGAGGTGAAGTGTGAGTGTGAAGTATGAGATTGAGGTGTGTGTGTAAGGTCTGGAGTGAGTGTGAAGTGTGAGTGTGAGGTGGTATGAGATGAGCGAGTGTGAGGTGTGGTAGTGTGAGATGTGTGGTGTGTGAGCGTGAAATATAAGCATGAGGTGTGTGTGAGATGTCTGAGTGTGAGGTGTGAGGTGTGAGCTGGAGTGTGACGTGTGTGAGTGAGGTGGTGTGAGAGAGGTGTGTGAGGTGTGACTGTGAGGTGGGATGTGTGCATGTGAAGTGTGAGGTGAAGTGTGACATGTGCCTGAGGTGTGACTGGGTATGAGGTGTGAGGGGAAGTATGAGGTGTGAGGGGAAGTATGAGATGTGTAAGTGTGAGGTGTGGGTGTGAGAAAGTGTGGGATGGCTGCGTGAGTTGGTGGAAATCCCGCTGGAGAGGAAGCCAGGAGCCCCAGAGAAGTGGCAGTACTTGGAAGGAAAATCAGGTCAAGGTTCTCACAGGCGTATCACCTGCAGCAAGAACATGTACTGGTTTTGGTACCTACCTACATGCGCCAAAGAGCATAAAAATATGGACAGAAGGAAACACCCCAGCTTCTGAATAGAGGTTCCCTTTAGGGCTGGAAAGACGGGGAAGAAGGGAAGGAGGAAAATGGGATACAGTGGGAGCCTCTCTCTGGCTGTCGTGAAGTTTTTAAATAGGCAAAATGGAACATGGGTTAATTCTGAGAGCTGGCATAGCCAGATGCCAATAGACATGAGAAACTGACCATCACTATCAGCCATTGGGAAATGCAAACTAAATCCGCACTGCGACCCTCTTCACATCCTCCAGGCTGGAGAGGCTGACAGCAGTCACCGGCACTGAGGACGAGTGGAGCGGCTGGGGCTCCCGGATGCTGTGGTTGGGTCACGCGGTGCCACCACCTTGGAAAGTGTTCAGCGGTGCCTTACACGGCAAAGCACACGCACACCCTGTCACCCAGCAACTCCACGCTAGCTGTGTGCCCACCCACGGGTGAATGTGTCCCTCAGAAGACATCTACAGGAAGGTTCCCAGTGGCACTATTACTCAGAACAGTTAAAACCCAGCCTTATGCCTCCAACACTGAGATCAGCTCAGCAAGTGCCGTCTCTTCGCACAGCGGAACACAGCAGAGCGATGAGAACAAGCCAAGCGCACAGCTCCACGCAGCTGGGACAGCTCTCAGGCAGGATGAGGGGTTACTGCTGCTGGATTCCATTACCATCGAGTTTCATCAAGTTCAAGCGCAGGCACCACCAACCTCTTAGTTAGAGATCAGGGTACTGGTCGGCCTTGGGTGGTAGTAACTAAAGGGGCCTAAGGGGCTTCCGGGGTTCAGTGGTCATATTCTTGTTTTGCTTTGAAACAGGGTCTTGCTCTGTTGTCCAGGCTGGAGTCCAGTGGTGTGCTCATGGCTCACTGCAGCCTCAACCTCCTGGGCTCCAGCAATCCTCCCCCCTCAGCCTCCCATGTATCCAGGAACACAGGCACATGCCACCACACCCCACACTCAGCTAATTTATTTTATTTTTAAAAAATAAAAGAAATGGGGTTCTCACTGTGTTTCCCAGGCTGATCTCAAATTCCTAGACTCAGCCATCCTCCTGCCTCAGACTCCCAAAGTGCTGGAATTGCAGGTGTAAGCCATTCGTGCCTGGCCTCATATTCTGCTTCTCTGATTGCCAGTAACACGGGTGTGGTCATTTTGTGAAAATTATTCAGCCTGCGCCCTTAGGATTTGTGCACTCTTCAGACTATACCTTATACTTTAAGAAAAACGTCTGCTTCAAAAACTATCTTTAAACATCTGGATGCGGGATATGCCATTATCTATATTTTCCAGATATTTGGTCTATTTCATGAATTAAAAAATAGACACAAAGATATACAGCAATAGGAGACGCAAGGATTCAAGCCAGTTACTGAAAAGGGTTTAAGGGGCAGGCAGAGAGTGGGGCCATTTCCCGGGGATCAGCTCATGAATCCCCACATCAACCCCTGAACATGCACCAGAGACCACAGCTCTGAAGCGTGAGGCAAGGCAGCTGCCCAGGCCACAGTGATCCACGCAAGCCTCTCTGAACCTTCTGCCCTGGCCCCGGGTGGGCTGCCGGCCACACAGTTGGACAAGTTCTCTCAGGAGGACAACAAGAATGGCAGCCTCTTCCAGCTCCAGTGCCCTCAGCGCCTGCACTGGCAAGTCAGGGAGAGTTCACCAGGTCAGCATTCCAGGCCACGGAGGAGTTTCAGTTACACTGCAAGGACTCGGGAGTTCTGTGGCCGTCACCGGCTGATTTGTTCTGGGTCACAAGGCTATCGGGGACTGCTCAAAGTCAGGGGAATGAGGAAGCCGGTGGTTTATGTGGGTGCCTGTGAGCAAAGACAGGAAATGACAGAGATTTGCTCCTTGGAGCAGCCACAAAGCTTGGGGCGGAGGGGCAGCTTCCACAGAGCCTCCTCCTGCCCTTTGGACAGGCACACAGAGAGTGAGATGCAAACTCAGCAGGCGTGTGATAGAAGCGCATGCTCGATCTAATCCACCCACCGCCATTTTCAAGATGAAAACATCTTTGAGAGATGAGGCATTCTCAGCCCCTTCCAGCCCCAGGGCCCCCCAGGGGGTACGTCTCCGAACACCAGATCCCAGGCAAGGTTCCCGCACAAAACACAGCCCACCCCCACCACACAGACACACACACACACACACAAAGGATCAGGGGTCTCATAAGTTCAGGGCAGGCTGCCGACAGCAGACTCCTCAGGAAGTGACACTGAACAAAGGATTCTGTTTCAGGGAGCTACCAACCCCCAACTTCTCACCAGCTTTATTGAGATGTCACTCACAGCCCACACGATTCAACCACTTAAAGTGTACAACTCAGCGGGCTTTGGCATGTTCACAGAGTGGTGCAGCCATCACCGCGTTCAGAACCGTTTGAGTCAATTTTAGAACATTGTCATCACTCTGGAAAGAAACCCAGCACCTCTTAGCGGTCAGCACCCTCCAACTCCTCCCTTTCCCCCAGTGCTGGAAACATCTCATCTGCTTCACGTCTCCGTGGCTTTGCTTGTTTTGGACATTTTCTATAAATTGATCCATTTGATACCTTGGGGCTCTCTCACCTCGCGCCCTGTTTTCAAGGTCCGTCCTTGTTGTGGCTTGTGCCCGAGCTTCATTCCTTTCTGTGGTGGAATAGTATTCTGTTGTGTGGATAGATGGCATTTTGCATAGCCATCTTGATGGGCCACTTGATGGGCATTTGGGTTTTTTGTATTTTTGGCCATTATGAATCACTCTGCTATGAGCAACTGTGTACAGATACTTGTGTGGACGAATGTACGCAATTCTCTGGGATAGTTGGCGTAAGCTATGCCGTCTGTAGAGCAAGAACTGTACGGCATGCCCTCGAGGACATCACCCTGGGCTGCGTGCTGTAGAAGGCAGGGGGAAAGGTGTGGTGCTCTTATAGAATCCCAGTGCACATCACACAGCGAGGCCCTGTGGATACTCGATGAAGAAATGATGCAGTGGACGAATGTATCTGGGCACTTGGCCATATCAGATGCTTGAATTTTAGGTTTTAGCATGTGCTGACCCTGAGTCCTTCCGTCACCCTCTGTGGGACAAAGTTGGCCTAAGGAACTTTCCCCATGTGATTCTAAGAGGTGCTCGAAGTAGGGGGGCAGCATGTGCCTGCCCTTGAGGCATCTTCAACAGTCCATCCAAATGGGACCACGGATGGGAGAAGCACATGTGGAGAACTTTTCTCTGAGAAGAAAAAGAGCAGGCATAACCCTGTGACTGCTCGCCTTCATGGTGATCACAGCACAGACTCTGGAATAGACATGATATGCACTCAAGTCTCAGCTCCACCTCTCACTAGTGCATGACCATGCAAGCACTCGGTGTCTCCCAGCCTCGGTTCTCCTCTGCATGGTGGGGACCACAATGTTTTACTATTTACAGGTATAGGCTGGGGTTGTAAAGCTACTGCAAAGGTCTGATGCGGAGTCAGCACTCCGGAACCAGCAGTGCTGCAAAGCGAAGTGGACACAGCACATAGACCTACACCCAGGGGAACGGTGTGGATCGCTCAGGGTGCACACCCAGGGGAATGGTGTGGATCGCTCAGGGTGCGCAACCAGGGGGAACGGTGTGGATCAGTCAGGGTGCACACCCGGGGAATGGTGTGGATCGCTCAGGGTGCACACCCAGGGGAATGGTGTGGATCAGTCAGGGTGCACACCCGGGGAATGGTGTGGATCGCTCAGGGTGCGCACCCAGGGGGAACGGTGTGGATCAGTCAGGGTGCACACCCAGGGGAATGGTGTGGATCGCTCAGGGTGCACACCCGGGGAATGGTGTGGATCGCTCAGGGTGCGCACCCAGGGGGAACGGTGTGGATCAGTCAGGGTGCACACCCGGGGAATGGTGTGGATCGCTCAGGGTGCGCACCCAGGGGGAACGGTGTGGATCAGTCAGGGTGCACACCCGGGGAATGGTGTGGATCGCTCAGGGTGCACACCCAGGGGAATGGTGTGGATCAGTCAGGGTGCACACCCGGGGAATGGTGTGGATCGCTCAGGGTGCACTCCCAGGGGGAACACTGTGGATCAGTCAGGGTGCACTCCCAGGGGGAACGGTGTGGATCAGTCAGGGTGCGCACCCAGGGGAATGGTGTGGATCGCTCAGGGTGCGCACCCAGGGGGAACGGTGTGGATCAGTCAGGGTGCACACCCGGGGAATGGTGTGGATCGCTCAGGGTGCACACCCAGGGGAATGGTGTGGATCGCTCAGGGTGCACACCCGGGGAATGGTGTGGATCGCTCAGGGTGCGCACCCAGGGGGAACACTGTGCATCAGTCAGGGTGCACACCCGGGGAATGGTGTGGATCAGTCAGGGTGCACTCCCAGGGGAATGGTGTGGATCAGTCAGGGTGCACACCCAGGGGGAACGGTGTGGATCAGTCAGGGTGCACACCCGGGGAACGGTGTGGATCGCTCAGGGTGCGCACCCAGGGGGAACACTGTGGATCAGTCAGGGTGCACACCCGGGGAATGGTGTGGATCGCTCAGGGTGCGCACCCAGGGGGAATGGTGTGGATCAGTCAGGGTGCACTCCCAGGGGAATGGTGTGGATCGCTCAGGGTGCACACCCGGGGAACACTGTGGATCAGTCAGGGTGCACACCCGGGGAATGGTGTGGATCGCTCAGGGTGCGCACCCAGGGGAACGGTGTGGATCAGTCAGGGTGCACACCCAGGGGGAATGGTGTGGATCAGTCAGGGTGCGCACCCAGGGGGAATGGTGTGGATCAGTCAGGGTGCGTACCCAGGGGGAATGGTGTGGATCAGTCAGGGTGCGTACCCAGGGGGAATGGTGTGGATCAGTCAGGGTGCACACCCGGGGAACACTGTGGATCAGTCAGGGTGCATTTGGTTACAAGTAAGGAATAGAAAAGAAAGAGGTTGGGCTGCAGCCAATGGTGCCTGCCACAGGGTGCGCACTCAGGAGAAATGGTGTACATCACTGAAGGTGCGTGCCCAGGGAGCCAATTAATGGTGTGAGTAGATGCTTTATTTAAGAAACTATTTATTTCTTTTTATTTTAAGGAGCATTGCTGATTCTCTGAATACCAAGTAGCATCTCGGCTTAAAAGGACTTGATGAATCTAGTGAATTGAGTGTAGAAAGAGAGACTCCGACACGGGTTTGTCTTGACCTCTCTGGAATAGACGTTCTTAGGAGCATTCTGAAATGTTATACACAGTACATGTCATGGCCCCTAGACCAGGCTGACTTGAGAGGTTTTGTTCACCTGGGAAGCAGAACCTTTGCCATGCACATGAGATCTTGCCCAAGCACCTGCGGTCTGGCATACTTTCCTTCACATTTTTCTTGGGTAGATTTCTTTTTTCCAGTTCAACCTCCAAGAGTCTCCTCCCAAGCCCTGCAGGAAACTGAGCTGTAGCTTCAACAAGTCCAAGTCCCCGCCCCTTTCTTTTTCACCTCTGTGCTCTTCAGAGTGCGCTGTACAGTTCAGAAATAAACTAGGAGAAATACTAAGTCCTTCTGTGTTTCATTTGGGACCGTGTTTTGCATGGGCTACAAACCATTTGCTCCACAGTGATTTCATGTTACCTAAACCTTAATAGTAGAGGAACCAAAACTGTTGCTCCAACCATAGCTTTTTGTGGCAGAGATAGGACAGTTTTCAAGTCATGCTCAGGATTGTCCTCATGGTCACAAGGTAGCTGCTGCTGCTCAAGACTTCATACTATTACTTCCCAACATTCAAAGCAGTAAGTACAAGGAGGGAGGAGAGAGAATATCTCTATTTGTATTTATGTGCTTCTAAACACACAAATGCATTTTCTTCTAAGATTTGGGTCTTGCCATTCACATTAAACTTCTGGATAAATCTGGTATTCATTTTTATGTACAGTGTTAAGTAGGAATCCCATTTCATGTTTTAACATACAGTGTTTTAAATGATGCAACTGAATTTGTCCATCTTTTCTTCTGTGGATTTTGCTTTGTGTTCTCATTAATACATCTCCCAAGCTAGTTTTGAGGTCAGGGTAATTGTCCTGTGGGTTCAGATATTTTGGGACGTTTTCAGAAAGGGGATGGGGTGGGGGACAGGCGTGCTACCCAGCAATATTCCAGACATTGATTTGTCTGGGAATTCATGGAAGAGTACACATGTGTTGGCACTAGTGATATTTTCCACATCTAAGGTCTCAGCTGCCAATAAAGTTATGAAGTAGACGGAGCTGCTGTCTCCATCCCTCATTGTATGCAGGAGACAGCCGAGGCTTTCAGGGTGGCTCTTGCAGGTGGCTCTGGAGTGCAGGGCATCCTCCCCTTTCTGTGGAACCCTGATGGCTCTTCTTGTAAGTTCAGATGGCCACCCCTCCCCAGTGTCATGGATGCCTGACCACTTCCTCACCAAGGATGTTCCCCATACAGAAGATAGACCCATGGTTCTAAGGGACTCAGGCTGGGCTCTCCACCCATTTCCATCTACATCGTGGAACCCTCCTGACATTAACCATGGTGCTCCTTCCTCTTTAGGCAACACAAACATTAATGTGGCTCTGCAGCCCCCAGCCCCATTTGGATTGATTCAGTGCGGATGTGCCAGGCTCTGATTTCACTGATTCCTGGACACAAGCTCATGTTCCAGAAGAAAGCTCACTTTACAGCAGGCCAGGGTATGGGAAGACAAGAGCCTTGTCACTTTTTGGACACATTTGGTCACTTACCATTTGTGCCTTCAAAGCACCGTATTTGGGAGCCAGATATTTTTCATAAATAAATGAAGTCAAAAGCTGATAAAAATCAATGCATCTGAAACAACGCATGGTTCCTGGTTCGGCTTTCCAGCGGATATCTTGTGGCCCGGCGGGTCCCTTTGAAATATTCACAACAACAGAAAGGCTTGTTTTTCCATCCAAGGCAAATGGAAATACTCGCAGTAGGGCAAAAACAGATGTTGTTTGGGGCCTGGAGCCTCTCAGACAACCAAGCGGTCTGTGGGCATGAAGGATGTTCACAACTTTGCTGAGACCATCTGTGAGAGGAGGGGTCTTCACGTCACATGGGAAGACAGGAGACTGTCTTAGGATGTAACTGTTTGTAAGAAAGAACTCAGCTGTGAACAGAGTGGTTTCTGGAGCTAGGTGAACCTGGGTTGAAATCCTGGTGCAACTGCTTGCTAGTGACCTTGCCTTTTGGAGCCTCAGTTTACCTGTCTGACAGACAGGATATTAGTAGTTACTTAACAGGGGCTGGGAGGCATAAATGACTTAAATCACATCATTAAGTCCTAACCTAGTGGTAGTTCTCCATATTGTGAATATTTCCATGTCAGAAATCGATGAAGTGTAAGTCCTTGCCAAATAGCTCATTTTCATCCCGAACCATCACATCCAACGTTATTTTTGTCTTACACTTGTTGTTTCATGTCATTTTCAGAACCAGCAGGTATTAGCTAAGTTACGCCCTGTGGATGAGTCTCTTCTCTCCACCTAGGGCCAGGGGCCAGGCCTGGCACTCCTTCTGTACCACACGGGATTTTTATTAAGAATAACAGTTCATGGTCAGCAAGTCTGGAGGCACTCACACATGCCAGGAGAGGCTCTGAGTACTTCCCACGTACTAGTTGCTTACTTAATCCTCACAATAATCCATGCCAGGGTGGAGGGCACTATGACTATCGCAATTTTACAGATTGAAATTGAAGCTCAGAATGGCGGATTAACCTCTCCAGCACCATTCAGCTTGTATGTGGCAGGACCAGGGTTCACCCAAGACAGCCTACCCCTCTCTGTCAAATCATGTTTCATCTATCAGTCGGGGAGTAAAAAAGAGTTCCAGGGGTCAGGGGTCAGCAGTCATATCTGGAACAGTCATGTTTGGGTGAAGTCAGGAGATAAATATAAATCAACGGCGTTAGAATGTAATATCATGCAGCTACTAGAGAAAACAGCTTGTCAGTTCCTCACAAGATGAAACCTAGACTGAATGTATGACCCAGCAATTCCGTTCCTGGGTATGTACCCAAGAGAAATGAAAGCAAGTGTTTAAACAAAGACATGTACACACATGTTCATAGCAACCTTATTTGCAATAGCCAAAAGGCAGAAACAGCCCAAAAACCCATTAGCAGATGAATGCATAAACACAAAATACGATCTATCCACACAAGTGAATATTAATCAGTCTTAAAAAGGAATGAAGTTCTGACACATGCTGCAATATGGGTGAACCTTGAACACGTCATGCTAAGTCAAAGAAGGTAGATACAAAGCATCACCTATTGTATGATTCCATTTATATGAAATGTCCAGAATAGGTAAATTCATAAAGGCAGAAAATGGGTTAACAGTTTTTAGGCCTGAAGAGAGAGGAAGGAGAAGAGATTGCTAATGGGTATGGGATTTCCCTTTGGGGTGAAAAAAATATTTTGGAACTAGACAGAGGTGATGGTTGTGCAACATATTGAATACATGAAGTGCCACAGAGTTGTTCACTTTAAAAAGAAAATTAATCTTTACTAGACAAAGCCAGTCTGCAAAGAATGGAAGAAGTCCCTACTTCTTCGAATGTGGGGACATCAACTCAAGGCAACAAGAAATACAAAAATCCAAGGAGATATAACACCACTGAAAGAACACAGTAATATCCTGATAGAATACCCCAAAGAAATGGAGATATATTAATTACCTGACAAAGAATTAAAAATAATTGTTTTAAGGAGGCTCAGTGAACTTCAAGAAAATACAGAGAAACAATTCAATGAAATCAAGAAAACTATAAATAATGAAAACAATTAACTTTATAGTATGTAAATTTAATGTCAATACAAAATGAAAAACTTGAGAATATGAGAAGAGATCGGTGCTTACCAATCTTTGCTCACAACCACTTCTGTGCCGATGTTGCCAGGTTCTAAACGCTTTTTGAATCTAAATCTGAGACACTGGGTTCAGAGAGAACAGTTAGTTCACTGGGAATGAAAGTCTTGCTCATATCTACCTGGAGGCTGAGAGCCTCCTCATCCAGCCTCCACAGGCCTCAACAGATGTTCTCATGAGAAAGACATCATCTCACATGTGCTCTCTTGTGGGGAAATGGCAACATCAAGGCAAATAAGCATTAATGTGGGAAGTCCGCAAATTCTCTGGCCTGAATTGTGTGTGTGTGTGTGTGTGTGTGTGTGTGTGTACACGTATCAACCAAGGAAACAGAGGAGAGTCCTGAGTAAATAATAGGCAAAGTCCACTCTGAGCAGGGACCCAACAAGCCAGGTCAACTCAGGAGCAGAGCTAGAATCGAGATGTCTTGGTGAAGCAAAGTGAAAGGCCCAAACTTGTTCTTGCCAGTGACTCTCTGGCACATGGCGATGGATCACAAAGCCACCACCCAAAGATGGAGTGAAGGGCAAATGACTGCAAGCCTTTCCAAACAGTGCAATTTATTCATTCACTCTTTCATGCCACCAGTATTAACTGAGCACCTATTACATGTTGGTGGGAAGACCTAATACACAAAGAATCCAGTTCATGCCCTTGTTGAATTTATATGCTAGAGACACATATATAGTGATTAAAGTTGTGGCAGTGGCCTGGGGAAGAAGTAGAAAGTGCCATAATCAATTTCAAGAAACCCTGATCTTGCCAGTGAATCAGGGAAGGCTTCCTGGAGGAAGTAGTATTAACTAGGAAAATAAGGGAAAGAAAGCACACCCCAGGAAGAGACAACAGTGTGTCCCAAGCCCCAGTTAAGAGGGAGCATAGTGAGTCTGAGGGATGGAAAACGTCCATGTCCAGAGAGTAAGGGCCAATAGGTACTCTTGCTTGTGTGTTCACTACCTGCCATGCACAGCACTCAGCCCCATACCACAGTGCAATCTTTTAATCCTCATGGCAGTCCTTGAGTTGGGCTCTACGGTCATTCTTATTTTCCAGGTGAGGTTGCTGAAGCACAGAGAGATTCATGAACTTCCCCCGAGTCCCTCGCTAGGGAGTGTGGGGCAGAAATGTGCCCGGTGAGCTTCAGCGCCAGTGCTCTCGAGCGGCACCCACTTACACGGGGGACTTGGACATGGGCCAGGCC